>OZ024871.1:4053713-5253713 GCA_964017185.1 Rugalucina vietnamica | reverse complement strand
CTGGTTTCCGAGAAATAGGGGGACAAATATGACCGAAAATGCACTTTTCCGTATAGAAAAGGCATGCCGCGGGTACCCTCTTCGGCTGGGTACTTTTTCGACTTTCGGGAGTTGGAGACCCAGTGGGTTTTGTAGTCCATACAAGTGCCTTCACGGCCCATACGTCGGCTATTCCGGGAAAACTCTGGTTTCTCGGAAATTTTAACTCGAACATTGGGCACTATAACATGTGCCGGTAGGGGGTTGGGTAATTTGCAGGCCTGTCATCGCCGAGCGCGGACTTTCGGGAGCTAGCCACCTAGTGGGTCTTACAGTAGAAGGGTGGCACTCTCAGACCACATGCACCGCTATGCCGGGAAAACTCTGGTTTCCGAGAAATAGGGGGACAAATATGACCGAAAATGCACTTTTCCGTATAGAAAAGGCATGCCGCGGGTACCCTCTTCGGCTGGGTACTTTTTCGACTTTCGGGAGTTGGAGACCCAGTGGGTTTTGTAGTCCATACAAGTGCCTTCACGGCCCATACGTCGGCTATTCCGGGAAAACTCTGGTTTCTCGGAAATTTTAACTCGAACATTGGGCACTATAACATGTGCCGGTAGGGGGTGGGGTAATTTGCAGGCCTGTCATCGCCGAGCGCGGACTTTCGGGAGCTAGCCACCTAGTGGGTCTTACAGTAGAAAGGTGGCACTCTCAGACCACATGCACCGCTATGCCGGGAAAACTCTGGTTTCCGAGAAATAGGGGGACAAATATGACCGAAAATGCACTTTTCCGTATAGAAAAGGCATGCCGCGGGTACCCTCTTCGGCTGGGTACTTTTTCGACTTTCGGGAGTTGGAGACCCAGTGGGTTTTGTAGTCCATACAAGTGCCTTCACGGCCCATACGTCGGCTATTCCGGGAAAACTCTGGTTTCTCGGAAATTTTAACTCGAACATTGGGGCACTATAACATGTGCCGGTAGGGGGTGGGGTAATTTGCAGGCCTGTCATCGCCGAGCGCGGACTGTCGGGAGCTAGCCACCTAGTGGGTCTTACAGTAGAAAGGTGGCACTCTCAGACCACATGCACCGCTATGCCGGGAAAACTCTGGTTTCCGAGAAATAGGGGGACAAATATGACCGAAAATGCACTTTTCCGTATAGAAAAGGCATGCCGCGGGTACCCTCTTCGGCTGGGTACTTTTCGACTTTCGGGAGTTGGAGACCCAGTGGGTTTTGTAGTCCATACAAGTGCCTTCACGGCCCATACGTCGGCTATTCCGGGAAAACTCTGGTTTCTCGGAAATTTTAACTCGAACATTGGGCACTATAACATGTGCCGGTAGGGGGTGGGGTAATTTGCAGGCCTGTCATCGCCGAGCGCGGACTTTCGGGAGCTAGCCACCTAGTGGGTCTTACAGTAGAAAGGGTGGCACTCTCAGACCACATGCACCGCTATGCCGGGAAAACTCTGGTTTCCGAGAAAAAGGGGGACAAATATGACCGAAAATGCACTTTTCCGTATAGAAAAGGCATGCCGCGGGTACCCTCTTCGGCTGGGTACTTTTTCGACTTTCGGGAGTTGGAGACCCAGTGGGTTTTGTAGTCCATACAAGTGCCTTCACGGCCCATACGTCGGCTATTCCGGGAAAACTCTGGTTTCTCGGAAATTTTAACTCGAACATTGGGCACTATAACATGTGCCGGTAGGGGGTGGGGTAATTTGCAGGCCTGTCATCGCCGAGCGCGGACTTTCGGGAGCTAGCCACCTAGTGGGTCTTACAGTAGAAGGGTGGCACTCTCAGACCACATGCACCGCTATGCCGGGAAAACTCTGGTTTCCGAGAAATAGGGGGACAAATATGACCGAAAATGCACTTTTCCGTATAGAAAAGGCATGCCGCGGGTACCCTCTTCGGCTGGGTACTTTTTCGACTTTCGGGAGTTGGAGACCCAGTGGGTTTTGTAGTCCATACAAGTGCCTTCACGGCCCATACGTCGGCTATTCCGGGAAAACTCTGGTTTCTCGGAAATTTTAACTCGAACATTGGGCACTATAACATGTGCCGGTAGGGGGTTGGGTAATTTGCAGGCCTGTCATCGCCGAGCGCGGACTTTCGGGAGCTAGCCACCTAGTGGGTCTTACAGTAGAAGGGTGGCACTCTCAGACCACATGCACCGCTATGCCGGGAAAACTCTGGTTTCCGAGAAATAGGGGGACAAATATGACCGAAAATGCACTTTTCCGTATAGAAAAGGCATGCCGCGGGTACCCTCTTCGGCTGGGTACTTTTTCGACTTTCGGGAGTTGGAGACCCAGTGGGTTTTGTAGTCCATACAAGTGCCTTCACGGCCCATACGTCGGCTATTCCGGGAAAACTCTGGTTTCTCGGAAATTTTAACTCGAACATTGGGCACTATAACATGTGCCGGTAGGGGGTGGGGTAATTTGCAGGCCTGTCATCGCCGAGCGCGGACTTTCGGGAGCTAGCCACCTAGTGGGTCTTACAGTAGAAAGGTGGCACTCTCAGACCACATGCACCGCTATGCCGGGAAAACTCTGGTTTCCGAGAAATAGGGGGACAAATATGACCGAAAATGCACTTTTCCGTATAGAAAAGGCATGCCGCGGGTACCCTCTTCGGCTGGGTACTTTTTCGACTTTCGGGAGTTGGAGACCCAGTGGGTTTTGTAGTCCATACAAGTGCCTTCACGGCCCATACGTCGGCTATTCCGGGAAAACTCTGGTTTCTCGGAAATTTTAACTCGAACATTGGGCACTATAACATGTGCCGGTAGGGGGTGGGGTAATTTGCAGGCCTGTCATCGCCGAGCGCGGACTTTCGGGAGCTAGCCACCTAGTGGGTCTTACAGTAGAAGGGTGGCACTCTCAGACCACATGCACCGCTATGCCGGGAAAACTCTGGTTTCCGAGAAATAGGGGGACAAATATGACCGAAAATGCACTTTTCCGTATAGAAAAGGCATGCCGCGGGTACCCTCTTCGGCTGGGTACTTTTTCGACTTTCGGGAGTTGGAGACCCAGTGGGTTTTGTAGTCCATACAAGTGCCTTCACGGCCCATACGTCGGCTATTCCGGGAAAACTCTGGTTTCTCGGAAATTTTAACTCGAACATTGGGCACTATAACATGTGCCGGTAGGGGGTTGGGTAATTTGCAGGCCTGTCATCGCCGAGCGCGGACTTTCGGGAGCTAGCCACCTAGTGGGTCTTACAGTAGAAGGGTGGCACTCTCAGACCACATGCACCGCTATGCCGGGAAAACTCTGGTTTCCGAGAAATAGGGGGACAAATATGACCGAAAATGCACTTTTCCGTATAGAAAAGGCATGCCGCGGGTACCCTCTTCGGCTGGGTACTTTTTCGACTTTCGGGAGTTGGAGACCCAGTGGGTTTTGTAGTCCATACAAGTGCCTTCACGGCCCATACGTCGGCTATTCCGGGAAAACTCTGGTTTCTCGGAAATTTTAACTCGAACATTGGGCACTATAACATGTGCCGGTAGGGGGTGGGGTAATTTGCAGGCCTGTCATCGCCGAGCGCGGACTTTCGGGAGCTAGCCACCTAGTGGGTCTTACAGTAGAAAGGTGGCACTCTCAGACCACATGCACCGCTATGCCGGGAAAACTCTGGTTTCCGAGAAATAGGGGGACAAATATGACCGAAAATGCACTTTTCCGTATAGAAAAGGCATGCCGCGGGTACCCTCTTCGGCTGGGTACTTTTTCGACTTTCGGGAGTTGGAGACCCAGTGGGTTTTGTAGTCCATACAAGTGCCTTCACGGCCCATACGTCGGCTATTCCGGGAAAACTCTGGTTTCTCGGAAATTTTAACTCGAACATTGGGCACTATAACATGTGCCGGTAGGGGGTTGGGTAATTTGCAGGCCTGTCATCGCCGAGCGCGGACTTTCGGGAGCTAGCCACCTAGTGGGTCTTACAGTAGAAGGGTGGCACTCTCAGACCACATGCACCGCTATGCCGGGAAAACTCTGGTTTCCGAGAAATAGGGGGACAAATATGACCGAAAATGCACTTTTCCGTATAGAAAAGGCATGCCGCGGGTACCCTCTTCGGCTGGGTACTTTTTCGACTTTCGGGAGTTGGAGACCCAGTGGGTTTTGTAGTCCATACAAGTGCCTTCACGGCCCATACGTCGGCTATTCCGGGAAAACTCTGGTTTCTCGGAAATTTTAACTCGAACATTGGGCACTATAACATGTGCCGGTAGGGGGTGGGGTAATTTGCAGGCCTGTCATCGCCGAGCGCGGACTTTCGGGAGCTAGCCACCTAGTGGGTCTTACAGTAGAAAGGTGGCACTCTCAGACCACATGCACCGCTATGCCGGGAAAACTCTGGTTTCCGAGAAATAGGGGGACAAATATGACCGAAAATGCACTTTTCCGTATAGAAAAGGCATGCCGCGGGTACCCTCTTCGGCTGGGTACTTTTTCGACTTTCGGGAGTTGGAGACCCAGTGGGTTTTGTAGTCCATACAAGTGCCTTCACGGCCCATACGTCGGCTATTCCGGGAAAACTCTGGTTTCTCGGAAATTTTAACTCGAACATTGGGCACTATAACATGTGCCGGTAGGGGGTGGGGTAATTTGCAGGCCTGTCATCGCCGAGCGCGGACTGTCGGGAGCTAGCCACCTAGTGGGTCTTACAGTAGAAAGGTGGCACTCTCAGACCACATGCACCGCTATGCCGGGAAAACTCTGGTTTCCGAGAAATAGGGGGACAAATATGACCGAAAATGCACTTTTCCGTATAGAAAAGGCATGCCGCGGGTACCCTCTTCGGCTGGGTACTTTTTCGACTTTCGGGAGTTGGAGACCCAGTGGGTTTTGTAGTCCATACAAGTGCCTTCACGGCCCATACGTCGGCTATTCCGGGAAAACTCTGGTTTCTCGGAAATTTTAACTCGAACATTGGGCACTATAACATGTGCCGGTAGGGGGTGGGGTAATTTGCAGGCCTGTCATCGCCGAGCGCGGACTTTCGGGAGCTAGCCACCTAGTGGGTCTTACAGTAGAAAGGTGGCACTCTCAGACCACATGCACCGCTATGCCGGGAAAACTCTGGTTTCCGAGAAATAGGGGGACAAATATGACCGAAAATGCACTTTTCCGTATAGAAAAGGCATGCCGCGGGTACCCTCTTCGGCTGGGTACTTTTTCGACTTTCGGGAGTTGGAGACCCAGTGGGTTTTGTAGTCCATACAAGTGCCTTCACGTCCCATACGTCGGCTATTCCGGGAAAACTCTGGTTTCTCGGAAATTTTAACTCGAACATTGGGCACTATAACATGTGCCGGTAGGGGGTGGGGTAATTTGCAGGCCTGTCATCGCCGAGCGCGGACTTTCAGGAGCTAGCCACCTAGTGGGTCTTACAGTAGAAGGGTGGCACTCTCAGACCACATGCACCGCTATGCCGGGAAAACTCTGGTTTCCGAGAAATAGGGGGACAAATATGACCGAAAATGCACTTTTCCGTATTGAAAAGGCATGCCGCGGGTACCCTCTTCGGCTGGGTACTTTTTCGACTTTCGGGAGTTGGAGACCCAGTGGGTTTTGTAGTCCATACAAGTGCCTTCACGGCCCATACGTCGGCTATTCCGGGAAAACTCTGGTTTCTCGGAAATTTTAACTCGAACATTGGGCACTATAACATGTGCCGGTAGGGGGTGGGGTAATTTGCAGGCCTGTCATCGCCGAGCGCGGACTTTCGGGAGCTAGCCACCTAGTGGGTCTTACAGTAGAAAGGGTGGCACTCTCAGACCACATGCACCGCTATGCCGGGAAAACTCTGGTTTCCGAGAAAAAGGGGGACAAATATGACCGAAAATGCACTTTTCCGTATAGAAAAGGCATGCCGCGGGTACCCTCTTCGGCTGGGTACTTTTTCGACTTTCGGGAGTTGGAGACCCAGTGGGTTTTGTAGTCCATACAAGTGCCTTCACGGCCCATACGTCGGCTATTCCGGGAAAACTCTGGTTTCTCGGAAATTTTAACTCGAACATTGGGCACTATAACATGTGCCGGTAGGGGGTGGGGTAATTTGCAGGCCTGTCATCGCCGAGCGCGGACTTTCGGGAGCTAGCCACCTAGTGGGTCTTACAGTAGAAGGGTGGCACTCTCAGACCACATGCACCGCTATGCCGGGAAAACTCTGGTTTCCGAGAAATAGGGGGACAAATATGACCGAAAATGCACTTTTCCGTATAGAAAAGGCATGCCGCGGGTACCCTCTTCGGCTGGGTACTTTTTCGACTTTCGGGAGTTGGAGACCCAGTGGGTTTTGTAGTCCATACAAGTGCCTTCACGGCCCATACGTCGGCTATTCCGGGAAAACTCTGGTTTCTCGGAAATTTTAACTCGAACATTGGGCACTATAACATGTGCCGGTAGGGGGTGGGGTAATTTGCAGGCCTGTCATCGCCGAGCGCGGACTTTCGGGAGCTAGCCACCTAGTGGGTCTTACAGTAGAAGGGTGGCACTCTCAGACCACATGCACCGCTATGCCGGGAAAACTCTGGTTTCCGAGAAATAGGGGGACAAATATGACCGAAAATGCACTTTTCCGTATAGAAAAGGCATGCCGCGGGTACCCTCTTCGGCTGGGTACTTTTTCGACTTTCGGGAGTTGGAGACCCAGTGGGTTTTGTAGTCCATACAAGTGCCTTCACGGCCCATACGTCGGCTATTCCGGGAAAACTCTGGTTTCTCGGAAATTTTAACTCGAACATTGGGCACTATAACATGTGCCGGTAGGGGGTTGGGTAATTTGCAGGCCTGTCATCGCCGAGCGCGGACTTTCGGGAGCTAGCCACCTAGTGGGTCTTACAGTAGAAGGGTGGCACTCTCAGACCACATGCACCGCTATGCCGGGAAAACTCTGGTTTCCGAGAAATAGGGGGACAAATATGACCGAAAATGCACTTTTCCGTATAGAAAAGGCATGCCGCGGGTACCCTCTTCGGCTGGGTACTTTTTCGACTTTCGGGAGTTGGAGACCCAGTGGGTTTTGTAGTCCATACAAGTGCCTTCACGGCCCATACGTCGGCTATTCCGGGAAAACTCTGGTTTCTCGGAAATTTTAACTCGAACATTGGGCACTATAACATGTGCCGGTAGGGGGTGGGGTAATTTGCAGGCCTGTCATCGCCGAGCGCGGACTTTCGGGAGCTAGCCACCTAGTGGGTCTTACAGTAGAAAGGTGGCACTCTCAGACCACATGCACCGCTATGCCGGGAAAACTCTGGTTTCCGAGAAATAGGGGGACAAATATGACCGAAAATGCACTTTTCCGTATAGAAAAGGCATGCCGCGGGTACCCTCTTCGGCTGGGTACTTTTTCGACTTTCGGGAGTTGGAGACCCAGTGGGTTTTGTAGTCCATACAAGTGCCTTCACGGCCCATACGTCGGCTATTCCGGGAAAACTCTGGTTTCTCGGAAATTTTAACTCGAACATTGGGCACTATAACATGTGCCGGTAGGGGGTGGGGTAATTTGCAGGCCTGTCATCGCCGAGCGCGGACTTTCGGGAGCTAGCCACCTAGTGGGTCTTACAGTAGAAGGGTGGCACTCTCAGACCACATGCACCGCTATGCCGGGAAAACTCTGGTTTCCGAGAAATAGGGGGACAAATATGACCGAAAATGCACTTTTCCGTATAGAAAAGGCATGCCGCGGGTACCCTCTTCGGCTGGGTACTTTTTCGACTTTCGGGAGTTGGAGACCCAGTGGGTTTTGTAGTCCATACAAGTGCCTTCACGGCCCATACGTCGGCTATTCGGGAAAACTCTGGTTTCTCGGAAATTTTAACTCGAACATTGGGCACTATAACATGTGCCGGTAGGGGGTTGGGTAATTTGCAGGCCTGTCATCGCCGAGCGCGGACTTTCGGGAGCTAGCCACCTAGTGGGTCTTACAGTAGAAGGGTGGCACTCTCAGACCACATGCACCGCTATGCCGGGAAAACTCTGGTTTCCGAGAAATAGGGGGACAAATATGACCGAAAATGCACTTTTCCGTATAGAAAAGGCATGCCGCGGGTACCCTCTTCGGCTGGGTACTTTTTCGACTTTCGGGAGTTGGAGACCCAGTGGGTTTTGTAGTCCATACAAGTGCCTTCACGGCCCATACGTCGGCTATTCCGGGAAAACTCTGGTTTCTCGGAAATTTTAACTCGAACATTGGGCACTATAACATGTGCCGGTAGGGGGTGGGGTAATTTGCAGGCCTGTCATCGCCGAGCGCGGACTTTCGGGAGCTAGCCACCTAGTGGGTCTTACAGTAGAAAGGTGGCACTCTCAGACCACATGCACCGCTATGCCGGGAAAACTCTGGTTTCCGAGAAATAGGGGGACAAATATGACCGAAAATGCACTTTTCCGTATAGAAAAGGCATGCCGCGGGTACCCTCTTCGGCTGGGTACTTTTTCGACTTTCGGGAGTTGGAGACCCAGTGGGTTTTGTAGTCCATACAAGTGCCTTCACGGCCCATACGTCGGCTATTCCGGGAAAACTCTGGTTTCTCGGAAATTTTAACTCGAACATTGGGCACTATAACATGTGCCGGTAGGGGGTTGGGTAATTTGCAGGCCTGTCATCGCCGAGCGCGGACTTTCGGGAGCTAGCCACCTAGTGGGTCTTACAGTAGAAGGGTGGCACTCTCAGACCACATGCACCGCTATGCCGGGAAAACTCTGGTTTCCGAGAAATAGGGGGACAAATATGACCGAAAATGCACTTTTCCGTATAGAAAAGGCATGCCGCGGGTACCCTCTTCGGCTGGGTACTTTTTCGACTTTCGGGAGTTGGAGACCCAGTGGGTTTTGTAGTCCATACAAGTGCCTTCACGGCCCATACGTCGGCTATTCCGGGAAAACTCTGGTTTCTCGGAAATTTTAACTCGAACATTGGGCACTATAACATGTGCCGGTAGGGGGTGGGGTAATTTGCAGGCCTGTCATCGCCGAGCGCGGACTTTCGGGAGCTAGCCACCTAGTGGGTCTTACAGTAGAAAGGTGGCACTCTCAGACCACATGCACCGCTATGCCGGGAAAACTCTGGTTTCCGAGAAATAGGGGGACAAATATGACCGAAAATGCACTTTTCCGTATAGAAAAGGCATGCCGCGGGTACCCTCTTCGGCTGGGTACTTTTTCGACTTTCGGGAGTTGGAGACCCAGTGGGTTTTGTAGTCCATACAAGTGCCTTCACGGCCCATACGTCGGCTATTCCGGGAAAACTCTGGTTTCTCGGAAATTTTAACTCGAACATTGGGCACTATAACATGTGCCGGTAGGGGGTGGGGTAATTTGCAGGCCTGTCATCGCCGAGCGCGGACTTTCGGGAGCTAGCCACCTAGTGGGTCTTACAGTAGAAGGGTGGCACTCTCAGACCACATGCACCGCTATGCCGGGAAAACTCTGGTTTCCGAGAAATAGGGGGACAAATATGACCGAAAATGCACTTTTCCGTATAGAAAAGGCATGCCGCGGGTACCCTCTTCGGCTGGGTACTTTTTCGACTTTCGGGAGTTGGAGACCCAGTGGGTTTTGTAGTCCATACAAGTGCCTTCACGGCCCATACGTCGGCTATTCCGGGAAAACTCTGGTTTCTCGGAAATTTTAACTCGAACATTGGGCACTATAACATGTGCCGGTAGGGGGTTGGGTAATTTGCAGGCCTGTCATCGCCGAGCGCGGACTTTCGGGAGCTAGCCACCTAGTGGGTCTTACAGTAGAAGGGTGGCACTCTCAGACCACATGCACCGCTATGCCGGGAAAACTCTGGTTTCCGAGAAATAGGGGGACAAATATGACCGAAAATGCACTTTTCCGTATAGAAAAGGCATGCCGCGGGTACCCTCTTCGGCTGGGTACTTTTTCGACTTTCGGGAGTTGGAGACCCAGTGGGTTTTGTAGTCCATACAAGTGCCTTCACGGCCCATACGTCGGCTATTCCGGGAAAACTCTGGTTTCTCGGAAATTTTAACTCGAACATTGGGCACTATAACATGTGCCGGTAGGGGGTGGGGTAATTTGCAGGCCTGTCATCGCCGAGCGCGGACTGTCGGGAGCTAGCCACCTAGTGGGTCTTACAGTAGAAAGGTGGCACTCTCAGACCACATGCACCGCTATGCCGGGAAAACTCTGGTTTCCGAGAAATAGGGGGACAAATATGACCGAAAATGCACTTTTCCGTATAGAAAAGGCATGCCGCGGGTACCCTCTTCGGCTGGGTACTTTTTCGACTTTCGGGAGTTGGAGACCCAGTGGGTTTTGTAGTCCATACAAGTGCCTTCAAGGCCCATACGTCGGCTATTCCGGGAAAACTCTGGTTTCTCGGAAATTTTAACTCGAACATTGGGCACTATAACATGTGCCGGTAGGGGGTGGGGTAATTTGCAGGCCTGTCATCGCCGAGCGCGGACTTTCGGGAGCTAGCCACCTAGTGGGTCTTACAGTAGAAAGGGTGGCACTCTCAGACCACATGCACCGCTATGCCGGGAAAACTCTGGTTTCCGAGAAAAAGGGGGACAAATATGACCGAAAATGCACTTTTCCGTATAGAAAAGGCATGCCGCGGGTACCCTCTTCGGCTGGGTACTTTTTCGACTTTCGGGAGTTGGAGACCCAGTGGGTTTTGTAGTCCATACAAGTGCCTTCACGGCCCATACGTCGGCTATTCCGGGAAAACTCTGGTTTCTCGGAAATTTTAACTCGAACATTGGGCACTATAACATGTGCCGGTAGGGGGTGGGGTAATTTGCAGGCCTGTCATCGCCGAGCGCGGACTTTCGGGAGCTAGCCACCTAGTGGGTCTTACAGTAGAAGGGTGGCACTCTCAGACCACATGCACCGCTATGCCGGGAAAACTCTGGTTTCCGAGAAATAGGGGGACAAATATGACCGAAAATGCACTTTTCCGTATAGAAAAGGCATGCCGCGGGTACCCTCTTCGGCTGGGTACTTTTTCGACTTTCGGGAGTTGGAGACCCAGTGGGTTTTGTAGTCCATACAAGTGCCTTCACGGCCCATACGTCGGCTATTCCGGGAAAACTCTGGTTTCTCGGAAATTTTAACTCGAACATTGGGCACTATAACATGTGCCGGTAGGGGGTTGGGTAATTTGCAGGCCTGTCATCGCCGAGCGCGGACTTTCGGGAGCTAGCCACCTAGTGGGTCTTACAGTAGAAGGGTGGCACTCTCAGACCACATGCACCGCTATGCCGGGAAAACTCTGGTTTCCGAGAAATAGGGGGACAAATATGACCGAAAATGCACTTTTCCGTATAGAAAAGGCATGCCGCGGGTACCCTCTTCGGCTGGGTACTTTTTCGACTTTCGGGAGTTGGAGACCCAGTGGGTTTTGTAGTCCATACAAGTGCCTTCACGGCCCATACGTCGGCTATTCCGGGAAAACTCTGGTTTCTCGGAAATTTTAACTCGAACATTGGGCACTATAACATGTGCCGGTAGGGGGTGGGGTAATTTGCAGGCCTGTCATCGCCGAGCGCGGACTTTCGGGAGCTAGCCACCTAGTGGGTCTTACAGTAGAAAGGTGGCACTCTCAGACCACATGCACCGCTATGCCGGGAAAACTCTGGTTTCCGAGAAATAGGGGGACAAATATGACCGAAAATGCACTTTTCCGTATAGAAAAGGCATGCCGCGGGTACCCTCTTCGGCTGGGTACTTTTTCGACTTTCGGGAGTTGGAGACCCAGTGGGTTTTGTAGTCCATACAAGTGCCTTCACGGCCCATACGTCGGCTATTCCGGGAAAACTCTGGTTTCTCGGAAATTTTAACTCGAACATTGGGCACTATAACATGTGCCGGTAGGGGGTGGGGTAATTTGCAGGCCTGTCATCGCCGAGCGCGGACTTTCGGGAGCTAGCCACCTAGTGGGTCTTACAGTAGAAGGGTGGCACTCTCAGACCACATGCACCGCTATGCCGGGAAAACTCTGGTTTCCGAGAAATAGGGGGACAAATATGACCGAAAATGCACTTTTCCGTATAGAAAAGGCATGCCGCGGGTACCCTCTTCGGCTGGGTACTTTTTCGACTTTCGGGAGTTGGAGACCCAGTGGGTTTTGTAGTCCATACAAGTGCCTTCACGGCCCATACGTCGGCTATTCCGGGAAAACTCTGGTTTCTCGGAAATTTTAACTCGAACATTGGGCACTATAACATGTGCCGGTAGGGGGTTGGGTAATTTGCAGGCCTGTCATCGCCGAGCGCGGACTTTCGGGAGCTAGCCACCTAGTGGGTCTTACAGTAGAAGGGTGGCACTCTCAGACCACATGCACCGCTATGCCGGGAAAACTCTGGTTTCCGAGAAATAGGGGGACAAATATGACCGAAAATGCACTTTTCCGTATAGAAAAGGCATGCCGCGGGTACCCTCTTCGGCTGGGTACTTTTTCGACTTTCGGGAGTTGGAGACCCAGTGGGTTTTGTAGTCCATACAAGTGCCTTCACGGCCCATACGTCGGCTATTCCGGGAAAACTCTGGTTTCTCGGAAATTTTAACTCGAACATTGGGCACTATAACATGTGCCGGTAGGGGGTGGGGTAATTTGCAGGCCTGTCATCGCCGAGCGCGGACTTTCGGGAGCTAGCCACCTAGTGGGTCTTACAGTAGAAAGGTGGCACTCTCAGACCACATGCACCGCTATGCCGGGAAAACTCTGGTTTCCGAGAAATAGGGGGACAAATATGACCGAAAATGCACTTTTCCGTATAGAAAAGGCATGCCGCGGGTACCCTCTTCGGCTGGGTACTTTTTCGACTTTCGGGAGTTGGAGACCCAGTGGGTTTTGTAGTCCATACAAGTGCCTTCACGGCCCATACGTCGGCTATTCCGGGAAAACTCTGGTTTCTCGGAAATTTTAACTCGAACATTGGGCACTATAACATGTGCCGGTAGGGGGTGGGGTAATTTGCAGGCCTGTCATCGCCGAGCGCGGACTTTCGGGAGCTAGCCACCTAGTGGGTCTTACAGTAGAAAGGTGGCACTCTCAGACCACATGCACCGCTATGCCGGGAAAACTCTGGTTTCCGAGAAATAGGGGGACAAATATGACCGAAAATGCACTTTTCCGTATAGAAAAGGCATGCCGCGGGTACCCTCTTCGGCTGGGTACTTTTTCGACTTTCGGGAGTTGGAGACCCAGTGGGTTTTGTAGTCCATACAAGTGCCTTCACGGCCCATACGTCGGCTATTCCGGGAAAACTCTGGTTTCTCGGAAATTTTAACTCGAACATTGGGCACTATAACATGTGCCGGTAGGGGGTGGGGTAATTTGCAGGCCTGTCATCGCCGAGCGCGGACTTTCGGGAGCTAGCCACCTAGTGGGTCTTACAGTAGAAGGGTGGCACTCTCAGACCACATGCACCGCTATGCCGGGAAAACTCTGGTTTCCGAGAAATAGGGGGACAAATATGACCGAAAATGCACTTTTCCGTATAGAAAAGGCATGCCGCGGGTACCCTCTTCGGCTGGGTACTTTTTCGACTTTCGGGAGTTGGAGACCCAGTGGGTTTTGTAGTCCATACAAGTGCCTTCACGGCCCATACGTCGGCTATTCCGGGAAAACTCTGGTTTCTCGGAAATTTTAACTCGAACATTGGGCACTATAACATGTGCCGGTAGGGGGTTGGGTAATTTGCAGGCCTGTCATCGCCGAGCGCGGACTTTCGGGAGCTAGCCACCTAGTGGGTCTTACAGTAGAAGGGTGGCACTCTCAGACCACATGCACCGCTATGCCGGGAAAACTCTGGTTTCCGAGAAATAGGGGGACAAATATGACCGAAAATGCACTTTTCCGTATAGAAAAGGCATGCCGCGGGTACCCTCTTCGGCTGGGTACTTTTTCGACTTTCGGGAGTTGGAGACCCAGTGGGTTTTGTAGTCCATACAAGTGCCTTCACGGCCCATACGTCGGCTATTCCGGGAAAACTCTGGTTTCTCGGAAATTTTAACTCGAACATTGGGCACTATAACATGTGCCGGTAGGGGGTGGGGTAATTTGCAGGCCTGTCATCGCCGAGCGCGGACTTTCGGGAGCTAGCCACCTAGTGGGTCTTACAGTAGAAAGGTGGCACTCTCAGACCACATGCACCGCTATGCCGGGAAAACTCTGGTTTCCGAGAAATAGGGGGACAAATATGACCGAAAATGCACTTTTCCGTATAGAAAAGGCATGCCGCGGGTACCCTCTTCGGCTGGGTACTTTTTCGACTTTCGGGAGTTGGAGACCCAGTGGGTTTTGTAGTCCATACAAGTGCCTTCACGGCCCATACGTCGGCTATTCCGGGAAAACTCTGGTTTCTCGGAAATTTTAACTCGAACATTGGGCACTATAACATGTGCCGGTAGGGGGTGGGGTAATTTGCAGGCCTGTCATCGCCGAGCGCGGACTTTCGGGAGCTAGCCACCTAGTGGGTCTTACAGTAGAAGGGTGGCACTCTCAGACCACATGCACCGCTATGCCGGGAAAACTCTGGTTTCCGAGAAATAGGGGGACAAATATGACCGAAAATGCACTTTTCCGTATAGAAAAGGCATGCCGCGGGTACCCTCTTCGGCTGGGTACTTTTTCGACTTTCGGGAGTTGGAGACCCAGTGGGTTTTGTAGTCCATACAAGTGCCTTCACGGCCCATACGTCGGCTATTCCGGGAAAACTCTGGTTTCTCGGAAATTTTAACTCGAACATTGGGCACTATAACATGTGCCGGTAGGGGGTTGGGTAATTTGCAGGCCTGTCATCGCCGAGCGCGGACTTTCGGGAGCTAGCCACCTAGTGGGTCTTACAGTAGAAGGGTGGCACTCTCAGACCACATGCACCGCTATGCCGGGAAAACTCTGGTTTCCGAGAAATAGGGGGACAAATATGACCGAAAATGCACTTTTCCGTATAGAAAAGGCATGCCGCGGGTACCCTCTTCGGCTGGGTACTTTTTCGACTTTCGGGAGTTGGAGACCCAGTGGGTTTTGTAGTCCATACAAGTGCCTTCACGGCCCATACGTCGGCTATTCCGGGAAAACTCTGGTTTCTCGGAAATTTTAACTCGAACATTGGGCACTATAACATGTGCCGGTAGGGGGTGGGGTAATTTGCAGGCCTGTCATCGCCGAGCGCGGACTTTCGGGAGCTAGCCACCTAGTGGGTCTTACAGTAGAAAGGTGGCACTCTCAGACCACATGCACCGCTATGCCGGGAAAACTCTGGTTTCCGAGAAATAGGGGGACAAATATGACCGAAAATGCACTTTTCCGTATAGAAAAGGCATGCCGCGGGTACCCTCTTCGGCTGGGTACTTTTTCGACTTTCGGGAGTTGGAGACCCAGTGGGTTTTGTAGTCCATACAAGTGCCTTCACGGCCCATACGTCGGCTATTCCGGGAAAACTCTGGTTTCTCGGAAATTTTAACTCGAACATTGGGCACTATAACATGTGCCGGTAGGGGGTGGGGTAATTTGCAGGCCTGTCATCGCCGAGCGCGGACTTTCGGGAGCTAGCCACCTAGTGGGTCTTACAGTAGAAAGGTGGCACTCTCAGACCACATGCACCGCTATGCCGGGAAAACTCTGGTTTCCGAGAAATAGGGGGACAAATATGACCGAAAATGCACTTTTCCGTATAGAAAAGGCATGCCGCGGGTACCCTCTTCGGCTGGGTACTTTTTCGACTTTCGGGAGTTGGAGACCCAGTGGGTTTTGTAGTCCATACAAGTGCCTTCACGGCCCATATGTCGGCTATTCCGGGAAAACTCTGGTTTCTCGGAAATTTTAACTCGAACATTGGGCACTATAACATGTGCCGGTAGGGGGTGGGGTAATTTGCAGGCCTGTCATCGCCGAGCGCGGACTTTCGGGAGCTAGCCACCTAGTGGGTCTTACAGTAGAAAGGTGGCACTCTCAGACCACATGCACCGCTATGCCGGGAAAACTCTGGTTTCCGAGAAATAGGGGGACAAATATGACCGAAAATGCACTTTTCCGTATAGAAAAGGCATGCCGCGGGTACCCTCTTCGGCTGGGTACTTTTTCGACTTTCGGGAGTTGGAGACCCAGTGGGTTTTGTAGTCCATACAAGTGCCTTCACGGCCCATACGTCGGCTATTCCGGGAAAACTCTGGTTTCTCGGAAATTTTAACTCGAACATTGGGCACTATAACATGTGCCGGTAGGGGGTGGGGTAATTTGCAGGCCTGTCATCGCCGAGCGCGGACTTTCGGGAGCTAGCCACCTAGTGGGTCTTACAGTAGAAAGGTGGCACTCTCAGACCACATGCACCGCTATGCCGGGAAAACTCTGGTTTCCGAGAAATAGGGGGACAAATATGACCGAAAATGCACTTTTCCGTATAGAAAAGGCATGCCGCGGGTACCCTCTTCGGCTGGGTACTTTTTCGACTTTCGGGAGTTGGAGACCCAGTGGGTTTTGTAGTCCATACAAGTGCCTTCACGGCCCATACGTCGGCTATTCCGGGAAAACTCTGGTTTCTCGGAAATTTTAACTCGAACATTGGGCACTATAACATGTGCCGGTAGGGGGTGGGGTAATTTGCAGGCCTGTCATCGCCGAGCGCGGACTTTCGGGAGCTAGCCACCTAGTGGGTCTTACAGTAGAAGGGTGGCACTCTCAGACCACATGCACCGCTATGCCGGGAAAACTCTGGTTTCCGAGAAATAGGGGGACAAATATGACCGAAAATGCACTTTTCCGTATAGAAAAGGCATGCCGCGGGTACCCTCTTCGGCTGGGTACTTTTTCGACTTTCGGGAGTTGGAGACCCAGTGGGTTTTGTAGTCCATACAAGTGCCTTCACGGCCCATACGTCGGCTATTCCGGGAAAACTCTGGTTTCTCGGAAATTTTAACTCGAACATTGGGCACTATAACATGTGCCGGTAGGGGGTTGGGTAATTTGCAGGCCTGTCATCGCCGAGCGCGGACTTTCGGGAGCTAGCCACCTAGTGGGTCTTACAGTAGAAGGGTGGCACTCTCAGACCACATGCACCGCTATGCCGGGAAAACTCTGGTTTCCGAGAAATAGGGGGACAAATATGACCGAAAATGCACTTTTCCGTATAGAAAAGGCATGCCGCGGGTACCCTCTTCGGCTGGGTACTTTTTCGACTTTCGGGAGTTGGAGACCCAGTGGGTTTTGTAGTCCATACAAGTGCCTTCACGGCCCATACGTCGGCTATTCCGGGAAAACTCTGGTTTCTCGGAAATTTTAACTCGAACATTGGGCACTATAACATGTGCCGGTAGGGGGTGGGGTAATTTGCAGGCCTGTCATCGCCGAGCGCGGACTTTCGGGAGCTAGCCACCTAGTGGGTCTTACAGTAGAAAGGTGGCACTCTCAGACCACATGCACCGCTATGCCGGGAAAACTCTGGTTTCCGAGAAATAGGGGGACAAATATGACCGAAAATGCACTTTTCCGTATAGAAAAGGCATGCCGCGGGTACCCTCTTCGGCTGGGTACTTTTTCGACTTTCGGGAGTTGGAGACCCAGTGGGTTTTGTAGTCCATACAAGTGCCTTCACGGCCCATACGTCGGCTATTCCGGGAAAACTCTGGTTTCTCGGAAATTTTAACTCGAACATTGGGCACTATAACATGTGCCGGTAGGGGGTGGGGTAATTTGCAGGCCTGTCATCGCCGAGCGCGGACTTTCGGGAGCTAGCCACCTAGTGGGTCTTACAGTAGAAGGGTGGCACTCTCAGACCACATGCACCGCTATGCCGGGAAAACTCTGGTTTCCGAGAAATAGGGGGACAAATATGACCGAAAATGCACTTTTCCGTATAGAAAAGGCATGCCGCGGGTACCCTCTTCGGCTGGGTACTTTTTCGACTTTCGGGAGTTGGAGACCCAGTGGGTTTTGTAGTCCATACAAGTGCCTTCACGGCCCATACGTCGGCTATTCCGGGAAAACTCTGGTTTCTCGGAAATTTTAACTCGAACATTGGGCACTATAACATGTGCCGGTAGGGGGTTGGGTAATTTGCAGGCCTGTCATCGCCGAGCGCGGACTTTCGGGAGCTAGCCACCTAGTGGGTCTTACAGTAGAAGGGTGGCACTCTCAGACCACATGCACCGCTATGCCGGGAAAACTCTGGTTTCCGAGAAATAGGGGGACAAATATGACCGAAAATGCACTTTTCCGTATAGAAAAGGCATGCCGCGGGTACCCTCTTCGGCTGGGTACTTTTTCGACTTTCGGGAGTTGGAGACCCAGTGGGTTTTGTAGTCCATACAAGTGCCTTCACGGCCCATACGTCGGCTATTCCGGGAAAACTCTGGTTTCTCGGAAATTTTAACTCGAACATTGGGCACTATAACATGTGCCGGTAGGGGGTGGGGTAATTTGCAGGCCTGTCATCGCCGAGCGCGGACTTTCGGGAGCTAGCCACCTAGTGGGTCTTACAGTAGAAAGGTGGCACTCTCAGACCACATGCACCGCTATGCCGGGAAAACTCTGGTTTCCGAGAAATAGGGGGACAAATATGACCGAAAATGCACTTTTCCGTATAGAAAAGGCATGCCGCGGGTACCCTCTTCGGCTGGGTACTTTTTCGACTTTCGGGAGTTGGAGACCCAGTGGGTTTTGTAGTCCATACAAGTGCCTTCACGGCCCATACGTCGGCTATTCCGGGAAAACTCTGGTTTCTCGGAAATTTTAACTCGAACATTGGGCACTATAACATGTGCCGGTAGGGGGTGGGGTAATTTGCAGGCCTGTCATCGCCGAGCGCGGACTTTCGGGAGCTAGCCACCTAGTGGGTCTTACAGTAGAAAGGTGGCACTCTCAGACCACATGCACCGCTATGCCGGGAAAACTCTGGTTTCCGAGAAATAGGGGGACAAATATGACCGAAAATGCACTTTTCCGTATAGAAAAGGCATGCCGCGGGTACCCTCTTCGGCTGGGTACTTTTTCGACTTTCGGGAGTTGGAGACCCAGTGGGTTTTGTAGTCCATACAAGTGCCTTCACGGCCCATACGTCGGCTATTCCGGGAAAACTCTGGTTTCTCGGAAATTTTAACTCGAACATTGGGCACTATAACATGTGCCGGTAGGGGGTGGGGTAATTTGCAGGCCTGTCATCGCCGAGCGCGGACTTTCGGGAGCTAGCCACCTAGTGGGTCTTACAGTAGAAAGGTGGCACTCTCAGACCACATGCACCGCTATGCCGGGAAAACTCTGGTTTCCGAGAAATAGGGGGACAAATATGACCGAAAATGCACTTTTCCGTATAGAAAAGGCATGCCGCGGGTACCCTCTTCGGCTGGGTACTTTTTCGACTTTCGGGAGTTGGAGACCCAGTGGGTTTTGTAGTCCATACAAGTGCCTTCACGGCCCATACGTCGGCTATTCCGGGAAAACTCTGGTTTCTCGGAAATTTTAACTCGAACATTGGGCACTATAACATGTGCCGGTAGGGGGTGGGGTAATTTGCAGGCCTGTCATCGCCGAGCGCGGACTTTCGGGAGCTAGCCACCTAGTGGGTCTTACAGTAGAAAGGTGGCACTCTCAGACCACATGCACCGCTATGCCGGGAAAACTCTGGTTTCCGAGAAATAGGGGGACAAATATGACCGAAAATGCACTTTTCCGTATAGAAAAGGCATGCCGCGGGTACCCTCTTCGGCTGGGTACTTTTTCGACTTTCGGGAGTTGGAGACCCAGTGGGTTTTGTAGTCCATACAAGTGCCTTCACGGCCCATACGTCGGCTATTCCGGGAAAACTCTGGTTTCTCGGAAATTTTAACTCGAACATTGGGCACTATAACATGTGCCGGTAGGGGGTGGGGTAATTTGCAGGCCTGTCATCGCCGAGCGCGGACTTTCGGGAGCTAGCCACCTAGTGGGTCTTACAGTAGAAAGGTGGCACTCTCAGACCACATGCACCGCTATGCCGGGAAAACTCTGGTTTCCGAGAAATAGGGGGACAAATATGACCGAAAATGCACTTTTCCGTATAGAAAAGGCATGCCGCGGGTACCCTCTTCGGCTGGGTACTTTTTCGACTTTCGGGAGTTGGAGACCCAGTGGGTTTTGTAGTCCATACAAGTGCCTTCACGGCCCATACGTCGGCTATTCCGGGAAAACTCTGGTTTATTTATCTATTTTTTTTTTTTTGCGTCAGTTTTTGGGTGGAAATTTGTTTAATATTTATTCTCTGATCATTGCCTACTTGTACCTTTTCACTTTGAATTATCAATTAGAAGCACATTTTTATTTTAAAATATTAATCATAGTCGTTTGTTACAACAACCAGCAAAACTTGACGGAGTATTGTTGTATATTTTGAAAATCGAGAATGGCCAGTACGAGTCTGAATGACCATCATGGTATCTAAGCTTCTTGCCATCAAAGAATCTAAGATATTGTTTCCGCTATTGAGCATTTTCAGAATTTCAAGATGACATCTAAAATGTCTGTCAGATACAATTCCCAACTGTAGAGACACAACACTGATCAGAAAAAGTTTTATTTATTTTGATCAAATAATGAAGGGAAATCAATGTTTATCTTTATTTATTTTTGCAGGCTGCACATACAAAATATTAATGATGTTTTTAATATGGTAAACACAAAAACAAATAAAAAAAAAACACATAAGGTTTTCTTTAAGCCACTAAAAGTACTGACTCAATTCAACAATAAGAAGTGTTGTGGTTGTATTAATGAATATGAAATTTTAGTCATGAATATGGTCTATAAATAAAATGTAATAATGCAAACACATAATGAGCCTTTTAGAATTATCATTTCCTCATAAAATCATCAAATAGCATCAATAAGAACAGTTAAAGTAAAATATTTTCGCTTGAATTATATGTCAATATTATTTGATCAGAAGGACTTTGTCATACAAAAAAGCTTAGATACTATTTATTTAATGCTTTATTTATTTAACGAGGATTCCTAACAGCCCTAAGACCACTAGTAGGTTTCCTCACATAAAACATAAACAGACAAATACATTTATAATACAAAGACAAGGGCATAAATCTAACACTACTATATACATATATACAACCCGGTGGGTTAAAGTGTCAAGTTATAGACGTAGTTCAAGTTATAGTAGTAGTTAGATACTAGAATACCTGTTTGCATAGAGTAGTGATTGTTGTACTGAGTAGCGAAAGCAGGAGAAATTATTGCAGTCGCGGAATGTATGATTAACTTTCATATACAAAAAATATACATATTTTAGACAAACGAGAATAATGATTTTGAAGGCATTTTCTCAAATATCTATTTTTTTCTAACATTTCCATTACAAAAACTTGCCCATGCAATGAACAGAGATTTTTTTCAACAATAAAAAAATGGAATATTTAGTTGGAACAAATGAAATTTTTCAATATATGTGCTAAAAAACATTGATTGTGGGTACATGTTTGAACCACTACGTCGAGGCGATTTCAATGAGTGCCCATAATCTATGTTTTGGATATAAAATTAAGAAAAAAAGGTATATCCCTGCATATGCCAGTTTTTATCCCTGCACATCCCTGCATATGCCAGTTTTTTATCCATAGTGCAGTTTACATTTTGTTTTTGGTCCTTTGAGATCAGCGAGGATATTCTGAGAAATCAGAAATTCATGGTCGGTTAAGATTCATTTTCTAACCAATGTTTAATATATTTGGCCCCATTTAGATAATATAAGTCTTTGTATTGACTACCATATTGAAAGATGCAACATTTCAGTAATTCTCTTTGGCTCCATGTTGCCACTGACGAGACTGTATGAGTCGAAGCCGCGGTATGGCCCATCCCCTTTCTCACTAATGTGTTCACAAACAATTCACCGCTTGTTCAGTCGTTGTCGCAAAGCAACGGGGCGCGTAATGCTGCGCAGCAGTAATTACGGCGCTTTGATCCTACGATGCCAGCATTTTTCGCTGAGGTAAAGCGTCAAGTGGTCAAAATACAAAACATTCAATTACAGTGCCAAATTTACGTCAGTCCCATGCCTATTAATTATGTTTCAAACCTTTTCAAATCGTTTTTTGTTTTTGTTTTTAAATTCCTTGGTCATAACTTGTC
Organism: Rugalucina vietnamica; assembly: GCA_964017185.1. Classification (NCBI taxonomy): domain Eukaryota; kingdom Metazoa; phylum Mollusca; class Bivalvia; order Lucinida; family Lucinidae; genus Rugalucina; species Rugalucina vietnamica. The sequence goes on along the minus strand of OZ024871.1, from coordinate 5,231,613 downwards.
ACAGTGGGTAAAATTGTTGTGCCCAGGCAGAAGGAAGGTAAACATTATAGTATTTTGCTAGTGAATGCGTTTCTTTGAGTTATTTCTCATTTTACACTGGCATTATCGGCTGCCATAGAAACTACGCAGACTTGCATATGTTGATTGTTAATTTAGAACAATATTCGTTCATGTATGTGACCCTTCTTAGTAACTTATATAGGGTTTTAATGTATGTTTTCCATAGCCTTAGTGTACCTTTTCATTAATAAACATGAATATGCAAATGATCTTATTCATTATAACTTGTATACTTGTCAAAATGTATAATAGAAGCAGCTATGACATCTAACAATGATGTTTATGTACTCGAATAAATATTAATGTTCATATGAATATGAAAATTAGATTATTTACGTATTCACCGTCCTTCGATCGGATTATGTCAACGCCCATTAACTTGTCATGGCTGAATGAGATATAATCAATTTCGTAGATGCAAAAGCTTTTTTTGCTGCCCATCTTTGTAATATTCAAATGAAAAGACTGATTGGCATATTCAAATACCCCTAAAACATGGAGTGAATTCATTTTGTCTTTACTATACACAAAACAATAAATGCATGTTTTCGTGGAAACCAAGCCAACAACAATACAATGGGATAATTTTATTACGAATTGGGTATGCTTTAGTTTCGATTCGTCTGTATGACGACTTTATACCATGAATAAAAGTAACTTTGTAGCCGTAAAAGCTATTTTATTTGATATATATGTCTGTCAAAAATTAGTTTTATTCAAAAAGGCATTGGGAATGCTTCCATTCTACGTACCCCGAAGTGGATTTTTCTGTGACGGCAAACGCTTGGAGTTATATAAATTGACCAGAGTCTAACACCCACAAGGTCGCTAGCTCCCGAAAGTCCGCGCACGGCAATGACATGCCTGCCAAATACCCCACCCAAATTGTAAACTTTTTACCATGTCCGAGTTAAAATTTTCAATTAACCAGAGACTTTCCGGTATAGCCGACTTATGGGTCGTGAAGGCACTAGTATGGACTACAAACCACACTGGGTCTCCAATCCCGAAATCGATACGGTACCCTACCGAAGAGGGTACCCACGCCTTTCCTTTTCTTTACGGAAATGTGCATTTTCGGTCGTATTTGTATCCCTTTTTTAATCGGAAACCAGAGTTTTCCCGGCCTAGCGGTGTATGTGGTTTGAAAGTGCAACCTGACTGCTGTTAGCCCCACCAGGTCCCGAAAGTCCGCGCACTGCAATGACAGGCCTGTCAAATATCCCACTCATTACTCATATATGCTAACTCTTCACATGTTCGAGTTACAAGAGACAGTCACACTTCTACTCTAAAACCCACCGAGTTGGTAGCTCCCGAAAGTCCGTGCACGGCGATGACAGCCCTGCCAAATACCCAGCCCCTTACCCGCACATGTTAACGCGCCTGATGTTGGAGTTGAAATTTTCGAGAAACAAGACTCAGGGTATAGCCGACCTATGAGCACTTTCAGTCATATTTGTCCCCCTATTTCTCGGAAACCAGAGTTTTCCCGGCATAGCGGCGTATGAGGATGCCACCCGTTTGCTGTAGAGCCCACGTGGTGGCAAGCTGCCGAAAGTCCGAGCACGGCTATGACAGGCCTGCCAAATACCCCACCCCTACCCATAAATGTTAACGCGCCAAAAGTTCGAGTACAAAATTCCAGAAACCAGAGTTTTCCCGGTAAAGTCGACCTATGGGCCGTAAAAGCAGTTGTATGGACTACAAACCCCACTGAGTGTCAAACTCTCGAAGGACGAAAGGTACCTACTCAAAGAGGGTACCCGCAGCTTTCCTTTTCGATATGGAAATGTGCATTTTCGGGCATATTTGTCCCCCTATTACTCACCCAACGGGCATAGCAGCGTATGTGGTCTGAGAGTGCCACCCTTCTACAGTAAGACCCACTAGGTGGCTAGCTCCCGAAAGTTCGCGCACGGCGATGATAGGCCTGCCAAATACCCCACCCCCTCCCGGCACATGTAAACGCGCCCTATGTTCGAGTTAAACTTACGGAAAAAAACAGAGTTATCAAGGAATAGCCGACCTTTGGGCCGTGAAGGCACTTGTATGGACTAAAAAACCCACTGGGTCTATAACTCCCGAAAGTCGAAAAAGTACCCAGCAGAATGTCCAAATTGACCAACAGAAAAGGTCCGAATTGACAAAAGAATCTTTATTTTTTAGGTCCGAATTGACCAATAAAAAAAGGTCCGAATTGACCAGTGGTCGAGGTCCGAATTGACAAGTAGTCGAGGTCCAAAATGACTAGGGCCGAAAGTCGAAAAAGTACCCAGCCGAAGAGGGTATGTGGTCTGAGAGTGCCACCCTTCTACTGTAAGACCCACTAGGTGCCTAGCTCCCGAAAGTCGGCGCTCGGCGATGACAGGCCTGCAAATTACCCCACCTCCTACCGGCACATGTTATAGTGCCCAATGTTCGAGTTAAAATTTCCGAGAAACCAGAGTTTTCCCGGAATAGCCGACGTATGGGCCGTGAAGGCATTTGTATGGACTACAAAACCCACTGGGTCTCCAACTACCGAAAGTCAAAAAAGTACCCAGCCGAAGAGGGTACCCGCGGCATGCCTTTTCTATACGGAAATGTGCATTTTCGGTCATATTTGTCCCCCTATTTCTCGGAAACCAGAGTTTTCCCGGCATAGCGGTGCATGTGATCTGAGAGTGCCACCCTTCTACTGTAAGACCCACTAGGTGGCTAGCTCCCGAAAGTCCGCGCTCGGCGATGACAGGCCTGCAAATTACCCCCCCCCCCTACCGGCACATGTTATAGTGCCCAATGTTCGAGTTAAAATTTCCGAGAAACCAGAGTTTTCCCGGAATAGCCGACGTATGGGCCGTGAAGGCACTTGTATGGACTACAAAACCCACTGGGTCTCCAACTCCCGAAAGTCGAAAAAGTACCCAGCCGAAGAGGGTACCCGCGGCATGCCTTTTCTATACGGAAAAGTGCATTTTCGGTCATATTTGTCCCCCTATTTCTCGGAAACCATAGTTTTCCCGGCATAGCGGTGCATGTGGTCTGAGAGTGCCACCCTTCTACTGTAAGACCCACTAGGTGGCTAGCTCCCGAAAGTCCGCGCTCGGCGATGACAGGCCTGCATATTACCCCACCCCCTACCGGCACATGTTATAGTGCCCAATGTTCGAGTTAAAATTTCCGAGAAACCAGAGTTTTCCCGGAATAGCCGACGTATGGGCCGTGAAGGCACTTGTATGGACTACAAAACCCACTGGGTCTCCAACTCCCGAAAGTCGAAAAAGTACCCAGCCGAAGAGGGTACCCGCGGCATGCCTTTTCTATACGGAAAAGTGCATTTTCGGTCATATTTGTCCCCCTATTTCTCGGAAACCAGAGTTTTCCCGGCATAGCGGTGCATGTGGTCTAAGAGTGCCACCCTTCTACTGTAAGACCCACTAGGTGGCTAGCTCCCGAAAGTCCGCGCTCGGCGATGACAGGCCTGCAAATTACCCCACCCCCTACCGGCACATGTTATAGTGCCCAATGTTCGAGTTAAAATTTCCGAGAAACCAGAGTTTTCCCGGAATAGCCGACGTATGGGCCGTGAAGGCACTTGTATGGACTACAAAACCCACTGGGTCTCCAACTCCCGAAAGTCGAAAAAGTACCCAGCCGAAGAGGGTACCCGCGGCATGCCTTTTCTATACGGAAAAGTGCATTTTCGGTCATATTTGTCCCCCTATTTCTCGGAAACCAGAGTTTTCCCGGCATAGCGGTGCATGTGGTCTGAGAGTGCCACCCTTCTGCTGTAAGACCCACTAGGTGGCTAGCTCCCGAAAGTCCGCGCTCGGCGATGACAGGCCTGCAAATTACCCCACCCCCTACCGGCACATGTTATAGTGCCCAATGTTCGAGTTAAAATTTCCGAGAAACCAGAGTTTTCCCGGAATAGCCGACGTATGGGCCGTGAAGGCACTTGTATGGACTACAAAACCCACTGGGTCTCCAACTCCCGAAAGTCGAAAAAGTACCCAGCCGAAGAGGGTACCCGCGGCATGCCTTTTCTATACGGAAAAGTGCATTTTCGGTCATATTTGTCCCCCTATTTCTCGGAAACCAGAGTTTTCCCGGCATAGCGGTGCATGTGGTCTGAGAATGCCACCCTTCTACTGTAAGACCCACTAGGTGGCTAGCTCCCGAAAGTCCGCGCTCGGCGATGACAGGCCTGCAAATTACCCCACCCCCTACCGGCACATGTTATAGTGCCCAATGTTCGAGTTAAAATTTCCGAGAAACCAGAGTTTTCCCGGAATAGCCGACGTATGGGCCGTGAAGGCACTTGTATGGACTACAAAACCCACTGGGTCTCCAACTCCCGAAAGTCGAAAAAGTACCCAGCCGAAGAGGGTACCCGCGGCATGCCTTTTCTATACGGAAAAGTGCATTTTCGGTCATATTTGTCCCCCTATTTCTCGGAAACCAGAGTTTTCCCTGCATAGCGGTGCATGTGGTCTGAGAGTGCCACCCTTCTACTGTAAGACCCACTAGGTGGCTAGCTCCCGAAAGTCCGCGCTCGGCGATGACAGGCCTGCAAATTACCCCACCCCCTACCGGCACATGTTATAGTGCCCAATGTTCGAGTTAAAATTTCCGAGAAACCAGAGTTTTCCCGGAATAGCCGACGTATGGGCCGTGAAGGCACTTGTATGGACTACAAAACCCACTGGGTCTCCAACTCCCGAAAGTCGAAAAAGTAAACAGCCGAAGAGGGTACCCGCGGCATGCCTTTTCTATACGGAAAAGTGCATTTTCGGTCATATTTGTCCCCCTATTTCTCGGAAACCAGAGTTTTACCGGCATAGCGGTGCATGTGGTCTGAGAGTGCCACCCTTCCACTGTAAGACCCACTAGGTGGCTAGCTCCCGAAAGTCCGCGCTCGGCGATGACAGGCCTGCAAATTACCCCACCCCCTACCGGCACATGTTATAGTGCCCAATGTTCGAGTTAAAATTTCCGAGAAACCAGATTTTTCCCGGAATAGCCGACGTATGGGCCGTGAAGGCACTTGTATGGACTACAAAACCCACTGGGTCTCCAACTCCCGAAAGTCGAAAAAGTACCCAGCCGAAGAGGGTACCCGCGGCATGCCTTTTCTATACGGAAAAGTGCATTTTCGGTCATATTTGTCCCCCTATTTCTCGGAAACCAGAGTTTTCCCGGCATAGCGGTGCATGTGGTCTGAGAGTGCCACCCTTCTACTGTAAGACCCACTAGGTGGCTAGCTCCCGAAAGTCCGCGCTCGGCGATGACAGGCCTGCAAATTACCCCACCCCCTACCGGCACATGTTATAGTGCCCAATGTTCGAGTTAAAATTTCCGAGAAACCAGAGTATTCCCGGAATAGCCGACGTATGGGCCGTTAAGGCACTTGTATGGACTACAAAACCCACTGGGTCTCCAACTCCCGAAAGTCGAAAAAGTACCCAGCCGAAGAGGGTACCCGCGGCATGCCTTTTCTATACGGAAAAGTGCATTTTCGGTCATATTTGTCCCCCTATTTCTCGGAAACCAGAGTTTTCCCGGCATAGCGGTGCATGTGGTCTGAGAGTGCCACCCTTCTACTGTAAGACCCACTAGGTGGCTAGCTCCCGAAAGTCCGCGCTCGGCGATGACAGGCCTGCAAATTACCCCACCCCCTACCGGCACATGTTATAGTGCCCAATGTTCGAGTTAAAATTTCCGAGAAACCAGAGTTTTCCCGGAATAGCCGACGTATGGGCCGTGAAGGCACTTGTATGGACTACAAAACCCACTGGGTCTCCAACTCCCGAAAGTCGAAAAAGTACCCAGCCGAAGAGGGTACCCGCGGCATGCCTTTTCTATACGGAAATGTGCATTTTCGGTCATATTTGTCCCCCTATTTCTCGGAAACCAGAGTTTTCCCGGCATAGCGGTGCATGTGGTCTGAGAGTGCCACCCTTCTACTGTAAGACCCACTAGGTGGCTAGCTCCCGAAAGTCCGCGCTCGGCGATGACAGGCCTACAAATTACCCCACCCCCTACCGGCACATGTTATAGTGCCCAATGTTCGAGTTAAAATTTCCGAGAAACCAGAGTTTTCCCGGAATAGCCGACGTATGGGCCGTGAAGGCACTTGTATGGACTACAAAACCCACTGGGTCTCCAACTCCCGAAAGTCGAAAAAGTACCCAGCCGAAGAGGGTACCCGCGGCATGCCTTTTCTATACGGAAAAGTGCATTTTCGGTCATATTTGTCGCCCTATTTCTCGGAAACCAGAGTTTTCCCTGCATAGCGGTGCATGTGGTCTGAGAGTGCCACCCTTCTACTGTAAGACCCACTAGGTGGCTAGCTCCCGAAAGTCCGCGCTCGGCGATGACAGGCCTGCAAATTACCCCACCCCCTACCGGCACATGTTATAGTGCCCAATGTTCGAGTTAAAATTTCCGAGAAACCAGAGTTTTCCCGGAATAGCCGACGTATGGGCCGTGAAGGCACTTGTATGGACTACAAAACCCACTGGGTCTCCAACTCCCGAAAGTCGAAAAAGTACCCAGCCGAAGAGGGTACCCGCGGCATGCCTTTTCTATACGGAAAAGTGCATTTTCGGTCATATTTGTCCCCCTATTTCTCGGAAACCAGAGTTTTCCCGGCATAGCGTTGCATGTGGTCTGAGAGTGCCACCCTTCTGCTGTAAGACCCACTAGGTGGCTAGCTCCCGAAAGTCCGCGCTCGGCGATGACAGGCCTGCAAATTACCCCACCCCCTACCGGCACATGTTATAGTGCCCAATGTTCGAGTTAAAATTTCCGAGAAACCAGAGTTTTCCCGGAATAGCCGACGTATGGGCCGTGAAGGCACTTGTATGGACTACAAAACCCACTGGGTCTCCAACTCCCGAAAGTCGAAAAAGTACCCAGCCGAAGAGGGTACCCGCGGCATGCCTTTTCTATACGGAAATGTGCATTTTCGGTCATATTTGTCCCCCTATTTCTCGGAAACCAGAGTTTTCCCGGCATAGCGGTGCATGTGGTCTGAGAGTGCCACCCTTCTACTGTAAGACCCACTAGGTGGCTAGCTCCCGAAAGTCCGCGCTCGGCGATGACAGGCCTGCAAATTACCCCACCACCTACCGGCACATGTTATAGTGCCCAATGTTCGAGTTAAAATTTCCGAGAAACCAGAGTTTTCCCGGAATAGCCGACGTATGGGCCGTGAAGGCACTTGTATGGACTACAAAACCCACTGGGTCTCCAACTCCCGAAAGTCGAAAAAGTACCCAGCCGAAGAGGGTACCCGCGGCATGCCTTTTCTATACGGAAAAGTGCATTTTCGGTCATATTTGTCCCCCTATTTCTCGGAAACCAGAGTTTTCCCGGCATAGCGGTGCATGTGGTCTGAGAGTGCCACCCTTCTACTGTAAGACCCACTAGGTGGCTAGCTCCCGAAAGTCCGCGCTCGGCGATGACAGGCCTGCAAATTACCCCACCCCCTACCGGCACATGTTATAGTGCCCAATGTTCGAGTTAAAATTTCCGAGAAACCAGAGTTTTCCCGGAATAGCCGACGTATGGGCCGTGAAGGCACTTGTATGGACTACAAAACCCACTGGGTCTCCAACTCCCGAAAGTCGAAAAAGTACCCAGCCGAAGAGGGTACCCGCGGCATGCCTTTTCTATACGGAAAAGTGCATTTTCGGTCATATTTGTCCCCCTATTTCTCGGAAACCAGAGTTTTCCCTGCATAGCGGTGCATGTGGTCTGAGAGTGCCACCCTTCTACTGTAAGACCCACTAGGTGGCTAGCTCCCGAAAGTCCGCGCTCGGCGATGACAGGCCTGCAAATTACCCCACCCCCTACCGGCACATGTTATAGTGCCCAATGTTCGAGTTAAAATTTCCGAGAAACCAGAGTTTTCCCGGAATAGCCGACGTATGGGCCGTGAAGGCACTTGTATGGACTACAAAACCCACTGGGTCTCCAACTCCCGAAAGTCGAAAAAGTACCCAGCCGAAGAGGGTACCCGCGGCATGCCTTTTCTATACGGAAAAGTGCATTTTCGGTCATATTTGTCCCCCTATTTCTCGGAAACCAGAGTTTTACCGGCATAGCGGTGCATGTGGTCTGAGAGTGCCACCCTTCTACTGTAAGACCCACTAGGTGGCTAGCTCCCGAAAGTCCGCGCTCGGCGATGACAGGCCTGCAAATTACCCCACCCCCTACCGGCACATGTTATAGTGCCCAATGTTCGAGTTAAAATTTCCGAGAAACCAGAGTTTTCCCGGAATAGCCGACGTATGGGCCGTGAAGGCACTTGTATGGACTACAAAACCCACTGGGTCTCCAACTCCCGAAAGTCGAAAAAGTACCCAGCCGAAGAGGGTACCCGCGGCATGCCTTTTCTATACGGAAAAGTGCATTTTCGGTCATATTTGTCCCCCTATTTCTCGGAAACCAGAGTTTTCCCGGCATAGCGGTGCATGTGGTCTGAGAGTGCCACCCTTCTGCTGTAAGACCCACTAGGTGGCTAGCTCCCGAAAGTCCGCGCTCGGCGATGACAGGCCTGCAAATTACCCCACACCCTACCGGCACATGTTATAGTGCCCAATGTTCGAGTTAAAATTTCCGAGAAACCAGAGTTTTCCCGGAATAGCCGACGTATGGGCCGTGAAGGCACTTGTATGGACTACAAAACCCACTGGGTCTCCAACTCCCGAAAGTCGAAAAAGTACCCAGCCGAAGAGGGTACCCGCGGCATGCCTTTTCTATACGGAAAAGTGCATTTTCGGTCATATTTGTCCCCCTATTTCTCGGAAACAAGAGTTTTCCCGGCATAGCGGTGCATGTGGTCTGAGAGTGCCACCCTTCTACTGTAAGACCCACTAGGTGGCTAGCTCCCGAAAGTCCGCGCTCGGCGATGACAGGCCTGCAAATTACCCCACCCCCTACCGGCACATGTTATAGTGCCCAATGTTCGAGTTAAAATTTCCGAGAAACCAGAGTTTTCCCGGAATAGCCGACGTATGGGCCGTGAAGGCACTTGTATGGACTACAAAACCCACTGGGTCTCCAACTCCCGAAAGTCGAAAAAGTACCCAGCCGAAGAGGGTACCCGCGGCATGCCTTTTCTATACGGAAAAGTGCATTTTCGGTCATATTTGTCCCCCTATTTCTCGGAAACCAGAGTTTTCCCTGCATAGCGGTGCATGTGGTCTGAGAGTGCCACCCTTCTACTGTAAGACCCACTAGGTGGCTAGCTCCCGAAAGTCCGCGCTCGGCGATGACAGGCCTGCAAATTACCCCACCCCCTACCGGCACATGTTATAGTGCCCAATGTTCGAGTTAAAATTTCCGAGAAACCAGAGTTTTCCCGGAATAGCCGACGTATGGGCCGTGAAGGCACTTGTATGGACTACAAAACCCACTGGGTCTCCAACTCCCGAAAGTCGAAAAAGTAAACAGCCGAAGAGGGTACCCGCGGCATGCCTTTTCTATACGGAAAAGTGCATTTTCGGTCATATTTGTCCCCCTATTTCTCGGAAACCAGAGTTTTACCGGCATAGCGGTGCATGTGGTCTGAAAGTGCCACCCTTCTACTGTAAGACCCACTAGGTGGCTAGCTCCCGAAAGTCCGCGCTCGGCGATGACAGGCCTGCAAATTACCCCACCCCCTACCGGCACATGTTATAGTGCCCAATGTTCGAGTTAAAATTTCCGAGAAACCAGATTTTTCCCGGAATAGCCGACGTATGGGCCGTGAAGGCACTTGTATGGACTACAAAACCCACTGGGTCTCCAACTCCCGAAAGTCGAAAAAGTACCCAGCCGAAGAGGGTACCCGCGGCATGCCTTTTCTATACGGAAAAGTGCATTTTCGGTCATATTTGTCCCCCTATTTCTCGGAAACCAGAGTTTTCCCGGCATAGCGGTGCATGTGGTCTGAGAGTGCCACCCTTCTACTGTAAGACCCACTAGGTGGCTAGCTCCCGAAAGTCCGCGCTCGGCGATGACAGGCCTGCAAATTACCCCACCCCCTACCGGCACATGTTATAGTGCCCAATGTTCGAGTTAAAATTTCCGAGAAACCAGAGTATTCCCGGAATAGCCGACGTATGGGCCGTTAAGGCACTTGTATGGACTACAAAACCCACTGGGTCTCCAACTCCCGAAAGTCGAAAAAGTACCCAGCCGAAGAGGGTACCCGCGGCATGCCTTTTCTATACGGAAAAGTGCATTTTCGGTCATATTTGTCCCCCTATTTCTCGGAAACCAGAGTTTTCCCGGCATAGCGGTGCATGTGGTCTGAGAGTGCCACCCTTCTACTGTAAGACCCACTAGGTGGCTAGCTCCCGAAAGTCCGCGCTCGGCGATGACAGGCCTGCAAATTACCCCACCCCCTACCGGCACATGTTATAGTGCCCAATGTTCGAGTTAAAATTTCCGAGAAACCAGAGTTTTCCCGGAATAGCCGACGTATGGGCCGTGAAGGCACTTGTATGGACTACAAAACCCACTGGGTCTCCAACTCCCGAAAGTCGAAAAAGTACCCAGCCGAAGAGGGTACCCGCGGCATGCCTTTTCTATACGGAAATGTGCATTTTCGGTCATATTTGTCCCCCTATTTCTCGGAAACCAGAGTTTTCCCGGCATAGCGGTGCATGTGGTCTGAGAGTGCCACCCTTCTACTGTAAGACCCACTAGGTGGCTAGCTCCCGAAAGTCCGCGCTCGGCGATGACAGGCCTACAAATTACCCCACCCCCTACCGGCACATGTTATAGTGCCCAATGTTCGAGTTAAAATTTCCGAGAAACCAGAGTTTTCCCGGAATAGCCGACGTATGGGCCGTGAAGGCACTTGTATGGACTACAAAACCCACTGGGTCTCCAACTCCCAAAGTCGAAAAAGTACCCAGCCGAAGAGGGTACCCGCGGCATGCCTTTTCTATACGGAAAAGTGCATTTTCGGTCATATTTGTCGCCCTATTTCTCGGAAACCAGAGTTTTCCCTGCATAGCGGTGCATGTGGTCTGAGAGTGCCACCCTTCTACTGTAAGACCCACTAGGTGGCTAGCTCCCGAAAGTCCGCGCTCGGCGATGACAGGCCTGCAAATTACCCCACCCCCTACCGGCACATGTTATAGTGCCCAATGTTCGAGTTAAAATTTCCGAGAAACCAGAGTTTTCCCGGAATAGCCGACGTATGGGCCGTGAAGGCACTTGTATGGACTACAAAACCCACTGGGTCTCCAACTCCCGAAAGTCGAAAAAGTACCCAGCCGAAGAGGGTACCCGCGGCATGCCTTTTCTATACGGAAAAGTGCATTTTCGGTCATATTTGTCCCCCTATTTCTCGGAAACCAGAGTTTTCCCGGCATAGCGTTGCATGTGGTCTGAGAGTGCCACCCTTCTGCTGTAAGACCCACTAGGTGGCTAGCTCCCGAAAGTCCGCGCTCGGCGATGACAGGCCTGCAAATTACCCCACCCCCTACCGGCACATGTTATAGTGCCCAATGTTCGAGTTAAAATTTCCGAGAAACCAGAGTTTTCCCGGAATAGCCGACGTATGGGCCGTGAAGGCACTTGTATGGACTACAAAACCCACTGGGTCTCCAACTCCCGAAAGTCGAAAAAGTACCCAGCCGAAGAGGGTACCCGCGGCATGCCTTTTCTATACGGAAATGTGCATTTTCGGTCATATTTGTCCCCCTATTTCTCGGAAACCAGAGTTTTCCCGGCATAGCGGTGCATGTGGTCTGAGAGTGCCACCCTTCTACTGTAAGACCCACTAGGTGGCTAGCTCCCGAAAGTCCGCGCTCGGCGATGACAGGCCTGCAAATTACCCCACCACCTACCGGCACATGTTATAGTGCCCAATGTTCGAGTTAAAATTTCCGAGAAACCAGAGTTTTCCCGGAATAGCCGACGTATGGGCCGTGAAGGCACTTGTATGGACTACAAAACCCACTGGGTCTCCAACTCCCGAAAGTCGAAAAAATACCCAGCCGAAGAGGGTACCCGCGGCATGCCTTTTCTATACGGAAAAGTGCATTTTCGGTCATATTTGTCCCCCTATTTCTCGGAAACCAGAGTTTTCCCGGCATAGCGGTGCATGTGGTCTGAGAGTGCCACCCTTCTACTGTAAGACCCACTAGGTGGCTAGCTCCCGAAAGTCCGCGCTCGGCGATGACAGGCCTGCAAATTACCCCACCCCCTACCGGCACATGTTATAGTGCCCAATGTTCGAGTTAAATTTTCCGAGAAACCAGAGTTTTCCCGGAATAGCCGACGTATGGGCCGTGAAGGCACTTGTATGGACTACAAAACCCACTGGGTCTCCAACTCCCGAAAGTCGAAAAAGTACCCAGCCGAAGAGGGTACCCGCGGCATGCCTTTTCTATACGGAAATGTGCATTTTCGGTCATATTTGTCCCCCTATTTCTCGGAAACCAGAGTTTTCCCGGCATAGCGGTGCATGTGGTCTGAGAGTGCCACCCTTTTACTGTAAGACCCACTAGGTGGCTAGCTCCCGAAAGTCCGCGCTCGGCGATGACAGGCCTGCAAATTACCCCACCCCCTACCGGCACATGTTATAGTGCCCAATGTTCGAGTTAAAATTTCCGAGAAACCAGAGTTTTCCCGGAATAGCCGATGTATGGGCCGTGAAGGCACTTGTATGGACTACAAAACCCACTGGGTCTCCAACTCCCGAAAGTCGAAAAAGTACCCAGCCGAAGAGGGTACCCGCGGCATGCCTTTTCTATACGGAAAAGTGCATTTTCGGTCATATTTGTCCCCCTATTTCTCGGAAACCAGAGTTTTCTCGGCATAGCGGTGCATGTGGTCTGAGAGTGCCACCCTTCTACTGTAAGACCCACTAGGTGGCTAGCTCCCGAAAGTCCGCGCTCGGCGATGACAGGCCTGCAAATTACCCCACCCCCTACCGGCACATGTTATAGTGCCCAATGTTAGAGTTAAAATTTCCGAGAAACCAGAGTTTTCCCGGAATAGCCGACGTATGGGCCGTGAAGGCACTTGTATGGACTACAAAACCCACTGGGTCTCCAACTCCCGAAAGTCGAAAAAGTACCCAGCCGAAGAGGGTACCCGCGGCATGCCTTTTCTATACGGAAAAGTGCATTTTCGGTCATATTTGTCCCCCTATTTCTCGGAAACCAGAGTTTTCCCTGCATAGCGGTGCATGTGGTCTGAGAGTGCCACCCTTCTACTGTAAGACCCACTAGGTGGCTAGCTCCCGAAAGTCCGCGCTCGGCGATGACAGGCCTGCAAATTACCCCACCCCCTACCGGCACATGTTATAGTGCCCAATGTTCGAGTTAAAATTTCCGAGAAACCAGAGTTTTCCCGGAATAGCCGACGTATGGGCCGTGAAGGCACTTGTATGGACTACAAAACCCACTGGGTCTCCAACTCCCGAAAGTCGAAAAAGTACCCAGCCGAAGAGGGTACCCGCGGCATGCCTTTTCTATACGGAAAAGTGCATTTTCGGTCATATTTGTCCCCCTATTTCTCGGAAACCAGAGTTTTACCGGCATAGCGGTGCATGTGGTCTGAGAGTGCCACCCTTCTACTGTAAGACCCACTAGGTGGCTAGCTCCCGAAAGTCCGCGCTCGGCGATGACAGGCCTGCAAATTACCCCACCCCCTACCGGCACATGTTATAGTGCCCAATGTTCGAGTTAAAATTTCCGAGAAACCAGAGTTTTCCCGGAATAGCCGACGTATGGGCCGTGAAGGCACTTGTATGGACTACAAAACCCACTGGGTCTCCAACTCCCGAAAGTCGAAAAAGTACCCAGCCGAAAAGGGTACCCGCGGCATGCCTTTTCTATACGGAAAAGTGCATTTTCGGTCATATTTGTCCCCCTATTTCTCGGAAACCAGAGTTTTCCCGGCATAGCGGTGCTTGTGGTCTGAGAGTGCCACCCTTCTGCTGTAAGACCCACTAGGTGGCTAGCTCCCGAAAGTCCGCGCTCGGCGATGACAGGCCTGCAAATTACCCCACCCCCTACCGGCACATGTTATAGTGCCCAATGTTCGAGTTAAAATTTCCGAGAAACCAGAGTTTTCCCGGAATAGCCGACGTATGGGCCGTGAAGGCACTTGTATGGACTACAAAACCCACTCGGTCTCCAACTCCCGAAAGTCGAAAAAGTACCCAGCCGAAGAGGGTACCCGCGGCATGCCTTTTCTATACGGAAATGTGCATTTTCGGTCATATTTGTCCCCCTATTTCTCGGAAACCAGAGTTTTCCCGGCATAGCGGTGCATGTGGTCTGAGAGTGCCACCCTTCTACTGTAAGACCCACTAGGTGGCTAGCTCCCGAAAGTCCGCGCTCGGCGATGACAGGCCTGCAAATTACCCCACCCCCTACCGGCACATGATATAGTGCCCAATGTTCGAGTTAAAATTTCCGAGAAACCAGAGTTTTCCCGGAATAGCCGACGTATGGGCCGTGAAGGCACTTGTATGGACTACAAAACCCACTGGGTCTCCAACTCCCGAAAGTCGAAAAAGTACCCAGCCGAAGAGGGTACCCGCGGCATGCCTTTTCTATACGGAAAAGTGCATTTTCGGTCATATTTGTCCCCCTATTTCTCGGAAACCAGAGTTTTCCCGGCATAGCGGTGCATGTGGTCTGAGAGTGCCACCCTTCTACTGTAAGACCCACTAGGTGGCTAGCTCCCGAAAGTCCGCGCTCGGCGATGACAGGCCTGCAAATTACCCCACCCCCTACCGGCACATGTTATAGTGCCCAATGTTCGAGTTAAAATTTCCGAGAAACCAGAGTTTTCCCGGAATAGCCGACGTATGGGCCGTGAAGGCACTTGTATGGACTACAAAACCCACTGGGTCTCCAACTCCCGAAAGTCGAAAAAGTACCCAGCCGAAGAGGGTACCCGCGGCATGCCTTTTCTATACGGAAAAGTGCATTTTCGGTCATATTTGTCCCCCTATTTCTCGGAAACCAGAGTTTTCCCGGCATAGCGGTGCATGTGGTCTGAGAGTGCCACCCTTCTACTGTAAGACCCACTAGGTGGCTAGCTCCCGAAAGTCCGCGCTCGGCGATGACAGGCCTGCAAATTACCCCACCCCCTACCGGCACATGTTATAGTGCCCAATGTTCGAGTAAAAATTTCCGAGAAACCAGAGTTTTTTCCGGAATAGCCGACGTATGGGCCGTGAAGGCACTTGTATGGACTACAAAACCCACGGGGTCTCCAACTCCCGAAAGTCGAAAAAGCACCCAGCCGAAGAGGGTACCCGCGGCATGCCTTTTCTATACGGAAATGTGCATTTTCGGTCATATTTGTCCCCCTATTTCTCGGAAACCAGAGTTTTCCCGGCATAGCGGTGCATGTGGTCTGAGAGTGCCACCCTTCTACTATAAGACCCACTAGGTGGCTAGCTCCCGAAAGTCCGCGCTCGGCGATGACAGGCCTGCAAATTACCCCACCCCCTACCGGCACATGTTATAGTGCCCAATGTTCGAGTTAAAATTTCCGAGAAACCAGAGTTTTCCCGGAATAGCCGACGTATGGGCCGTGAAGGCACTTGTATGGACTACAAAACCCACTGGGTCTCCAACTCCCGAAAGTCGAAAAAGTACCCAGCCGAAGAGGGTACCCGCGGCATGCCTTTTCTATACGGAAAAGTGCATTTTCGGTCATATTTGTCCCCCTATTTCTCGGAAACCAGAGTTTTCCCGGCATAGCGGTGCATGTGGTCTGAGAGTGCCACCCTTCTACTGTAAGACCCACTAGGTGGCTAGCTCCCGAAAGTCCGCGCTCGGCGATGACAGGCCTGCAAATTACCCCACCCCCTACCGGCACATGTTATAGTGCCCAATGTTCGAGTTAAAATTTCCGAGAAACCAGAGTTTTCCCGGAATAGCCGACCTATGGGCCGTGAAGGCACTTGTATGGACTACAAAACCCACTGGGTCTCCAACTCCCGAAAGTCGAAAAAGTACCCAGCCGAAGAGGGAACCCGCGGCATGCCTTTTCTATACGGAAATGTGCATTTTCGGTCATATTTGTCCCCCTATTTCTCGGAAACCAGAGTTTTCCCGGCATAGCGGTGCATGTGGTCTGAGAGTGCCACCCTTCTACTGTAAGACCCATTAGGTGGCTAGCTCCCGAAAGTCCGCGCTCGGCGATGACAGGCCTGCAAATTACCCCACCCCCTACCGGCACATGTTATAGTGCCCAATGTTCGAGTTAAAATTTCCGAGAAACCAGAGTTTTCCCGGAATAGCCGACGTATGGGCCGTGAAGGCACTTGTATGGACTACAAAACCCACTGGGTCTCCAACTCCCGAAAGTCGAAAAAGTACCCAGCCGAAGAGGGTACCCGCGGCATGCCTTTTCTATACGGAAATGTGCATTTTCGGTCATATTTGTCCCCCTATTTCTCGGAAACCAGAGTTTTCCCGGCATAGCGGTGCATGTGGTCTGAGAGTGCCACCCTTCTACTGTCAGACCCACTAGGTGGCTAGCTCCCGAAAGTCCGCGCTCGGCGATGACAGGCCTGCAAATTACCCCACCCCCTACCGGCACATGTTATAGTGCCCAATGTTCGAGTTAAAATTTCCGAGAAACCAGAGTTTTCCCGGAATAGCCGACCTATGGGCCGTGAAGGCACTTGTATGGACTACAAAACCCACTGGGTCTCCAACTCCCGAAAGTCGAAAAAGTACCCAGCCGAAGAGGGTACCCGCGGCATGCCTTTTCTATACGGAAATGTGCATTTTCGGTCATATTTGTTACCCTATTTCTCGGAAACCAGAGTTTTCCCGGCATAGCGGTGCATGTGGTCTGAGAGTGCCACCCTTCTACTGTAAGACCCATTAGGTGGCTAGCTCCCGAAAGTCCGCGCTCGGCGATGACAGGCCTGTAAATTACCCCACCCCCTACCGGCACATGTTATAGTGCCCAATGTTCGAGTTAAAATTTTCGAGAAACCAGAGTTTTCCCGGAATAGCCGACCTATGGGCCGTGAAGGCACTTGTATGGACTACAAAACCCACTGGGTCTCCAACTCCCGAAAGTCGAAAAAGTACCCAGCCGAAGAGAGTACCCGCGGCATGCCTTTTCTATACGGAAATGTGCATTTTCGGTCATATTTGTCCCCCTATTTCTCGGAAACCAGAGTTTTCCCGGCATAGCGGTGCATGTGGTCTGAGAGTGCCACCCTTCTACTGGAAGACCCACTAGGTGGCTAGCTCCCGAAAGTCCGCGCTCGGCGATGACAGGCCTGCAAATTACCCCGCCCCCTACCGGCACATGTTATAGTGCCCAATGTTCGAGTTAAAATTTCCGAGAAACCAGAGTTTTCCCGGAATAGCCGACCTATGGGCCGTGACGGCACTTGTATGGACTACAAAACCCACTGGGTCTCCAACTCCCGAAAGTCGAAAAAGTACCCAGCCGAAGAGGGTACCCGCGGCATGCCTTTTCTATACGGAAAAGTGCATTTTCGGTCATATTTGTCCCCCTATTTCTCGGAAACCAGAGTTTTCCCGGCATAGCGGTGCATGTGGTCTGAGAGTGCAACCCTTCTACTGTAAGACCCACTAGGTGGCTAGCTCCCGAAAGTCAGCGCTCGGCGATGACAGGCCTGCAAATTACCCCACCCCCTACCGGCACATGTTATAGTGCCCAATGTTCGAGTTAAAATTTCCGAGAAACCAGAGTTTTCCCGGAATAGCCGACGTATGGGCCGTGAAGGCACTTGTATGGACTACAAAACCCACTGGGTCTCCAACTCCCGAAAGTCGAAAAAGTACCCAGCCGAAGAGGGTACCCGCGGCATGCCTTTTCTATACGGAAATGTGCATTTTCGGTCATATTTGTCCCCCTATTTCTCGGAAACCAGAGTTTTCCCGGCATAGCGGTGCATGTGGTCTAAGAGTGCCACCCTTCTACTGTCAGACCCACTAGGTGGCTAGCTCCCGAAAGTCCGCGCTCGGCGATGACAGGCCTGCAAATTACCCCACCCCCTACCGGCACATGTTATAGTGCCCAATGTTCGAGTTAAAATTTCCGAGAAACCAGAGTTTTCCCGGAATAGCCGACGTATGGGCCGTGAAGGCACTTGTATGGACTACAAAACCCACTGGGTCTCCAACTCCCGAAAGTCGAAAAAGTACCCAGCCGAAGAGGGTACCCGCGGCATGCCTTTTCTATACGGAAATGTGCATTTTCGGTCATATTTGTCCCCCTATTTCTCGGAAACCAGAGTTTTCCCGGCATAGCGGTGCATGTGGTCTGAGAGTGCCACCCTTCTGCTGTAAGACCCACTAGGTGGCTAGCTCCCGAAAGTCCGCGCTCGGCGATGACAGGCCTGCAAATTACCCCACCCCCTACCGGCACATGTTATAGTGCCCAATGTTCGAGTTAAAATTTCCGAGAAACCAGAGTTTTCCCGGAATAGCCGACGTATGGGCCGTAAAGGCACTTGTATGGACTACAAAACCCACTGAGACTCCAACTCCCGAAAGTCGAAAAAGTACCCAGCCGAAGAGGGTACCCATGGCATGCCTTTTCTATACGGAAATGTGCATTTTCGGTCATATTTGTCCCCCTATTTTTCGGAAACCAGAGTTTTCCCGGCATAGCGGTGCATGTGGTCTGAGAGTGCCACCCTTCTACTGTAAGACCCACTAGGTGGCTAGCTCCCGAAAGTCCGCGCTCGGCGATGACAGGCCTGCAAATTACCCCACCCCCTACCGGCACATGTTATAGTGCCCAATGTTCGAGTTAAAATTTCCGAGAAACCAGAGTTTTCCCGGAATAGCCGACGTATGGGCCGTAAAGGCACTTGTATGGACTACAAAACCCACTGGGTCTCCAACTCCCGAAAGTCGAAAAAGTACCCAGCCGAAGAGGGTACCCGCGGCATGCCTTTTCTATACGGTAATGTGCATTTTTGGTCATATTTGTCCCCCTATTTTTCGGAAACCAGAGTTTTCCCGGCATAGCGATGCATGTGGTCTGAGAGTGCATCCTTCTACTGTAAGACCCACTAGGTGGCTAGCTCCCGAAAGTCCGCGCTCGGCGATGACAGGCCTGCAAATTACCCCACCCCCTACCGGCACATGTTATAGTGCCCAATGTTCGAGTTAAAATTTCCGAGAAACCAGAGTTTTCCCGGAATAGCCGACCTATGGGCCGTGAAGGCACTTGTATGGACTACAAAACCCACTGGGTCTCCAAATCCCGAAAGTCGAAAAAGTACCCAGCCGAAGAGGGTACCCGCGGCATGCCTTTTCTATACTTAAATGTGCATTTTCGGTCATATTTGTCCCCCTATTTCTCGGAAACCAGAGTTTTCCCGGCATAGCGGTGCATGCGGTCTGAGAGTGCAACCCTTCTACTGTAAGACCCACTAGGTGGCTAGCTCCCGAAAGTCCGTGGCATGCCTTTTCTATACGGAATTGCGCATTTTTGGTCATATTTGTACCCCTATTTCTTGGAAACCAGAGTTTTCCTGGCATAGCGGCGTATGCGGCCTGAGAGTGCCACCATTCTAATGTAAAACCCATAAAGTCGCTAGCTCCCGAAAGTCCGCGCTCGGCGATGACAAGTTCACAGCCGAAGAATGTACCCGCACTTTGCTTTTTTATATGGAAGTGTGTATTTTCGGTCATTTTCGTAATATTTTTCTTGGGCTGAGTAGATAATTTGGTGGGCTTCAAACCCCGTTATATCTCGTCTGTTGAACTTAAATTTCATGTTGGCAGTTTCGGCTGGTTCTGCTAGCAGTAACAGCTGATTCGGCTGTTTCGGCTACTTCTGCCAGCAGATTCTGCTACTTCGGCTGTTTCGGCTAACTTCACCCACCTCAAATAAATGTGCTCGTAATACAGTGTCAAAACTGGTCCATTGGTATAAAAGGAGGTGTTTGCGGCGGCAAATTCAATTCTGCAAATCGGCTTCAGTGCGAAGTGATCAGTATTCAGTAGAAAGCAGGTAATAAATTAAATAAATAAGGCTTCGTGGTGCGGAGTAAGGCCTTTGGACAAACAGAGGTCATTGTGATAGTTGTTGTCCTATACAGTAAATTGTCCAGTTCCGGGTCACTTTTATTTCGAAGTGGTTTCAAGATAATTGCTCAGAGCAAATTAGGTTTCAACCTTACCATTAAAAAGTATAATCCTTCGTCTAAATAATGAACTTCAATCTGATTCATTGTGAATATTCTGTGTGCCACACGATGGCTTTGAAGCAGACCACCAATTTATCCAGTTCCGAATCATTTGTCCAGTTCCGAATCACTTGCGATAATTTTTAACAAGAAACTCACTAGCGCTAATGCGTTATGATTTTGATTTTGTAGCTTCATTACTACTTTATAAAACAAGACTTACACACAGTTTACCATTTCAGATAGTAAAAGTGTCCAAAATCTGTGTACATGTATACTACGTATAACTTACGTTCTGGATATATTGGCGTCAATCGAAAACAAATACATGTTCTAAGTCGATAATGGAGTCTGTACACGTAACTGGTTCCAGATGTTTGCAGTTAAGTGCTGGTAATCATGGGCTGTGCATTGGTTATTTTCTTTTTTGTTTGTTTGTTTGTTTGTTTGTTTGTTTGTTTTGTTGTTGATGGTTTATGAGTTTAACTTTCACATGTTTGATTAACATTGAATTTCCTTATAACAAGGTTATAGAATATTGTCATAGCAATCATTTGACACCAATTTCTGCTCTCTATGGCTTTTGGTTGCTTAGATATAAACATTTCTGTAGGTACACCCCTCCAGTTTCTATGATTTTTCTCTAATATTTAAAGATTTCATCAATATTCGAACAGTAGAAAGACTGATTCCTTTGGAATCAGTGAATATATTTGGAGTATTTGAAATATATTGCGAGTTAAGAATCATCTCCTTAACAGTATTCTGATTGTTTGGCTTCTTTTGGAATATGAGTCTTTAATTTAGACTACGCAGATGTAAATTCTTGAAATTGCAGCAAAATGTCTGGCTTTCGCTGCCAGTTTTGTATAGGGTCACTGATGAAGGTTCATTACCCGATATTGTACAATATGGCCCATCTTCTCGCTTTGAATGTTTTACTGCTTCCAAAGGATCTAACAATTATTTTTATTTGTTATTACTACAGCTGGTGTTGTGCCGTGTGGCGGCCCTAAAAAGTCTCCCTGTACATCATTCATAGTGCAGATTATATTTTTCTTTTGATCCTTTGGAATCAGTGAATATATTTGGTGTATTTGAAATATATTGCAAGTTAAGAATCATCTCCTTAACAGTATTCTGATTATTTGGCTCCTTTTGGAATATGAGTCTTTGATTTAGACTACACAGATGTAAGTTCATGAAATTGCAGCAAAATGTCTGGCTTTGGCTGTCAGTTTCATAAAGGATCACTGATGGAGGTTCATTACCCGAAATTGTACAATATGGCCCATCTTCTCGCTTTGAATGTTTTACTGCTTCCAAAAGATCTAACAATTATTTTTATTTGTTATTACTGCAGCTGGTGTTGTGCCGTGTGGCGGCCTTAAAACGTCTCCTCGTACATCATCGATAGTGCAGATTATGTTTTTCTTTTGATCCTTTGGAATCAGAGAATATAGTTGGAGTATTTGAAATATATTGCAAGTTAAGAATAATCTTCTTAACAGTATTCTGATTATTTGGCTCCATTTTGGAATATGAGTCTTTGATTTAGACTACACAGATGTAAATTCTTGAAATTGCAGCAAAATGTCCGGCTTTCGCTGCCAGTTTTATAAAGGGTCACTGATGAAGGTTCATTACCCGAAATTGTACAATATGGCCCATCTTCTCGCTTTGAATGTTTTACTGCTTCCAAAGGATCTAACAATTATTTTTTATTGATTATATATGTATCTTATTTCAGGGTTTTAGAATGTTATCATAGCAATCATTTGTTATCAATTTCAGCTCTCTACGGCTTTTGGTTGCTGAGCTATAAATGTATCTGTAGGTATAC
Source organism: Rugalucina vietnamica (assembly GCA_964017185.1). Taxonomy (NCBI): domain Eukaryota; kingdom Metazoa; phylum Mollusca; class Bivalvia; order Lucinida; family Lucinidae; genus Rugalucina; species Rugalucina vietnamica. The sequence continues at coordinate 5,209,561 of OZ024871.1, read as the reverse complement.
CCCTTCCATTGTTCTGTGATTTTCTCTTCTATTGAAAGTTCTCATCAATATATGAACACCAAGAAAGTCGTATTCTTTCTGTATCTTATCGCATTATTATAGAACATTATCATAACAATCAGTTTATACACATTTCAGCTCTCTTAGAGTTTTTGGCTTCTGAGAAATCAACAATTTTGTTGATATACCCCCTTCCTGTATCTGTTTCTTTTCTAATATCTGAACTTCTTTTTAATATTTGAGCATTAAGATAGCCAGCTTGTTTGTATATTTTATTGCATGGCTATAAAACATTGCCAAAGCAATCATTTGATACCTATTTCAGCTCTCTAGGTCTATCAGTAGCCACGATACATGTGGTAACAGAGGTGTACCACAATGATTCCTCTGCATAATAGGGGTGGGGGTGAACACATTGTGATTTTACATGACCCAAATGGACATTAAAGAGATCCTCTGACCAAACGGGCACCCATAGCATTTGTTCTAAGGGTACAAGGTACATCCTATAACCCACTCATTCCCTTCAAACGGCAATAGAGTAAATCTTGATATTCGTAATTTTCATTAATATTTATGAAAATGCAAATGAGATAAGTTTTATTTAGGTACATTGCATCAACAAATTTGTCAAATAGTATAATTGGTACAATAACAATGAGCCACAATGGCAGTTTAGGCCTAAAAGTACAACATTACCACATCATCTAATTAAAGAAAAACTTCTGGATTTGATAGAGTGGACCTTCAAAAGGGCATTAAAAACTATTGTTCACTTTATTTGGCATGTATAATGACAGAAAGGCTTTCTTCACTTCCTCTGACCAAAGTCGGTATACACTTTGGTCATGTCAGAATGTGTGCGATGCCTTATCCTATCTCCTGGATAATATTTATATTAGATTTGGGACCAAGTTATACAGATAAATTGTCGGAATTCCGATTGGTACAAATTGCGCACCTCTCGTAGCTGATTTATTTTTATACTGCTACGAAAGAGATTGCATGGATTATCTTAACCATGATAATCAAGCTGATGTCATCGAGGCTTTTAATTCCACTTCTAAGTACCTCGATGACCTTTTGAACATTGACAACCCTTATTTTGAAGGTATGGTCAATTAAATTTATCCACCTGAACTACAGTTGAACAAAGCCACTATCTCAGATACCGAAGCCCCCTTTTTAGATCTACATCTTTCTGTTTCAAACGGATTTGTTTCTTCTAAAATTTATGATAAGCGCAATGACTTTGATTTTGATAAAGTAAATTTCCCGTTTTTCGATGGTGACGTTCCTCGTTGTGCTTCTTATGGTGTATACATTTTACAACTTATTAGGTTTGGTAGAGTCTGCAATCATGTTACAGACTTCAACGCTCGAAATAAATGTTTAACGGCCACACTTCAACAACAGGGCTATCGGTATCATAAATTTCGAAAAACCTTTTTCTAAACTTTATCGTAGACACTATGAATTGATTCCCAAATATAATGTTGGGTTAAATAAAATATAAAAGTTTGATCCTTTGGAAGCAGTAAAACGTTCAAAGGGAGGTAATTGGGCCAGATTGCGCAATTTCGGGTACTGAACCCTCGTCAGTGACCCTTTATAAACTAGCAACGATAGCCAGACAAATATACTGCGATTTCAAAAATTTTACACAAGTGTTGTCTAAATCAAAGACACATGCCTAAACGGGGTCAAAATTGAAAAAAAAATGTTTAGAAGATGGCTCTAAACGTAAAATAGTTTGCTACTCTGAACATTCTTACTGATCTCTAAGGACCGAAAGAAATAATATAATCTGCACTATGGATGATGTACGGGGAGACTTTTTAGGGCCGCCACACGGCACAACGCCAGCTGCAGTAATCGTAAATAAAATATAAAAGTTTGATCCTTTGGAAGCAGTAAAACGTTCAAAGGGAGGTAAGACGCTTTTAAGTGAGGGCCTTTCGGAACCTGAATTTTATGGTGACTTGGTTTACAAGTTTAAGAAACTTATACGAAGTAATGATTTTTCTTTTCAGTTCAGAAAAATCATAACAGTTACAGACGTATAGGTTATAACTTGAATGTTATGCGACAGTCTGCATGCTTATTTTTTAACCCACTCATGGTTGATAACTACGCTGCCTTCTTTAATTGCACGCCGGTGGGTCGGGAATCATACTCTATGATGGCCCCGACTTAAAGCTATTCATTTTAGTTGGTTGGGGCCTGAGCTTCTTGTCTGTTGCTTGGCCCACCGGGGTCCAACTGGTGTTTTTTCTTTTGCTCCGGAGTTAGTAGGTTATTCGGCGCCCAGGGATCTCCATCATCGGGCAGCTTACTCAATCTGTGAGTCCTGGTTTTTGATTCATCATGATGTTTATCGTGATTTATTTGTTTGTTCTTGATGATTCATTGACTAGTTAGAGATTCACCACGAGGACCGAAGAACTAACTAAATGTTATGAACCACTGCAGAAGCTGAGGGTGAGGTTATGGCCATGTAAAACCGGTTTAAGCCCGCCAGTAACTTTGTGTTACTGATCGTTCCAAGGCGATACTTCTGTGGTGGTTCGTTTTGTTTTATGTCTTGGTGTTTAAAATTTTTGTGCTGTTGGCACCTTATGTATGTATTCATATTTTTAGTTAAGTTTAGGTAACTGAGTGGCCACCTATTGGGAAAATAGCTGCTCATTCGGCTTACGATATGTTTTCATGGTATAAGTACCTGATTGTTAATTTAGTTTTTTCCCACCTCGGTTTTTGAAGTGGGAATCTTTTTCTGATTGCGCCTATTCCTGATCTTTGCCTACTTGTACTTTTTATGGGGATTTTTTTTTTTTTTTTTTTTTTTTTTTTTTTTTTTTTTTTTTCATTATAATTTTTAATGAAAATTCATGAATACGCAAATAAGATATTTTCCAATACTTGTTATACGATGAAAGGGCTATGTCAAAAAGTCATAAAGTCTAAGTCAAAAGTTTATTTCTCTCAATCCATACATTTATGACAACATGAGGTACAATGTTTTACATATCAAAAGATATGAGACTGGAACAAATCATGACAAATATTCAAATATGAAGTAAATAAACAGTAATATACTATGTGAAATACATTCTTCGTAACAAATATTTATGTGTGTTATGTTGGAGGTTACTACACAGTTCTAAGTATATTTTAATGAAAATGCATAAATTTCGTTGTTCGTTAATATTTCTACTATTCTTTAAGCTTTGAAGTTTTAAAATAATTGGATTCTTATGACAGTATACTGGTAAATACTTTTTCCTTAGGCTACACAGGTGTTTACAAGAAAATAACATATGGAATTCGTCTCTGATTTCTTTTCTACAAAGATGACAAAGGCTGTTCACGCGGTGTTTTTTTTTCAACGACCAATTTCAATTGGTAATGTGTGATTTTGCGTTCTGTATTTGATTAAATATTTTCGATGCTTAAATGGAATTGAAGTTAGATGTGTTTCAAAACCAAAATTTGTCTTAAAAATTCTATAAAAAGTACAAGATGGTTTTTCGTCACACTCCGTTCTCCATTCATCTAAAAATAAGTCAGACAATCTTTATTTAATAGTTTTCACTAACCATATTTTATAAAGAAGAGGATGAATTTCCCAAATACCACTACAGCCATAATTGATAAAAATATTACGAATTGATATTAACCGTTTGAACGATAATCGTGGTCTGTTTTCATAATACGATTTTGCGAACCAATACAACTTAGAAGATAAGTTATTTTTTTCTAGGTGCACTAACTTATACCAATATGCTACGATGCGACTTTGTATATCTAGTTTCAAGGGCATTACACCGGTTTCACCATAAACGATCGATACAGTTTGGCGTTATTTTTTTTAACAGTAAGAATAATTTTCAAAAAATTTAACTGCACTTGCTCAATTATGCTCAAATCACCAACACCCCAAATTTCGCAACCATATATATTTATTAAATAATTCCAACTGTATGTTTATAGGTAATAGTTGTGATCTTGCTTTCTTTAAGAGACAAAACAAAGCTTTTTTAGCTTGATTGGCAATTTTTTTTTTTCATGGCCAGAAACAAACCGCTTCTACTAAAGAGAACTCCTAGGTATTTATATTCTTTCACAACCTCTAATGGATGACCGTTAATAGTAAAATTATAGTTTGGCATCCTACCCTTGGAAAAAACTACTACTTTTGTTTTCGTGTTATTAATTTCCAACTTCCAAATTCTACAGTAAGAGGCGTACAAATCTAAAGCTTCTTGTAAATCTGAAGATGATTTAGACAAAATTACCGTGTCATCGGCATATAGAAGAACAAATATCTTCAAATAATTAAATATATTATCTTCTAATTCGACACCCTTTACGTTACTCTCAGATAAGAAGTTTTCAAGATCGTTCTAAAATATTGTAAAAAGAAATGGAGATAAGTTCTCGCCTTGTCGTACTCCAATATTACTCGGGAAATAGTCTGACAGTTTTCCGTTTAGACACTCAAGATTTGATACCATCGTACATACTTTTTATAAGCTGGAAGCATTTTCCGGTAATATTAAATTGTTGTACCTTATAAAGAAGCCCGCATCTCCAGACAGAATCAAAAACACCTTTAAGATCTATAAGTAGTATAGTGTGCTGGCGAAAGCACCTTATTTGATCATGATCATCAAATGGTCCTTTAAGCGAGGTTCTACCCCCGCCATCTTGGATGACGTCACTTCCTGTCCTACATCTTGGTAGACACCCGGTCTGCCATCTTGCGGTCTGCGACACGTTTTCGTCTACTTGCAGACTTCCAGGATTCCGGTGCCAATTAGATTAAGCTTAGATTTCGACTCCCAAAACCCTCCCGAGTCGAAAGCGTCGGTCTGCGACACTATCAGACCACTCGCAGACTTCCTGGATTCCGGTGCCAATAGAGTTTAAGCCTGATTTGACCTTTTCATACCATATAACACCATTTGAAACGGTCTGCGAGACGTTCTGACTACTCGCAGACTTCCAGGATTCCGGTGCCAATAGAGTAAAAGCATAATTTGACATTCTGAGATCCTATAAGACCATTTGAAACGGTCTGCGAGCCGTTCTGACTACTCGCAGACTTCCAGGATTCCGGTGCCAATAGAGTAAAAGCATGATTTGACATTCTAAGATCCCATAAGACCATTTGAAACGGTCTGCGAGCCGTTCAGACTACTCCCAGACTTCCAGGATTCCGGTGTCTTATAGGGTCTGAGAAGGTCAAATCAGACTTTAACTCTATTGGCACCGGAATCCTGGAAGTCTGCGAGTAGGAAAGTTTTTCCTTGCAGTTTTGCAATCATTATTGAACCAAGAATCATTTTTTTTTTTTTTTTGGTTTGCCTTTTTGATTATTAGAAACGGTAATACCGAAACTGCTTCGACAGTTACTAATAAGAATTTCGTGCAATGAGTCTATTACTTCATTTACATCTCCTTGGCTGACATTACGTTCCTTTCTGAGGTCATCTAGGCGGCTACACAACTGATCGATGTCACTAGCTTTAAAATTATGGACAAATGTTTGTGCTTTCTCAGCGTCCCATAATTTTGTTTGGGGTGTCAAATTTGTATCATGTTCAGTCCGTGTGTGACGGTACCCGAGTTTAGCAACAAGTGAGACTGGTTTGTGTGAGTCAGAAAAAATCTCGCAAAATTCATGAACAGTTAAACATTCTACAATAGAAATGACTGACGCTGTAGATAGAAAATAACCCACTGTACTAACATTTTTGCAAGTAACATCACTGCTATTGCATGCGCGGACCCAGAGGGGGGACCGGGGGTCCGGACCCCCCCCCCCTGGAATTTGAAAAAATTACCTAAAAAAGGTAATTTCGGGATTTTGGGGGGTTGGACCCCCCCCCCCCTCCTCTGTGACCAAAAATTACCATTTTCGTTGGACCCCCTCTCATGAAAAATTCTGGATCCGCGCATGTATTGCCATCACCTCTTCCATTGATTATGTGCATATTATTATCAATACAAAAATCTATAAGTCTATAACCATAATTGTTTACACGTGTATCAGAATTCTGTCTGTGCAGTCTCAAATTGCCATTCTTAAAACATAAAAACTCAGATAGATTGCATTTCTTCGAATATATCATCCAAATCGAGATTTTCAAAAATCGAGTTATCTGGAGTTACAAAAGCTTGTAAATTTTTCGTCCGCGAATTCAAGTCACCCATTAAAATGACCGACGAACAATCAACTGATAAACGTCTCATTTCATTTTCAATCTCTCCATGTGGGTTCTCGACAGAGTTCTCTGGTGGTAAACGATTCCACACAGCCAATTACCCTTCTTAGTCAACCTATCTGATAACTGAAACCATAAAACAAGCTTACTATCCGAGTCAACATATTTTATATACTGTTCAAAACATTTTTGTATGGTAAAATGCATTAAAATGAGACCAAGTTCAATGATCGAGGATAAGAAACAACTGAGATATCTTCAATTTTCTATGTGTACCCCCATTATTAAAACTCAAAAATTGAACATTTAGGGTAATATAATGAAACATAGCATAACGACGCAAACGCTTCCACTTCCAGATGGCAGAAAACAGGGTTTGATAGCTTTTTCAATGTACTTTTAGAAAATCATAGTGTAGAAAATTCCCCCCGGGGGGAGTGGGGTATGGGTAGCTAGACGACTATAGTCTGTCAGCTGTCTATAAAAACTAACATTTTGCTAAATTTATGGCTTATCATAAGTGATAGAATTAAATTTCTTGCGCCAATGTTATTTGTATACTAATACATAACTGGAAACTGATTTTCAGAATTTTCACTCGTTGTTTTCTTGCATTTGTCTGTTAAACTTAATACAAAAAAATTAAGGCTTAATGAAGGGGAGAACTTTAAGTTATTGTAACAGCTATAGGCACCGCCCAAGCACAAATCCAATTCAATAACGTTTCTATAGGCAGATTAATGCCATTCAATGTGAATCCAATAGTATACCCTTCAACAAAGTGAGTGCTCTTACTAATGTTAATGACTTTTCAATAATGTCTTTAGTAACCACTTTCATTTGGCTTCTAGTGACATTATGAGACTCAGTTGATTCTCCTGCCTCTTTATCCTCACTATCAGAGTCAATGTTTCAAAATATTTTAAGGTGTTCACAGTCACATCTGTTTTTTCGGTCAAAGTTTTAGGAAGCATTTCTTTTTTCTTGGTGGATAAAAAAGACAGGTAAAATATTTACAGTTATACATAGAGGTATTATAACTGCATTTTGCGCGTTATAGCCATGACATTTTAAAACCTACATTATGGTATCTGTTTCCAATGTAAACTGCTTTCTGATAGACTTACCAGTCTCTGCTTACCATCGGTTGGTCAGTTTGGGATCTTGCTATTCCCATGTACAAGTTTTTGAACAAAACAGACCACTCAAAGTTTCACCTCAGTTGGAGCACAAGCTGTTTCTTTGTTTAACCTAGTGCAATTTTCATAATGTGCAGTTTAATACTAACAAAGTATAGAGTTATACAAAGGAGCATATTCCTAGGCTATTTATTACTTAAGCAATTTTACTCCCATGTTCATTACAGCCAAACAACGCTGTAAAAATGGGCAGTTTTCAAAAGAAACTTTTTAACCTTAAATTGTAAAAAATGTTAAAAATATAGATTGGTTATGTATAAGATAACCATTCAAAATGCATCATACCGCAAAGGGATTGGTTTTGTTGTTTTGAAGATATTCAGCAAAACATCAGTTTTTATAGACAGCGGACAGGCTATACCATATTTTATATTTAGCTAACAAATATTATAGAAAACCCAAGGGAATCACAGATAATTCAGAAAGAGAAACGACTCTTCAACTACACTGCATCCGACTGCATTTTATATTGTGGATTTTTAAAGCATTATCTCAAAACCGTCAGTGAGTTTCACCGTTGTGACAATAACATTTCCAAAGCAGCCCACAAGTTCATCCACCAGGAAACAAACTGCAACAAATGAGCCTATGCGTGAGAAAACCAACAATTTGGGTTCCAACCAGGTTGACACAAACCAGGCTGTCCAGCCACAGAAGAAAGCTAGAAGCTTGGAACTTTGGATATAAGTAGAAGAGGAATTGTACTATCCGTGTAGCGAAAACAAAGGCACTGGTCAGCTTCGCAGTTACTGCGAAGCTGGTCTGCGCCTTTGTTTTCGCCTATGCAGATTGTTGGTTTTCCCATGTGGTGGCTCAAATGGTTTCAGCCTCAACCCTATGGTGCATACTTAACCAAGATGGAGCTGCGTCTTGAGAAAACCGGTGATTTGCCTTTGCAAAAATAGAGGCGCAGATCAGCAGTGAAAGTAGTTAAAATGTTTGCCGCGATCCAGGCAATCTGATCTGGATTTATAGTTTAATTAATAGCTGAAAAAATTGAAATGGTGCATGTACCATATGATCTTAATCGTTATAGTAAGTTGCAGTTGGCCACAAAGGATATGCTCGGGTGTATGATATAAAAACAAATTGAATGTAAAATATTTAAATATCGAAGTAGTTTTTAACAATATTCGGTTAAAAATTATGTATAGGATTTTATTTCAAAATAATAATAATAATGTATGTTGGTTCGCTACACATTCCGCGGAGCGTAACTTCATTATTTCTTTTTACCATTTCGGTATGATTTTTATAAGGAAATATTCATGCGTTTTTCTGTACAGTGTCATCGTGTATTTGGTTCTTTTTACGCTTTTGCTGAGCCGATTGGACCAAATTTCGAAGATTTCAGAGCTACAAGACAATGTTCATGTTCATTCAAATTATAAGCGAGGACCGGCAGCTAAAAGGTGAGCAGTATTTTTACCTTATTAAAGCTGAGTTCATAACGAATAACGCCTATGCAATATCAAGAGATTTTTCCAGCTGCTAAAAATGGAACTGTAACATTTAAACATTTTCGATTACCTTTCTTATTTGTACTCAAATTATTACCGTCTTTAAACGTTAAGGAACAAGATGAGAAAGATGTGAACCCCATGTGGAACCAAGCATTACTTTATAAAAGTGGGATGTAATACAAGTTACACAGGATGTTATCCTTCTGCGGAAAGAAATCAAGCATCACAGGCAAACGAGGTAGCCGTTTCTGCAAAGTTATGCTGTAAAATAAGAAATTTGAGTAGTACTTTAAACATATAGTGTTCTAATCATTGCACCCGAAATGTTCTCTATAAAGGGCTTAATATTTGCGGATTTACATTTGAGATGGCTTTAGATTTATTCAAGCATTAACGATCATAGATGCATGCATACATATTTCAAACCAATCAGTGTTTACTTTATAAATAATAAATTAAAGTAAAATTAAGCGCACACTTGTATAATAGAAATTTGTTAAATAAAACGAATACGTGAGTTGGGTTTAAGTTCGTAGACTTTTTTTTATATAAAAGTTCAGATGTCTGTTATATAGAAATTAAAATTATCTGAAAAAAATTTTTTTAACCTATCAAATAAGATATTAAGCATAGTTCTATCCCTCCATCACCCAGGGCACGCCGTGGAAACTTTGACGTTGAAAATACGTAGATTTTCAACAAATGCAAGGCATTTAACGTCTTGTTTGGAACCAAACAGCATGCCATACCTTTTATATGCAGGGATTTGTTTTGTGTCGAAATACTGCGATCATTATGTAGCGTTTACCAAATGTTCTCGGCGGTCACGGCAGCCACGTTTCAGACAGCGGTGATCAAAACGGGATAAACGTAAGGCAACGCAGGGGAACGGGATAGGCAAACGTAGCAGGCCGTGTTAACCGTGGACAACGTGGCAATTTTTTTACAGTTTAAAAATCTGCCACGGCATTCAATGCGGAAATGAGAAACGTAATGGGTCGTGATAAAACGAGTTGAACGTTACACACCCTTTCTACTACGTATGTCACGTTATGTTACGGTTATCACGATGCGTGAAGTTTAAAGATATAAAATGGCATATCATGGGGACAAGTTCCTTCATATTGAAGAAGTTACTATAGTGAACAATAGAGACGATACGTTGCACTATGTTACTAAAGAAGAAATAAAATCCCGAACTTCCTTAACTCTGCAGTCGGTTGGTTAGGAGCGCGGTTTTTATTATTTCAAAGGGCCTCTTCTTGTATAAAAGGCACGAAAACGCTTTAAATTATATGGTGTCTACGTTTCGTCCGTAGCTGACCTTGACAAAATGAAGAGACGTGTTACGCCTTGGTCAAAACGCAACTGGCCGCATCAGAACGTAACCTGCAGTAATAGAACGTGCTAATAAATGTGATAGATTGTGGATAACCGTGAAGTACCGTAGTGCCTCTGTGACACACCGGCTTATCACTACCATGGCTTGTTACGGATGTCGTAACACAACGTAAGAAAACTTAACAAGACGTTATACTGCGTTTACACTATGTTCCCGGCGGTCACGGCAGCCACGTTTCAGACAACCTTGATCAAAACGGGATAAACGTGAGGCAACGCAGGGGACCGAGATAAGCAAACGTAGCACGGCGGAAATGAGAAACGAAATGGGTCGTGATAAAACGGGCTGAACTTAACACACCTTGACAGTACGTGACAGTATGTAGCTTAACTTGGAGGTGGCCCGTAGTGAAACTGGAAACTAGTAAATTGCCCGGTAAGCTGCGGATCTTCCACATTCAGCTGCGTTTGATCTCGGTCGTCTCATGTCTCGTCCCGTTTCCTACGGCATACTCAGCACGTTTTGTTGCGTTAAGTTACGGTGCGTTACGGTCTTTGACGGTGTTGGCCCAGTTCCACTACGTATGTCACGTAATGTTTCGGTTATCACGGCGCGTTAAGTTTAAAGATATAAAATGGCAGATCATGGGGACAAGTTCCTTCATATTGGAGCAGTTACTTTAGTGAACACTAGAGACCATACGCTGCACTATGCCATTGAAGAAGAAATAAAATTCTGGACTTTCTTAACGTTGTTGAGGAGCGCGGCTGTTATTTTTTCAAAGGGTTTATTCTTATATAAAAGACACACAAAACGCTTTAAAATGCATGCTATCTACGGTTCGTCCGGAGCTGACCTTGATAGAACGAAGAGAAAACGTGTTACGCCTTGATCAAAACGCAACTGACCGCATCAGAACGTAACCTGCCGTAATAGAACGTGCTAATAAATGTGATAGATTGTGGATAACCGTGAAGTACCGTAGTGCGTCTGTGACACACCGGCTTATCACTACCACGGTGTATTAAGGATATCGTAATACAACTTAAGAAAACTTAACTAGATGTAATAGATCTGGAAAACTGAGAAATATATGACCATAATTCCACGGCTACGTTTCGAGGAAACTGGGCTGCCGGGGCCGCCGGGGCCGCCGGGAACATAGTGTAAACGCAGTATAATAGATATTAAAAACAGATCTGGAAAATTGAGAAATATATGACCATAATTCCACGGCTACGTTTCGAGCAAACGGGGCTGCCGGGGCCACCGGGAACATAGTGTAAACGTAGTATTGGAAATATACCTAAGGAAAAAAGATACGCAACAAACACTTTGGGTTACTGTAGGCTGGTTTTGTAATAGAAGAAATGTAACTGATTTTATTACATGACATCAGTATCTAAACGTCAAATTACAGCAGGTAAAGCCACTATGTCGGTCAAGTATGCTTGATGGCGTGCGCATAACCTCTTCGACCCACATCAGCACACCCTTGAAGCAATATAAGTTAAAAGCAAATTCTAAGCAAAGCCAATTTTATTGCTTCCAGTGCTGTTTAAAGTGATTTCAGAAGTAACCACTGACCCGTTGGTAGCATTACGTTTTGCTTTGGGACGTTTAACGTCACCAACGTCAGTACCTAAACAAACGCTAGGTGCCCATATCTACACGACCTGTGACGTCATTATTGCTTGAATAGCATGTCGTGTTGTCTCTTGGTTCGACAAATGCTGTTTAAGCGCACACAAAAAACACATCGAATCATCTATATGGCGTTAATCTATCATTATTCATCATTGTGCACTTTTTATTCCTGTTCACCAGTTTAAATGTAATGCAGTGACCTCAATCTTTATTGCACATTATTAAGTCGACGTCAGATAACAAAACGTACACAGAATTTGACATCTTCAACATCGCCCCGACGTTTACGTCTCAAATTGATTTTTCATGGACTTTGACGTTTTGACGTTTATCTTATCAATAAAATGGTGTTTTCTCATTTCATCACATGTCACAAGCAGTCTGCAAGATATTTCTAAAACAAATTTTACTAAAACCTCAAATAAATTGAATTTTTATGTGTTGCGTATTTTAATTCCTTAAGTATACTTTTATGTGTATTATGCATATCCGTGTTTTAAAATAAGAATGTTGGTCATGGCGATTTCGAGATAATTCTTTGCAATCAGTCATGAGTGATATGGCGATTGTGGATGAATGACATGTACATTTATCATTGTGTAAAATTCTCGAGCGTCCATTTGACATCTCACATGCCATTGAACTACCACTGCATTATCTGAGCCGCCTCGTGGGAAAACCAACAATCTGCATAGGCGAAAACAAAGACGCAGATCAGCTTCGCAGTAACTGCGAAGCTGATCAGCGCCTTTGTTTTCGCTACTCGGATAGTACAATTCCTCTTCTATTTAAATCCGAAATTTCAAGCTTCTAGCTCTTTTCTGTGCTTGTACAGGTCGGTTTGTATCAGATCTGTTCGGAAACCACATTGTTGGTTTTCCCAGGGGGCGGCTCATCTGTTTTACAACAGTTTCTGTACATCCCTATCATTTTGAATGTTACTATGAGCATTTTTGCTAATCAAACAGAAAATGGTGTTATTGCTTTGTGTTCCGACGTTGTCTGTGAAAGCCAGTTTTCAATTTCAACTCACATATTTTATTCGTCCACATAATGCTTAAAGTCTACAGACGGTATGGTAATAATTCGTATGTTCCTCAAAGTATTAAAAATCCAAACCCTCGTATAAAAATGGATGTTACTACAAGTGGTAAAATTGTTTATTTATGAATTCATAGAAAGTGAGTACAATATAATCAAGATGGTAACTACTACCCTTACACCATTCAGAAACAACCTTTTTTCAAAATCACCCTTTTCTGAAACACACCAGAAAGTTATGATTATCTCACCAATTTGCATTCCGAAAGTCTCAAAAGGTGCCACAAAACATTTGAAAATCGGTTCGTTAAATAAACATTCTGTGCCAAAATATCGTTCTGGATAGGCAGTTTGCATGTGCAAGGGACTTGATCATATTATAATTGAAATTTTATCAAATCTGTGGAATGATTTTTAATGTTTGAGCTCGGTTATGTTTAATATACCATTTTATTTTCGTTTGATGCATTTCAAACCAAAAACAATCAATTTTGATTTTTCCCCGGAAAGTACTTACTTCTCTTAATGCCTATTTTGTCTATGGCTTGGTCAACGACCTGCGGTACAAAGTATGACCCCAGAGTTTAAAACTTGCCCATGCTCTTCTTCATATGCAGTTTATATATAACTTATGAATAACTGTCAAGCTAGGCATTTCTACTTAGCTTAAGCAATTTTGCTTCTTAGACACCGACTGTCTAGTGGTTGGGGAAAGCCAGGGCAGTTTTCGACGTTCGGTCGGGAAATACCCTGTGAAACCACCGCCCCCGGAAAGTGTACATACCGATACAGGAACAATTTATAGTTTTTTTTTTTTTTTTTTTTTTTTTTTTTGGTTGTTGTTGTTTTCTTCAAAAATCGATATTTTTACTGTCGACGCCAGTAGGATTCGAACCTGCATAACTAGTCAGAAGCCAAACGCACTACCGACTGAGCTATCCGGGCGCCCCTTTTCTATTCGCTTTCTTTTCTAGAGGCAAAGTAGGCAATGATCAGGCGGTGAACTTTGAGTAGTACTTTAAATTAACAATCGGGCACTTACGAGGGATGTTCTTTAATTCTTGCCATCGACTCAATTCCTCCTTAACCAGCATCTGTACCAGAGCAAAAAGTCTTGGTAATTATAAAGGGGTTCTTTGCGATATTGACATCACCGAACAATTTTAGGACGGTGCAATTTATCATAGCAAACTGAGACTCTAAAGAGGGGCACCCTAATGACACTGCAAATACCTTCTTCATCCTGTCCCAATATACAGTATAATGTATGAATTAAAATGGTTAGAATCACTATTTTATACCTGTGGGATCTCCATAACCTTGAAAACGCATTGGTTGAACGTTATTATCATCAAACAGAAATTACAAGTTTTACGAGAGCTGTAAACATAGTACTATGCCAGTTTTTACGTGTTGATAAATTGAATGAACGTCGGAATAGAATTTTCAGAGCCTAATAATTTCATGTCTAGTTATTACTCATCCCCTTTGTGTCAGAACTTTGCTGATTCCATTGATATAAGTTTTGGATTATTTATCCACTTAAATCTTGGTTTATGAGTAATAACATTTTGAAAGATAACACAAAATGTCAATGGAAGAGCTGCCCATACCACAATAATACAATGTACAAATACTACTACAACTTCAAAAAATCTATTTACTTGATACGTTCTAGAAGCGTTTTGGTTGACGTTGTCAATCATGAAATTTGACAGTGTTTCTATTATGATAGAGACGGGCAGCTCTCTTAGAAATTAAGCACCTGTCCCACCTTACATGTGAAGGAAATGTTAAATTGCCTGTATAGTCACTTACAGCGAATGTCCATTTAGACCGTTTTAAACAAACTTGAGATAACTATCAATTCGAGATATTCACCAGACAATCCAATTGACAAAATTTAAAACTTCGAAAAGGTGTAACCTGTCCGGTGATTTTGAATGACGTATATTAAAAATATTATGACGTCATAAAGCAGGAGCAATAACTCTATAAAGTCAAAATGAAAATATTCTACAAAAGTGTTTTCTGTTGCTCATATGAATGACAACATATAATGTGTAAATAAAAGTGGACTTGTATATGGGTCATTATCAAAAAATGGAGCAATCCAGAAATGCAAAACGAAAAAAAATAATTGTCCATTTTTTCTTTTTCAATGGGATAGTTTTATTAACAGGAGCATATAGAATATAGAAATAAAATATGCCGAGTTTAACTGAACAAATAGTGCACCAGCATTAATTAATTGTATGGTACCCTTGAAAAAATGTCAGTGCTGTCACGAACAAACTTTCTTGCGTAAAACGCATATTTGATAAGACTTCCCCAATCTGTATGTGGGGGGATATATAACTTACAACGAACAATAGTTCACACAAACTTTAAATACTTTCAATGATTTAACGAGGAAGAGATCTTCAATGAAAATACACATACTGTGATTTGTTCTGTTTCTTAAACGCTTTATTTTTGTAGACATTATCTGTGTTGACTTTGACCTATTTTACGGCAAGGTCAACATAGGTCGCCAATGCATTTGAATGGGGAAAACTTTTGAAATGTCATTTAAGTGAAAGTCTTGCAGGAAATGCACAGAAGGACTGAATATTAATGATTCTGAAAAAAGATTGGTCCCCAGGAGCTCATATGCCCCCACCCTGTGGCAGTATACATGTTTATTTCCATAATACTCAAATATCTCCTCCGAATCCACTTGGCCAATCAAAGCCAAATTTTATGAGAAGCATCTATAGGATGG
The DNA here is from genome assembly GCA_964017185.1 of Rugalucina vietnamica. Lineage (NCBI taxonomy): Eukaryota > Metazoa > Mollusca > Bivalvia > Lucinida > Lucinidae > Rugalucina > Rugalucina vietnamica. The sequence goes on along the minus strand of OZ024871.1, from coordinate 5,193,875 downwards.
GGTAACCAATGTGTATATAAATAATCCAGGTCACATGACCAAGATGGCCGCCATGTCCATATATGGTAAAAACCCTTCAAAAATCTTCTCCGGAGAAACCAGTGGACTGATTTCAAAGAAACTTGGCATGAAGCATTGATGGCTAAAGTACTACAATGTGTATATAAATCATGACCCTGTGGTGACCTTGACCTATTTGACTACAAGGTCACCATAGATTGCCAATGCATTTGAATGGGGGAAATCTGTTAACATGTCATTTAAAGGGAATAAATAAAATAGAAATTGGCAAATGGACATAATATTGATTATTCTGTAAACAAATGGCCCAAGGGCTTCATCTGCCCCTGCACTGGGGCTAAATACCATAATATTCAAACATATTTATTGGCATATGTAGCAGATCTCAGGTGAGCGTTTACAGGACAATTGGTCCTCTGGTTTTCTTAAATTTGACCCTAGGCGGTTCTAACGTGTACACAATCAGATATATTTTTTCTTCGATTTTTAAAGCTAAAAAATCTCTGTATATTGTATGGGTAACACATTTTTGGAATGGTATGCAACATACAAACACACTGAAAGACACATGCGTCAGAGAAGGTTAAAATTTTCGTATTTTCATGTACCATTGACCCCTAGTGTGTATATTACAGGGTCCCTTTTTTCGAGGTGTATGAATTTGGTAGGTTTTACGGCACATCCGTACCAGCATTACCCCGAGTTGCCCCTCCCACTCCTCGAGGAAAGGGATGGCGTTTTAAACAAAAAGGCGATTTTTCCGTATAAAGTGGGGGGGGGGGGCTTAAAATGTCTTCTTTTTTAACTGAAAAGGGGTAATCTAATTTGGAATGGACTGCAAAAAGGGCATTAACTGTCTAAATATCATTATGGGAGTACCACCCCCGGGGGCTAATTGTATAACGTGGTCGACGAAGCGTTTTGTATCACCCACACACCTCAAATGATTTTCAAAGCGATATAAATTGGCCACTCCTGGCTGCTGCTGGCGTTAGTAGCTGAGACCCTCTCGTAAAAGGCGAACTAACTCTTGTCAGCCTAGGAAATTACCTGAATCCACACCTGCTGGCAGAAGTCAACTCAGTGCTGTCACATCATTACTGTCACGACCGTGACAGCACTGATCCGTGACAGTACTGAGTTTCACACAGAAATTTAATTCTAATGACTAACAACAGAACGCAGGATGAAAACTTTGCATGTCTATTCTAACTGCTCCTAAGTTGAAATTCAGTCATGGTTTTAAAATGTATGTAATATTTGCAAGAAGCGGCAAAATGCACGTGACAGTACTGATGCTTGTAAAATTCCCACTCCAATTCTGACATGTCTTTATGGTATAGCAACGGAGTAATGCGATTTGTTCAAAAGTTTTTTACCGTAACTTCTTCAGCTTGGTGTCGTCTACAAAACGCGATTGTTTTGATCCGAGAAAATGATTCGTAACTCTGGTCAAAATCGATTTTCAATAACTGTGACAGCACTGATACGTTTTCCTGGGACAATACTATATATGTGCCCCCACCCTTAAATAGCACTTTAAATATCATAAGATTTTTGAATTTGACTTCAATAACATTCTATGCAATAGTTGGTCACAGAAAATGTGATTTCTGTCAAGCTTCTTTTGCAATGGAAACAAATAAAACTACTTACCCTGACCCAGGGACACGGTAAAAATCGATAAAATAGCACTTCTAGCTTCTCGTTTTTGCAAATAACGTACTCGGAAACGTGAAATCGCGTGTGGTTCTAGTAAAGCACCGCGGAAACTAATATTATACATGGAAAAAGCAAACCTCGGACATCGCGCTTGCGAGAAAACCATCACGGACAAGGATTGCTCCATTTTTTGATAATGACCCATATATACTATTGCGAAAAGTTATAGCCTTTTCTTTACTAGGGATCGAAATAACATATTGTCAATTAAATGAAAATTAACGCAGTGCAATTACTGTACCCTGTTTTAAAATGCGATTACTATAATATGACCGTGCGTCAGACAGCAATAATTTTGATACCAGTCTGATCAGAAAAGATTGGGCTTTTACAACATATGAACAACATCCCCATTGATTGTCCACAGAAAAAAATGATCAAGCAAGTGACAAGTATTAAAGAACATCCCTCGTATTCTAAGAAAAAATCGAAAGCCGAGTGAGCAGCTGTTATCCACACAGGCGGGCACTCAGCTATCCAAGCTTAACTAAAAATATGAGCCTTCGCATGAGAAACCATCAATTTGCATATGCGAAAACAAAGACGCAGCGCCTTTGTTTTCGCCACATAGATAATACAATTCCTCTTCTACCTTATATCCAAAGTTTCAAGCTTCTAGCTTTATTCTGTGACTGTACAGCCTGGTCGGAAACCAAAATTGTTTGTTTTTCTCATGCACAGGCTCATATGAAAACGCACATGTAGCGCACATCTATAGCTTTTCTATATCTGTTGTGCTTGCAATTTCTATTTTTGTTTTAGGCTATGACCATCTTTCTGGGAAAAAGCCAGTCATCTTGTGTCTTGTTTTTCAGGAAACAGACGGGAGGTCATCCTCTATCTTTTGAAACAGAGATGGCACGGCGCAAGTTAAGCCAGGACGTACAAGAGTTATGGAACTTTCTGGCTGCTCAGCTACATCTTCACTCGGGACATTTTATAGAACAACTGCCATCTACTGACAATGTGATCGCTCCCCTTCTGCAGTACAAAAGGTAATTATCCAGGCCCAGTTGTTCAAAACTAACGACGTCGTAAGTAAACGTTTCGTTAAAATTTCAAACATTAATATTACAAATACACTGTTATTTTTTGTTGAAAAAATGTGAGAATCCTTTGCACTGCAAAGGATTCTCACATTTTTTCAACAAAAAATAACAGTGTATTTGTTACTTTAGCTGATATTTGCTTAACAAATTTATGTCTTAACGATATCGTTAAGCTAACGATGCTTTGAACAACTGGGTCCCAGGAATTTTACTGTTCCTCTTGCCTGAACTATACAGTATTGAACCATAAAAAGCATATTGAAATGAAATGAAATTTTAAAAAATATCGTGTTTTGCAGTGTATTATACGAAGATATCGAACTGTACAAAACCCAACTAGAAGGTGAAGCTAGCGATACTGCGACATTGCTATTGTCAATTCTGGCCCACGTCAACAATCACTTGACACGGCTGCTGGACGCTACTTTGAATGAACTAAAGAAGATCAGAAACAGCAAACGTCTACCGGCATTCCAGCTCACAGACGATACCAAGATGGAACTGACATTTCTACACAGGTAATTATAAAACAACAACCCCAGGAGCAAGGCGATTACCAAACTTTCAGCCCGGTGGGTCATGCAACAAACGGAAAATAATACAGCCAATTAAACTAGAATGAATACATGTAGCTTCATGTCGGGACCATCAGAAACCCAAAGGCGTACAAGTAAAAGAAAAATCATGTACAACTTCAAATTTTGAAAAGTTATTCGGCTAAAACGGCGTTTAATTCAAATATTTTTCGGGGTTAATGACCATGTCCATACAATAGTCAATCTATGCTGACATTTAAATTTTAAGTCAGTGAATTATTATTTTTATTGTCACGGATCATAAATATGAATAGTTATCAACTAGTTATCAACCATGTGAAGTAACCTTTGATAGACCATCTGTGACAATATCGTGTTTTCTTTCAGTAAGGTGCGTGCACTATTACGACAGCTAGCTCTGAAAACATGTCAATTATCCGACTGGTCCTCGCAGTCAAGGAAACTAAGTGAAAAGATACAGGAACAGATACACAAACTGCAGGTATCATATTCAAGCAACCAACAAAAATGTGTGAAAAAAAGCGGAGGCATACGTGTACGCTGGACTCCACATGGTTCTCTAGCCCGTTAGTTTAACAATGAGCCGCGACGCGAGAAAACCGGTCTTCGGGTTTCCGACCAGGTCCGACATAAATCGGCCTGTACAGTTACAGACAAGGGTTAGAAGCTTGAAATTTCGGATTTAAGTAGAAGAGGAATTGTACTATCCGAGTAGCGAAAACAAAGGCGCTGATCAGCTTCGCGGTTACCGCGAAGCTGATCTGCGCATTTGTTTTCGCCTAGGCAAAAATCCGGTTTTCTCACGATGCGGCTCCAATATACCCGACCACTTGCCTTTACATTGACCGTTTTGCCGTTAGTGTAAGTACCTAATTGTCAATTTAGATTTTCCACACTTGTTTTTTTTTCTGAATGCACCGTTTCCTGATCATTGCCTATTTGTACCTTTTTTCAACACATGGTTTCCTCTTTTTTCCGCAAAAGCGTTGATTTTCAAACATTTACCTTTACTTAGAATATTTTCCATTAAGTATATGATATAGGACTGGCATGTTCTACTGGGCGCTGAGCAAAGGCATCAATGTATCGAGTAACAAATTAAATAAAAATACACAAGACTTTTCAGAGTAATGACAGCTTTTAGCTAATACAGGTTTTTTGTTGTTTTTGAATAACAATAATTATGAGAGGAAACGATATTTTCGGAATTTCGGAATTTTGTAGAACCCAAGAAACTGTTTGGCGGCAAGAAAGCTAGTATGTGGGCCATGTAGTGACCTGAAGGACTGTGGGTTCGCATGTCTGGCTCATATCATAGGACTGTGCCTTGTCACGGCATATCTTAGCAACAGGACTATGATCCTAGATTGCCCAGGGTGGAAATACTCTAGAAGAGGTTGGGAGGTGGCATTTTTACCCGTGTCTAACTGTACAGTGGAACACATACGGGATAAGAATGTTCCAGGTATAACACTATATGAGCCTGTGCGTGAGAAAACAATTTGGGCTCCGACCAGGTCCGACACAAACCGGGCTGTACAGTCATAGAAGCAGGCTAGAGGATTGAAATTTTATCTAGAAGAAGAAGAGGAATTGTACTATCTAAGACGCTGATCAGCTGTGAATTTACTGCATGACTGAACTGCGACCTTGTTTTCGCCTGAACATTTTGCTGGTTTTCTCATGCAGTGGCTCATAAATGATTCTGTTCCATTTCTATTGTTCTTTCTTGTTCAGTTGACACCAAATGGTCAACTACGTAAAACTACGAATGAATACATATACATATATTTTGTTATGTTTATATGAGACTTACTCATTATTGTGCATGGATGAATGGTGAAAGCAATTTATCTCATCTTTAATTTATTCGGAAGCCTTTAGATTTAAAATTATCTCAAGTAATTCTACACTCGATGTGATTCAAGTTTGTATAAGTAATGGGGGAAAAGAGTGAAAACAAGAATCACTCCAAGTGCAAACTACTTTTTTTTTTTTTTTTTTTTTTTTTTTTTTTTTTTTTTTTTTTTTCTACAAGGTTTTTGCCTGCCCGAACCGAAGTCTTACGTGCCAGCCAACAGTGATGGTCATGTCTGGAAGTTACCTCTATTTTATGGGACTTTTACCCAAATTAGGATGGCACGACATTCAAAAATGTGCTTGAAAAACACAACCATCCAAACAAGCCACCTAAGTTGGATGGTTTCACTTGAACCACTTCCTGGGCAGACTCAAACCCGAGCGGCCAACCAGTAATCAGATGGTCAGCCGTTAGCGTGTAAGATTTGTACCGAGACGCAAACAGCACAACTATTTCTTTTGGTCGAAATGTACGGGGGCCCATATTCCCACCCGAGGAACATAAAGTGACTGAACACTACTTTCTATTGTGATCTGTTGGTTGCGACTAGACTGAATGGACAGACCACGTCACATCTCGCGAGATTCACTTGAGATATAAAATTATCTCAAGTAATTCTACACTCGATGTGATTCAAGTTTGTATAAGTAATGGGGGATAAGAGTGAAAAAATATTTCCCCACCAATTACAAAGGATTTCCATACATATTAGAAAACCCCCTCCAAAAATACCCAATACTCCAACTACTCAGATTTATTAATTTTAGAAACACCTGATTTGAAGTTTTCTGTCACTTTATATCCCATTACTGATAAAATGAAGTCAAAACCAAATTTGCATACAAAATGAATTACATAAAACATATTTCCAAAACCTGGATCCAGCTTAAAAACTAAACCACGTATGAACAATATAATGGTTTTGACTTCTTTTGAACAGTATACCAAACCAATATACATGCGCATTTTGTTTGTCTGCCAGAGTAAAATACTGTTAACTGAATTTTAACCGTGTCTAGACAATCTCTTCAATAGAAATGAACACTTCGTACAATTGACAAACAAAATGCAACAACTGCATGCGTATATTTAAGATAAAACAAACCACATCTTTGTTTTGTAGTTTTTTTTTTCCAACAGCAAATAATATGTAATTAAATGAGAATCTTTTCATACATTTTTAATATTTCAGTCAATATATGATACAAGTTTGACATCCTAGTCAATAAATTTTCAGTCATTTCGGTCGAAACAACTGTTTACCACTAAGATTCAGCAGACCCGCATGAATTGAGCCCGGGACCGCTGTTTAGTGTGAAGCTCTAACACTATGCCACAACACTCCCTTGAGTCAAAAATACAGGATACAAAAATATGTGATGCAAAGTTACTATTCTCTTAACCCCCTATGGACGGTTTGGCTTTATAATTACGCCAGGATGAACATTTGTCACCAACATGACAGCCATATGTACTAGCCGGGTTTCGAACCCACAACCTCTTGATTGCTAAGCAAATACGCTTTAAACATTACACTAGCGCGGCTGTACCAACTCATGACATACATAAAAATGCCAAAAACACTGATATTTATCAGCCCTAAAAGCATTATGTAGATGACGAGAATCCGCTAATTCATCCAACACATGCTTTGTCGAATGTGGGTCTTCCTTTTTCCATAGACATAATTGGCCAGACTTCATGATTGCACAAACTTTCTCATAAAAGAGGCTTATCTTGATTCTGGGAAAGGTGAACCTTAGATTTTCTAAGCCTTCATCTACTTCTTAAACTCCAAACTTCAAACTGGGTTACCGCCCCGGAGTCTCTTCAAACCACTTATCACCCCTACTAACACTTTGTAAAATGGATTTCAGTTATCCCACTATGGCATGTACTGTACCAGCGGACAACAAAACACAAACTATTCGCCAAAAGTGCTTCCCATGTCGTGAATTTGAGTTTTCTCCTTTATCTTACATCATAAGAATTATACTACAAAATGCTTTTACCTCTGCAATCAAGTAAAAAACTTTTTTCAAATTCCTTTTGCAACGGCGTTTTCTTTTCTTCTTAGCATATCATGAACTATCTATAAGCATGATAAAGATAGCGTCTCTCTATAATGTAATTACCCTCGTCTATTTTTGTTGGTTGTGTGTCCCACTGGTCTAAGAGACCAAAGGCATACATGTACAAGCAATGAAAAACACAAGTGAACCGCTCGCCGGTACAAATTTCTATCGAAAGAACAAATAACATCGGTGAAATATTTTTGCCCAAACCAGTTCAATTCTAAGCTTTTAAAATCAGGTTTGTAACCCTGTGTAGACGGATAGAGTAGAACACTCTTTTCTGCTAGAACTTTCCACTTGTAACAAATGACCAAAGGAGACGCTACCACAACGGGGCTGGTTTTACAGCAGGATGATCAGTAAATCGCACAATCAGAAATGATTTCCCACTCCAAAAACAAGGTTGAAAAAACTAAATTGACAATTAGGTTCTTATACAATAATTGGGCCGAATGAGCAGCTCATCTTCATCTTCCAAGAAAGTGCTGGACCCAAGCATGAGCATAGTCGCACTGTGAAAAACTATGTACATGTCTGAAGGAAGGCTCTTTGTATAGGTCCACAGCTATTTCCCGATAGGCGGCCACTCTAACTAGGCGGCTACCCGAACTTTACAACCTTTGAATTTGATTCCAATAGAATCTAATCAGAGGAAAGATAAGGCAAAACGGTGGGAAAATATAGGTATTTATCTCCTTGGAAATATCTTATGAAAATATATTCACACCCGCTACCGATTTCGTAGGGGAAAATTGAGGAACGCCATTCATTGCTTGTTCCCATTTTATCCATCATAGCATTTGATAATATTGCCATTAAATCTGCTGAATGTGGACCAGACCAATGCCCAACCACTAACCATTTATCTCTTGCCAAGGTTGCGTCCTTACAGCTAGACATTTCATCTGCAGGGTTATCTCCAGTATGAATATATACCGGATAGTCAAGTTAATGTTCCTCACAAAAGGTCAACATAAACAGCCCTTTTAAAGCATAATTCAATGTGGGATCCCATACTTTACCAACAAATAATTATTCACAGCATGCCAACCCTATGACCCGTAACTAACTCAGCTTGTACCTCTTTCATGATTAGGAAATGATTCAGAACTCTTGTCATCTAAATAATACCCAAGTTCTAAGTTCCTGTCTGCATTAGATATGCTCCCTAACGAAAGGTGGAAATCAGTTCCTAGAACTCTCCACAAATACTTCTTATCTCTTCAAGTTGCAAGACCCTTCCAATTCTCAATAAATTTGCCAAACAGCAGTTCATTTTTAAGTTCTTCATACACAACAAATACCTCTACCGTTTTAGAAGCAATACTTATGGCTCTGTTCACCTCCCTAGAAAATAGTCAGCATTGCAAGAAACAAAGAGCAGCGTTTTCCAGAATACCGTTGCAATGTCTTCAAAAATACAGTCTTGCTAGTCAGAATACTGTCTCTAAGTTCTATAAAATGTGCGGTAACACAAACTTTTTTTTTTTTTTTTTAGAAGTACAGAACATGTTCAACATTTTCAGACACTGGGTAAGTTGAAAGATGATCTTATACGGATTCAAAGATAACCTAGTCGGACTAGCACATGACATACGATACATGCGCATAAATTTTGAAAGAAGCCAAAATTCCTGACCAGGCCTGAGATATTTTAGACATTTCCGCCATTCATTAAGTACATCAGACAAGGAACACAAATCTCTCTACAATAACTCATTGGTACTACTGTAGTCCTGTAGAAAGATAAATGAAAGCATTGGCTTTAAAATTCAAAACTGATTATGTTAAACACCATAAACCAAACTGCAAACTGAATACCATAATATTTCCTAGAATCTTTACCAAGAATGCGGTTCTAGTCCGATTTAACTTCGAGAGAAACCTTAATAACGTACCTATCTACAGCACAAGGTACTTTCTGCGAAGTGTCTGGGGTGAAAGGAGGATCCCTAAACCATAAATTGAGGTACCACTTGAATAGGATTTGAATTGTCCCGTCAAAGGTAAACTAAGTAGGAGGGGTCACTCTTACCCTTCCAATTCCCTTGAAATGTTTGACATAGGTACAATATCAACAACAAATTATTATCAGGGTGATCTAACATTCTCCATTCTTTGAAACATATATGAATTTCCTACCATAACTTTTGCAAGTCTCTAAATTTTAAATTATCAAATTCAACATTGTTCATTGAGAAACTTCATCACGGTCTGCAGAGATCATGTGAGTGGGAGGCTGGGTTGTCTCTCCGTGTGAATTGACCCAATGTTCTTCTGTAACTTGCACTATCACACTTGGGTCAAAAACCAAACCTCTTTCCAAAGAGGAGATTTTTTTTTTTTTTTTTTTTTTTTTTTTTTGTACAATTATATTCGATGTGTCCTGAAAAGGACATAGAAGGAAAATACCACAGAGAGACACCCAGTCCCCACCCACGTGAATAAATCCACTGGGAGATTAGATCTCCTGGGTAAGGACAAAGGTATCAAGCTGCAAACAAATACATATGGAAAGCAAACTGTGCTCTAGCTTTCAATTATATTACTTATTTTATAAAGCAAATCCTACGTAAAATTAGATCAAGCAACGTAAAGACCAGGAAATACCCACACCTAAACTAATACCCCATGTAGGATATACCCTTAAAATGACGATACATGTACCACCAAATATCGGTTTACAACCCTTACATATCAAAACATGTGCTTCTTATTGTACAGCATTAACCATCCTCAAGAAACAAAAGTGAGAATTATTAACATGAAAAATATTCACTAAGACAACAAAAACTTTGTTTAAGGCAATCCATTAACTATCAGTTGGAAACTGACTGACCATGGCTGTATCTATTGGAGGAAAACCCAAATTCAGCATAGCATAACCTGATTGAACTTGATCCTGATTTATAAACATTCACTTTATCCTTACTTTTATTTTCTCAGTTTTATACTTCTAGACTTAGCCCAGTCAGCTATAACGGATTTTTTATCCTTCTGAGAACAATATAATTTGATAATCCTCATACTTTACATATACTTAGACTTTCAAATCAGTGTCCAATTTTATAGTTTTGTTCCATTGGAGATTTCCACTCAATATCCAAGGCCCTTACAGTAGTTAAAGCTATTCCACATATACACCTTCCATCTAGAATCTTCTCATGGTCTATTACTGTGTCGCTGTATCAGAAGTAGCCCCACCAACCTCAACAGAAGGTGACTCTGTATATAAACAGAAGATTCGTGAAATCAAGTCTATATTCAGAACATTGACAGAAAACAATAGCATTAAATTAACGTAATACTTGCTACCAAGATTGTTTTCCTCCCTAATTACTGAATAAGATCTTTTCCAAAAGGTCTCAACCCATGAGAAAATATTAACGTTTTCATTAAAATCTGACATTACAAGTCTGTAACAAATTCCAAACGTACAAAATAACTTTTAAAAGTGACGCTCTATTGTCCCACCAACACCTATGTTTCCTCCGCTTGATGGGACTTAACATTAGAAAAAATTATGGCATCGCAACACTATTCTAAAATATAACCAATTAAGGAAACAGTTTTACCTGAAGTAGACCGGGAAAATTAGGCGCCACCATAAATTGCAGAGGTTGGTCTTTTTGAGCACCCACATGCACTATTACATGATCCATCTGTTGTCATCAGAATGCGCACACCTTCAACATCAGTGACTGGTTCCCCTATTTAAACAATAGATAGTTATCAATCATGTCAATACATTACAAATTGTGATAATATAAGAATCGAGTCAGACTCTATGTATCTACGTGTACCTTACTGGAGACGTCAAACTAGACATCTGTGCACCCCTGTAGGCCTACCACTTTTTTTTTTTTTTTTTTTTTTTTTTTTACATCGTTTGAATAAGGTTTAACGTCCCGATCCCACGGTCAGCAAATTTACGTCATAATGGGACGGAGTCACCGCATCCTGAGTATTAACCATTACTCTGGAGGGTTAAAGTATCTTTACAAAGACATGTAACACTGTATAAGGATTGAACCAAGAACCTCTCGATTCGAGGCCTGATGCTCTACCATTACACCATCCCGTGCTCCCTTCAGCCACTCACTAAGCTCTCAAATTAAAATACGTTGGTTTATCAAACATTGCCTGTTCACAACATAGCCAAATACTATTTACCTGATAGTCTCTCAAATTCCATCCTCAACTCGGACAGCGAGTAATGTTCATACCGGTACAAGCGGATATTCAATTTGTCAGCCTCTCGAGCTCTAATCCATCCTCGACAGCCGCCTGGTTTTGGTGATCAGATTCTTCCCCATTAGAGAGTATCTTGGTTTCAACACCTTAGCCACACCCAACACAGTTTCACTAGAAAGGATTAGAAAGGTTTTTGAAACAACCAGCACAATTCTTATTGAAACCGTCATAACACAGATCTACTTTCACTTTGTATTCCTCGAAAATGCTCTCTACAGCGTCCGCGCTTCAAACATGTACAATAGCTCAATGATTTACATGTATGACAAAAATGTCACGAGAAACATGAATCAACACGGTGTAAGCAAAGCTAGCACCTGTGTCACGTGCGCTGTGTGACAAAACTGAACACCCCAACTGACCGGTTACACATCAACCAGAGGTCATTTTATGTACACTATGCATTGAATATACATGTGCGGCATATCCAGCCAGACATAACAGCAAAATGGCCTTCGGCATACAACTTAAAAATGCCAATGCCACAAAACGCTACACAAAGAAAAACTAAAATATCAAAACAAAAGTACAAAACTGAGAGCATACTTAACATAAAAAAGGCTCCCGTTTTTTGTTCGACCTAGCCAACGCAATTTAGCCACTACGAACACCAATTTCGTTTTTAATTTTAAATGAAACCACAGTTCTCAGTCGTACCTCCTGACTGTACCGAAATCTTTGGCCATCTTTGTTTGGCCAATCCAACATGTCCAACACAATTTTAATCACAACGAACACATAGCTCGTCAACAAACACCAAGTTCGTTTTTAAAGTGAAATGAAAATACAGTCTCCGGCCGTCCTGACTGCACACAAAAATGAAACTCTTCATTCAAACTCGTGTGCGACCTATCGAACACAGTTTCAACCACAACGAACACAAACAAACAAAGTTCGTTTTTATAAATTTAAATGAAATACAGTCTCCGGCCGAACCTCCTGACTGCACACAAAAAATGAAACTCTTCAAACTCGTGTTCAACCTATCGAACACAGTTTCAACCACAACGAACACAAACTGACGAAGTTCGTTTTTATAAATTTAAATAAAATACAGTCTCCGGCCGAACCTCCTGACTGCACACAAAAATGAAACTCTTCAAACTCGTGTTCGACCTATCGAACTCAGTTTGAACCACAACGAACACAAACTGACAAAGTTCTTTTTTTTTTTTTTTTTATTTTAATACAGTCTCCGGCCGAACCTCCTGACTGCACACAAAAATAAAACTCTACAAACTCGTGTTCGACCTATCGAACACAGTTTCAACCACAACGAACACAAACTGACAAAGTTCGTTTTTATAAATTTAAATAAAAATACAGTCTCCGGCCGTACCTCCTGACTGTACACCAAAATGAAACGCTTAAAATCCAAATAAGCGTTAACACAAATGAACAAAATTCAAATTTCATAAACTTACATTTGCCCGGCCACGTGGCGACACAGGTATTTTATTAAAGTTGACAAGCTACGATCTGTACTGGTCAGTGGTTGCGACTAGACTGAATGGACAAACCACGTCACATCTCGCGAGATTCACTTGAGATAGACTTCGGTCTCAGTAAATGAATGTCAGATCAGCGCCGATAAAGTTTTTAGTCATTAAGATTATTTTTGTGTTCAAGTTAAGTGCCTCATGGTCGGCACCTCGTGATTTTTTTTTCAATATTTCAGTATTCAAAACAGCTCGTCAAGTACCAGAGGTAATGAACCAAACAGTACCACATACGATCAGGATGAAAATGCCAATACGAATCTCCGGCACAGATATATTTCCACCCGCAGTCCCAAGAGATATATTCCATAAGTAATTTGATTAATTACACTTCAGTATAGTCAAAATAGTTAAAAGTAGGCAATGATCAGGAAGTGGCAAAATCCATAAAGAAGTTCCCACTCACAAAAACTAGATCAGCTGGCAAACTGTCCCTCCGCTCCACTTAGGTACCTCGTTCCACTTATGTAGAGGTTTAACGGAATACCGATGGAAATATTCCGTCTAGACAAAAACTACATTTACCTTTAGGGGCCAGTTGTTCAAACCTTTGTTAGCTTAACATTATCGTTAAAGGGATTGTCAGACCTATGCGAATTTCTTGAACGCAGACTTGCGAAAATGGAAAAACTGTTATCTTTTGCGTTTTCTTGACGGAAGTTTTGAAAATGTGTTATATAACAAATCCTGTAATTAATGCTTTAATGAACGGTATTCGCAGGATTGCGCTTTTTTGCGAATGGTTACGAATCATGACGTTTATAAGCGAAATAATTTGGGCTGCGCAAGTAATATATAAATGTTTAATCTACCTACGATAGGATGCGCTAAGCATCAGGAAAACATGTCCGTGTAATGTATATAGCCCCTTGAACCCCACTTATATTATATCATAATTGGGGTATGCAGGGGTATACCTATTTTTCATATTTTTGCTCCAAAACATAGATTGTGGATACTCGTTAGAACCGCCTCGGCGAGGCGGTTCTAACGTGTACCCACATCTATGTTTTGAGCAAAAATAAGAAAAATATCATAAATTTTCTATTGAAAATTTTCCTTTTTCACTACTTAAAAATCTCTGTATATTGCATGGGCAAGTTTTCGTAATGGGAGCAGTTATTAGTGCAGACATACGAGCTTCAGCGAGTTGTTGCGTATGAAACGCTATTTTTCCATTCGGCCGTACAAACGATTTGATCAATTTTATTTAAAAGGTTTAAAAAAAAAAGTCTTAACTATGCCACGGAGAGGGCGGGCAATGCTTTATTCCATACTTTTGCGTATCCATAATTTATTTTAGGATGTACTAAGAATATTTAGGAAACGTTGAAGGAGTTGCATATTATCATCAAGCCGAATTTAAGATATCCGTATATGGGTCATTATCAAAAAATGGAGCAATCCAGAAAGGCAAAACGAAAAAAAATAATTGTCCATTTTTTCTTTTTTAATGGGTTAGTTTTATTAACAGGGGCATATAGAATATAGAAATAAAATATGCCAAGTTTAACTGAACAAATAGTGCACCAGCATTAATCAATTGTATGGTACCCTTGAAAAAATATCAGTGCTGTCACGAACAAACTTTCTTGCGTAAAACGCTCATTTGATAAGAATTCCCCAATCTGTAAGTGGGGGTATATATAACTTGTAACGAACAAAAATTCACTCAAGCTTTAAATACTTTCAATGAATTCACGAAGGAGAGAGCTCCAATGAATGCACATATTGTGATTTGTTCTGTTTCTGAAGCGCTTTATTTTTATAGACATAATCTTGTACGATTAATCCAAAAATAATTTCAGCTAAACGTTTACTATTTCAGTATAGTATCATTATATACCAAAAGCAATTATGTTCATATGCTGCATTTCTAGTATTTTAAATTATTATGACCGTGACAGCACTGATATCGTGACAGCACTGATGCTGTCGTGACAGCACTGATAATTATCCGATCTCGCCTTTTTCATTACAATGTGTGCGGAGTTGATGAATTTCTGACCATTACCTGATGAGCTTAGGGGCAGTGACTGACTTAAGGTAGCAACGAATGAAGCCTCGGCTGATGCTCGAACCAGGGACACCTTTGCGTAGATCCAATGCTCTAACACAACACGTTCAAACGCAGTGTAACACGTAAAGCGCAGTAGAAGCACTATTCCGCTTATCACTTTAAGCTGCAGCATGAGAAAATGTGTCTTTGGGCCTTTCGAACCAGGATTGTTCACGACAAAAGACCGCAGGAAAATTTGGACCCTGTCACAGGTTTTAGGGAGCTAGGTGGCAGGGCCACTTGTTTTCAGGGAGCTTGGGAAAACTAGAAAACATTTGAAGAGAGTTGGCGCTTAAGAGAACATTTTGGGTTTTAGGAAGCTGGGAGCAAGGAAAACATTTAAGGGAGCTGGGGGAGAAAGGTCGTTTTTCTTTTAGTGACCTTGGAGCTAATACCCCCTTGGATGGGCCTCAAATTTAGGTTACCTTGCAGCTGAGCTGCTCTTTTGCTTTCACATATGCAAAATCATGTCTTCTCATCACGCGTCTTATATTTTTGTTTGTTTAATGTACCCGAGTCAATAACGTTCAGTCATGTCAGGACGGAGTTACCACTTTTTTTCTTGGTAGGCACCAGCCTCGTACATGTACGGGTAGTTGATTTCAAACCGGCATTAGTAAAATGAACAGAACGAACGGAATGAAAAAGAGCCATGACGGTTGACGTGGTTGTACCGTTTGCACGACGGGGGCAAATTTTGCTGTCTTTTGAAAGTTCCTCTTTACGTTTTGTCCACAACATTTCATTTTTATGTTAACATGTAAACGTAAAGCATATGTGGTGGTGCTCTTTGATTCGTTTATCTCTCATGCATTCAAAATTATGTCGAGTTTTTCTTAGTTACGACGTAAAAGCTTTACGCCGATTGGCTATTTTGGGGACATTTTAATACCCTCATCATGTTCACCGGAGGCAATATTTTTGTGGAATTATGTTCTTAAAAATCTTGAATTACCTGAGCATTTAATACGTCTTCATGGTTTGTCTAGATTCTTCTTTAGCGTACACGGTAAACAGTTAAGTTTATGTAATTATTCTTACCACACTTTATCTGGACATGTTTAACCTGAGCGGTTATCAAGAACTAGCCGTGTTCATCTGCAACATTTGAACCTTGGTGTATTTTGCATTCCGGGTGCAAATCTGCACTCTGTGTGTATTTTATACCATGTGAACGATGTTTTCAAAAGAATACACCCGGCTATTTTTTTTTTTTTTTTTTTTTTTTTTTTGGTGTGTGTGTGTGTGTGTGTGTGTGTGTGTGTGTGTGTGTGTTTTTTGTTGTTTTTTTTTACCCAAAACAGATTTAGATACCCGTTACAACCGCCTCCTCGAGGTACATGTATATGAATCTGATAGGTTTTACGGCACATCCGTGCCAGAAGTACCCCTCAAGGAAAAGGATGGTGTTTTAAAGGCAATTTTTCTGAATAAAGTGGGGGCTTAAAACTTATTTTATACTGAAAAGGAGTAATCTTATTTGGAATGGACGACGCAAAAAGGGCATTTATCGAAGCTACATAGTACATACACATACTGTCTCAATATCTTTATGGGAGTACCGCCCCCGGGGATAATTGGATATACCCTGGTCGACGAAGAATTTTGTATTTGTAGTTTTGTATCACCCCAACACACCTCAAATGGTTTTCAAGCGGATATAAATTGGCCACTTCTGGCCGCGGCTGGTGTTAGTAGCTGAGACCCTCTCATGAAAGGCGACCTAGCTCCTTTCAGTCTAGGAAATTGCTTGAATCTACACCTGCTGACAGAAGTCGACTCAGTGCTGTCACAAATGCATCAGTACTGTCACGACCGTGACAGCACTGACCGTGACAGTACTGAGTTTCACACAGAAATTTAATTCTAATGACTAACAACAGAATGCAGGATGAAAACTTTGCATGTCTATTCTTACTGCTCCTAAGTTGTAATTCAGTCATGGTTTTAAAATGTATGTGGTATTTACAATAAGCGGCAAAATGCGCGTGATAGGACTGATGCTTGTAAAATTCCCACTCCAATTCTGACATGTCTTTATGGTATAGCAACGGAGTAATGCGATTTGTTCAAAAGTTTTTTACCGTAACTTCTTCAGCTTGGTGTCGTCTACGAAACGCGATTGTTTTGATCCGAGAAAATGATTTGTAACTCTGGTAAAAATCGATTTTCAATAACTGTGACAGCACTGATACGATTTCCAGGGACAACACTATATATGTGCCCCTACCCTTAAATAGCACTTTATATATCATAAGATTTTTGAATTTGACTTCAATAACATTCTATGCAATAGATGGTCACAGAAAATGTGATTTCTGTCAAGCTTCTTTTGCAATGGAAACAAATAAAACTACTTACCCTGACCCTGGGACACGGTAAAAATTGATAAAATAGCACTTCTAGCATCTCTTGTTTTGCAAATAACGTACTCGGAAACATGAAATCGTGTGTGGTTCTAGTAAAGCACCGCGGAAACTAATATTATACATGGAAAAAGCAAACCTCGGACATCGCGCTTGCGAGAAAACCATCAAGGACAAGGATTGCTCCATTTTTTGATAATGACCCGTATATGTTTGTTTGTGTGTATTGGGGATATAGAAAAGTCCAGTCATGAACGAATTTAGGATATCCCAAAATTATTTTAAGAATTCCTTAAATTATTCCGAATTAGAGGATTTCATACATTCGAATCAAAGATCATAAAACGTTTTGTTCCCTAATTTTATGTTATTTTGATAATCCTTAAATCTAATTTCTTCATGAATATCCATTAACTTATTTTCGGATATCCTAAAATATATTTTTGGACATCAGACAACCATGGAGAATTTAGCAAATTCATAATAATAATTTTTTTAAAATTAAATTATTTTAAGGAATTCTTAAATATATATTTAAATTGATTTAAAGATAAAAAATAAGAACTAGAATTGTCAGAGGATCTGACTATAGCTCCGCTTCTGAGCTTTTTGCCAGGGTGAGACAAACAATGGTGGGCAACAATCCCAAGCTAGGTCTTGTTAATGTTGATGCACATAAAAACAAAATTGGTCAGATTCTGACAATTTCTTCTCAAGGTATTGAGCAGAAACTAAATTCTGACACCAACAAAGGGCCAAAACTCTGTCAAAAGTTTGCAAAAAATGAAGGGCAACAATATCAAGCTATATTTTGTCAGTGTTGATATGCATACAAAATTTGGTCAGATTCTATCAATTTGTTCTCGAGATATTGAGCGGAAACGAAATTCTCACGTCAATCAAGGGTTGTACCTCCGTCAAAATTTTGCGAAAAATAAAGGGCAACAAGCCCAAGCTAGATCTTGTCAATGTTGATGTGCATATAAATTTCGGTCAGATTCTGTCAATTTGTTCTCGAGATATTGAACAGAAGTGAAATTCTGACGTCAATCAAGGGCCGTAACTCCGTCAAAATTATACGAAAAATGACAGGCAACAATCCCAAGCTAGATCTTGTTAATGTTGATGCACATAAAAAAATGGTACTCAAGATACTGAGCAGAAACGAAATTCTGACGTCAATCAAGAGCCGTAACAAAATTTTGCGATGTGCATACGAGATTTGGTCAGATTCTGTCCATTCGTTCTCGGGATATTGAGGGCCGTAACTCCTTCAAATTTTTTTCGAAAAATGACGGGCGACAATTCCAAGCTAATCCATGTCAATGTTGATGAGCATACAAAATTTGGTCAGATTCTGTCCATTCGTTCTCGAGGTATTGAGCGGAAACGAAATTCTGACTTTAATCAAGGGCCGTAACTCCGTCAAATGTTTTCGAATAATGATGGGTAACAATCTCAAGCTAGATCTTGTCAATGTTGATGTGCACACAAAATTTGGTCAGATTCTGTCAATTCTTTCTCAAGATATTGAGCGGAAACGAAATTCTGGCGTCAATCAAGGGCCGTAACTCCGTCAAAATCTTGCGAAAAATGAAGGGCAACAACCCCAAGCTAGATCTTGTCAATGTTGATGTGCATTAATATTTGGTCAGATTCTGTCAATTGGTTCTCAAGATTTTGATCGTAAACAAAATTCTGACGTCAATCAAGGGCCGTAACTCTGTCAAAATTTTGCGATGTGCATACAAAATTTGGTCAGATTCTGTCCATTTGTTCTCGAGGTATTGCGCAGAAACGAAATTCTGACGTCAATCAAGGGCCGTGACCCCTTCAAATTTTTTCGAAAAATGACGGGTAACAATCCCAAGCATTTCGTTTTTATGAACGAAAACAGAAAGCTTGGGTATTCATTTTTAGCTCACCTTAGCCGAAGGCTCACAAGATGAGCTTATAGTATGGTAGTCGAGCCGGCGTCCGTGCGTCCGTCCGTCCCTGCGTCCGTCCGTGCGTTCACGTTTCACGTTAATATAGGGCCATCCAAGGGCAATAACTCTTCTGCAAATTTGGGGAAACTGACATGCATTGATACATAAGTAGGTATTGTCAATGTTGATGCATATGCCAAAAACGGTCAAAGTCTAACAAGTGGTTCTCAAGTTATAAGTGGTAACATAATTTTGGACGGAAGGACGGAATAACGGAATAACAGAATAACGGAAGGACAGAACGACGGAAGGACAGGGTGAATCCAGTATAGCCCCACTTTTACAAAGCGGGGCTATAATAAACTACGTGTACTTTATTTTATACTTTACAGTGGAAACCAATGTATATCAAAACTTGATAAAATTAGTATTTTCATTGATATGAAATTTCACTGATATCAAATCTTATTGACATCAAAAGTCACTAGTGACTGATATCTGCCTATAATTGATATCTTCATTGTATATTTTGGATTACTTCTGACGTTTCCATTTACTTGACGTCATTAAATGTGTCTCACTTCAGAAATTCAAACGCCTATAACTCCGTTTTTTATGAACGAAAACATAAAGCGTGGGCATTCATTTTTAGCTCACCTGAGCCGAAGGCTAACAAGGTGAGCTTATAGTATGGTAGTCGAGCCGCCGTCCGTGCGTCCGTCCGTGCGTTCACACTTTCAGTCTTGAATATCTCTAAGACAACAAGGCCAATCGCAATCAAATTTTATCTGAAGCATCATTGAGGAGGGGGAAAGGTTGCATTAGGTTTTGGGCCAGGTCGGATCAGAACTCTGGTTTCCATGGCAACAGATAGCTCCCATTAAGTTATAATGGGGAAAATGTTGTGACCACTCTAGCAACTTCATTTTTGAGTGGATCTTCTTCATTCTTGCAGATATCAAGGACAACCATAACATCTCGAATGTGTTCAAATTTCGGTTAGGTTTGACCTCAGATTGCGGAGTTAGCTGCCCTTGGGCGTTTGGAAAAATCCCCATACATTTATAATGGGGAAAATGTTGTGGCCACTCTAGCGCCATTATTTTTCAGTGGATCTTCTTCATTCTTGCAGATAACAAGTACAACTATAATATCTCGGATGGGTTCAAATTTCAGCTAGATCCGCTGTCGAGTTAGCTGCCCTTGAGTGTTTGAAAAATCATTATTTTGTGTTGTGGCCACTCTAGCGCCTTCAATTTTGATTGGATTCATACTTTAAAGTAACAAGGATAGCCATAACATTTCGGGTGAGTTCGAATTTCAGCCAGATCCGACCCTTGACTGCAGAGTTATCCGCCCTTGACTGTGTGAAAAATCAATATTTAGTGTTGTGGCCACTCTGGCGCCTTCATTTGTATTCCGATCTTCTTTATTCTTGGAAGTAACAAGGACATCTATAACATCTCGGATGAGTTCGAATTTCGACCAGATCCTACCTCTGACTGCGTAGTTATCTGCCTTTGACTGTTTGAAAAATCAACATTTTGTGTTGTGGCCACTCTAGCGCCTTCTTTTTTGATCGGATCTTCTTCATACTTGTAAGTAACAAGGATAGTCATAATATCTCATATGAGTTCGAATTTCAGCCAGATCTGACCCTTGTCTGCGGAGTTATCTGCCCTTGAGTGTTTGAAAAATAAATATTTAGTGTTGTGGTCACTCTAGCGCCTTCAATTTTAATCGGATCTTGTTCATACTTGGAAGTAAGAAGGATAGCCATAACATCTCAGATGAGTTTGAATTTCAGCCAGATCCAACCCTTGACTGCAGAGTTATCTGCCCTTGACAGTGTGAGAAATCAATATTTAGTGTTGTGTCAAGCGCCTTCATTTTTATTCGGATCTTCTTTATTCTTGGAAATAACAAAGACATCCGTAATATCTCGAATGAATTTGAATTTCGATCAACTTCGACCTCTTACTGCAAAGTTATCTGCCCTTGAGTGTTTAAAAATCAATATTTTGTGTTGTGGACCTTCTTCATTCTTGTAGGTAACAAGGATAACTACAATATCTCGGATACGTTTGAATTTTGACCAGATCCGACCTCTGGCTGCGGAGTTATCTGCACTAGAATGTTTGAAAAATCAATATTTTGTGTTGTGGCCACTCTAGCATTTTCATTTTTCAGTGGATCTTCTTCATTCTTGCAGGTAACAAGAATATCTACAATATCTTGGATGAGTTCGAATTTCGGCCAGATCCGACCTCTGACTGCGGAGTTAGCTGCCCTTTCTTTTTGAAAAATCAATATTTTGTATTGTGGCCACTCTAGCGCCTTCAATTTTGATCGGATCTTCTTCATTCTTGGAAGAAACAAGGATAACCATAACATCTTGGATGAGTTCGGTTTGGAGCCAGATTTGACCATGGACTGCGGAGTTAACTGCCCTTGAATGTTTGAAAAATCAATTTTTAGTGTTGTAGCCACTCCAACATCTTCAATTTTGATCAGATCTTAAAAAAAAAAGAAGTTTGTCCAGTGACTGTACTTGTTGACTCTCAGGTGAGCGATCGTTGCCCTTGGGCTACTTGTCTTAGTTAGAACGTAAAGAAAAATGTGGTACCAAAATTTTTTGTGTTTTCAAAAAGTTTTTTTTTTGCATTTTCACCGCCTGCCTTGTGAATTGGAAAATGCCCGGGTATTATATAAAATAAAAAGAAAATGCCTTTTTTTCGAAGCTGTCCGCCGATAGAGAGATCCCTAGACACCGCGTCCAATCGGAACGCCGGAAAAGAGATCGTAACTCCGGATTTGCGTTCTTTTTTGACGCAAGATTGCGGTACTTTTCGGTGGGTGACTTCATAAACGCGTTTATTAGCTGCACAACGAGAGTTAATGTCAAAATCAGACATAGTCTTTTCGGATCTACATACATGCATGTAGTCACCAAGTCTTCTGTTGATGCATAAGCTTTTGCTGAGTTTTGCAAACATTCAAGAAGATTATTGATCTGCGGAACGGCCAAACGGTAAATCGGCCTTCGTACCTAAATATTTTCCCATATTCGTTACAAGTCTTTACCAATTGGATCATGCATATGTGTTATTATGCGCCACTTTATGCTTTAAAGCCATTTTATTGATTATTTGCCTGTGGACTAAAATGTTGAAACACAATTTGTTGAATTTAAAATAACGCCGGATAAAAAGGCAACTCTCTCCAAATTTTGCCGCACCGGAGTTCAACAATTTTGAACGGGTAAAACGCAATAAAATAATTCATCTTAGTTCAAGTCATTGGGACCTTTTAATCGCTGCAACTCCTGTCCTCCTTTGTCACATTGTTCTAGACAACCAAATAAAGTGAGGGTAGTGTTTTATCATGTTTTTTTTTCTACTTAAAATGTACTGAATTATTATTGTAAAAAGGTACAAGTAGGCAAAAATCAGGAAAAGGCGCACTCAGAAAATGATTCCCACTCCAAAAACCGAGGTGGGAAAAAAACCAAACTAACAATCAGGCACTTATACCATGAAACATATCGTAAGCCGAATGAGCAGCTATTTTCCCAATAGGTGGCCACTCAGTTACCTTAACTTAACTAAAACTATAAAAACACACATAAGGCTCCAGCTTTCAGTTTAGAACCAATACGAACATCTTTAAATTTTCCATCTCTTGTTACTAGCACAAAAATGAATAAAGTTAATAAGTTGTATCACACATGTACATTCTAACAAACAGTGTTCAACAGCAATCAAATTTGGTAATAAGTAATGGCACACTAACATATCTCAAAAAATAAATACGGGGAGTGTGGACAAAACCTCCATCAAGTTAGTGTGTTAGAGACGAAAATGCCTGACATCATACCCTAACGGACATGATATCCGAAGGTCATTTGTTTTGACATTATATACGGCCATACATGTGCGGTTGCAGCAGAGATAGTTATGATGTGTTGATACTGTCTCGGCATTGTCATCTTATTATTTAAGTTTTCGTTACTTAAGTTGTTAATTGATCTTTCAAGAACAGTCCACTCAGAATGAGAAAGAGTTTATTGTCTTTATAATTGATTTTGATTTTTAAGCGCCTGCGTTTGTCCCGGCTATTTAAAAAAAACAACAACACTGAACGTGAGGTCGCTATCATTGCCGACCGGACACGATGCTGTCAGAAATGCCCGCCTAAATACGAGGTCGAACAGTGACTACCAAATAACATGGCAGACAAGATAAACGTCCGGAAGTCAACTTCTACCCCCAGGTGTATCTGTACATCCAGGTGCAGCTATGTCTTATTTGTATATCGAAAACCTGGGATGAACTTGTTTTGAGTCAATCAATAATATACTTTATGACTTTGAGTTTCTTTCTTAAATTACCATGATTTCAAAGTACAAAGTAACGTGAAATAAGGCACTACCTTTGTCGCTACGCTCTACTCCCATTGTGCAGTTTATTTTAAAATAAGCTACATATATGACAGCTTCCTCACCCTGGGTTCCTTCCAGGGGTTTTGGAGATCTGGGGAAAATGACCATTTGTTTTCAGGGATCTGAGGAGAAGGCAGTTGCGAACACTCACTATGCTCACGTATGTTCCATACCGTTTCGTTGCTTTCGTTTACATGTGCAAAGTTAATTGATCAATTAGTATAATGGGGCGCGTGTTATAAAACGTCACGATGACGTCAAACTATATGGAAAGATAATTGATCAATTAGTCTTATGCAACGCGCGTTTTGAAACATCACGATGACGTCAAAAAATTCAAAATGGCTGACATTGACGTCATGTGAGTGCGTGCGGATCAATGGTACTGTCCAATGAATAACATTTCCTGACGATTTATGCAAATTAACCGGGCGAATTCCTGTTCTGGTTGACGAAAGATTTTTTCCATCAATGTATATAGAAGACAGACCATTTTACCACCTTCTACTATAAGAGCGACGCTTCGCGTCGCTATGAAGACAATAATATATCAAATCGAGTGATCTCCGTTTTTGTGTACTATTGCATTACACTGTTGTACAACACACGACGGTCCTTTCGAAAAAAAAATAATGTAACTTTGAAAAGTTTGAAATTATCAAAGAAGTCACAGGCGAACCTCCTTGTCAACCTGTCTTCTGCACGCCGGTGGGTCGGGCGTCAGACTCTATGATGGTCCCAACATAAAGCTATTCATTTTAGTTGGTGCTTCTTATCTGTTGCTTGGCCCACCGGGGTTCAACTGGTGTTTTTCTTTTGCTCCGGTTTCAGTAAGTTATTCAGCGCCCAGGATCTACATCGTCGGGCAGCTTACTCTATCTGTTGAGTCCTTGTTTTTGATTCATCAGGGTGATTATCATGATTTATTCGTTTGTCCTTCATGATTCATTGACTAGTTAGAGATTCACCACGAGGACCGAACAACTAACTAAATGCTGTGAACCACTACAGAAGATGATGGTGAGGTTAGGGCCCTGTAAAACCGGTTTAAGCCCCCAGTAATTTTATATTACTGATCGTTTCAAGGCGATACCTCTGTTGTGGTTCTAATTGTTTTGTGTTTTGGAGTCCAAATGTTTGTGCTGTTTGAGCCATTATGTACGTTTTCATATTTTAGTTCAGTTCAGGTAACTGAGTGGTCGCCTATTGGGGAATAGCTGCTCACTCGGCTTACTATATGTTTTCTTGGTATAAGTACCTAAGTGCTATTTTAGTTTTTTCCCACCCCTCGGTTTATGGATTGGGAATTTCTTTCTGATTGCGCCATTTCCTTATCATTGCCTACTTGTACCTTTTCATTGATGGCAAATGAACACTGAACTTAATTCCAGAGGTGTCACAAAGCAAAGTTCCTAACTTCCAAGAAACTATGGCTGCACAAAACTAAGCATTCCGTATACGTACTGTTGCGAACCTGACCATAAATTACATTATGTTATCTCTATGCAACGTTTGAAAGCTAAGATTA
The DNA here is from genome assembly GCA_964017185.1 of Rugalucina vietnamica. Classification (NCBI taxonomy): domain Eukaryota; kingdom Metazoa; phylum Mollusca; class Bivalvia; order Lucinida; family Lucinidae; genus Rugalucina; species Rugalucina vietnamica. The sequence goes on along the minus strand of OZ024871.1, from coordinate 5,168,515 downwards.
CCGTATTATCCGGCGTTACTTAGATTTTGTGGTATTTTATTCAAACCTTAGGAGCAAAAAACACGAGCAATCGGCCTATTATGTTAAAGTGTCATGTACAAATGCAAAACAAACCAGCAGTATGTCAATACTTTGAAGAAAATGACAATAGTACGAAACATTTTGGGGCGAAAATTATTTTAGCGTATGGCCGAACTTGCAAAACAAAAATCGAATGTTTGCAGATCTTAGCGGAGCTTATGCTTCAGCAGAACAATCGGCGGTTAGAGGCATGAATGTTGCTCCAAAAAGGCAAGTGCTTACGTTGACATAATGTTTTTCTTTTGCTCCGGAGTAAATAAGTTTTTGGTGCCCAGAAATCTCCCTCGTCGGGCAGCTTACTCAATCTGTGAGTCCTCATTTTTTATTCATCATGGAGTTTATCATGTTTTATTTGTTTGTCCATGATGATTCATTAACTAGTTAGAGATTCACCACGAGGACCGAACAACTAACTAAATGTTGTGAACCACTGCAGAATCTGAGGGCGAAGTTAGGTACCGGTAAAACCGGTTTAAGCCCGCCAGTCATTTTATATTACTGATCGTTCCAAGGCGATACTTCTGGTGTTTCTTATTGTTTTATGTCTTGATGTAAAAACTTTTTGTGCTGTTGGTGCCTAATGTGTGTCATCAATTTTTTAGTTAAGTTCAGGCAACTGAGTGGCCACCTATTAGGAAAATAGCTGCACATTCGGCTTACGGTATGGTATAAGTACCTGATTGTTAATTTAGTTTTTCCTACGTCGTTTTTAGGAGAGGGAATCTTTTACTGATTGTGCCTTTTCCTGATCGTTGCCTACTTTTGATAATTATAATAAACGTTTTTCTTACCTGTTCCAAATAATTTCCGCCAAAAATGAATGCGAGTCTTAAGAAAACTACCGCAATCCGGAGTTAAAACAACGCCGATCCGGTGTTTCGATTGTTATTCCGGCGTCTCGATTGGACGCTATGCTAGAGACCGAATAACCTGCTGAAATCCGGAGCAAAAGAAAAGCACCAGTAGAACTCCGGTGCGCCAAGCAAGAAGCTTCGGTCCCAACCTATTAAAATGAAAAACTTTATGTCAGTCTGACGCCCGACCCACCGGCGTGCATTTGTAGAAGGCAGCATAGTAGACATTTTTCACTTTTGAACGTAAATGTTGCTGGCGCGTGCGGTTACGATTTTCGGTGTGATGGGGGACGACTCGTGAGGGCATATTTGAGACGATGACGAGGGGTGATATGAATAATTACTTAGTAAAAACTACCTATAGCCTAACAGAGACCAATTAAACAAGACAGGCAAAAAAGAAATAGTCCACGACGTCTTACTCTGTAGCTCAGTAGGTAGCATGTATGGAATAAAACCAAAAGGTCCTGGGTTCGAATCCGGCTAGGACAAAAATTCTTTTTCTATTCTTAATTGCTTCCTTTTTTCGCATCTGTGACAATATAGCTTAGAAAATGAAAAAGAAAAGAAAAGAAAAAAAATGCAAAACTCACAAAATGCACTACTGCATTTAATACTAAAATCGTTAATTTGTGGATTAAAGTGTGTAGTGAGAAGGCAGTCCGCACGTATAGGTTTTTCACTAAGTCTTCTTGTCTTTTCACCGATTTAAGCCGGTAGCTTGATCGTAATCGGCAGAAGAGCGGACCCGCGACCGATCCTCACGTCAACATTTATTTTCTGAAGGCTGGTACAGATAATGCGGCTAGGATAAGTTGACCGCCTCTAATGACTTAGCGGCCCCCGTGGCCGAGCGGTTGAGAGCGCTGTTTCTTAATCACTCGTTCATCTCACCGCTGTGTCTTGTGTGTGTTCGAGCCCCACACTGGCCACATATGATACAAGCCAAGTTCAACTTGCGGGAGTGCCAAGTGGTTTTTCTTAGGGTGCTCACGTTTTCACCCCACCTACTGATTGGTGAGCTGAAATAATCTTGAAAGGGACGTAAAACTGAACTAAAATGCGCAAGACAATAAATCAAATAGTATAGTGTACATGTTCAGATACATGTATATCTGTGTTTATTAGATGTAAAACTACAGTTTCACGTGCTGTCTCGTGAGCGAACATAATTCATTCTGTTTATATTTCAAACAGATTATCAGCTTGATGTCGAAGTTTCGCTCATTCGACAGTCATCTGCATGCCATACGAAGTGCGATGGAGGCAACATCCTACATGTAGCTACATTTCGCCAAGCCACACAAATAATTTTGTTTATTGTAGACCTTCAACAGTAATTCAGCCATATCCAGTGTGCTGGTTACGATGTAGTAAATTAATTTAACAAGATGTAAGTTTTCTTTTTGATCCATATTTATTCTGTGTGATATTGTATGCGTGTTGTTTACCTGGTTGAATTCAAATAAATATGATTAAAATAAAACTAACACAATATTATTTTTATGAGTTGCTAAAGTGTTTCCATAAAGCACTCCATTTCGTAGTGGTTCAGTCAGTCGCCTCGTAAAACGGGCCGCGCGTTCAATCCAACGCGTACAACTCCGTCTTTCGGTCGAGACCAGGGTCCAGTATGTAAATAGTTGTTATTTGCACGTGAGACCCCGAATATTCCTCGTTATATGGTTTACATTAAGCATGCGTGCATGATGGAATGTAAATGGATTTTTTTTCTTATAGGCGCGAGTAACTTCGGAGAAGTTTTGCTATCTGTTAAAATCTAATCAGGGCCCAGAATTACACTACGCCCACCTTAGTGAGGATGTGAAATTTAATTGTATCGATTCCAGGTCATTCTATTGTTACTTGATTACAGATAAGAGTCTGATTGTGCTCATTTCAGATCATAATTTCGTTTTTATACAATTTTCGCCCAGTTCAAGATTATTTTAGTTCATATAAGACGGATAAATCAGTAACAAGGTGGGGGGGGGGGGAGAACCCTGAGAAAACGACTTGGCACACCCACAAGCAGAATTTGGTTTGTGTCACCTGTGATTGTAAGACTGATCAATTGGGCAGCAACCTACGACGAAGTGTTCATTGTCTTGGTGATGGTTGTTGCCAAAGCGATATTGTTTTTTTTTGTTTTTTTTTTTTTCAATTACTCCATTTTATCACATGTTGTGTGATGTTGCATCAATCTTTGCTGTAAGGACTTTTGTTGTATCGCAGGCATTTACGATGGTGCTTATACTGATAGACAATTCCTGAATATACATATTCATGCACAGTATATCACGCAGACATTTTACGTGCTCAATTTACCGGCTTTTTATATGTAAACAAACGAAACAACATCCGTGAACCTAATATTGTGCTGTGTTTGGCTGTTGAATTTTTGTCCCACGGCCCCTCGAAAAAAAAAATTATCAAGCAGGATCAGTTATCAAACCACATTGCTGCTTGACAAGCTGAAAACAGTTAGTGTTAACGGCATGTGTTCGTCCTTTTAAACCAGGGACCGCGGGTTTGATCCCGGGATCCTTAAGTCTGTCGGATGATACTATAAACTGATGTCTCGTTTCCATATGACCTTTGCTGTTGGATTAACGTTAAACCTCAAATCAACAAACCAATCAAATTTATTATTTATGTAAATTCTGATTGAGTAAGAAGCTTATGCGCATTTATGCTCGCCCGATTCTGGACGCAAAAAAATGACCATAAGGTTAAGAATGATCAAGGTGCTGTACATGTAGCTCTGTTGTCAGCATGTGTAATACATGTGCACTAAAATGGTGCCGTGTATCTTGACGCTAGCATAACAAAACCTTAACAAGCAATATACAGTGTTTTTAAAGTTGTAAAAAATGAAAATTTTCAGTTCAACATTTTTATCTTTTTATTTTGCTCAAAACATAGATTGTTGGTACACGCTAAAACTGCCTCGCAGAGGCAGTTCTAACGAGTACTCACAATCTGTGTTTTTAGATGCATGGGCATCCCAAGTTGACCTTGCCGTAAAATAGGTTAATATCATCCCTGGGTCATGATTTAGGCCATGTATAAACTTTGTAGAGGCTTAATGCCAAATTTCAAAATCATAGGCCTACTGGTTCTGAAGAACATTTTAAAGGTTTTTGCAGTTTATAGCCATGGCGGCCATTTATACAATCTTTCGTTCCCTTTCCATGAAGTGTGGCTTTGATCGGCCATGCGGTTGCAGAGATGTTTGAATATTTTGGTCATATGCATGTATATAGCCCCCGGGCAGGAGCAGACACACCCCTGGGGACTAAATGTTTTCACGGACATAAATCTTCAGTACCTTTGCATGCTCATCGCGAGTTTCCACCCATTTAATTACATTTAACTTATTTTCCCCCATTTAAATGCATGGGCGACCTAAGTTGACCTTGCCATAAAATAGGTCAAGGTCATCCCAGCATTATGATGTATACCAACTTTGTAGAACTCTATTGCCTGATGCTTCAAACTTAGTTTCAAAATCATAGGACTTCTGCTTCTGGGAAGAAATTGTTTTAAAGGTGTTTGCTATTTATAGCTATGGCGGCCATCTTAGTCATGTGACCTGGGTCATTTATGCAAACTTTCGTTCCCCCTTCCTAAGAATGCTCCGCAAGCAGCTTAACTTTGGTTTGCCATTTGGTTTCAGAGGAGAATATCAAGGAAATTGTTGACGGACGACGTCGGACGGGCGACGGGGGCATGGTCATCCTATAAGCTCGCTTTTTGAGCCGAAGGGCTCATGTGAGCTTAAAATAGGTATACCCATGCATACCAACGTTTTGCTGTATAAAAGTGTGGTTCATGGGGTATTCACGGACACGTTATCCTGATATGGATAACCGACCATGCTCGAGATGACTTGAAATATGTCAAAACGTTGTAAGGCGTAGAATAAAAAACTGCACATAAAATTAAAGATCAACTTATGTTTCAAATCGTAAATCATGCCATGTATACATGTATAAAGTTTTCTGTGCGTTCACGAAAAACACGTGAAAATGTAGCTTAGCGGAACCAATGTACGTATATACATAAGCCAGTATGTAAAATGTCACATGGCGATAACAAATAGTTGATATTGGTTTTTCCCACCAACAGTTATGATCATATGAAGCCGGGACCTCGGTTTATCGAACGAGCGACGCCTAGTTATACACACGAGTGTCTAAAATAATCGAATTCTGCATTGGAAGCTGTTAAAATGGAGGCATTTTATTCGCGCCAAGCATTTGTAAATCCGACTCGCATTGAACGAGTAACGCATCTTTAATGGCAAAGGTGATAAGTGATATATATACATGTATGATGCGATTTTAGAAAATATTTCGTGTCAAAGGTCACTTCTGGTTCCTTGTTTCATCAGAATTAGACAGTTTAACGGAAAGACAACAATTTTCATTTGTAGGCGTTTCGTTCTCGCGCTCAACCTGCGAAACGAGTCAAATGTTCTTATTAAAATCATTTTGTACCTGTCTTATATCAACTACGTATTTATTTTTGCCATGTGATTTTAAGAGGCGACTGACTGAGCCACTGCGAGACAAAGTCCTCTACGGAACGTGTTTGCGTGAGTGTGTGTGTGTGAGTTAGAGTGTGTATGCGCGCTTAAAATTCAGAATATTGTTGTCCTGTTTTAGGGTTAAGCAAGGTTCACAGCACGTTTGATCAGCTGGCTAACTTCGTGACCTCGCTCCTTTTCTGTGTATGGAGAGGTCTAACAAAATACCGATGGAAATATTCCGTCTAGCAACACGTAATGAAAACCAGAGGTACAATGGTCCTGTAAACGCTCACCGGGGGTCCGGACCCCCCCCCCCCCCCCCGGAATCTGAAAAGTTTACGTCTGCGACAATATTTTACCATTTTGGTTAGACCCCCTCTCGTAAAAATGTCTGGATCCGCAAATCAAGGTCATCCAAGGGTCATCATTTTATCAAATTATGATGGGCTGGAGTCATCGATGCTACATACCGATTTTCGTGAAAATCGGCCTGCCGGCTCTGGTGAAGAAGATTTTTGAGTGGTTTTAGCCATATATGGGCGTGTCGGCCATCTTGGTCATGTAACCCAGATTTCACAAACAAACTTTCGTTCCCCCTACCCATAGATGCTCCACATAAAATTTCACTTTGATTGGCCAAGCGGTTTCAGAGGTGAAGATTTTTTTTATATTCAGTTTAACGTCTCTTTCAAGATAATTTCAGCTCATATGAAACGGGCCAATCAGTAGGTGGGGCGAAAACGGCAGAACCCCGAGAAAAACCACCTGGCACACCCGCAAACAGAACTTGGCTTGTCTCACATGTGGCCAGTGCGGGGCGCGATCCTACACCAGAGACAGCGGTGAGATGATCGAGTGATTAAGAAACAGCGCTCTCAACCGCTCGACCACGGGGGCCGCCATGAAGATGTTTTAAAAGTGTGTATGAACAACAGACTGGTCAAGGTCAAGAGATGACCTTGACCTAAATTAATAACATACTTACATCTACTCCATTAGTTGTCTGCATCTGCCTTTGTTTCAGGTCTCAGGCTGCAATCGTTTTCGAAAAATCCATAGTTTTCACTTTTTCCCATGTAACAGCCTGTTTCCAAAATTAAGCTTGCCGTAAAACAGGTCAAGGTCATCCCAGGGCCATCATTTTATCAAACTATAATGGGCTGGAGTCACTGATGGCGGCCATCTTTGTCATGTGACTCGGATTTCATGATCAAACTTTCGTTCCCCCTACCCATGGATGCTCCACATAAAATTTCAACTTGATTGGCCAAGCGGTTTCAGAGATGAAGATGTATGAAAAGTGCGTATGGAAAACAGACTGGTCAAGGTCAAGAGATGACCTTGACCGAATTTAATCACATACTTTTATCTACTCCATTAGTTGTCTGCATCTACCTCTTTTCAGGTCTCTGGCTGCAATCGTTTAAAAAAAATCAATAGTTTTTCACTTTTTCCCATGCAAAAGCCTATGTTTCCAACATTGACTTTGCCGTAAAATAGGTCAAGGTCATCCCAGGGTCATCATTTTGCCAAACGTTGATGGGCTGGATTCACTGATGGTAAATACCAAGTTTCGTGGGAATCGGCCCGCCGGTTCTGGAGAAGAAGATTTTTGAGTGGTTTTTACCATATATGGGCGTGGCGGCCATATTGGTCATGTGACATGTATTTCGCGATCAAACTTGAAATGCCGCTACACAAGGAGGCTCCACATAAAATTTCAACTTGATTGGCCAAGTGGTTTCAGAGAAGAAGATTGCGGACGACGACGAAGACGGGCGACGGACTACGGATCATGGTCATCCTATCAGCTCTCCTTGTGAGCCTTCGGCTCAGGTGAGCTAAACAAAAGACTAGATGTTTCTTAGTTTTATAGTCATTTATTTACTTGAAAATAACATTGTGTTAGTTTAAAGATTAATTATATTTATTCGAAGTCAACCAGACAAACAGCACGCATACTACAAGAGAATAAATGAGGATCATACATACAGAAAGCCTTTGGCTTGCAAAAATCATCTAAAATTCGTAACTATCGCACTCGATGTGGCTGAAACACTGTTGAAGGCCTACAAAACCTCAAATTATTAGTATGGCTATATGCATAATGTAGTTAGGATATCGCCCTTATGACATGCAGATGGGTGTTGTATGGGATCAAAACGAAACATCAACCAAATAAACCCCAACAAGCTTTCGAGTATCTGTTTGAAATACATGTATAAACATGCCAAATGAATTATGTTCGCTCACGAGACAGCACGCGAAACTGTAGTTTTTACACCTTATATATATACATATGTCTGTACAGGTACACTATACTATATATATTTGAGTTAGTGCCTTACGTCCGCGGAAAACATTTAAAGTCATTCAGGGTGGCTAACTTATCCTAGCCACATTATTCCTGTACAAGCCTTCAGAATATGAACATTTTTATGTCTCCAAGAAAGAAATATTGACATGAGGATCGCTCGAAGACCAGCTCTTCTACCAAAACAAATACGATCGAGCTGTCGATTTCAACAGGTGAAAAGTCAAATTAATGTGAGGTGCCGTCTCGCACTTCAGTTCCTTTACGATTTAAGTATTTTATGCACAAGGACATTTCCTGATTCTTGCATTCGCCAATAAATATAATCAGCTGATAATACATTTTTATTTCCTTAGCTTTATTGTCACAGGGGAGACAAATAAAGAAAAGAAAAAAGAGGTCCAACCAGGACTCGAACACAGAACCTTTCGTTTTGTATCCTAGCTTGCTACCTACTGAGCTACAGAGATAGACGTCCTACACTATAACATTTATTGCATGTCTTATTTAATTTGTCTCCGTTGGGCTGTTGGTAGTTTTGACTGTGTAATTCTTCATATTGCCCCTCGTCTTAGTCTCACATATGCCCTCACGAGTCGTCCCCCATCACACAGAAAGTCGTAACCGCACGCACCAGCAGCAGTTGCGTTCAAAAGTGAAAAATGTCTAGTATTCAACCATAATCGAGATAAAAACTGATCATGCAGACTGTCGCATAACATTTAAGTTATATCCTTGTTGTACGTCTGAACGTATTATGATTTTTCTGAGCTGATTGAAAAGAAACATCATTCCTTCCTATAAGTTTTTATTCAGTTTTACGTCCCTTTCAAGATTATTTCAAGATTATTTCAGCTCATTTGGTCGTGACATTTGGACTGGTTACAATGCAAAACACACCATAAGCCGTGAACTATGGTTCACTTTATTTTGCCTGTAATGATAGAAAAGCTTTTTTCACTTCATCTGATCAAAGTGGATATACACTTTGGACATGTCAGAATGTATGCGATGCTTTATCCTATCTCCTGGATAATATTTATATTAGATTTGGAACCAAGATATACAGACAAATTGCTGAAATCCCGATGGGTACTAATTGCGCACTTCTCGTAGCTGATTTATTTTATACTGCTACGAAGAGATTTCGTGGATTCTCTTAACCATGACAATCATGCTGATGTAATCGAGGCTTTTAATTCGACTTCTAGGTACCTCGATGACCTTTTGAACATTGACAATCCTTATTTTGAAGGCATGGTCAAACAAATTTATCCCCCTGAACTACAGTTGAATAAAGCAAACAACACAGAAACCGAAGCCCCATTTTTAGACTAACATCTTTCTATTGCAAATGAATTCGTTTCTTCTAAAATTTATGATAAACGCAATGACTTTGATTTTGATATAGTAAACTTTTCGTTTTTGGATGGTGACATTCCTCGCCGTGCTTCTTATGGCGTATACATTTCGCAACTTATTAGGGTTGCTAGAGTCTGCAATCATAATGCGCGAAATAAATGTTTAAGAGACAAACTTCTTTAGCAGGGCTATCGGTATCATGAATATCTAAAAACCTTTTCTAAATTTTATTTCAGACACTATGAACTGATTTCCAAATTTAATGTTGGGCTATCTTACGCTAGGGCCTTTCGGAACCAGAATTTTACATTTAAGAAACTTATAGGAAGGAATGAATTTTCTTTTCAATTCAGAAAAATCATCACGAGTTACAGACTTATAGGATATAACTTAAATGTTATGCGACAGTCTGCATGCTTAGTTTTTAACCCAATTACGGTTGATAACTATGCTGCCTTCTTTAATTGCGCGCCGGTGGGTCGAGCGTCAGATTCTACGTATTATGGCCCCGACATAAATTAAGCTATTCATTTTAGTTGGTTGGGGCCGGAGCTTCTTGTCTGTTGCTTGGCCCACCGGGGTTCAACTGGTGTTTTTCTTTTGCTCCGGTTTCAGTAAGTTATTCAGCGCCCATGGATCTCCATCGTCGGGCAGATTGCTGAATCTGTTGAGTCCGCGTTTTTGATTCATCATGGAATTTATCATGGTTTATTTGTTTGTCCACGATGGTTCATTGACTAGTAAGAGATTCACCACGAGAACCGAACAACTAACTAAATGTTGTGAACCACTGCAGAAGCTGAGGGTGAGGTAAGGTACCTGTAAAACTGGTTTAAGCCCTCCAGTAATTTCATATTTAAATGCTGATCGTTCCAAGGCGATACTTCTGTGGTGGTTCTTTTTGTTTTGTGTCTTGGTGTTAAATATTTTGTGCTGTTGGCACCTTATGTATGTAATCATATTTTTAGTTAAGTCAGGTAACTGAGTGGCCACCTATTGGGAAAATAGCTGCTCATTCGGCTTACGATATGCTTTCATGGTATAAGTACCTGGTTTTTCCCGCCTCGGTTTCTGGAATGGGAATCTTTTTCTGATTGCGCCTTTTCTCGATCGTTGCCTACTTTTACCTTTTCTTTACTGAAGTACTGACCTTTGAACAGCAGGATAACATTTACGATCCTATCTTATTCAGAACGAAAAATAATGCGTTTAATATGTTGCATAAAATTAAATTAATCTGAGTGCCCTAATTCGTAAAGAGGGTGAAACTTCTGAAATCAAATATCTGTCACACATATTTATGAAAATCATGGACTATCGTCTGCGAGAAGTCTTGATTCCATTTTTATTTGTTTTAGAATTCACCGCTTCAACAGTCACCCACCATCTTGGTGGATGGGGCAGTTTAAACTATGGGCTATGAGGTTGAACAGTGAATTAGAGCGAGATGTGAATAAACACTTTGAAAGACTTAATATAACTGGAACTGTTGTTGGGTAAGAAGAACTCTACATCGGTGTCAGGTACAATTTACTAATAAACTCGACCATTTTTGATGGCATTCCTGTACTCGGAAAGAATGAACGTGTAGATTGGGGATTACTCCTCAGTTTAAGAGTACAACAAAATTAGCGTGTGTTTATTCGTTTCATGAAGTGGATTTGCTGAGGCTACTGCGCCTGTTAAGGCATATGTGCTAAACACATACATGTACATGAGGGTTGGGATTTATATTTGAGCCGTCTCGTGGGAAAATCAACAATGTGGTTTTTGACCAGGTCTGACACAAACCGACCTGTACAAGCACAGAAAAGAGCTAGAAGCTTGAAATTTCGGATTTAAGTAGAGGAGGAATTGTACTATCCGTGAAGCGAAATCAAAGGCGCTGATCAGCTTCGCGGTTACCGCAAAGCTGATCTGCGTCTTTGTTTTCGCCTATGCGGATTGTTGGTTCTCCCATGAGGCGGCTCAATTCACTGATAAACCCGACCGTCCAATTGCTTTTGATGGCATTCCTGTACTTGGAACGAATGAACGTGTAGATATGAGCTCCTCAGTTTAGAGTACAACAAAATTAACGTGTTCGTTTTATTAACATGTAAGTGGATTTGTGGATGCTTTTTGCACATGTGCTTAAGGCATATAGGAGGGTTGGGATTTATGTTCGCACACTTTGGCCACTGATTTAATATTACATCAAGTATCCATAATTTTATAAAGAAACAAAGTCCCTTTGATTCGTAAGTACAATATTCTTTGAGACATCTTGCGCAGTGCTCTGGTGCTCTTTGAATGGTTTTCATAGCAACCTAGGTTTCGCCTGGGCACGTCAAATGTTTTGGTATTCAACTTATGGTATTCAAGTGGTATCTGAGATTTCAGATGGGCGTACATGAATTTCAACGATGCGAAATGCACACGTCTACGATTAGAGTTAAAAAGCTATGGCCAGACTTTGGCCACTAATTTGATATTATAGCACGTTTCCATTATTTTATGCATATTGTAAAGAAACAAAGTCCTTTTGGTTCGAAGTTATAATACTTTTAGAGACATCTTGCGCAGTGCTCTGGTGCTCTTTGAATGGTTTTCATAGCAACCTAGGTTTCGCTACGCGGGGCACGTCAAATTTTTAACAACTCTGAAGTTATTCGGCATTGAAGAACACACCAATAATTATCATAATGTAAACCAAAGCTTCAGCTAAATCAGTTTTTGATTTAAAGCAAGATATGCCTTAAAAGCATAGAAAGTTATAATAACTATATATAATGACCGCAGTACTAATTTCCATATGATAATATTTAGCAAATCCCTGAATGAAATCTTGCAAATAAGGAATGGATGGCGTGTTGTTTGGTTCCAAATAAGGCGTCTAAATGCTGACACTTATTGAATTTTGACGTGCTTTTGGTGTTAGCATTTCCACCACGTGACTCGGGTGATCATTTTGTTTAATCCATTGCTGTGCGGGTACCATTTTGAGTAGAACTGTGCATTATACCTTATACGATAGGTAAAGCTATTATTTTCAGATTATAGCATACTGATTTCTGTGTGACAGACATCTGCTCTTTTACAAAGAAAGTCTACGAACTTAAATCCCAACCCACTTATATATAAGACACTTATGCATTCCCGTTTACACACTGAGAGCACATAAATCATTGGAGCACGTTCTATACCGTATGTTTAGCACATGTGCTAAAGCATAGCAGTGAATGGTATGTTTAGCACATATGCACAGAAAGCATATATGTAAAAAAGGTACAATTAGGCAATGATCAGGAAAAAGCAGATTTTCTAAACTAGCCTTTTACTTTTTCTTTTGATATGTATCCTATCAAAAAAAAAACGTTTCAGTGCCAACATTATTATTTGAGCCTGTGCGTGAGAAAACCAACAATCTGCCTATGCGAAAACTAAGACGCAGATCAGCTTCGCGGTAATCGCGAAGCTGATCAGCGCCTTTGTTTTCGCTACACGGATAGTACAGTCCCTCTTCTTCTTAAATCCAAAATTTCAAGCCTCTAGCCATCTTCTGTGCTTGTACAGCCCGGTTTGTGTCGGACCTGGTCAGAAACCCAAATTGTTGGTTTTGTCACGCACAGGCTCATTTGTTTCTTCAGGATCCATGTTCGACGTACGGACAAAACCCGGGAGGCGGCACATCGAGCTCTTGATGAGTACATGGTACATGTTAGAGAATGGTATGATAGTTATGAAATAACACATTCAAGTGTCCAGAGAAAGGTTTACCTCGCTACTGATGAATCGACACTAATTGAAGAGGCAAGGATCAAGTAAGCATTTATATTCATTTTTTATAGGGCGACTGTCCAAATGTGCGATCTATACCGTTCAGAATAACCCCAGAGTCTTGAAACTGCCTTACATCAACATTTAATCAAGTTCATTTCTACGATTCGGAAGATTTGTTCTAACATGCTTGATCAATTACCTATCGCTAATATAATTTCTCTTCCTTAGATGGCACTTAGTTTAATTTTTATTGATGATATTATCTATAGTATGATTAGTAGAATATCCCACATTCTGTACCCGTCTAAAGTGTCCGAATTGTTTCTCGAGTTATACAAATCCGGTTTTCGCATGATGCGGCTCATATCATTCAGGCATGTAATAAAACCAGGTGTCAAAACTCTGCTATAAACTAACAATCCATGTCCACAGTACCGTGATCATCATTTGAGCCGCCCCATGGGAAAACCAACAATCTGCATAGGCGAAAACAAAGGCGCAGATCAGCTTCGCAGTAACTGCGAAGCTGATCAGCGCCTTTGTTTTCGCTACTCGGATAGTCCAGTTCCTCTTCTACTTAAATCCGAAATTTCAAGTTTCTAGCTGTTTTCTGTGACTGTACAGGTCGATTTGTGTCGTACCCGGTCGGAAACCACATTGTTGGTTTTCTCACGAGGCGGCTCAATTTTGCTTTCATACTTTTGAATTTAGGTATCCAAGATTTGAGTTTATCCACGATTTAAGTATCAGCTCCTCTGCGGCGTTGAAGAGACGTTACAACGAACAGTCACTCTTTGGAATTCTTAAAGACATCTACAGCTTGGGTCGATGTGAATTTGTTGTTTGTACATTTTCGTCAACGGTAAAAGCCCTTTCTTTATAATGCGAATTCCTCACCACAGAATTGTCTCCCATTAAAAAAGCTACATGTTTGTCTAAATGAGATACAAACAATGTGGTTTCCGAACAGGTCCGACACAAACAAATTGGAGATTGAAAGAAGAGCAATTTTCTATCAATGTAGCGAAAGCATAGGCGCTGATAACTGCGAAGCTGAGCCAACAATCGTAGCTCAAAGGTTTGCTGAGCAAAATGTTGGTTTTCTCATGACGTGGTTCAAATGGTCAAGATTACGTATTTAATCATTAACATAATAGGCGCCCTATGTAAACTCGTACGCAAAGGGGCTAACTGAACAGTGTTGATGTCCCTACAAAATAAAGTTATGTATGATCTAGCTAAATCGAACCATAATTATAATTATATTTGAAACAAAAACACATAAAGGTTTCCAAGTGTAAGCATTTCATCCGTTTATACATGTATGTATAGTACATGCATAGAACAGAAAACATTGCAATTCGTAATCTGCTCATGCGTCACTAAACAACCAGCAAAGTTTTGCATTTAATGTTTTAATGGGCCGCATATCTGAGCACGGAATATTGTTACAAAATTAAGGCAGTCAAAACAGGTCCTTTCTAAATTCTATTTTACAAATTCTACGTAATAATTAAGTAGTAATTACCAGCCATAAGCATGCACCGAGAGCCCGAAGGGAAAGAATTCTCAAGTGCAATACGGTATGAAAAATAACTTCCCATTAGTTACATTGAATCAAAAGGTAATATAATGTTATTGCTATTGTTGTTTTTAGATATGTCGCCTAGTCTATGAACTTTCCCAGACCCAATATGGAGACACTCATGGTTTCCAGTCTCTGGATGATACATACTTTGTTGCCGGGGAACCAGTCGGTCAAGGTCGTGTATCACGTGACCATATGCCAATAAGACAGAAAGAGATAGAGGTTAAGCACGGGGATGTTGTTACGTTTCTAGGCAACCATTGGGATGGCTATGCATTGGTCACCGTTCCAAATAAAAGCAAATCTGGACTTGTACCGGCTTTCAAAATCGATAGAATATTTAAGATGTACAATTATTCTAGTAAAATAAAGTCATGATATTAATATGAAAAGTTCGTAAAGAATCGTTTACTTTTTCTATTTACAAATGCCTATGGTTTTTGAAAAAAAAAAGCTGGCCATCTGCCTTCTTATGCAAAGGTTTAATTCCCTGAATAATGCACTATTTGATAACAGAATTTGTTTTCAATGTTTAGTGCCGCAGGATCGGAATGTTGGATTAAAACAATATTTTTTGTATGAATTAATTAGGGAAAAGTTTCATAGAGTATCGTTCCCCCTGAGAACTTGCAAACGCTTTTGCGTGTATATGTGTTGCCATGTATTGCACAATATATGAAAGTGGCGTGTTGGTTTCTTTGGGGGGGAATGATACTCTAGAGCCCAAAAACCAGCGCCCAAATATGATAAACAGTTATAGCTACTCAGTCAGTCAAAGCTAACATATCTAAAATAATAGAAAATGAAATAGTTTAACATGGTCATTATTTGCACAATCAGAAGTGTTATTAACTTGATACTGGATGCTGCAGAGTCAACTTTCATCATTTGGGCAACGGGCATAAAGGTTGCCCATCATTTTGTGTCACAAAATTTTGGAGACACACTGTACAAATATTCCCTTGTTTTGGCACGGCCTCTAATCTATAACACTTCTACCACTGTTTTATTATTTCCATACTGTGAGGGCAGGTTTTCAGATCTGATTACACTAGTTTCTGTTTTTGCCCAATTAACAGATTCGGCAACTTATTAGGTTTGCTAGAGTCTGCAATCATGTTGCGGACTTCAATGCACGAAATAAATGTTTAATAGCCAAACTTCTTCAGCAGGGCATTCGGTATCATAAACTTCGACAAACCTTTTCTAAATTTTATCGCAGATACTATGAACTGATTTCAAAATTTAATGCTGGGCTAAAGCCCCTTTTACGCCAGGGCCTTTCAGAACCAGAATTTTATGGGGACTTGGTTTACAAATTTAAGAAACTTATAAGAAGGAATGATTTTTCTTTTTAATTCAGAAAAATCATTACGCGTAACAGACGTATAGGATAAAACTTAAATGTTATGCAACAATCTGCATGCTTAGTTTTTAACCCAATCACGGTTGACAACTATGCTGCCTTCTTTTATTGCCCGCCGGTGGGTCGGGCATCAGATTCTATGATGGCCCCGACATAAATCTATTCATTTTAGTTGGTTGGGGCCGGAGCTTGTCTGTTGCTTGGCCCACCGGGGTTTAACTGGTGTTTTTTTTTTTTTTTTTTGCTCCGGAGTTAGTAAGTTATTCGGCGCCCAGGGATCTCCATTGTCGGGTAGCTTACTCATCTGTGAGTCCGCGTTTTTGATTCCTCATGGAATTTATCATGATTTATTTGTTTGTCCATGATTATTCATTGACTAGTTAGATATTCACTACGTAGACCGAACAAGTAACTAAATGTTTTGAACCACTGCAGAAGCTGAGGGTGGGGTTAGGATCCTGTAAAACCGGTTTAAGCCCGCCAGTTTTTATTTATATTACTGATCGTTCCAAGGCGACACTTCTGTGGTTGTTTCATGTCTTGGTGTTTAATTTTTTGTGCTGTTGGCGCCTTATGTATTTTATCATATTTTAGTGAAGTTTAGGTAACTGAGTGTCCACCTTTTCGGAAAATAGCTGCTCATTCGGCTTACGAAATGTTTTCATGGTATAAGTACCTTATTATTAGTTTGTTTTTCCCGCCTCGGTTTTTGGAGTGGGAATCTTTTTCTGACTGCGCCTTTTCCTGATCGTTGCCTACTTGTACCTTTGTCTAGCATATGGTAAGTGCAGTCCAATTAACCTACTATTTGATTCTTGAATTTTTAAAACGCTACACCCTCTGGGCGGTTTGGCTTTATAACGTCAGGGTGAACATTTGTCAGCAACATGACAGGCATATGTACCAGCCGAGTTTCGAACCCTCAACCTCTTGATTGCTAAGCGACTACGCTACCCATTACACCACCGCGGCTGAAGATTCATTTCATTGTTAAAAGTATGGATATAGGTAGCCGGGTTGGTATAGCTTCATGCTACACTATGGTGGGTAGAATTTATCATACAAATTTGGCCACAATAATTCATGATAACTCATTCGTACATGTTGAATATCCGTGTTGGTATAGCTTTATGCTTCACTATTGTGGGTAGAATTTATCATACAAATTTGGCCACAATAATTCACAATAACTCATTCGTACATGGTGAATGTCAAACTGCAAATACAGATAAAGATGTACAAAACAAAAAAGAAAACTTAAATTAATTGCAAAAATATAAATAAGTACATTATGCCGTTCACTTAAAAGATCGCTTCATAATTATAGTTGATTTAGATATTAAAATAGTTTTTCATTTGGAATGAATGGTTCCAGAATATGCCATTTAAGAAAAAGGTGTTAATGCTCATTTTCATTTCATACTTTAAAATCTTTTTATTTTTGCTAAGTTGACTTTACCATGTTGTGGTGATGTCGGGACTGCGGAATGGTAAAATATGGGCCTTTTATTCTGGAAAACAAAATACATCTAGTGGGCACATGACGTCAGAATGACGTCATATCAACGTCGATGCGATGTCATGACGTCGCATCGACGTCGATCTGACGTCATTCTGACGTCATGTGCTTGCTGGGTACGGACAATACTTCACATTACCAGTTCAAAGGAGAGTGTGATTTACAAACACTGAAATTAACGACACTCTCTAAACAATGTAAAGACCAAAAGGGAAAAAAGGGTACGAAATTCTCTGTGCTGCGTATAAGAGATAATATGAATATTTTAATCACTTCTGGTGGCCTATAATGGTAAAGTTTCTTAAAAGGTAAAAGTAGGCAATGATCAGAAAATAGTGCAATGAGAAAGAAAAGTGTCACGATCCCAAGCCATCACTTTATTTGTTTTAGTTCAAGATTTACTTGAAACAGGAGACTGTTTTACTCATATCGCCGTATGAATGTGACATTTTTCTAGTAAGTTATATGCCGATTATGATAGCATTGATATCCATGTGTTAGTTTTTGCAAAAACATAACAGTCGAGATGCGTAGCCAAGGCGCAATGATATAATCAAAATCGTAGCAACCAAAAACGTTCGAAAATTAAGCCATCCACTTTGAACCGAGATACAGGGCCTTAAGTAAATGTCAGCCCATTTTAAGCAATGCTAAATCCGCCCTGTGAAGCTGCTTTGTTGGCATGACAGTTTGTCGGCGCATCGATTTAGGGGATTTTCCTTCGCGAGTCAACTGTCGAAAATGTCAGTCGTGTTAAATCGTTTATTTAACGAGTATTGGATTTTCTCCCGTGTCGAGACCCATATTTTCTGAAAATTTAATCTTT
Organism: Rugalucina vietnamica; assembly: GCA_964017185.1. Lineage (NCBI taxonomy): Eukaryota > Metazoa > Mollusca > Bivalvia > Lucinida > Lucinidae > Rugalucina > Rugalucina vietnamica. Next base: position 5,150,309 of record OZ024871.1, on the reverse strand, counting down.
TTTGAGAATATTGATGTATGAATCACGATATGATCGGTGTGAACAATTTTTTGTTCTAAAAAAGAAAATTGGTACTGACGATGAGAATGGCGTTTATGCCCCAAAATTAGGCTCAAATTGGTTGAACTTTTATGAGAAAATGTCAGCATAATCGCTATTAATCCGTCAAATACGGTTCAGTTCAACCGATGCTATATAAAACATTGTCATTTTCATTCAGATTTCAATTTTATCGAGAAATATTTGAGAAAAGTAAAGCCAAATTTGAAATTGTCATTGTCGCCGACAGGTAGCGCTATAACACTGACCTGTCGCCTTTGGTTCGTTGCATGCTGGGAATGTCCGCCATGGAATCCATTTTGGAATCCATTTTATATGTAGATCATATTAATCATGACAAGTATTAGCTTTTTCAAAAAGCTTGCGGGCGTTTAGCCCTAGTTATAGGATGAAAGCTGACCCTATTCAACATATGTGCTTTAATTCCTGGTTCCTGGTGTGCAGAAAAAAATGGATAGTCAAATATTAGAACAAGTAAAAATGAGAGCACAGGAATGGACGCAATTAAATTTAAAATCCCAACCCAGACACCAAGCGGGAAAGATGTAGACTTAACAAGGGCAAACATCATAGTTCAAAAGAAGGTTCAGGATGCCTGAATATGAAAATGTGACAACACACATGTAGAGCAAGATGACTAGCTCTTTCCCAGGAAGGTAGCCATCCGGCTTCAACTAAAAACAAATTAAGCGTATACAACAGAAGTCGACATACCAAACATACAACATTACAGGACCTAGTTGACTCAGGAGCCGAGTTGGTATCAGGCCGAGTTGACCCGCTTCCGCTAACTTTATCTTCGCAGCATAGATAGACCTTACTATGCTTCGCTTTTAATATCAACAGAAAAACTCCGAACAAATAAGTATCATTTTATCAAAATATGTTGGGCTTCAAGATAGCAATGGTTTTCTGACCATTCACAATAAAACTTTTAAATGGCCTTTTTTTCAATCAAAACAGTAATTTTGGATTATTTCGTACCATCTTTCACAATAATAATGTTAACACATGGAATCAGTTGCCATTATGTTCAATTCTTGGAACAGCTGATTTGGTTCCCCACTCATTATTCGCCATCTGTGGACTTTTGGATGAAGACGCGGAAACAATGATGGGTTCGGTCTAATTCCGAAATAATTCGTTCACGATCTTATTTTTTTTCTTAGCGTGTATCATTTTGGTTGGTTCCCTACTCGTTTTTCGCCATTTATTTTATACGAGTCTCTGTTCTGGAAGGGATATCTGTTGATATGAGCTTTTCATATCGACAGAAACCATATGCACTCGTCTGTCATTGTTGAGTAGTAAGTCTTTGTAGTGTCACTACCACTACATGTATCACACCAAGAGACCAAGACGATGCGTCTAAAATGAATGACCATTTGACTACGATGCCAATTTCGCATTAATGATATTAAGCATTCATAATATCAAATTAATACAGGCCTGTATTTTTATTCTTATAACTTGCATATTTTCTTGCCTGCGTTACGAAAATAGTATGAAATACAGACAATCAAAAAGTACAAGTAGGCAAAGATCAGGAAAAGGCGCAATCAGAAAAAGACTCCCACTCCAAAAACCAAGGTGGGAAAAAACCAAACTAACAATCAGGCACTTATACCATGAAAACACTTTGTAAGCCGAATGAGCAGCTATTTTCCCAATAGGTGGCCACTCAGTTACCTTAACTTAACTAAAAATATGCAAACATACATAAGGCGCCAACAGCACAAAAATATGTTGTTTTACTTTTTGAGCACGTCCGTAGAGTATCTTGAACGCCTGCGTGATCATTACACAGATGCATTTCGTTTTTCACTACGCCTGCATAGCTGTATAAATATCAGCATGAAATGCATGCAGTTTTACAGAGGTGTTTTCATTGAAATAAAGCAGGCACAAGCATTTGACTTTGTGCATACGCTATTTATCTAGATCCCCAAACCAAGACTTTGATGCATAAAAACAATCTATGTAAATGATCAAGTAAATTTTAGCATTTTCTGGCATGGTTTAGCCTCAGTAAACATGCATGCATAAATTAGCTATATGCGCATATGTAGCCGTAAGTTGGCACTGTCTGTTAAATATTTGGCCAACATTTCACCATGTTTAGAGCATAAAAATTCAGGTATATAAATACGGTATCCACGTTATGCACTGATCCTGGGTAAATGTTCAACTAAATGCTTATATGAAACAATGTTTGCCCAACTATGTGAGATACAGGAATTTTCAATACAAAATGCATACATGTTTACCAACACGATAAATATTGAACATACATTTACCAGAGATTTATTCATCGTATAAAAGTCATTAAACAAATGCGATATGCACTATCTAATTATGCGGTATGTAAAATGGTATTTCATATAGCTTCAGAATTTATCACATATTTACGTACGCCAACAAATTTCGGTAAAATTACCTTTTCATGCAGTGCCAGGTACTGACTTATGATGATGCGGGAGCAACAGTGGGATCGGTCTAATTGCCGTCATTTCCGGATTGATGTGTGTTTGCATCAACGTATATATATGCTGGCGTTCGTGAACGCCCGCAATAATTTTACATACATTTTATTTTTGTCTTTTTGTTACGTCCTGTGTTTTACCTATGCACAGCTCGAATGAAAGAAATACATTCTAGTCCAGCAAATTCAAGAAATCTATGAATTGATTCTCCCGAGAACTGAACGGGATTAGCCGATTTTGGCTAAATCCCATAATTCAAAGCGTCAAATGCGAGAGATCTAGATGAGATATCGTCAGATCTCGCGAGAATGTGAAATTGTCGCAGTTTGATACTATTTTTAGAACACAAGTAAAAGCTTTGAGGAAAATATCAATGTTGAAAAAGGTAGCAAAGCTGCTAGAGATTGTCTGTAGATCCTATATAGAGAACAATATGTTAGACTGACACATTTATCATCATTTTCTTTTTATTTTGTACTGAGTTGATAAATATATCTGACTATTACCTTAGGCAAACATATAAATCCAAGCCTCAGGCCATGGAGGTTCTGATTTAACCCCCATGCTCAGGCTCAGGAACTGTGTAATGGCTTGTGAGTTACTCAATGTCACAACCATTATGGCACTGTCTGTTGTCAATGACCTCAAGGTGATTATGCCCCTTTCTCTGCGATTCTCTATGTACAGTACTTATCATTTTTTGGAAATGGTTGAGGGATACCAGAGCATAGATATGCTGAATGCTCACCTAGTAAGCCTGAAGGCTCAGATGAGGTAAATATGTTCAATAATTGCCAGACTATTATGACTGATATTGTCCAGTGTTTCTAGAAATCAAGCTTGTGTCATTTTCTAATACATGTAGTTTGATTTGTTGTTTTCAGTCTGGTAGTAAACATATGAGGCTGTGTCAAGAATCTCAAATGATCAGTCCAGGCCCCGAGGTTATAAAACTTTTTTCATGCTCATCTCAGCTGAGACTAAAATTTGTCCTGCTCATAAATGTTAAAATGCCAACAATTACTAAAATTTATCCTGCTCATAAATGTTAAAATGCACACAATTGTTGGTATTTTAACATATATAAGCAGGATAAATTACAAGATTTGGCGTTCTAAACCTTTAATTTCAATAAATTTGGGCTATTTCAGTATTTATGAGAAATTTAAATTTTAAACTCAGGTGAGTTGAGCATGAAAAAAGTTTTATAACCTCGGGGCCAGGCCCTGAGACTATAAAACGTTTTTCAAGCTCAGCTTAGGTGAGCATAAAATTTCAACTGCTTATAAATGTTGAAATGGTCAAAAATTTGGAAAATTCAGGTTCAAAACTCAAAAACTAGTAACTTATCCTGCTAATAAATATTAAAATGCCAACAATTGTTGGCATTTTAACATTTATGAGCAGGATAAATTTTAGTCTCAGCTGAGTTGAGCATGAAAGAAGTTTTATAACCTCAGGCCACCAGTCATACATGTGATGAGTTTAAGATGCATCAGAGATATTTTCTTTCATTTGATGGTGGCATTTGAAAAACGTATATAGAATGTAGATTTAAGAAAATCATTGGAAGTATCACATGTACATGTATAAAGTATTTCATTTGCAATTTTACAGCTTCAAGATTAATTCAGACGTACACACTACTGATCGAACTGTAATGAGTACTGGGCTCAAAAATTTACAGAACATTTCCTCGTATTCTTCAACTTCATGTATGTAGAAACCTTCTCTGTTTGTAAAACCAGGCTATAAGGTGTTGTGTGAATCTGGCTTGGTTGTGGCGTCATAAACTTTGATGAATTAATATATGCATGACACTTCTATGGTTTAAACTTTTAATTCTGTACAATCAACATATAACAAGACAAACAAAGCATTATATACAATAATTGCATATTATAACAAGGGATTCAGAAGGAAAACCTCCTTTGTGTGTAGCTCTGCCTGTAATCAATGTTTTTGACATAAAACATGCGCAGATCCAGAAAATTTTCTCAGGGTGGTCCAAATTCCCAGAAGGGGGGGGGGGTCCGGACCCCCTGTCCCCCCTCTGAATACGCCCATGTTAAATATCGGTCAATTTCTACAACAACGAAGCTCAGCTTTCCATACTTAAACTGGTTCATAAGAAATGACTTCTGGATTTCTGAGTTGGCCAGGAGTTATAATAAAAACACATTTTCTTTTATTTCTCAAGTAAACTGTGAGCATGTATACTTTAGGCCTTAAATAAAAAAGGGAGTGTTTAGGGTAACCTAACCCTACCTAGCTTTTTTGGTGAATCCTAATTTTTTATCTCAATATTTCTGAGAAATTGAAGAAAACAACAGTGTTTATGGTAAATTAGTGACTTTTAACAGAAAAAATAAAGAGGATAAAATAAAATTAATAAATAAATATGCACCTTTAAGTATCCCTACCTTGAGTTTTCCAAGATGTTACCCCAAACAAACCACTTTGTTCCAGGCCTTGTGTATCTCGAGTTCATATATATGAGCTGCGTCATGAGAGATTCCATTTTTAGCCTAGTAAGCTCCGTGTAGAATAACAGTAGATGCCGAAAATAAATTAAGTCTTTTGATCAGTTAAATGCCATACTTAAACGTGCTCCAGTTCTATCAGCACCAAGCTTTGACAGAGAATGAAAAGTGGCGGTGGATACAAATGATGTTGGTGCATGCAGTGTATTGTTACAAAAAGGAGACAATAGTGTTGATCAGCCTGTTTCGTACTTTTCAAAGAAGTTTGACAAACATCAAAGAAATAATTCTACAATAGAGAAAGAATGTATTTTTCTCATTCTTGCTCTTCAACACTTTCAAGTGTATCTGTCTACTGCAAATGCGCCAATTGCCGTCTTCAGTGATCACAATCCACTGACCTTCATACAAAAATGAAAAACAAGAATCAGCCTTTGCTTAGATGGAGTCTCTTGTTGCAAGAGCACAATCTTGATATTAAACACATAAGAGGAAGCGATAATATAACACCAGATTAAGAGCTTGACAGTTTTGCCTTGTATGTTTGCATATGGGTATTGCAAAAGAAAGCTTTATTTCATAAAACTTTCTTTTCTTTGAATGAGGAGAAGTGTTATATATGATCTGTTTTTAAATCCTTTACTCGTTATATATAATCAAAGGGGAGTAACCTAGATTAATATATATTTCATTTTATGATATTCTTTTTGATTCTAGAATATATAGAGTTTAGAACTTGACAGAAAAAGGTACAAGTAGGCAAAGATCAGGAAAAGACGCAATCAGAAAAAGATTCAGGCAGCTTACTGAATCTGTGAGTCCTGGTTTTTGATTCATCAGGATGTTCATCATGATTTATTTGTTTGTTCTTTAGTTAGAGATTCACCATGCGGACCGAAGAACTAACTAAATGTTATGAACCACTGCAGAAGCTAAGGGTGAGGTTATGGACATGCAAAATCGATTTAAACCCGCCAGTAACTTTGTATTACTGATCGTTCCAAGTCGATACTTCTGTGGTGGTTCTTTTTGTTTTATGTCTTGGTGTTCAAAATATCTTAGTGCTGTTGGCGCCGTGTGTGTGTTTGCATATTTTTAGTTAAGTTAAAGTAACTGAGTGGCCACCTATTGGGAAAATAGCTGCTCTTTCGGCTTTCGAAACGTTTTCATGGTATAAGTACCTGGTTGTTAGTTTGGTTTTTTCCCACCTCGGTTTTTGGAGTGGGAATCTTTTTCTGATTGCGCCTTTTCCTGATCTTTTCCTACTTGTACCTTTTTCCCATTCCAAAAATCGAGGTGGGAAAAAACTAAATCAACAATCAGATACTTACACCATGAAAGAATGTCGTTAGCCGAATGGGCAGCTATTTTCCTAAAAGGTGGCTAATAAGTTACTTAAACTTAACTAAAAATATGAAAACATACATAAGGCGCCTACAGCACAAAAAATGTAAACACCAAGACATAAAACAAAAAGAACCACCACAGAAGTATCGCCTTGGAACGATCAGTAGCACAAAGTTACTGGCGGGATTAAACCGGTTTTACATGGTCATAATCTCACCCACATCTTCTGCAGTGGTTCATAACATTTAGTTAGCTCTTCGGTCCTCGTGGTGAATCTCTAACTAGTCAATGAATCATCAAGAACAAACAAATTGATCATGATAAACATCCTGATGAATAAAAAACCAGGACTCACAGATTAAGCAAGCTGCCCGACGATAAAGATCCCTGGGCGCCGAATAACCAAGTAACTCTGGAGCAAACGAAAATCACCAGTTGGTCCCCGGTGGGCCAAGCAACAGACAAGAAGCTCCGGCCCCAACCAACTAAAATGAAGTATGTCATTGATTATTTTTATAACTATTATTATAATTAAGAAGTTATGAGTAGATTATAGAAGCTTCTGGTTGAACCTGGGTGATTCGAACTGGGTGATTTATTATTGTCACCATAATACAGAAATAATACACTACTGACAATCACGTGGTATTGTTTAAATACAAACGGATAAATGATCGGGTTACACACACTACAATAAGAACGCAGTTGAGGCTAGATTTTCGAGATTTCTCCCACAGTGTTTCTTCTACTGACGGATAGATAGGTGCAGTCAATACATAAGTTGAACATTTATTGAAAGAAATTAACATAAGAAATCCCGGTTATTTCGTTTTCGGAAACACCTCATTGTTATTGTATTGGAAGTACTATATATTCATGGGGCAGAAGTGTTTGCGAAAACGAAATAACCTGGATTCAATACGTTACTTCCATTCAATAAATGCTCAGTTTCTGCATTGACTGCATATCTATCAGTCAATTAAGTAAACGTTAAGGAGAAAACTCGAATTTCTCATCTCAACTTTGGACAGAATTTCATTGTGCATCACCCGATCATTTATCGTTTTGTATGTAAACAATACCACGTGTTTCTCAGCTGTGTAATATAGTTTCTATACCTACTAGCAATAGCTGGTTAAATCTTAAGTGGCCTTGTCGGCCCTTGAAACTTTGGAAAGTTTCCAAAGGCTTCTCAAGAACCTTTCTTATGTTCTTCTCCCTTGTTCTAGAGAACAGTTTATTATATAATTTTCTAGAAGCTAGTAGATTTTCCTCAGATGTATATATACAAGTCTCAATCCAGGCTTAAGCATTCAAAAAGTCGAAGATAGTTAACGTTTATAGTTTTTCTTGTTTCACTAGTTTGGATTAGAATTATTCTCTGTGGATTATTATTATAAACGGTGGGTTATCATCTTGTGCTCTTATGGACTTGAACTTTTGGAAACTGGATTGAGGATAATTATCTGTGAATTGACTTTATTGACAATGACATATTTATATTGTAAGCTGTTTGTTTATTTATTTACTTGTTTATTCATTTATTTGTATGGTTTTGATTGCATTCAGTTGTTTATTTGTTTGATTACAATATACAATATTAAGTTTTAATTTTTGTCGGTTGTTCTTTGCTGGATTGGCCAGATCCTTGATATCATTTTAGGTTTGAAAGTTTCTTTATTTGTCTAGTTACACTTAGTCACCTTCATCATAGTTCAATTATGTCGGGCTTGCGGAATAAAAAATCATTGACCTTTGATACTGGGAAACGAAATGCCGGACACCACTTTACCATACCAAGAGTTCAGATGTGAGCGTGAGTCCATGTTGTTTGGAGTTTTAATTAAAGGTGCTTTCAAAGGCAAAAAAAATCAGAACCAACCAAGAAAGAACGAAAGAAGGAAAGAATACATAATTGTAAATAATGACATTCACTGCGCCTCTAAAATTTGACATGACATGGGAAAATCGCTATTATCTGCATTTTCAAAGTGTACAAAAGTACTCCTATTTAGGATTTGAATACAACGTTACAAGATACAAGATAAAATATAAAGGTTTGATCCTTTGGAAGCAGTAAAACATTCAAAGGGAGCTATTATGGACTATATTACGCAATTTCGGGTAATGAACCCTCGTCAGTAGCCCTTTTTAAACCGGCAACGAACGCCAGACCATAATTATTCTGCAATTTCGAGAATTTACACGAGGAGTCTAAATCAAAGACATATTCCTAAATTGGGTCAAATAATTAAAAAATGCTTAGAAGTATGTTTCTAAACGTGAATGTTTTGAACACTCTGAATATCTTTACTGATCTCAAAGGACCGAAATAAAAATATAATCTGCACTATGGATGATGTACGGGGAGACTTTTTACGGCCGCCACACGGCACAACACCAGCTGCAGTAATAGCAAATAAAATATAAAGGTTTGATCCTTTGGAAGCAGTAAAAACATTCAAAGGGAGCTATTATGGACTATATTGCGCAATTTCGGGTAATGAACTCTCGTCAATAACTTTTTGTCGATAAAATATTTTATTTATTTATTTTATTTATAGAAGGTAACACAGTTAGCTTAAGCTTTTTGTTTGTCCATGATTATTCATTGACTAGCTAGAGATTCACCACGAGAACCGAACAACTAACTAAATGTTGTGAATCACTGTATAAGCTGAGGGTGAGGTTAGGTACCTGTAAAATCGATTTAAGCCCGCCAGTAATTTTATATTACTGATCGTTCTAAGGCGATACTTCTGTGGTGGTTTTGGTGTTTAAAATTTTTGTGCTGTTGGCGCCTTATCTATGTTTTCATATTCGTATTTATTCATTGGGAAAATAGCTGCTCATTCGGCTTACGTTTTCATGGTATAAGTACCTGATTGTTAATTTAGTTTTTTCCCATCTCGGCTTTTGGAGTAGGAATCTTTTTTCTGATTGTGCCTTTTCTTGATCTTTGCCTACTTGTACCTTTTCATTGTTTTATGTCTTGGTATTTACAAAATAATGTGTTGTTGGCGCCTTATGTATGTTATCATTAGGTAACTGAGTGCTCACCTATTGGGAAAATAGCTACTCATTCGGCAATCGATATGCTATCATGGTATAGCAGGTGGCAAATGAGTAGGGGCTAGCAAGCTGCCAGATAGTTTCTTCCGCTAAAGGTCTTCTGATTGGCTGAGATTTTCTGGAAAGATTATCTCTGCCTCTGTGTAAGATAAACAATATTGGTGAGAACTAAAGGTCAAATTGCCACTTGTAGAACATTTAATTGATGCAAGATGCCGAACAAATTGCAAAGATAAGCTTCAGCATTGCAAAACCACCATAGTATTAATAATGCGTTCGATCCTGCTAATAAAATTAGGCCCAGTTGTGTATCCCATATTTTTTCTGATGAAGAATGTCATATATAAACCCAGACCAGGCTGCAAAATTTTAATATGTGTATGCTACAAATGTAAGATGCAATGTGGTCTACTGAGCTATGGCTTGTTTATTTTATGAAAATGTGAAGATGGCCCGTTTGAGAGTAGCTAATGACTGTGGCTTGTGGATTTCACAGAGAATAATCTCCAATGATCTGACAGATATATGCCTTGCAAGGAAACAGCATGTCTGTATAGGCCAAAGTGGGACTTGCTAGCCCCTACTCATTAGCCACCTGGGTATAAGTATACCTGGTGGTTAATTGTTTGTTGTTTTTTTTTTTCTCACCTCTATTTTTGGAGTGGGAATCTTTTTTCTGATTGCGCATTTTACTAACCGTTGCCTACTTGTACCTTTTTCCACCTTGAGACCCTCTTAAAAGAAAAAAAAAGAACATAACAAAACAATAATACAATGAATACATATGTACAAATCATATGTGAGGATGAGAGGATAAAACATAAAATTGATCTTTTTAAGATGCACATGTCACAGGTAACACATGTCTCAATGTATAACGAACAGTGCAATATTATGAAATAAATGAAAGGAACATGTAACAGATTGAATATCGTTAAGGTGTTAAGTTAAAGGAGAATGCATCTCTTGTTGTTTTAGGAAGAACGCTTTATATTTTCGAGGCTAAGCACGTGAAATATTACAAGATATGGTTAAAATCCTTGACTTGTAGCTATAAAATACTTGCGTCGCTTTATGAAAATAATGGATTGCGACCGTGAAAATTGTTACTCAGAATAAATGATCCCAGAAAAAAATGCTTTATAAAAAGGAATATAGATTTATTACGTTAATTTTCATTTCCTACATGGTAGTTCTTTTAGTTTTGCATAGTCAACTTAATCATAGTTCAATTATGTCGGGCTTGTGGAATAGCAAAACATTAAACTTTGATGCTGGGAAAAGAAATGCCGGACACCACTCAACAATACTGAGATTTCAGAGGTAAGTGCAAGTTTGTGTTGTTTGGATTTTTAATTAAAGCTGCTTTCAAAAGCAAACCAAAAACTCGGAACCAACCAAGAAAGAGAGAAAGAAAAAATCAATTGCCACGGAACGCTTATATGAGTTTATAAGAATAGATTATGACCTATCATTTTAGACAGTGTTTAAAAATTTCCAGTATAATCCGCGCAATGTACATTGTCATGTCAATAGGTCGCACATCTCATTTACAACGTCGAAATAGGTAAACATGTTATAAATAGCAATCCGGAAAGTGTACGCCTTTGTCCGCAGAATCAAGAGTTTTCCCTTTTATGTTAATTTTAGATTTATTTTTGTTTCCTCTTATTAGTATACTATTGCCTGTATTTAATTTATAATATTTCATGTCCCGCAAAACTCTCTTGATTCTACGAATATTGACCCTTGTCATGATCTCTGGTTACGGTAGCTCAGTCTTCAAGGATACAGACATGCCGCCTTTTCTCACTTCTGACTTAAAGCTATTCATTTTAGTTGGTTGGGGCCAGAGCTTCTTGTCTGTTGCTTGGCCCACCGGGGTCCAACTGATGTTTTTCTTTTGCTCCAGAGTAAGTAAGTTATTCGGCGCCCAGGGATCTCCATCGTCGGGCAGCTTACTCAATCTGTGAGTCCTGGTTTTTGATTCATCAGGATGTTTATCATGATTTATTTGTTTGTTCTTGATGATTCATTGACTAGTTAGAGATTCACTACGAGGACCGAAGAACTAATTCAATGTTATGAACCACTGCAGAAGCTAAGGGTGAGGTTATGGCCATGTAAAATCGATTTAAACCCGCCAGTAACTTTGTGTTACTGATCGTTCCAAGTCGATACTTCTGTGGTGGTTCTTTTTGTTTTATTTCTTGGTGTTTAAAATATTTTGTGCTTTTGGCGCCTTATGTATGTTTTCATATTTTTAGTTAAGTTAAGGTAACTGAGTGGCCACCTATTGGGAAAATAGCTGCTCATTCGGCTTACGAAATGTTTTCATGGTATCAGTACCTGATTGTTAGTTTGGTTTTTCTCCCACCTCGGTTTTTGGAGTGGGAATCTTTTTCTGATTGCGCCTTTTCCTGATCTTTGCCTACTTGTACCTTTTTATTTTCCTTTTGGTCCTTTTTGAAAGCAGCGAATATATTCTGAGAAATCAGAAATTTATTATCGGTTAAGATTCATTTTCTTATCAACGTTTCATATATTTGACCCTATTTGGATTATACTAGTCTATGAGTTGATTTCTAAATTTAATGTTGGGCTAAAGATGCATTTAAGTGAGGGCCTTTCGGAATCAGAATTTTATGGTGACTTGGTTTACAAATTTAAGAAACTTATAGGAAGGAATGATTTTTTCTTTTTAGTTCAGAAAAATCATAACACGTTACAAACGTATAGGTTATAACTTGAATGTTATGCGACAGTCTGCTTGCTTAGTTTTTAACCCAATCATTGTTGATAACTATGCTGCCTTCTTTAGTTGCACGCCGGTGGGTCAGGCGTCAGACTCTATGATGGCCCCGACACAAAGCTATTCATTTTACTTGGTTGGGGCCGGAGCTTTTTGTCTGTTGCATGGCCCACCGGGGTTCAACTGGTGTGTTTCTTTTGTTCCGGGTTTCAGTACGTCATTCGGCGCCCAGGGATCTCCATCGTCGGGCAGCTTTCTGAATCTGTTGAGTCCTCGTTTTTGATTCATCAGGGTGATTATCATGATTTATTCGTTTGGCCTCGAAAGTTCATCGATTAGTTAGAGATTCACCATGAGGACCGAACAACTAACCAAATGTTGTGAACCACTGAAGAAGATGAGGGTGAGGTTAAGCGCCTGTAAAACCGGTTTAACCCCCCCCCCAGTAATTTTATATTTCTGATCGCTCTAAGGCGATACTCCTGTTCTGGTTCTAATTCTTTTCTGTATGTATTTTTTCATATTTTTAGTTCAGTTCGGATAACTGAGTGGTCGTCAATTGGGGAATAGCTGCTCACTCGGCTTACGATATATGTTTTCTTGGTATACGTGGGTGATCCAAGAAGTAATGCGAACACAACTGTATTTTAGTAACCAAAGCAAATTCATTCAAATACTTTGGCATATGTACACGTGTAGATATGTGCAGTAAGTAGGTGTTATATCATGATGTTCGGATGAGATTTAAAGAATATTTGATTTGTCGACCCGAAGTCGACATGGACGCGAAATTGACAGAAAACGTCAATTTTGTAAGGGGTAGATGGAAAGCTTTTGTGCTCCAATCTATTAAACTGACATTAATATACATACAAATCATATTAGTTGTGTTATATATGCCTTATGTTTGGAAATAATAGAGAAAGCGAAATGCAACGATAAGCAGGGACTATTCTGTGTTGCCTAGCAACGGCGCCAGCCAAAAATATCACAATTTCGACAAAGTACGACAAATACCTGTAAGTCATGAGTATATTTGACTCTGTGTAAAATCGATTTAAACCCGCCAGTAACTTTGTGTTACTGATCGTTCCAAGTCGATACTTCTGTGGTGGTTCTTTTTGTTTTATGTCTTGGTGTTTAAAATATTTTTGTACTGTTGGCGCCTTATGTATGTTTACATATTTTTTAGTTAAGTTAAGGTAACTGAGTGGCCACCTATTGGGAAAATAGCTGCTCATTCGGCTTACGAAATGTTTTCATGGTATAAGTACCTGATTGTTAGTTTGGTTTTTTCCCACCTTGGTTTTTGGAGTGGGATTCTTTTTCTGATTGCGCCTTTTCCTGATCTTTGCCTACTTGTACTTTTTTCTGATAAGGATGTTAAAATCAATATTTATGCCCACAGCCTATCGCAATGAAGAATTGCTATTCAAAAAATAAATATTGTATTGAATTTAACCTTTTTGGTTTAGTAGAATGGGCGTCGAAGAAAATGTGGAGATTTTGAGAGATCAAAATTGACTCAAAGTCTAGGGGGAACAGATAGCGAAACCTCAATAATTTGCGCTGTGTTAAACTCATAAAGGTATGAATTGTAAATCTTTTCAAGGGCGTATTGTCCTTTGAAATGAAACGATTATTGACGTTATTGTGCTAAGCATATGACATTGCAGTACATAAATAAATTCCATTTTACCCGTGGCCAAGGTCGTTTACCTCGCATTCTCTTGTTGCTAGGCAACTAGGGTTGCTATGTGATTCAGTGAAAATAGAAATCGGATCTGGAAAATTCGATAATGCATCATAATTATGATGTAAACTATCTTGAAAAATGGCAATGGTGAAAGAAAAAACACATGAGTTCGCATTACTTCTTGGATTACCCTCGTACGTACCTAAGAGTCATTTTAGTTTTTTTCCACCCCCCTCGGCTTATACGGTGGGATTATCTTTCTAATTGCGCCATTTCCTGATCATTGCCTAATAGTAATATTTTTTTATTGACTACCTTCTTTAAAGTTAGAAATTCAAAGTATTCTCTTTGGCTTTACGTTGCCCAATCTTAAGGGTCACTGATGAGGCTTGAGTAGCCGAAAACGCGGTATGACCCACGCTTTTATCGATAATATGTTCACTGATTTTAATTTTTATTTGCTATTACTTATTTAAAGTACAGGGTGTCCAATAAACGTAGCCGCTACAAAAAAGTAAATAGCTTTTTAAATAATACAGATACAAGCAAGAAATTTTACACTGGTAGTGCTATTATAATTGATTCTGAATCTGACATCCATTTTGCTAGGTGGTGCTTCGTTAGCAAGTGGCGTCATATCTAATCGATGATGTCATTTCCTGCTATCTGCTGCAATTTACATTGCAGGAACTTAAAAAAAAAGTAACAAAATACAATATCTTTAAAAAGGTACAAGAAGGCAAAGATCAGGAAAAGGCGCAATCAGAAAAAGATTCCCACTCCAAAAACCGAGGTGGGAAAAAAAACCAAACTAACAATCAGATACTTATACCATGAAACATATCGTAAGCCGAATGAGCAGCTATTTTCCCAATAGGTGGCCACTCAGTTACCTTAACTTAACTAAAACTATGAAAACACACATAAGGCGCCAACAGCACAAAACATTTTAAACACCAAGACATAAAACAAAAAGAATCACCACAGAAGTATCGCCTTGGAACGATCAGTAACACAAAGTTACTGGCGGGCTTAAACCGGGCTGAACCACTGCGGAAGCTGAGGGTGAGGTTATGGCCATGTAAAATCGGTTTAAGCCCGCCAGTAACTTTGTGTTACTGATCGTTCCAAGTCGATACTTCTGTGGTGGTTCTTTTCGTTTTTTGTCTTGGTGTTTGAAAATTTTTTGTGCTGTTGGCGCCTTATGTATGTTTTCATATTTTTAGTTAAGTTAAGGTAACTGAGTGGCCACCTATTGGGAAAATAGCTGCTCATTCGGCTTACGATATGTTTCATGGTATAAGTACCTGATTGTTGGTTTGGTTTTTTCCCACCTCGGTTTTTGGAGTGGGAATCTTTTTCTGATTGCGCCTTTTCCTGATCTTTGCCTACTTGTACCTTTTTACAGGCGCCTAATCTCACCCTCAGCCTCTGCAGTGGTTCATAACATTGAGTTAGTTCTTCGGTCCTCGTGGTGAATCTCTAACTAGTCAATGAATCACCAAGAACAAACATATTAATCAAGATAAACATCCTGATGAATCAAAACCAAGGACTCGATGATTGAGTAAGCTGCCCGACGATGGAGATCCCTGGGCGCAGAATAACCTACTAACTCCGGAGCAAAAGAAAAACACCAGTTGGACCCTGGTGGGCCAAGCAACAGACAAGAAGCTCCGGCCCCAACCAACAAAAATGAATAGCTTTAAGTCGGGGCCATCACAGAGTCTGACGCCCGACCCACCGGCGTGCAATTAAAGATGGCAGCATAGGTATCAACCATGATTTGGTTAAAAACTAAGCATGCAGACTGTCGCATAGCATTCAAGTTATAACCCATACGTCTGTAACGTGTTATGATTTTTCTGAATAGAAAAGAAAAATCATTAATTCCCTTAAGTTTCTTAAAGTTGTAAACCAAGACACCATAAAATTCAGGTTCCGAAAGGCCCTCACTTAAAAGCGTCTTTAACCCAACATTATATTTGAAAATCAATTCATAGTGTCTACGATAAAATTTAGAAAAGGTTTTTCGAAGTTTATGATACCGATAGCCCTGTTGGAGAAGTTTTGCCGTTAAACATTTATTTCGAGCGTTGAAAAAAAAGGTACAAGTAGGCAAAGATCAGGAAAAGGCGCAATCAGAAAAAGATTCCCACTCCAAAAACCGAGGTGGGAAAAAACCAAACTAACAATCAGGTACTTATACCATGAAACATATCGTAAGCCGAATGAGCAGCTATTTTCCCAATAGGTGGCCACTCAGTTACCTTAACTTAACTAAAAATATGAAAACATACATAAGGCGCCAACAGCACAAAAATTTTTAAACACCAAGACATAAAACAAAAAGAACCACTACAGAAGTATCGACTTGGAACGATCAGTAACACAAAGTTACTGGCGGGCTTAAACCGGTTTTACAGGTACCTAACCTCACCCTCAGCTTCTGCAGTGGTTCACAACATTTAGTTAGTTCTTCGGTCCTCGTGGTGAATCTCTAACTAGTCAATGAATCATCAAGAACAAACAAATAAATCATGATAAACATCCTGATGAATCAAAAACCAGGACTCACAGATTGAGTAAGCTGCCCGACGATGTAACATGATTGCAGACTCTAGCAAACCTAAGTTGCGAAATGTATACACCATAAGAAGCAAGACGAGGAACGTCACCATCCAAAAAAGGAAAATTTACTATATCAAAATCAAAGTCATCGCGCTTATCATAAATTTTAGAAGAAACAAATCCATTTGCAACAGAAAGATGTAGATCTAAAAAGGGGGCTTCGGTATCTGAGATATTGTCTTTGTTCAACTGTAGTTCAGGTGGATAAATTTGATTGACCATACCTTCAAAATAAGGGTTGTCAATGTTCAAAAGGTCATCGAGGTACTTAGATGTGGAATTGAAAGCCTCGATAACATCAGCTTGATTATCATGGTTAAGAGAACCCATGAAATCTCTTTCGTAGCAGTATAAAAATAAATCAGCTACGAGATGTGCGCAATTTGTACCCATCGGAATTCCAACAATTTGTCTGTATAACTTGGTCCCAAATCTAATATGAATATTATCAAGGAGATAGGACAAGGCGTCGCACACATTCTGACATGACCAAAGTGTATACCGACTTTGGTCAGAGGAAGTGAAAAAAGTCTTTCTGTCATTACATGCCAAATAAAGTGAACCATAGTTTTTAATTCCCTTTTGAAGGTCCACTCTATCAAATCCAGAATTTTTTATTTTATTAGATTATGTGGTAATGTTGTATACAGAGTAGAAAAATCATATGTGGACAAGCTTGTCGCACGGAACCCTCTACATTTCAATTTACTGAGCACCTCACCAGAATTTTTTATTGACCAAAACCAATTTTTATTTGAAGTTTCATACACTGTCTCACAGTATCTTATAACATGAGATTTGATAGCAGTAAGACAGGAAATTAATAATTTAGAAAATTCAGTGGTAGTACAAGAGCTAGAATTTGCATTAAATCTAGCTTTGTACGGTCTTTTGTGAAGCTTAGGTAACCAATATGTCGTAGGAAGTTTGTCTTGGCCTTCATTGACACAAACAGAAAACTTAACAGGTAAATCGTTTAAATGGGCATTAACTACAGACACTTCATCAGTATCTGTCTCCAGATAAGCCCTGGTACCACCAAGCTCCTGTTTTAAGTTGTTAATGTAGTGAAAAGGTACAAGTAGGCAAAGATCAGGAAAAGGCGCAATCAGAAAACTATTCCCACTCCAAAAACCGAGGTGTGAAAACACCAAACTAACAATCAGGTACTTATACCATGAAACATATCGTAAGCCGAATGAGCAGCTATTTTCCCAATAGGTGGCCACTCAGTTACCTTAACTTAACTAAAACTATGAAAACACACATAAGGCGCCAACAGCACAAACAAAATTTTAAACACCAAGACATAAGACAAAAAGAACCACCACAGAAGTATCGCCTTGGAACGATCAGTAACACAAAGTTACTGGCGGGCTTAAACCGGTTTTACAGGCGCCTAACCTCACCATCAGCTTCTACAGCGCCTACAAACGACAACAACATTGTTTGCGGCTTTGTCTGCCGGAACCAAGACATACTTTCTATGAAATTCTTGGATACCCTGCTTCAAATGCCTAAATGACGATTTATGAGTATTTTTGTGAATAAATGAGTATTTTGTGAATAAAACTTAATACGTTTATCCATGATAGTAAAGGTACTTCTTTTCCATTCTTTAAGAGCATTATCTTCAACACCCTCTCGTTTACACCATCGATTACCGAAATCATTTAATGCAGATGCAATCTCCTCTCTACATTTGTCGAAATTAATGTAGGATGGGAATCTATATTTCGGACCTTTAGAAACAATCTTGCGAATTCTAGAATCCGAAATTATTTTTAAATTTCCAGTAACTATATGTCCGGCTGGTTGATAAACATATTTTGAATCTTTACAATCTCAAGACTATCGAGTATTAGCATGGATATCAAGATCAGAAACAAGTTTATTGAAATTAAAAATAGTATTTCTGATTGGTTTGTTATATTTGTAACACATAATAGGAGGTTCTGAATTTTGGAAGTAGGTAGGTATAGACTGTATCACTGATTTATCCTGGAATATGCTTGGTAAATCAATAAAGTCAATTCCTTTATTAATGAAAGGTACAAGTAGGCAAAGATCAGGAAAAGGCGCAATCAGAAAAAGATTCCCACTCCAAAAACCGAGGTGGGAAAAAACCAAACTAACAATAGGTACTTATACCATGAAACATATCGTAAGCCGAATGAGCAGCTATTTTCCCAATAGGTGGCCACTAAGTTACCTTAACTTAACTAAAAATATGAAAACATACATAAGGCGCCAACAGCACAAAAAAATTTTATACACCAAGACATAAAACAAAAAGAACCACCACAGAAGTATCGACTTGGAACGATCAGTAACACAAAGTTACTGGCGGGCTTAAACCGGTTTTACATGGCCATAACCTCACCCTCAGCTTCTGCAGTGGTTTAATAAAACTTCTAATGTGATTAGATTCGGAATCGATAAATGGACGAAGAGCATGCTGAGTATAACATCTTGTTAACAGTGCAGTCTCATACTTTTGATGATTTCTATCGTAAAATCTCTGTGTCCAAGGAACGTAATGCAGCAATAGGTAGAGAACTCAGATAAGACAGCATTGGATGTCGACCGTGAATCCTCAGTTTAACAGCTAAATCATTAAGGGAAATGTTCAATTTCAATGCAGCGCACCAAGCATTTTCAAGCCTTTATTCTCCCTTAATAATTTTTAAGCATTTATTCTCCCTTAATCATTAAGGGAAATTTTCGATTTCAATGCAGCGCACCAAGCATTTTCAAGCCTTTATTCTCCCTTTATAATGATATAAAGAGGAGGAATCAGAAAAACAAATGAGTTTGTTAAACATGGACAAAATGTGGAGAAAATAGAAATTTTATTCCAAAATGGGGAGTGAACGACCATAAAACGTGTCATATAAAATTTTCATTGCTCCAAAAGGGGTCATTTAAACTAATGGTGGTCATTTCGGATAGTAACTTAATGAGGCGTAATACATAATTGCAATTAATATATATTTAAAGACATTGTTTTTAAGCATACTGCTACTAAGTTTGATTGGGTATTCTGTAAAAATGAAATAAATAGTAAACATATATGGGCCACAACGTGAGAAAATGTACCTTCAGACAATTATTTGAGTATTAGACAAACAAAGTTACGCTGAATGTATGATGTTTCTAGGGTCTGTTACTCTTTTTTGACCAGATTATTTCATTTATTTTGTAAGTTATGACCAATTTACTATTTGCACCTACAGACGTCATTGTCCTGAAAAAATGACGTAAAAGTTGCGTAATGCATTTCTGCATGTTAGCAGAGCTTTCTAAACTCGATTCAGTTGCTAAAAACTGTTTAAACACTGGACAGAACCTATTAAGATAGAAGCATACCAATCTTAAAGGCAATCTGTCGCAATTATTTTGTCTATTTTTATGATGATGCGGTTGCTATGGTTACCGTTTAACGATACATATCGGAAAATTATGTGTATTATGGGCAGATAACTCAAAATATTGACAATAAATATGTTTTAAATTCATTCATTTGGTAGCCAAGTGTTCAAAGATTACAAATACAGTGTTATTTCTATAACGCATATTACATGTTTGTTTTTTTTTCGCTTTTTGCTGCTTTCAACTAGTAATGTCAGAATGTCCGAAGGTACATTTTGTCGCGTTGAGGTTCATATTATAGCGGACACGTTTTTTGGGACACCCTATCAGCGAGTGGAGTTAAATCATATCTACACAGAATACCATTGCCGGATTTTGCAGCAGCCAGCTTATAAAGAAATAAATATTGATAAAATGCTTCGAGACATACCTTTGTTTACTGTTTTTCCGTCGAGAGGACTAGCTCGTGAGTATCCGGATGTGTCGAGGGAACAAAATCTCGTTGATTCTTTCTGGAGCTAGTTCCCCTGATTACCATCCGTGGTACTGTATAGTGAGCTCGTCGATTTTTATATGCAAAAGGCGAAAATCGAGCCATTACGTGACCTGTCGTATTGTTCTTGTATCTTTACTCTGTCATTATGCCCCCGACATCCCAATCTTGAAATGAGCTATATGTCGTTATATATCAGTATGGCGCGGATCAGTTAAAAAATCAGGTATCGTTTTTCTGTGCCAGTGTAAACAGTAGGAGTGTGGTGACTTAGTGGACACCGGAACGAATGTTGCGGGGGTCCGATTCCTACCATCGCCATGTAGTGTACTTGAACCGACACTTTATAAGCTCCTCATACTACGGCATCATTTAGTTATACGACTGACCGTTTTGGCATCGTTTACGTAATTTAAGATAATGTAGGAAATACATCCGACAAAATATGAAACGCAAGGGTCTCGTTCATCAATTGTTCATAAAGATCAAAAGTACAGGTGTGTTCAGTTATTAATATACCCCTGCGATATTCAGAAATAAATTGACAACTCTTCTTGTTTTTTAACAATCGCTACTGGCAAGAAATGGACAACTGAACTGGAGGAATTTGTTTCTATAATGTGTTAAGTATGTCTATGAATATTTACTCTGTAACAGTATATAAAATTTCCAGATCTTGTGATGTTGTATGCCTAAATTGATTACATAACATATGAAGCCAATTTTTTAACAAAGATTTTGCTGATATTCGAATTTCAAAGATTCCACAAGGAACCATGGTTAATGGTTTGAATTATGAAAGAATAACCATTTTTGTACTCCATCTGAAAATATGGTGTCTTTATGAGCACTATTTACAAAGTTACTCCCTGCTTTTCATTCATTGTACATTTTAGACTTTCATGTTTAATTGGTTGTTACAATAAAAAACTAAGCATGACAGTGTTATCTTGCAAGAAAACTAATATTCTACTAGGACGGTTTAACGAACTAAGCATGCTAGTGTGTTCCGTTATAAGGTAAGCATGCCTTAAAGCATTTTGAAGTCACCTATGGCTTTGTACTAGGCCAAAACTTGGGTCGGCATTTCATCATACAACTCATTAATTGTTTCCTTGGCACAGAATACTATAGGGGATTTGGACTTTCACAGACAACATTTTATAGTTAGGCTTTTTCTCAATTCTCATATTCATGATATATAAATTCTTTTGTAAAGGCTTAAGTCAAGGGAATCACCAGGTCATTCAGGGACAGACATTCCTCTAATATCAATGATGTGTTTTGCTGATTAAGGGTAAATACAAAGAACATTACCTTGCATAAATACTATTTTGACATCCTTTGTTGGAATATTTATTATCATGACTTAAACACTATAGACGAAGTTTGGGAAATCACGAAGAGTAGATGTGAGTCATTGCCTAACAATAAGTTTAGCCCACTTAACTCCTCGGTGCGTAGGAAAAAACGTGAAACTGTATGATGAAATAACAACCCATGTTTTGGCAAAATAAAAAGTCATGGGTGACTCCACAGTGCTTTAAGACATGCTTACCTTATGAAGGAACACACAAGCAAGCTTTGGTCAAAGTCAAAAATTTCAAAGTCAAAATTTTATTTTAAGCCGGGTAGTTTAAACGTTTATAACATTAGCTATGAATAGCTTTTTACCGACTACATATCATTATAATACATTCAAATATAAACTACATAATTATCATAAAAGATCATACATATCACCTTTAAACATACAAATACACTTAAGATAGGTCAGATAATGCATATTTAATAAAATAAATAAATAAGACATTAATTAGCACAATGCCGGGCGAGGAATTGTAATACGAGCCTGTTAGACTGTTAATATCACAGAAAAGCAGATTACATGCGCGTATCAGAACTTACATAAGAGAGGCATTTTATACACCAAACATATTGTAAATAAATAAATAACTAATAGGTTATAAACTGTCACATATGCAAGCGATAATGGCACTGCTGTCCTTCCCTCCTGCACGGGTAGCCCACACTCGATCAGGAAACGCGGCAGTATCAATATCGCTTACTGCGGCAAATCATGAGTTTAGACACATAAAACATGGAAAGCACTATAGTGAAACACTAAAAGCTTTAAACAATGCAAAGCCATACATATAAACACAGAACATCTTGCAAAGAACAAAACACATTAAAATTAACATGCTAACAGAAAGAAAAGCTATACTGAAGAACAAAAAGTACAGGCACAACTCTCCCCGTTCCAGCCACTGATTAAATTTTTACAATTATTGAAAATTATTTGAAACTTCTCTCATCTCTAAAGTGTTGAGGTAAATAATTCCATAATTTAGCTGCGCTGTACCGGAAAGAGCTAAGTCCATAACTTGAGGTTACCTTAGGGATTTGATTTCAGCAGTTCTAGAGTACCTAATAGAATAATTATGGTTTTTAAAATTAAGCATGTCATGCAAATACACAGGTCATTGGTGGTTTAAAATCTTAAAAGCTTGTAGGTTTAAAATCTTAAAACCTTAGTCTTCTCAACTTCAGTGTAGGTATTTTGGAATTTACAAGTAATGTATCATAGTCTGAATTATAATCATTATAAATAAAACGTAGAGCTCTTTCCTGGATTTTTTTTTCAAGCTTTTTTGGTGTTTGTGTCACCACAGAAGTGCCAAGACAAAGGACAATAACTAAAATCAGATTGTATGAAGGAATGATATATATTCAGCTTTCCTAGTTTACATATGTTTTTACCAATACGTTTAAGAATTCCTAGTTGTCTTGAGGCTTTTTTTTTTTCAGATGTTAGATACATGTAAATCAAATTTTAGCTTAAACTCAATGGTTATACCTAATAATTTCACTTCATCCTCACAATGAATAATACACCCATTACCTTACCTAGATCAAAACTGCAATTTTCATTCTTGGATTTCAGACCAGCAGCTACAGCTGGATTGGCCTTCATGCGATTATCAGAGAACCAATCAACACCTTTAATACTATCTTTAGTTAGTACAGATTTTACAACTTGTGGGTCACTATGGGCATAGGTAACAGTATTGTCTTCTGCATAGTTACGCAAGTCACTATCAGTTATAAAATAGAATATATCATTTATAAAAATGTTGAAAATTACAGTACCTAAAATTGAGCCCTGAGGAAACACCTTTGTAAATATCTTTAAAATCACTGATAAAAGTACCCAATTTGACACACTGTTTCCTATTACTCAACTAGTTTTGGATGAGACTAAGAGCATTCTCTGATAAACCGTAATACTTTAATTTAAGCAATAACATATTGTGTGGGAGACAATCAAATGCCTTTGAAAAATCCATAAGGACAGCACAGACATATTTATTTTCATCAAATGCATTTTTCCAATTCTCAATAATTTTAAGCAATGTGCTTTGGGTACGATACCCGCGTCTGACAAATATGTATTGAAATGTAACTCAAAAAGATCTGAAAGCTGTGCATTTATGGATCTCTCATAGATCTTTGATATAACAGATAGAATGTTTACAGGTCTATAGTTGTCTTTTTCCAGAGTACTGTTTTTTGTGTATAGGCGCAACTTGGGCCACTTTAAGCGGGTCAGGAAATTCTGAAGTGTGGAAAGAGTTATTTATCATGATAATGACCGGAGTAAATATGGAGGGCATTGCGAGTTTCAAAAGTTTAGCCGAAATCCCATCACATCCAGTTGCCTTTTCTGAACCTAATCTATCAATTTGCTTACTAATGAAATTTTCATCTACATAATTTAAAGTGAAATTCTGTAGAACATTTATTATTTTCTTTTATTTTCAGTATGCTGGGGTGATTTTCATCAATTGGTAGTGAATTTGTTCCAATATTCTTTGCGACATTTAGAAAAAAAAAGTCATTAAAAATTTCAATAACCTGTTTTTGATCATTCATCAGAGAATCGTTTTAATTAAAATAACAGATTTAGATGTTTTATTTCCTTTGCTAGATAAAAAAAGGTTTGATGGTAGGCCAAAAATCAGCTGATCTGCATCCCCCAACACATCTGTCAATAAAATACTTATTCATGGATTTCCTTTTCAAACTACTAGGTTGCTTTGTTTTCGAAAATTCTCCAAATTTCTTGCTGACTTACATTTTTTAAATTTGTTAAAAAGCATTTTTTCTTATAAATCTCCTGTTTTAAATTTTTGTTCATATAAGGGAGTGGTTTGGGTAAAACATTTTTTTCTTTTTTAAAGGAGCATGTTCGTTTGCGGTTTCTAAAAAAGCATTGCTAAACCTCTGATAAGCAGAGTTTACATTTTTCTTATCATCTAAAACAGATAAATTGAGCTTATTTTGGAGGTCATTATTAAAAATATTAGCATCAAAATGTTTAAAACCTCTGTTATTACACCACTAGCAGAATATTCGTTTTCTTGCAAAATAACAATGACAAGCTTAGTTTTATATTGTAACAACCAATTTACCGTGAAATTCTAAAATTAACCATGAATAAAAATCAGGGTGTAACTTTGTAAATAGTCTTCATAAAGACACCAATTTTTCAGCCGGAGTAGAAAAATGGTCATTCTTACATAATTTACTAACAAAATTACAAACCATAAACCATGGCTCCTTGTGGAATCTTTGAAACTCGAATATCAGCGAATTCTTTGTGTACAATTTGGCTCAATATGTTATGTAATCAATTGAGGCATACAACATCACAAGATCTGGAAGTTTGATATACAGAGTAAATATTAATAGACATACTTACCGCATTATATAAACAAATTCATTCAGCTCCCCATGTATTGCCAGTGACGATTTTTCATAAACAAGAAGATTTGTCAATTTATTTCTGAATATCGCAGGGGTATATTAATAACTGAACGCACCTGTGATGACACAGATTCATTTACATAGTTCCAGCGTGTTATTCAGGTATTATGTATTGCATATATTTATTTTTCAAATCCGGATGACAAAACTCTGCTGCAGAAAGAAAATTCGCCATAAACCGTGTGGTCGTCAAATGTAAGTCACATTAAAATTCATCATTTCCATTCTCTTTACATCGGTTACAGCAGGTGTATGGAATCTTTTGAGTACACCTGATGGTATTCAGATACATATTCTAAAGGCTTGACAGCTCAAGTCATTTTAAACCCTTTTCAACAACAATTGCATATCCGATATGAACCTTATAAACCGCAAAAAGTTCAAGTTTAACTTTAATGACATGACACCGTCATGGCGATCAAATTAGAGTTTTTAAAGACAGTCAGAATTTATTCAAATTCACAAGCTTCGAAAATCTGCAAGAGTATCCTTAATGTAGCTTCTAGATTGAAACACAATTTTACTTGATTGCATTGAATAATCACATCCAAAACATGTTTACCTTTTGCATTGATATCTTTCTTCTATACGTTTGCAAAGGCGAGATATTCCAGTACTCACAATTACAACATTTTGAATTTGAGCAATTAATAAAGAAGTTTTGAAACTCGTTTAAGTTGGAAATGATATTTAATAACATGTGTTATCTTTTACACTCTATTGATACTCGTTATCAATATTGTCAGAAATAAGCTAAAATCGCTAATGTTGTAGTATGACTTTCTATTTTCCCTAGTTTTTCCAAGTTTTCATAACACTAAATTTAATACACATGAATAACAAAAGGGGCGGACCTACAAATTAAACAATAAGCTAGAAGGCGAGATAAAAACCATTCCGTAACTTCCTGATATTTAAAGTCTACTGTACACGTTCACCTGTTATACACGGTGTTTTTGTACATTGGAAATCACTGTGCCATCATGCAAAGAATGTTCAGAGAGGGTCGTATACGAGGGTTGGGATTTAAGCTGGAAGACTTTTATCACTGATTTTATATTACGGCATTTATCCAATATTTGATGCATTATTATAAGGAATCAAAGTCCCTTTGTTTCGTGTTAAGAAATCTGGCGCAGTGCACATTAAAATGGTGTTCATAGCAACCTAGGTTTCGCTACCAGGGGCACGTCGTATTTTGAATCGTTCTGAAGCTATAAGTATTTAAACAAAATAACAATAAGTAGTTCCACGTCGATACTTCTGTGGTGTTTCTTTTTGTTTTATGTCTTGGTGTTTAGAATTTTTTTGTGCTATTGGCGCCTTATGTATGTTTTCATATTTTTAGTTAAGGTAACTGAGTGGCCACATATTGGGAAAATAGCTGCTCATTCGGCTTACTATATGTTTCATGGTATAAGTACCTGATTGTTAGTTTGGTTTTTTCCCACCTCGGTTTTTGGAGTGGGAATCTTTTTCTGATTGCGCCTTTTCCTGATCTTTGCCTACTTGTACCTTTGTCTGGACCAAATTTTGAGCGCAATTTGTATCTTTTGAGCTTAGGGTACAAACTGCACCCCTCTCGGGGCTGATCTATTTTTAAACTGCTACGAAAGAGATTTCATGGATTTTCTTAACCATGATAATCAATCTGATGTTATCAAGGCTTGTAATTCGGCTTCTAGGCACCTCGATGACCTTTTGAACATTGACAAGTAAGAATAGAGGGACCAGGAATCGATGCAATTAAATTTTAAGTCCCAACATAGACAGCGGGTGGGAAAGAAAATACATAAAACACAACATAACATTTTTCGACAACACACACGAAGAGCAGAATGACTAGCTCTTTCCCAACAAGGTAGCCATCCGGCTAGGTTTCAACAGGAACGAAAGGGAACGAGTACGACAGAGAGGTAGGTGGTAGGCACAATAAACAGTAGTATAATGAAGAAAAAACACTTTTCCTGGGACACCGATTATCCCAACAGGGGACAAGTATGATGAAAACAAATCACTCTATCTAGGACACAACTTAACGTTTTTAGCGGGCACAACGCCGAAAACCACTTCTCACTTCTCCCTGGGACATTCTCGAAATCATAAAGAAATAAAATTAAATGAAAACAAAAACAGTGTTCAACTGGCGAACACATGCAACTAAAACTTTTGATAAAACCAAGCCAAAAGCCCAACCAAATGCACCGGAAATACAGCGATTATCATTAACATTAACAAAAACCATTTTCACTGGGACAGCGAAATTACAATATCTATCAGTATAGCGAAAATGCGCCAGCGACTACCAAAAACGGATCAGAATAAAAAAATAAACCAAGATCAATAATGGCTAACACATGTATTACAAATGTTGCTGCAAATAAAGCCAAAATCCTCGACCCAAAGATACTAGGAGGGAAGGAGAACATTGCCACTGCTTCATCAAGATGATCATTCACGAAAGTAAACAAGAGCCCAACAAGAAATGCAGCAATTCGACCATATTAAGTAAAACATACACCCCGACGAGCACAACAGACAGACAAACGGACAAAACATGCAACATGAATATAAATATCAAAAGAACCGCCTTGGAACAGTCAGTAACGAATTACTGGGGGGCTTAAATCGATTTTACAGAGCTCTTATCCTCGCCCTTGTTTGTTGATATTTATCACGGAAATAATTGTTCGATTTAGCCAAAAGCTTCCATATCTCGTTTCAGTGGCGTCACTGCGAACATTGATTTTGAAGGCATGGTGAAACAAATTTATACCCCTGAACTACAGTTGAATAAAGCAAACAATACTGATACCGAAGCCCCATTTTAGACTTACATCTTTATATTGCAAATGGATTCGCTTCTTCTAAAAATTATGATAAACGCGATGACTTTAATTTTGATATATACTCTTCGTCAAAATATGTCTAAAATGAAGGAAACACGTCTGGTAAAAACTTACCTCAGTGAATAAATATGCTGACGCAATCGCCCTTATTCGATGCCATGGTTACAGCGGAAACAACCAGTGCTTTTTTTTTTTTTTTTTTTTTTTTTTTTTTTTTTTTTTTTTTTTTTTGGATTCAAAATCGGCAGTTATTTAGATACTGAATAACAAAAGAAAAGGCTACTGTTTTGAAATTGCGATTTTCTACACATTTTTAAAACCTTCTTAAAATGCACTCAAATTCAACATTATAAAACGAAACTTAGAAAAATCTTTAGTCCACAGACAGAATAATAATGTGGTATAGACATCATAATCCTGTCATTTGAGATGTAGACATTAGACATTTTTAGCAACAAACTTATTTTCAAAATGTTTAACATTGCAATTTTGCTATACATTCTATCCATTTTTGTTCTTTTCAGAAATGTCAGAGTTTGACTTTCAGCTCTCATCTTTTGTATGTAACAGGTTGTTCCAACATACGCTTCCTTGATCTGAGTGTGAATTTTGTACAGACGTGTCATATGGGGTGCAGAATTCAGATTTTAGAAATACAAAATAATACATATTGTAGCACATAAATTTTAAAAATCTGAGATTCCATTAGTTCTTTGTTACGACATGCTACTACATGCTTCCTTTCTGAATCCGTGAATTGCGAATCTGTTTTATGTTTTTGAAATATTTTGCGGGCATTTAACCTTTGCACTTTAAAACTAGAATATGCTAAACTTTTGTCGAGGTGTATAGTAAACTTTCCGTTTTTGATGGTGACATTCCTCGCCGTGCTTCTTATGGCGTATACATTTCGCAGCTTATTAGGTTTGCTAGAGTCTGCAATCATGTTGCGGACTTCAATGCACGTAATAAATGTTTATTAGCCAAACTTCTTCAGAAGGGCTATCGGTATCATAAACTTCGAAAAACAGTTTCTAAATTTTATCGCAGACACTATGAACTGATTTCCAAATTTAATATTGAACTAAAGACCATTTTAAGCGAGGGCCTTTCGGAACCAGAATTTTAAGGTGACTTAGTTAACAAATTTAAGAAACTTATAGGAACGAATGGTTTTTATTTTCAATTCAGAAAAAGCATTACGCGTTACAGACGTTTAGGATATAACTTTTTAAAAATGTTATGCGATTGTCGGCATGCTTAGTTTTTAACCTAATCATGGTTGATAGCTATGCTGCCTTCTTTAATTGCACGCCGGTGGGTCGGGCGTCAGACTCTATGATGGCCTCGACATAAATCTATTAATTTTAGTTGGTTGGGGTTGGAGCTTCTTGTCTGTTGCTTGGCCCACTGGGGTTCAACTGGTGTTTTCTTTTGCTCCGGAGTTAGTAGATTATTCGGTGCCCAGAGATCTCCATTGTCGGGCAGCTTGAGTCATCGTTTTGGATTCATTATGGAGTTTATCATGATTTATTTGTTTGTCCATGATGATTCATTGACAAATAAGAGATTCACCACGGGGACCGAACAACTAACTAAATGTTGTGAACCATTGCAGAAGCTGAGGGTGAGGGTAGGTACCTGTAAAACCGGTTTAAGCCCGTCTGATCGCTCCAAGGCGATACTTCTTTGATGGTTCTTATTGTTTTATCTCTTGGTGTTTAATGATCTTTAATTTGTTTTTGTGCTGTTGGCGCCTTATGTATGTTATCATATTTTAGTTAAGTTTAGGTAATTGAGTGCCCACCTATTGGGAAATAGCTGCTCATTCGGCTTACGATATGTTAACATGGTATAAGTTTATGATTGTTAATGTAGTTTTTTCCCACCTCGGTGTTTGGAGAGGGAATCTTTACCTGATTGCGCCTTTTCCTGATCGTTGCCTACTTGTACCTTTTTAAAATAACTGAGACATCGTAGTATCATAGTGTAATCTCTATTTAACTTTTTAAGCATTGTGTGAATGACTTAGTTTGCTATTGGAGAAAATGTATACGGAGTCTTATCTAAAAATGGCTTTAAAGGGCAGCACCGAAACAAGAACAATGATACCACCTTATGTTTGATTAGCAAAAATGCCTCAAATAACGTTTAAAATGATAGTAATTTGATGTACAATTGCAGAACAGTGGTGTTTAAATGGCATGTTAGATGCCAAATGTACGCACTTGAACTTATATGCTGAAAAATATACACGCCAATAATTAATCTAAAATCGACATGGCCAATATTATTATATAATTACAACTGTCATAACAATTATCCATTTCCAGCGTTTTGATTGGCCAAATACGGTCATCTGACCTCCTCAACGTGTCATTCATTTTTCAATGAACACAATGGATATTCATGAGGTCATCGGGACTACTTTTTTGTCTCAAAATGTAAACAAACGATCGATTGATCGCGTCAACGGATTTTTTAATTAATTTTTTAATAAAACAATAAATAAAAATAAACTGAGATCCTTTAAGAGCAGTGAGCATATTAATGAGAAAATGGATGGGCCATACCGCGGTTTCGACTGCAAAAGTCTCTTCAGTGACCCTCTAGATTTGGCAAAATGGAGCCAAAGATAAATACTGTAATTTTTCAACTTTCAACATGCTAGTCGATACGAAGTCTAGTATTATCCAAACAAAGCCAAATACATGTATAGAAACGTTGGTTAGAAAATGAATCTAAACCGATAATTAATTTCTGATTTCTCAGAATACCCTCTGAACTCAGAACCGCAGTGCTCGTCTTGTTTTCTCTCCATTTTACAAATTTACCAAGCTTAGCGTAGTTTCTTGCGTTCACGAGTGCGTCAAGTCCACAACAATGGCCGACGCGCGCGTTGGGAGAATCCCTGGTGAAATAATGTCATTTGGCATGTCACCAGTAAACTACATTCAGATTTAAAATTGCTGTCGGCGTCAGTTCAATCCGATCTTGAATTATTCGTGAACATTTTTGGGGAGTTTGAACTGTACATGCCTGACTCGTCGGACGACGAAGATAACTACTGTCTGTACACCAACTTTCAGAAACTGCAATTTTCAAAATCTCACTTTTGATCATTTTTGAAGTCTTTTCTGAAAACCCAACAGAAAAATATGACCATGTCATCCTTTTGCAACCCTTTCGAATAAAAGATTTTCTGCTTGTAATGTTCCGGTCAACAATTTCTCATTCACCATGAATATGCCTCTTTAGAGAGCTTTAATTGTCTTGCTCGAACCAAGGACCTGTCAGTTATGATGATCAGAAATTGATCGACTCAGTATCAGAAGATAGACAGAATCCGGACTCAGGGGCTCAACCACTGAGCAAATGCACTCCTTGATTTTTATTATTATTATTTTGCATCAACAACTTCAAACATCTTTGCCGTAGGCAGAAAAGTTCCTGTCACATAATTAAGCAAAAAACTTACCTCAACAATATTGATCATCCTGGATGCCTGTTTCTCTACAAAGATGACATTTTGCAATTTATGAAAAGTAAAGTGCTTGTTAGTCAATTCAAATCCACTGCATAACAAAGCATTTTATTTCATATATGCTACTATTTTCAACAGTGCCTGTCATGTCGTGTCACCATCTCTCTTCCCTGCAGTCTTGATTGTTTTAGAGTTCCAGCAATTCATGACATGCAAAATACTTGTTAGGCGCTTTGAATCTGGTAACCTAACAAAGCATTTTACTACATCCGAACTGCCGCAAGTGTTGAATATTCTATCTGCTGTTGCGTGATCCATAATTGAATGCCTTCCTCCATAATTTGTATAAAAATATTAAAAATCACAGTATAATATGCTTTTCATGGCTGTAAAAACTAAACAAAAATTCTGATATTTCCTGTCAATACAAAAAGCAGGATTTCTTATGCCACACCTCCTAATAATTGTTTCAGTTGCATGCAGGACTGAAGAATCCTGCATCTGACATGTACCTTCACCAACTGCAACTTCTATCCTCGATCAATTTCTGATCATCTCGGGTAGCTTCACAATGAATAACCGAAATTAATGCTGGGTTAAGTTTAACTGGTCAAAACAAATTTAAGCCACATTGTAAAAAAAAGTGTTTTTTTTTTCATGAAGAAACAAAGGTGCGCACCTCTCTCACAGCTGTACAATAATTGCGCAGCTGACCAGCATCTTTGTTTTTGCTTACAAATCCTTGAAACTTGTCTGTCAAAACCAAAATTTCAAATTTCGTTTGCTGTACATCTCGGTTTATGTCAGACCTGGTTCACAACATAAACATCGTTTTCTCATGACAGGGCTCTTTAAAGAGTTAGACTGTTTCAATGTTTTTAACTCATGAAGTGTTTTCTCATGACAAGACTCGTGTGTTTAGATTTGATCACAGAGGGTGGGGGCATGGGGGGTGCACATACAACATAATAATAGACGCTAGAATTGGTGGTGAGAGGGGGAACAGAAAAATGTAAATTTTATGAGATTTGTGTAAGTTTAGCCGTACTTCTACAGTTTTCCTGTTTTGAAATTGATGCTCGTCGGCACTCTCAGCAGCTCAGGGAGAAAATGCATGTGGTTTACAGCTAAAATCGGTGTCTACGAATTTCTAACCGGCAATGTCAGCCGACAATTTGACGCCTTGAATTAAATGATTTCAAGTATGTAAATTATCTATTTTGAAAATAAATCACTTACCGTTTAACTTATATTAATCCAGTCTTACAGTTTCTTTCGTGATATGCACCCGCCATCTGTTCTGTTCTGTTCAAGGTAAATCTCCTCCGCTGACTTTTCGGAGAACCGTCTGACGACGTAGTTGAAGAATACAATTATGTTGGTATTTATGTCTGATTTTGTGAGCTCTATATACACTGGTGAATATACTATTTACAGTTTCATCAATTCTTGTTCACTGTACTGAGTCGCTCAAAATACTGAAAAGGTACAAGTAGGCAAAGATCAGGAAAAGGCGCAATCAGAAAAAGACTCCCACTCCAAAAACCGAGGTGGGAAAAAACCAAACCAACAATCAGGTACTTATACCATGAAACATACCGCAAGCCGAATGAGCAGCTATTTTCCCAATAGGTGGCCACTCAGTTACCTTAACTTAACTAAAAATATGAAAACACACATAAGGCGCCAACAGCACAAAAAATTTTTTGACAGTCTTTTAAGCTCTGAGATTCTCTTATGGTGAATTTTACTTATGTATTCTCGAGTTTGAAGTTCAAGCAACCCCCAAATGTCTTTCTCACACTGCTCTATGTCCAACACTGCTGAAGCATCCAATGTTAACTGGGTTAGGAACTCGGGGCTCTGCACTTGCGCACTGGGAATATTAATAAGGACTGGAAGTTTTTGAAGCTTTTCAATATAATCAGTTCTTTCTTTCTCAAGAAAATCACATTCACTTATGAAATGTTGCCTTGTCTCAGGAGCTGCTGAACACAACTTACAGGTTGAATTCACTTGATATTGGTTAAAGGCTGCCCTGTTTCCCTGGAGAATATAAGTTCCCGTTAAAAGTTTACTTTTTATTTGTGCCCTTCTACTATCATGAATACTATTTCGGGTTGTTGACCATACATGATGGCTTTTGCCAACTTTCAGTAAATCTGTGTTTACATACTTCAGTGAGGATTTCTCCTCAATGTCTTGTTTCCAAGTTGCCTCAGTAGCACTATTTACAGCATCATTCAAAAGTCTTTTCCATTCAGTTTTAGATGGAGGATTACTTAAAAGATAAAAAATTGATGGCAAATTGTAAAGATTCAGTATTTCTCTTACAAACATAAACCAGCTTTTGTCATGTTCATCTTTCATAACTAATTGCCTTAAAGCTATATCACTTTCAATTGAGCCTTTTTGCCTTATCATATTCATGAATGTAGTCAAAGCATTTTTGTGTAATACTGCCTCCAGAGGCAGAACCCCCAAGAGTGCTAGGCTTATTGAATTTGAGGTTTTATCAGGAAGACCCTGAATCTGCTTTAAACACCGCCTCTGGAACCTTTCAAGACAGTCAATATCTTTTTTATTTAGTAGTAATGCTTCAAACCCATAAAGTAACCTTGGAACAATGAAAGTTGACCAGATTTACCCGTTTTGTGATGGTTTTAGACCCCCACCCCCATGGAAACCTGCCCCCATGAGAGAGTAAGCCGTTTTTCTACCAAGACTGATTTTCTCATCTATATTGGGTTTTCCATTAGTACTGCGGGTAATACCTAAATGGGTAGCACTATTACTATTCTCTATTTTGTCATTATACATGATGATGTGTTCTGAAACCAGGATACTTTAAGGTGTGGCTTTTCAGGGGATTGATGAAGAATCTTTCTCTGCCTGCATTTTCCTCCACATCCCACACCATTGCCTGGGCTTCTGACTGTTCTGTTGATATTACACACAGGTCATCTGCAACAGTAACATGAGGTATGTTGATTGATCCAATGTTTGCTCCTGAATACTTCTGTTCCAGATGCAGTAAGAGGGGGTTGTTATATCTCTTGTAGTGACTTGTGGACAATACACCACCCTGTCTTACACCTTGTCTGATATTGATTGGATGAGATAAACCGCCGGCCCACTTGATCCTTGATGAGCAGTCTGTATACAGATCTTTCAATAAAAGCCAGTCATCACCCTGGACACCATCTAGGTACAGTCGTCTAAGGAGTGAATTGTGGTCAACCACATCGAAAGCCTTTTGGGTATCGAGTGTGGTTATCCAGAGGTCCTGTTTGTTGTTTGCCGATTCCAGGATACACTCAGTGAGAATGACTGCAGCATTTAAAGATGAACAACCTTCTGTGAATCCACGTTGTAGACGAGATTGGGTAGTAGAGAAGATTTCATTATGCCTGGCATTCATGATGTGCTCTAAGATCTTCAGGAGTACTGGGGTCACTGTGATGCCTCTATAGTTCCCTGGATCAGAATTATCTCCCTTCTTGTATATAGGGGTGAGGGTTCCCTCCTTCAGAATGGCGGATACCTTCTTTGTACTGATAATGTAGTTCAGGAATGCTGTTAGGAAGCTTATTAGGTCACATCCTCCCAGTTTGAAATGCTCACTGGTTAAACCCATCACATCTACTGCCTTGTTGTTGTTGAGTCTCTTCATAGCCTTGGCAACTTCCTTTTCTCTTATTGTTGCGATTGGCCTGTCTTCTGCCAGACAAAGCAATGATATGGCATCAATGTCAAGGTCGATCATCTCCTTATACCCCTTGTCAAATTTTTCACTCTCGAGTGGTGTGGCTAATTTCTGGAAGTGGGTCGCCTATCCATCACGGATTTCCTCGTCTGTCTCACAAGGTTTACCATCTACAACTAAACTCTGCAGTTGAGCATTGGAGGACTTGCGCTGTCTATTAATGAGCTTGAAGAAAGTTTTTGATGAGCCATCTGCACTCATTATTTCTTCTACTCTTGCATTCCTCTGGTTGGCTGACTCTAACCGCTGTACCTTCCTAAGCCCCTGTTTAGCCTCAATCATTCTCTTCCTTAAAGGGTGTGTAGGATCTTCCGGCTCACCAGCTTTGCGCCACTCCCACCACATTAATCGGCTGTGCTTCATGGCTTCTTGCATTTTCTGAGTCCAGCATCTCCTCTGTTTCTTGGTTTTCAAACTAGGTTTGTAGTTAGGAATTCCCTCATAAGTAGCCTTCTTCAAAATACTGTTCAGGTGAGCAAGTGGTTGCAGAATGTCCATTTCCTTTGACAGTGATGGAAGAAAGGCATCAAACTGCAGCAGATTCTGTTTAATTGACCTCTTATAAGCCGCCTTATCACACTTGTCCCATTTCGGTTTAACCTGTATAACAGTTGTCTCAGATCTGGATTTTTCACAGAATTCCACGTTAACCCGTGCCTTCACTGGGATATGATCAGAGGTGTTTAACTGGTTATTTCTGTCTACTGTAACTTGTTCTACAGCCTTGCTTCCCAGTCTGTTGAAGAAGACATAATCTATCTCCGCCTTGTCGGCTTTGTTTGGGTGGAAGAAAGTCTCCTCTCCTGTCTGTCTCCAAGATAAATTCTGTCTTGCTACAAACTCCTGTAATAGAGTGTCCTGTGGATTGCTTTTGCGAGAGATCATTGATGCATTCATATCACCAAGAATAAGTACTGCATAGGTCTTGCCATATATGTTGAGGATTGCTTCAAGTTGATCCAAACAATGCATAAAGGATTCTTTGTCACTGACATTACTCTTTGAATTCCTGCTTGGCATGTATACACTGCATATACACAAGGGAGGAGTGCAGCAAACTTCTATGGCGACAATCCTGTTCCCACCATGCGACAGCTTCTTAATTTTCAGGCTGATACTTTTTCTGTAGAGGATAGCTACCCCACCAAAGCCCCTTGGTTTCTGCGTAGGCGGAAGAGGATTGTCCTCATCTACAGCTCGACTATGCGATGAATGTGTGGGAAACCGTTTCTCAATATCCGGTAGTTGAAAGTTAAATAACCAGTGCTCTTGTAGAGCTAAAATGTCATATGTATTGAGTAGCTCATATATAAAAGCATCATTGGTCTCTGTGTTTTTAACATTAAGTGTCCCGATAATCATAGGCTTTTCCTTTTCGCAGTGTTCTCGGAGGCCCGACCTGCTCCTAAAAAAGGTTTCTCACTTTTCGTCTCTGCCATACTTGTATTTTCTGGTTCCTTGTTGCTTTCTTTATGCATCACTCTAGGAGAATAGGGAGCCTCAGTCACTGATCCACTCCCCTCTGTGGGGAGGACCATTCCTTCTTGATCTGCGCCTGGATCTTTAGAAAGTCTACGAGTTTCAGTTAGATGGTCTTCTGCATCACTGCATACCAGCACTTGTGGTGCAGGACCACTTGGGTGTATTTCGGAGGGACATGCCTGTACTTCAGTCTGGTTTGTAAGGTCTATAATGCTGGGGACATTGTTATCCCTGTGGGACGTCAGAACTTGGTTCTGCTCCATTTTCCTATCTGTATATGCTGTAGTGCTTTGTTGATGAACACACGACCTTTCGGATTGGTGCGAAGTCATACTTGGTTCCTCGCCCGCATAATTTTGATGTACTACCCTTACACCAGTCCCATTATGAACCCCTGTTACCCTTTGCCCTGCCCTATGCATATTTGGCATTGACTGTTGGGGATTGCGTAAAACCGAAGGTCCCATTTGTGGTAGGTTACTGAAATTGGGTGTTTGGGGAAATTGGGGGGAGGGTAATTTGGAAAACCAGGTCCATACGGGGGGACAAGCAGTGGACTATTGATGTGCATATTCATAAACATAGGTCTCTGTACATGAAGATACGGACCAACCTGTGGGATAGCATATGACGGGTAGGGGTTTGGAGTATATGGTATTTGACCACCCACAGGCCATTGCCCATACATACCAAAGTGAGAAGGGTTAATGGGAATATTCCCAGTAAATCCTATGGGATACATATTCCTGACCTGGTTATGTAAGTTCATAGTCTGTTCAATATTTTGTATTCTGGCCCTAATTTGTTCCAGTTCTATGCTCCTTAGGTTCTCCTTAATGTCCCGGAGGTCTATCTCTGGCCTCATCTGGGGTATCCCTATATTACTTGGATTCCCTGTATTGTTATTATCACGGGGAAAACCAGGAAGGGGCTGGTCAATCTGAGTTTTGATTGTGGACAAGTTTGTATTTAGGTCCTGCCTTAAGATCCGGTTTGTGTTTTCAAGCTCACCAACTTTACGCTCCAGGTTACTGATAAGAGACCGTGCAAGCTTTAATTGCTCATCTTGTTCATCTTTAGATTTAGACTTATCTATCTTTTTGGTTTGTTTTGAATTTTGTTTACCTGGCTTTCCACATGCCCCACCCTGTGAATCAAACTGCCCCCTTACATTACTGTCTTGGGTTGGCTCAGAGTCAGCGCATGGACCATTCAGATCTGTCTGTGCCCTACATGGTTTATGTTGTTTTTCCTGAGGATCTTTTACATTTGGAACAGCCTTTACCTGCACTCTTGGGGATTCTACATTCAGAGGATGGCCACTGATAACCTTATCATTGGCTTTACCAGCGACAACCTTACCAGTAGCAACCTTACCAAGCAAACCTGCACCCGAGTAGGATTGCGGCATATGCGAACTTGTTTTATGGCCCATGATGTCTGGTCTATTTCTATCAATACCAGTAAGCCCATTCACCGCTTCTGTGGTGGGCTTTATACTAGGGGTGCAGCTCTGTTTGGCAAACTCACCCGAAGATTGCTTCTGGGTTACATTAAAAGACTCTGGAGTGCATGCAAC
Organism: Rugalucina vietnamica; assembly: GCA_964017185.1. NCBI lineage: Eukaryota > Metazoa > Mollusca > Bivalvia > Lucinida > Lucinidae > Rugalucina > Rugalucina vietnamica. The sequence goes on along the minus strand of OZ024871.1, from coordinate 5,111,930 downwards.
AGAATTGGGCATAATGCCAGGTTGAGGTCCTGAGGAAGTGTGAGTTTCAGAATGGTCGATGCTGCAATCGAGTGTTTTTGGGTGGGTAATCTCATCAGACTCACATATATCTGGACGTGTGAACAAAATTGAGTCATTAAGCAACTGACATTGATTTTCGTAGCTACAGGAGATGCACAGGTATTGCATATCTGTATCCCGAAATCTATCAATGTCACTATCAGACAGAGACTCACACGGAAAATGATACCATTTAAGGCACCGGTCACAGCAAATACCATCTTCAACCCCCTCATCACACATGGGGCATATCTCATTCTGATAAGCAGGATCGGACTCTATAGCCCTCGAGCAGTCACTCTGGGCATTTACAGAACTACCAAGGGGGTCATTTACAGGTACCCTAACCTCAGTTTCAAGATTTGGGGGTCTAGATTTTAAACAGGCTTTCTCAATCGTTTTGAGACCTTCTATAATGCTAGAGCGAAGCTCTTGATCAAGCAAACTGACATTCACATTTGCTAGAATTGAATCTGTTATCTTTAGATGTTCATTGTTAAAGGAATTTACTTCCCTCCCATTCACCATAATCTTGGACTTAGTATGGTATAAATTAATTGTATACTTCAAACTACTGTCAGATTTATCCAAACCCCTTATGAGGCTTTCCACACATGCATTACTTTTATCTACACTATCTTTGGACTCAATTTTCAAATTCAGTGGGTCATGACTCTGTAGGGTTTCAAAGTGTTCTATCAGGGCAACTCTATAGAGCTCATACATTGCAGCAGAGAAGTTAAAAATTTGATTTCCTCCCCTATAGGAAGACTTGACCTTGTAGTCTAGGTCACATGCATTCAATTTCTTTTTAAAGGCTTTCTGTAGGTTTAAATCATAGCCCCTTCTGTATGGATCTTGATTCTGCTCATTTTGCTCTTCCGAGCTTTGTACAGCCAGCCTTTGCAAGTTTCTGGCACTACGCCTAATGTGCTCCCCCTTGACCATGATGACTCACAATATTTAAAAATTCAATTAGATTCAATTAAAAGGATTAAAAGTTTTTTTTTAAAAAAAAATGGAATCACAATTATACTTTAAAGATGAAATATAAAACTGCAGCTAGCTCATTCAAACATCATTAGAAACAATTAAGAATATAAGATTGTTTACATAAGATTCTAAGATTAAAAATTGGGCACTTAAAAGTTTATTTTGATAAAAAATTCACTTATCACACTTCAGTTCTGGGTATAAATGTTCCTAGACTGGACAGCAAACATTGGTAGACTAAAGCAGGAAACAGTCTTGTTTTGCTTAATGACACAGCAGTCTCTCTATCTGACTAAGGTGAAACAGGCGCCCTCTTATATCACCTCTATCAGCCCCTTCGTAAACAGACGTTCTGTAATTCTGCAAAGCAGTGCTTTCCGGAACGCGGGGGTTGCTTATATTTTGGGTTGGACGACAAAATTTTTCTAAGTTCAAAGCGTAGAAAAATTGCTCAAATTCTAGCGTTTGATTCCGAATTCACTTGGAATTTTGATTATGCTAGATGTATTCACCCTCTATAGACCTTTCGGGAATAAAAGCCTTCACAAAAGCTAAAAGTTTTCTAAAAGTTTATGAAATTTCAAAATGGCGGCTCCTGTGTCCTTGAGAATGATGCAACTCAAAAATTTCAAACTTTCACTTTTTTTACATTTCTCAGAGCGACTTTACCACCTGTAGTTTCTCAGTTCACCAGTATTTACACTATATACAGTTTACAACTTCTTTTCCATCACCAACTAAAATTACAACACATAAAATTGTGAAAACTAAGAGCTCAGTAAAATTGCGTGTGTTCCCTCCACCAGTGCCGTCATATGACTTGTGTCTGTGTATTGGAGATGTATTCATGCGCGCGATGACAGGTACGATGACGTCAGTTAAAAATTCAATTTAATTAAAGGGACAGTTTTGACAAAATAATTGCAACATCAAGTTGTAATTATAAGAATTGAAAGTTAATTTTTTGCGTTTCACTGAGGTATGAAATGTCGATAAAATTACATCTAATTTTAGCATGAAAACCTTCGGTTTTCATGCAAATTAGATGTAATTTTCCCGACATTTCATACCTCAGTGAAACGCAAAAAATTAACTTTCAATTCTTAATTTAAAACACGTATATGCATTTTACACATAAAATAGAGCGCAACAGCTGTTTCCTTCGGCAATAACAAATCCCCGGTAATGCATGTTGTTAAGTTCAAAAACATGTTTTAATGCCGGTATTTATTGAAATTTAACCTCGATTCGACGTCCCCGGATGATGGATGGTCACTGTATTTAATTGATTGTTGTGCTGAAAACATATTGAGTAGAACTATGATTAACATCTCATATGATAGGATGTATTTTCAAATGATATAATTAAGAAATAGATCAGCTTTAGCAGTGAATTGTTGAGTAATAATTCACTGTTTGGAGGTCAGTTGTAAAGAAGATCAAATCACGAGCGCGTAGCGCGAGTGATTTATCTTCTTACAACTGACCGACAAACAGTGAATTATTACTCAACAATTCACGCACTTGAGCTGATCTATTTCGATTCTAACATACAATAAACGGAATAAATGTTGCTGAAACCGTCGATATCGTTCAGCTTTCCGCCATTGCATTGCAGATATCCCGCCAAATATTTGACTGTAATGCTGGTATTTACACACACTTATTACGTTTGTTGTGCGCTAAAACGACGTTTCACCGTCTAACGCTGCTTTGTGGGATAGCTGACGTCACAAATGCCGCAAAGTAACGTCACGCTTATTCGCCCAGTGAAATTGTTGCACAATATAACACGTTTTTTTACCATTGGCTATATAGGCGAGGTGTGTTAGAATTTTAATTTCTACACAATAAACATCTGAACGTTTATTATAAAAAAAGTCTACGAACTTAAATCCCTACCCACGTAGATAGAAAATTAGCCGAAGAACAGTGGGTCATGAAGTTAAAACCTTAAATGCCCCAAGGATGCAAAGTTAAATACATGTAACTAGTACAGTAACTTTACAAAGAGGAATGCTTAGAATCAGACTATGATTGCAGCTTAACCAAGTGAATCAAGTTACCTTATATATCATTCATATAGATCTATTTTATACATGTATGTTTTTATTTTTGTATATTTATTTGTTTTGTAACACTTTTATTTATTTATTTATTTATTTATTTATTTATTTATATATATATTTAAGAAATAGACCAGCTACTTTTTAGTGAATTATGGAGTAATATATCACTGTTTGGAGGTCAGTTGTAAAGCAGAGCAAATCACGAGCGCGCAGCGCGAGTGATTTATCTGCGTACAACTGACCGATATATTACTTAACAATTCACGCATTAGAGCTGATCTATTTCGATTTTAAAACACATTAAACGAAAAAAATATCATTTTAAACTTTCAGTTTCTTTTCAACCATTGCACTGAAGAAATCCTGCCAAACTTTTGACTGTACCGCAAATGTTTACATATGTTTGTTACGTTTTGGACGCGTTGAAATGACGTTGCACCGTCTAACGTCAAGGAAACGTGACTTATAGGACAGCTGACGTCATTATTTAATCAAAATGGCGTCAAAACGGCGCAAAGTAACGTCACGCTAAACCGCCCAGTGATATATCACTCAATATATCACTGCACTTTACCATTGGCTACTATAGGCAGGGTATGTTAGAATTATTTATAAATCATTTGATATTTATTTACTTATCATATTATTTATTTGTTTCTATCTATTTATTTTTATTATTATTATTTATCTATCTACAGGTGCTTTGCAAATTTTTATAGGTAGCAATTTTTGTCATAATTATTCACATACACCAATATAGCGACAAGCCAGCTATTCACTTAGTTTCGCAGATATTAAAAGTTTCATTACATGGTATGTTTGAACGATCAACATTCTTAAGCGTAGGAAAAATTTCAAAGAATCTGTGACGGTCTAGGGCGTCTGATGTCTCGTTTTGAAAAGACCAGAACAATGTCTCAAATGTTCTGGTGGTAGGATTTCATGATTAGGGCAATAGCCCAATGTATTTTGGATCTATAACTGTTAAAATGTTGACTATTTCCTCCATTTATTGTAGAAAAAATTGATTTTAGCGGGAATGGGGGTCAGTAAGAAAAATGAAAATTTTCACTTTTCCTTGCTTGTAGTCCTTTGAATCCACTGCTGTATCATATTTTGTGCATGCAACACTATGTTAAGTGGGATAAACATGCATAATGTCATTGAAAGAAAATTGAAACATCACAACGTCAACATTTTGGGCACAAACCCTTAGCAGTTACCTGTATAATATTATTGCCTCAGTTCTAGGTTGCAAGGGATAGATTCGTATTTGGTCCCGGAGGAAAATTAATGGTATTTCATCATTGGGATTGAAAAAGCCATAACTGCTCCTCTAAAATGGAATGTATTTATAATTGGACTATTTTTCATTTTTAGAACAAGTTTTTTGTCAAAATGACTGAAATTCTTGACCCAAATGCTAGCTCTGTATGCAAGAAGAAAGGTCATGGTAATGGCGGCTTGTGAAGTTTGCAGTTTGTGCTTCCGTGTTTAGAAAGTAGGTATTTTTCAGAGAAGATTACTGAAAAAGTTTACTGGTTATGGGGTACTTTGGCATTCATTTTCTTGATTCTATTTGAATGATGAATTACAATCAATGTCAGACAGGCGCGACGAAAGCGGCTATTGAAACGTAAGAAAACACGACCTGTCGATGAAATATTTTAGGTCACGAGTCTCAAATGTACTTGAATGCGGAGGTCAAAATATATACTCAGTACATAAAGAAACGCAAAATGTATATTTTCTGTCATAACTTGTACAATTTTAAAGATAACAATTTTAAACTTACATAAAACAAAGAGTAACATGTCTCCTACCCGCAGACTGAATTCCATATTTTTTCAAACACGGAAACATTATGTTTTTTGGCGTCAATATAGAGTACCCATAAACAAAAAGTCGCAAGAATTTGTGTTGACGAATACTCTTTTTTAAAACTTTAAAAACCTCTTCTGTTCACTTTTGTGCCTTAAAACGATACTTCATCAGTTTTTGATTGCCTTTCATAAATCAGAATAGAATTTGTGAGTCACTATGACTATCTTTGGCTGCTATAGTCAACAACATGAATAAGTGGCCAAAATGCTCATAACGATGGTCAATCTGGCACACTTTAAAAATTGGTGTCATACGTAAAAATTCGACTTGGCTGCAAATGATGTGAGTAAACACTTCTTTCAGAATAATAAAACTGTCTAAAACACAGCTGTATGCTGTTCATAAAATGTAACGCACCTTACATTTTGACGAAAATTGGCAAAATATTAAGAACGTCTAAAAATTAATTCGGGGGGGGGGGGGGAACTAGCAAACTGCAAATTACATTAAATTGGCGTCGAATACTGTATTAAAGGTTCATGCTATCAAATTCGAAATCCTTGTCTTAACCTTCATTTTATCGCCAAAAGAAATTGTTTTCAATGAACCGGAAGTTCTGAAAAACGACCAGAAATTTTAACTGAGGGTAAGCTTTAAGAGAGTCACATTTATGTGAACTAACATTATTTAATCGAAATAGGGACATCATTTACCGAAAAGGAGACCAAAATGCCGAATTTCGAAAGAGCTTGTTATTTTTCATTAAAAGCATTTTTAAAAATCCCAGCAATTTTTTTCTTTTAATGAAATTCAATTAATTTTGTGTTTTTATGATTTGCTGGACCACAATGATCATACTCGAAGCAAAATGTTATTTAATTATTCTCTCAATTGTGTTTTTGGAGAAAAATGTTGATTTCACAAGTTTTCACCTAACAACTACACCCGCTTTCAAATCGCAACGAAATTCGGTTGTGAAACTCCCGTATGAATGGCAAATCCCTAGAATCACTTAGACTTTGAGCATATATTATACTTACGCGAAAAAATAAAAATCAAAACTTTGCGTTTCTTTTTGTACTGAGTATACATCAAACAAATTATATCGATTGAAGTTTGTTCTTTGTTCCCTAGATCCGCATACAGGAACAGTAAATGGCCATGTCCAGTGAAAAGGAAAATATATATCAATGAATTTATCAATGTTTTATCTTTATATACATCATTATCATAAAAGAGGCAATCAATTAGATACAGATCAGTTATAGGGTAGATTTATTATAGAATATTGTGACTGAATGAGATAAACTGTCCAGTCAAAAACGATTATTGGAAAATCAACGTCTTTTCGCATGACATAGCTCTGTATTACTGATTGGACAAATGACCTTTCCTTTTTAAAAGTGTGTCATTTTCGGAAAACACGCTCACTGACCTTGGTTCAAAATATTATGGATTGACGCAATAGTAATCGTCGTGGTGAACAGAAATTGATTGTAAAGGATATATGCACTGAGTGTTGTGTGTAATTTGCTGTAGCATTTGAAAGTCCAGAGGTTTCTTGCATTTTTCTATGTAAAAATTAGGGGGTGGGGTAAAAGTAAAACTGTAACTGTCAGCCTGAGAGCAGGTATAGTTGAATTTATGGTGTGCAAATTAGTTTTTACTCCTATATAGAAGACAGTAATGATTATTGCTTGCTGACACATGAGCTTGTAACTAACAATCAAAAATGGCAACTGGCCGCCGCCAGAATGACTGCAAAATGTACCATCCCTTGCTATACCTCTAATGGCTGTGTTGTAGTGATTCTAATGATAAACATCATTTTTTTTTTTTTTTTTTTTTTTTTTTTTTTTATTTTATTTTTTTTTTGTTCGGTTAGATTATGGCCGAACGTCCTTCAGTTTATCCGGTAAATCATTAATATAAAAGATAAATAATATGGGGGCGAGTACTGATCCCTGTGGATTTCCAGAAGTTATAGGCTGCCATTCTGAAAACTCGCCATTAACATTCACCTTCTGTTTTTTTACTTTCAAGAAGTCTTCTATCCAACACAATATCTCGTCACCAAAACCGTAGGCCTGTAATTTTAAGAGAAGCCGCCTATGCGGAATAGAATCAAAGGCCTTCTTTATGTCAATATAAATAACGTCAGTTTGTTTACTCTCATCATATGCACTGGTTAAGGTTCCGTTCACAGTTTCGTACTTTTGCCAAAAATTTCAATATTAAGGGGTAGGGCATGAAATTGGGCTGTAAATTATCCTCTTCCAATAATTTGTCGACATCTTTCCCCAAATCGTATCAATTATGCCTCAAACATGTGAAACATACTCATTTTCTATTTTTTAGACTGGTAAAAACCGGGATTATATAAGGATCCCGGATCGTTCGCCAGTCATAGCCGGTGACGCTCTCGACTGTTGACTTTGCAAGGGTTATCTTTGTTCACAAATAGCGAAAAAAGTAGATGGATGGCACATATTTGTGCACTGCTCATTATGATCCTGGGTTGATTCTCTAAGTATTTGCATGAGTTTATGGGGCGTTTCTTTTACATAGAATACGCATGTGGACCCAGGCTTTAGGCATATTTCACGAAAATTCACTGGTCTGAAAGAGGGGGTAGGGGAAAATATTCCCAATACAGGTAGGGTGATAGTCAGTGCTAGGCGATTTAAATGATGTTTTTTGTTGTTGGTCAATTGATTTAATGATTTTATTGCAGAAATCGGATTGGTCACCAGATTGGACAGAGTTATTATCGATTTTGGCGGATCTAGCTAAATTAACTGAAAAAATGCTCAATAAAATGTGGACTGCTACTTAAATCATCTAGGACATCTAAAAGTTGCAAAATGCAACTACGCTTTTCTCTAAAACCGTACTGGCAATCTGAGAACAAGTTATTATCATTCATGTGTTTCATAAGAACTTCCCTGACAGTTTTTTCACAGAGTTTGCATGGGATACATGTTAATGACACTGGTCGATAGTTTGAGGGATCTGTCCGTTCACCTTTGTTCTTAAACAATGCTGACACATTAGCTTGTTTCGACAAAGCAGGAATACATTGCTCTTCAAAAGTCTTATTCATTAGTATACAAAGAGGTTCACAAAGTTCTTCGGCTGCTTCCTTCAAAATGCGAGGGCCCCATAGATTTAAATACATTCAATCCCTTCAATTGTTTCAAAACAGTACTAATAGTTAACTTAGAAACTGGTGTCCCATTATATCGAATGTCAAAAAATAGGGTAAAGGTCCTGGTGGTTCATTCACAAATACAGATGCGAAGAAGTCATTCAGTAGGTTAGCTTTCTGTTTGTTATATCAGTAATCAAATTTCCATGTCTGTCTTTTAAATCAGCCATCTTAGTCCTAGATTTAAGTCTGCTCCCGAACATATGACCAGAATCCCTTTGTATTTGTTTTAATATCATTCACAATGTGTTTCTCAAAGGACACACGATGATGAGATAGTTCACCAAAGAATGTTGCCCACTATTCCAAAGCAGCTGCAAAAACGTCAAATTTCAACAATGAAAAGATTAAAACACTTACCGTACGGTGTTCTGTTAAAAGAAAAAGCGTCCATGATAATAAAAGAAAATCCAAATATTCATTTCGACGCCTTCAAAACGCGTTCATCCAATGTTTTCAGTATGACGTTTAGTTTTGGTGACGTCAACGTTTCTTCAAAGAAACGTCAAGTTACCACGTAACATCGCGCCGTTTTAAGGTGAAAACTGAGTATTCTTACGCATTGCTTTTATCGAAGTACAAAGTCTTCCAAACAACCGATCAGAATGTAGGAAATTAGTAAAGTTGGAATTATTGGCCGTTAAGCAAAAGGAAAATATTAGTATAGAATGATTACAAGAGTTTGTTTCACAGAATGTACTGTATCCTCATTTTCTGTGGAATGGAACATGAAAGTTGGTTATAACTCATGCAGATTTGGGTTAATTTTGGAAACAAATGTATAAAGTCATGTTTTGTACTTTATATGTAGCTTACAACTTACAATATCATAAACTATGGACTGCAAGCAAACATGTTTACAAAAACAGAAGCATTTGACCAACAAACACTGAGGCAGCTATGCTACAGTACAGTTGTCGCGATGCTTTGAGCGTACGCGCATTTGCGCGTTGCGCGTGGTTGCGCGTAGGGGATTATCTTCACTCGCGAGTCACTCGCAAACTACGCACAATCTTGCGCGATTACCTCGCAAACACGCAAAACCATTTGTCAAACACGCACGATTGACGCAATGTAAAAAATATTGCTTGTAAGGTGTGTTGTAAAACATGTTTCATATTGAATTTTCATGCCCGCCTGATGTCAACATGTATGTCAAATCTGATTGCATCGATTACTGTCTGATCCATCCAAGTTTTCATACTTAATACATGCAGATATACTTCGTACAAAGGTAGTACAAAGCGACTAGGTTAGAGATACATGTCATGTAGAATATTCGTCTGACCCGAAGGAAAATTGATACACTATTTTTTTCTTTATAAATAATGAGAAGAACATAGTGTAAACAGAAGGTCTGCGGTGAGCCCCGTCACATACCTTAGCTATCCCAAATACAGGTATGGAGAATATTTTTTCTATTAAACCAAGCATTCATTTCTCAGTCTTGGTAATTAAACAGATACAAGTAGGCAATGATCAGGAAAAGCACAATCAGAAAGAAATTCTTACTCCAAAAACCGAGGTAGGAAAAAACAAAATGACAATTAGGTACTTATATTTAGAGAACATATCGTAAGCCGAGTGAGCAGCTACTTCCCAATAGGTGGCCCCTCAGTTACCCGAACTTAACTAAACATCACGAAAACATTTCAGTGTAATGTATACTCACTTGAACCCCACTTTTCTAATAGCAAAACTGGGGTATACAGGGGTTTACCTAATTTTCTAATTTTGGCCCAAAAACAAAGATCGTGGGTATTCGTTAGAACCGCCTCGCCTCGCGGAGGCGGTTCTAACTGTATACCCACATTCGATGTTTTGAGCAAAATAAGAAAAGTAAACAAAATCTACAGAAAATTTTCAGTTTTTACAACATTGGAAAAATCAGTATATTACATAGGCATGTTTTCGTAATGACTATAAAAACGTGCATAAATTAAGTATACTGTAGTTGTTCGGTCCTCGTGGTGAATCTCTAAACGCCATTGAATTTAAGCACACAAACATGTACAGTATGTCGTGTTTGTATATTTATATGCAGCTGTAAAACCAACTTGTTACAACATAAATCTTAGTTATTTTGATTTGTGGTTTTACGTCCCGATTAACAATTTAAGTTACACGAAAAACAAAAATTATGAAAAGCAGGAAAATATAAATAAACTCCAGCAAGTTCATATGCGAATACTAGTCTGAACTGTTTGCGCGCATGCAGTTTTACGCGTTGGCTGCGGTTGATGGTAAAAGTAAGATGGCCAAGATGAGCCTCAATCATTTTTTTTTTTTTTTTTTTCATTTGATAAAAATGACTTGCTATGCTTCAAACAATTTTGATGACTGACTAACAACAACTCACTGTCATATTGTAGCCTGGCTAATTGGCTAGCCTGTACTTCACAGTGAACAAGTTAATTGTTTTGTTTTGTTTTATGTCCGAAATAGTCCCAAACATAAAGGACAAAACAACTGATTAATAGCCAAACGTATATATAGTTGTTGTTAAATTGAGCGTCATTTACAAAAAAACGTTGAAACTGAGCAAAAAAAGTAGTAATTTACAAATACTTTTTATAAGTACATGTACTTGAATGTTATAGTGCGATGAAGCACGTCACGCATCGCGCAAAGATCTATGCGCGATGCGCGACGAACCAAAAGAACTTTGCGCGTCACTCGCAAATTGTATTATGTAAAACTTGCGCGTCACTCGCGAGTGACGCGCGAGTCACTCGCAAAATGTTTTTAGAAGGGATTAAAAAATTTTGCGCGTTGCGCGATCGCTCAAAGCATCGCGACAACTGTACTGTATGCTCCCATTATCACCGTCAGAGGTCCTTGGTCAATGTCCCAGAATATTTATGAACAATGATAAAAATTGGGCAATATAATTGTATAATACAAACGGCGAGTTCTGAATTCAAAGTCTTGTCACGTTATATGATATCAAAATGCACATGTTCATGTTGTCCTGGGACCCTACTCTCGGTTTCATGCAGTGTCTGGACCACATTAAGATGCCTCACGAGGATTAAAATGAATGGTATGAATGCAGTTGGCAGAAGATAAATTGTTGATGTTATCTTCAGTATGAAAATAAATGTATGAATTGATGAAATGTACTAGATCCTACTGTCGACTTCATTCAGTATCTGATACACCTCCAGTTACTGGAAAATCTCCAGGTATTTTCAGGGCGTTAAATATGAAAGGAATTAATGGAATCAATTTATAAGGCACTGTCAACAGATCATAATATAGTATGCAATATAATAGCTCTTAGCGAAAGAAATATCTTAAAACAGTAGTGGGTTAACTTCCAAAAATACAGTCAACGCCCCTCATCGACAATATTTAAGATATAATGGACATTTGGCTGAAACTGCCTTTTACATGTACATTACTAGGTTAAATTATACAACGTTTATGTTTTACCAAAGAATAATGGTAGTGGCCCTCGAAAACATGAACAGTGCAGTAGAACTTGATTCAATTAATTCGCCATTTTATTTTCATTCTTTAGATGACGTCAAACATTGATCTTCTGCAATCTTAATTCCTACCAATTTCATGTCCAATTCACAATGCACTCAAAAGAGTACTATCGTGGGCCCAAATGTGACCTATTAGCACTCAAAGGCGTATGACGTGGGCTCAAAAGTGACCCGCTGTCAAAAAGAAGGTTTATATGTATATGATAGTGTGGTGAACGATTTTCAGACTTAAGGCGGCGAACAACACCTTATCAATGGAAGCGGAGGTGACAAGACGCATGCTGTACCAAGACGAGCAAGAGTTATGGAACTTTCTCGCCGCTCAGCTACAACTCCACTCGGGTCATTTTATAGACAGACTTCCAGCTATTGAGAATGTAATTACCTCCCTGTTGCAGTACAAAAGGTAATTTGCTTGGTGGCAAGGCGAACTTATATATACTACTCAAAATTTGATACTCATCCAGGTATTATTTTCCATACTCCAAAGAGTAAAGCACCCACAGCTTTGCCTAAATTTAATAACAACCCCAAGAGGCAAGAATGATATTCTCAATCGCTTTCTGTTAGAAAATGTCTCGAAGCTACCGAAGGAAAGAAATTTGAAACAATTTGAAATAAATGTCTTACCAAAGTCCACGTAACAATTCTTCTAAATGGCAATCTGTGAGTCCTGGTTTTTATCATGATTTATTTGTTTGTTCATGATGATTCATTGACTAGTTAGACACGAGGACCGAAGAACTAACTAAATGTTATGAACCACTGCAGAAGCTGAGGGTGAGGTTATGGCCATGTAAAACCGGTTTAAGCCCGCCAGTAACTTTGTGTTACTGATCGTTCCAAGGCGATACTTCTGTGGTGGTTCTTTTTGTTTTATGTCTTGCTGTTTAAATTGTTTGTGCTGTTGGCGCCTTATGTATGTTTTCATATTTTTAGTTAAGTTAAGGTAACTGAGTGGCCACCTATTGGGAAAATAGCTGCTCATTCGGCTTACGAATGCTTCATGGTATAAGTACCTGATTGTTAGTTTGGTTTTTTCCCACCTCGGTTTTTGGAGTGGGAATCTTTTTCTGATTGCGCCTTTTCCTGATCTTTGCCTACTTGTACCTTTCTAAAATTTGAAAAAAAAGTAAAAAAAAAAACAAACAAAAAAACAGTGGTTCTTTTGAAAATTATCCCTCACATGGTCATTGTAAACAAGCTTTTACCCCACACTGCACACAAATGCCAGAATGTATTTTAGACTGACTGTCACAGAAAAATCATATTCAAGTCGAGTTTTGTGCACACTGAGGACTTTTAGAATAATAGCCCAGTAAAATGGTTGAGGGACCCAAAACAAATTACAACACTTTTTTTTCAATTACCCTAGACCTGTATTATAAACATACTAAACGTATACTAAAATCAGAGGATATGAAATTTGATTTTTTTCACAATCCTTGTTAAAGTAGGATTTTCATCACTGAAAAACTATACATTGTACAAAAGATGGGTCGATTAATAAGTTTGGTTAAATTTTAAACATAGAAACACTCCTTAGGCTTCAGTTGATATGTTTGTCACAATTCAGATGCCAAAATCTTTAAAGTTCTAGTAAAAATAATAAACTACAAGCATTGGTTTACCCCACCCACTAATGAAAAATTTGAAATTTCGTTTTTTAAATTATCCAGATTAACAGGTCCTCTGAATGTGCTTCACGGAGAAAGGAGAAGGCAGCAATGTTTCCTAATGTAGTTTACTTTCCAGATGCTATAATATTAATTGGTAGAGTGTAGCTGGTTCACTTATTTACGTTTTCATTAATGGCAATATGTCTTACGAACCAGTTGAAAATCAGACCAACGATCAACTTGACATTGTCTTGGCAATCATTTGACACCATCTTAAGCTCTCTTTGGCATCTCCAACTCAATCATTTGACACCATCTTAAGCTCTCTTTGGCATCTCCAACTCAGTTACGAGAAGTTGGGACACAAGTGATTAAGTACGCAACCTTAGTTTATTCGGTATTTCTCAACTTTATAAGGTTTCCTTTCACATCCTAGGAGGAAGAGGTCAAATTCCAAGTCGAGCGGTCCTGGCTTTAATTCGTGCTAGGGTGCAGTGTTGTGCATAAAGCAAGACACATTTACTTTCTATAGTAGAACATAGAAGTGAAGTCACCACTGGGACGTTTAAATACAGACAAAGTTTTTGTAAAGATATTTGACTGCTTGACACTATTTCTCTCTACAAAAAGAGTTGAAAACATATATTTTTAACATATACGTATAACCCCTTAGTTTTTTCGGGCTTTGTCTTCGCATCAGAAAACCAACAAACTGTATATATGCGAAACCAAAGGGGCAGATCAGTTGTGCAGAAACTGAACAGATGATCACCGCCTTTGGTTTGGTCCATAGATAGTACGATGCCTTTTCTTCCTACGGTAGAAATCCAATGCTCTAACCACTGAGCCAAAGAGTCGACTTTCTGACACAGTATGTCAGAGATTGCACATATATCGGATACACTGTATAGAATAGCTGTGCATTCTATAGAAGCTACTCATCTAGTAATCTGCCAGCCCGAACTTCTAACCATGGCAAATAATCTTGAATTAATGAAGATGCAAAAAGGACACATCACACACCCATTTCGAGAGAGTAATCATTTATGATCACGAGTCGATTATGTCATTTTATGACTGTTTATGGTCCATTACCGACGAGACCCCATCTAACGAATATGCACATTCGTAAATATAAGGGGATGCCAATTGTCAAAATCTAATACTTGTATAATTTTTACCTGTATAAACAAAAATGACATTTTACCAAGGAGACTGGATTTTCTAGACACATTCTTGTATGAGTCATTCAAACATCGAATACAGATTATTTTATGCCCAAAACTCAGCTCCACATAGCATGTTTATGGTGGTAGCTTATAGTAAAATATCCAGCATGCCAGACGGATGAAAACGGAATCAAACCAGGAAGTTACTTGAACAATGCTGATAAGCGTGTTGCTGTGCCCTCTAGAGCTGAGGTTTTGGGCTTAAAAATAATCTGTATTCGATGTTTGAATGACTCATACCAGAATGTTTCAAAAATATCCAGTCTCCTTGGTAAAATTGTCATTTTTCTTTATACAGGTAAAAACTACACAAGTATTAGATTTTGACAACTGGCATCCCCATAAGATAATGCGTAGTTTGAAAAAAAAAACACGTTACTAGTGGGATTCGAACCACGGTCCTCGAGTTAGAAATCCAATTCGCTAACCACTAAGCCAATGAGTCGGCTCTCCGACGCAGTATGTATATTGTACATATCGGATACATTTATCGAATAGCTGTGTTATTTATAGGTGTCCTACGTCAGACACCTCAAGGTCCAAGCCGTCTGCTGTGACTGCACATGCCCGTTTTTGTCGGACCTACTCGGAAACCCAGATTGTTGGTTTTCTCACGCAAAGGCTCATTTGCTGTTGTAATGCAACTGATCTTTGTCTACGATGAGGGAAGAAACTCATCATAATTCACCCTGTCCAACGTTGACGGCGGTGAAACGGTCCCAACACCGGTTACTACGGTGCTTTCGCTACAAAATGTGATGGATGCGAATAAATTTCTTGTTTTGTTCAATGTTATATAAACGTTTGCGATGAAGTAAAACGCGCATCTAATGGAGAATTAACTTGACTTTTTATTTCTGCTAGAACGAAAAAGTGTTTTTGTATAATTTTTCCAAACATTCGATCCAAAAATTGTAAACAAGGTTCGGCCAAGGCCTATTCGGCCGATTTCTGCAGAAACTGTTCGTATTTTCCAAAACACGCACAAAAATGTAAGCAAACGAGCATTTCGCAATGACTTGTAGGCAAGATTGTGGGACGTTTGCATCGTTCTCGATATATTTTCCCCCGAAAAATGCACAGGAAGAATTTTATGGCAAAAAGTAAAAACAACGCCGGTTACTACGGTACCAGAATTACCTGGATTGTTGTATAGCCTATAGGCATTCTAGCTTTACAAGATGCGGATTGTGTTACTAATTTGCGCCCTGCTTCTGCCTACATACCTCTTTAATGTAGTTTCGGGAACTATACGTTCATTGGCATGGTTATCAACCCTAACATGAAGAGATTCTAATGAAACAGTTCCGTATTGTTGGTTCCAATAGGAAAACGGGGCTTGTCCCCGACTCACCAATTGCACGTAATTATACTTTGAGGTACCTTGGTATTATAAGTTTCACCAACCTTTCTGCAACCCTTTTAAATTGAAGTACTTTCTTGCTTGTACTTACTTACTCGCTCAATGACTCTATGACTGACTCACGCATTTGGAAGTTTCGAGTCGAAACATTATCCTCCAGTATGTTATAATAATAATGATGATGATGATAATAATAATAATAATAATAATAATAATAATAATAATAATAATAATAATAATAATAATTGTTTTCGATAATTTTTCCCCAAAAAATGCACAGGAAGAATT
Source organism: Rugalucina vietnamica (assembly GCA_964017185.1). Classification (NCBI taxonomy): domain Eukaryota; kingdom Metazoa; phylum Mollusca; class Bivalvia; order Lucinida; family Lucinidae; genus Rugalucina; species Rugalucina vietnamica. Next base: position 5,095,783 of record OZ024871.1, on the reverse strand, counting down.
TTATGACAAAAAGAAAAAACAACGCCGGTTACAACGGTGCCAGATTTACCCGGATAGATGTGCATTCTAGCTTTACAATTTGCGGATTTTGTTACTAATTTGTGTCATGCTTCTGCCTGCACACCTCTACCTCTTTCATGTAGGTTTCGGGAACTTTACGTCCATTGGCATGTACATCAAGTCTATAGTGAAGAGGTTATATATATATATATATATATATATATATATATATATATATATATATATATATATATATATATATATATATATATATATATATATATATATATATATATATATATATATATATATATATATATATATATAACAAAATAAAGTCCGATTCCACAATGTATTCACTATTTAATTAATTCTCTACCGGTTTCACTGCTATTTTACAGATCATCAGGAGTTAAATATGGCGTTGTTGCGTAGATACTAACTTAACGCGTAGATCTACGCAACAACGCCATATTTAACTCCTGATGATCTGTAAAATAGCAGTGAAACCGGTAGAGAATTAATTAAATAGTGAATACATTGTGGAATCGGACTTTATTTTGTTTTATATCTTTGCACTTCTATGTGTTTTCGTTTTCGTTTTTGGACATTCATATATATATATATATATATATATATATATATATATATATATATATATATATATATATATATATATATATATATATATATATATATATATATATATATATATATATATATATATATATATATATATATATATATATATATATGAAACGGTTCCGCATTCTGGTATTGTAATAAGATAGATCGTGTCTCATTGTAGAAAAGGTTGCCGTTAGCCATATAAGACACTACTCATTTCTAATTAAACTTCTTCGTATTTTTCTTACTTCAGAACTGACTCATTAAGATTAAGGTGTTTCTAACAACTCTTAACAAACTAAAAACCAAAACAAAAACAACATTTCTTACTGTTCTGGAAAATAAACGTTCCTCAGATCGACCCGATTTTCTCCCATGAACTAGAGTTTTTAAAAAGACTTTGAAAATGCATAAGTCATATAGTAAAATAACTTCTTTGTCTGGCTTATTAAAACAGATCATTTAAGAGCAGTGAACATATTAATGGGAAAGGGGTGGGTCATACTGCGGTTTCGGATACTCAAGTGACCCTTTAGATTTGGCAACAAAGAGAATTACTGTAAATTTGTAACTTTCAAGAGGGAAGTCAACACAAAGACTAGAATTATCCAAATGGCAAAGTATTGTATTGTTTCTTGCAGAATGAGACAATATAAGTAGAGGATGCGAAAGGAGTCATCATTGACCTTCTAATAGATCAAAGATAAAAAAAAAGATCCACAGTCGTTTCAAACGCGAACCTTTGAGACTTTCATTGAAGACCGAGCTCCAATTGAACTAAGAAGTTCAGTATCTGCTGAAAAGATAATCTTCTCCCCATTGAAAAGATCTTGTTTGAAAGATCTTGTTTGGTTGGGATTTTTTTCACAGACGTGACAATCCATTTTCTGACAAAAAATAAGTAAACATATATAGCTCCGTTTCAAAAATAACAGACCCCTGCAATGTCGCAACCCCGTACCCTGCATTGCATGGATCATTGCTGGATGGCTATTAATTTGGCCTGAATGAAACTTCTACATTTTGCGTATGCATTCATGTGTGTTAAACTGGTATTTATCTTATATTGATCAGGAGCAGTCCAATTGGACAGGAAGTTGCCTTCGGCGTGTACCAAAATTCCGGCAGATTAAATGTCAAATTTTCAAGGTAGCTGCCTGTCCAATCGGACTGCTCATGATCAGTATATACTAAATACCAGTTTAACACACATGAATGTATACACAAAATAATAGAAAATTCATTCAGGAGGCAATATACGGTTAACATAAGGTGGGTAAAGCATTCCAAATAACTATATGAGGCAATATACGTTTAACATAAGGTGCATGCATGATGTCACAGAGGGGGAGATAAATTATTTGTTTGTATGTTTGTTCTTGCTTTGACGTTCCAGTCAACAGTAACTGTTGTGGCCAGATTGGGAAGGGCTTCGACATTTTGTGGGACTGCTATCCTAGATTGGGGTGCCATTTGAAATCCATTTTTTGCTCCAACACAGCATACATGTATATCTCATATTATATTTATACCGAAGAAATTACTGCGTTCACTTTACATTGCTAAAAATATTGAATATTTAAGAAATAGATCAGCTCTAGCAGCGAGTTGTGAGATCAAATCACGAGCGCGCAGCGCGAGTGATTTATCTGCGTACAACTGACTGACAAACAGTGAATTATTACTCAACAATTCACGCACTAGAGCTGATCTTTTCAGATTCTTACTTGTAATAAACAAAATAAAAACATTTTAAACCTTCAGTTTCTCAGTAACTTTTCGACCATTGCACTGATGAAATTCCGCCAAACTTTTGACGTTACTGCAAATGTCTACACATGTTTGGCACCGGCGTTTTTAACGCGTTGAAATGACGTTACACCGTCTAAAGTCTAGGTAACGTCTAAATAGCTGAGGTCATAATTTAACCAAAATGGCGTAAAACGTCGTAAATTAAAGTCACGCTTATTCGCCCAGTGAAATCAATGAACAATACGACACTTTTTTTTAACCCGATGTGTGTTAGAATTTTACTGTATTCAATAGTTTAGAATGTTTTCGATGGAAACTTATGTCATTGTTTTGGGCATCAGTATAGTGGTCAGGTTGTAATGGATCTATTTTCGTAATTTTCGTGTGCCACGAGGTGTGCCTAAAATGCGCACTGCATGCTGTTGTTTAAACGGCGACAAAATCTTCTGGGTGTAGAAGCGGTAGCCTGCATGGGTTATGGTCAACTCGTACTGTTAACCAACTCGTCCCTAGTCAACTCGTACTGTCGCCAAGCTGTACCTCAAGTCAACTCGTACTTTGTTATTGGTCAAATATTATCATCTAACTAATGTAACACTAACTTTGAGGACACTTTTCTCTGTATTTGGCATAAAAGCGGAGATTTTCTATCAATTACTCTATCTTTTGCATATTAACAAGTCTTAGATTGTACAAAGGCCCTATGATCAATAAATACCATTTAAAGTTTCGTGAGAAATCAATCACTTTATCATTTTCTTTAGCCTATGTAAAGTGATTTTTGTTCACATCTTGTCCATTTGGTCATTTGACATCGGTCTATAAAACAAAAGTTATTTTTTCCTTCGCAAGGAAACACCATACGAAATGGTTTTCATTGAACATGTAGTTTCAAAGAAAAAAGATGTTTGAATATCATGGAAATATATTATGTATATAGCCCCTGGGCAGCGACATACACCACTCCATCAGGCCAATTTATTTTCTCATCATAAAACTACTGTCCATCTGTATCTACTTGACATACACCAGACTAGCCCAAAACTTGGCTTCTTCAAGAAGCCAACTTGTATTTAATAGTTTGCACGGGTCTAAAGAAGCAAGTTCCCGGCGGGACTACTTTCGATAGTATAGAAGGTCGCCATTGAAAAAAATATCTGGCAGCCATTTTCCATTTCCATTTCAACTAAACGAACGACGAAACTAGAAAAAAAATACAGATTTCCTCGCACAATAAATACACAAAACTTCATTTCAGGACACATACCTCAAATTTTGGAAGAACAATAATTTAAAAGTATTTGTACTCCGAATTTCTAACTTTGTTCATGAAATTTCCGATCGCAACGACGCCCAAGAGTCACGTCGTCATCCATTTTACTGCAACGTCACGGTTCTCGCGTACACAAAGGCGAAGCTCTGCGTGTGTTGCAAAATGGTGATAAGTCGTTAGAAACGATACCTTTTTACATGAAATGTGGCCAAATACAATGTCTATCAGGACTGGAGATGCCAGGTATAAGCATTTACAAACCTTCCATTGCGTACTTTAGGGTAAACTCGTTCACATGGCTGAGATTCACTCGCAAGCTCGTGCGTCCTCGCCATATCGTTGGCTCGTTGACAAAACCTCGTAACTGCAAAAAACAAAATTTTTCAGGAGAAGCAAAAAACTAAAACTTGTATATAGATAATATATAAATGTGCATGTTTACAAATTGTTGTATATACAAAACTTGATAAATGAAAGCTAGAAGCAGATTCTTATGATGAATTAAGGAATGCATTTATGAGAAATCATTCATATGCAACTTTTGCATATCTAAAAGATAAAGATTTTCTTGTATTTAAATTTTTTGAAATCGCATATACGAGGTTTTGTCACCTTTTTTTCAAGTCCGTTTACCATTTGTAGTTACGATGTTTTGTAAGGTCATCGAAAAACTAACTTCCCATTGGACATAACCTACAAGGCTTTGTCACAAGCTGAATTTGAATGTTTTGAATCGCGCCATGTGAAAAAACGATTTTTGAAAAAAGTGCAGTTACGAGGTTTTGTCAACGAGCCAACGATATGAACTCGTTCAGAATAGTTTTCGACATTCATTCAATAACCTATTATTATTATTATTATTATTATTATTATTATTATTATTATTATTATTATTATTATTATTGGAAAATGTTTCGACTCGAAACTTTCGAATGCGTGAGTCTTTGAGAGTCATTGAGCGAGTAAGTACATGTAAGTACAAGCAAGAAAGTACTTCAATTTAAAAGGGTTGCAGAAAGGTTGGTGAAACTTATAATACCAAGGTATACTTGCAATTGGTGAGTCGGGGACAAGCCCTGTTTTTCCTATTGGAACCACTTCTATCTCATAACTATACGGAACTGTTTCATTAGAATCTCTTCAATTTAGGGTTGATAACCATGCCAATGAACGTATAGTTCCCGAAGCTACATTAAAGAGGTATGTAGGCAGAAGCAGGGCACGAATTAGTAACACAATCCGCATCTTGTAAAGCTAGCCTGAATGCCTATCTATCCAACAATCCAGGTAATTCTGGTACCGTAGTAACCGGCGTTGTTTTTACTTTTTGCCATAAAATTCTTCCTGTGCATTTTTCGGAGGAAAATCTATCGAGAACGATGCAAACGTCCCACAATCTTGCCTACAAGTCATTGCAAAATGCTAGTTTGTTTACATTTTTTGCGTATTTTGGAAAATACGAACAGTTTCTGTAGAAATCGGCCGAATAGGCCTTGGCCGAACCTTGTTTACCAACTTTGAATCGAATGTTTGGAAAAATGATACAAAAACTGTTTTTCGTTCAAGCAGAAATAAAAAGTCAAGTTAATTCTCCATTAGATGCGCGTTTTACTTCATCGCAAACGTTTATATAACATTGAACAAAACAAGAAGTTTATTCGCATCCATCAAATTTTGTAGCGAAAGCACCGTAGTAACCGGTGTTGGGACCGTTTCACCGTCGTCAACGTTGGACAGGGTGTAATTGGCCTTATATTTTATACACATATACCTTCATTTGCATTGTGTCTTAAACTACTAATAAACATAGTAAAACCAGCAAACAGTAAACTTGCTCTATAACTTTATGAAACACATGTATTGCACTGATAAGCCTCAAGATGCTTGAAAAAGACTCACCTAATGACATATCAAAGACTTTGTCAGTCGTTTATGCTTAACTCTATATTCCAATAAGATATACAAAAGTCTTCTACAAAACGTTTGGGAATGTTGATTAGAAATAATATGTGTATGCACTGAAATACGAGTGGACGGGGTAATTCAGTGCTTATTGAATGCCAACGACCAATTTTACTGATTCTTCAATCAGTAGTGCACATTTCAAGTTTAAATAATTTCAGAATAGTTCATGAACAGAATATAAACAGTCATAATGTAAAATCACAATATATCACATGTATTGGTGAATATTTGAAATAGCAAAATATGCCAAAACGTACACCAGATTAGACAAAAAAATCAAACTTCATATTTTCCGAATAGGTATACTTTTAGTATTTACTCTATGAAGGTTGTTTCTCCACAAAAATCTAAGACAAATTTGTTTTGCAATTTGTTTTGGGTTTTACAAAAAAATCTATTGCTTGCTTAGACTATAATGACATCATTTTAGGATTTTAGAAAAGAAAGTGTCCAAAAATGCTCATTGGGCAATGACACGACATTTTCTGTTTCAAATGAAACTTTAATGCATTGTCCAAGAAAACGCAAATGAGACTCCGGTTTCTTCGGCATTGTTACTTAACCTAAATCTGACGAATGGATTCTCCCATCATTATCATAAGGGCGAGTCCACTTTCAATTTTAGGAGCGTCAGGAGTGATTTTTATTTTTTATTCAATTTTTCGATGAAAATTCTCTAAGCAAACAGAATAGTCCCAGATGGGACGCCGCGTTCTGCGGCGTCACATCTGGGGCTATTCTGTTTGCCCATGTCCCATAAAAGGGACGCCAGGCTTAAATGAGTTAAAAGTGAATCGAACTCAGAGTGTTTACACTGTGTTTGTAGGGATAGCAATACTACGAAAGCCGGGTAGGGCCATTTCTTATTTCTAACTTCTAACTTCTAACTTCTAACTTCTTACTTCTAACTTCTAACTTCTTACTTCTAACTTCTAACTTCTAACTTCTAACTTCTTACTTCTAACTTCTAACTTCTAACTTCTATGTTTGTATGTTCACATACATGCTTGAGCATGTGTATGTTTGCGCATGCGCAGATACCATACCGTCCGTCCGTACGTCTGTCTGTGCATGGCTCTGTGCATCCGTGCGTGCGTGCGGGTGTGAGAATGTGCATATAAGCATCCCAATCCACTTGTGCCTAAGTCCGAAAGGAGGCGCACGTGCAAGCGTGCACACGTGCGCTTGCATGCATACTCGTTAGTATTCACCTCTGCATGTACGTATGTTCGTGCTAGTGTATGTGTGCGTGTATGCATGCGTACTCGGTCGTGCATGCGCACTGGCACGTGTGTAGGACCTGGTGTTTCCTTATTTCTAACTTCTAACTTCTAACTTCTAACTTCTTACTTCTAACTTCTAACTTCTAACTTCTTACTTCTAACTTCTAACTTCTAACTTCTATGTTTGTATGTTCACATACATGCTTGAGCATGTGTATGTTTGCGCATGCGCAGATACCATACCGTCCGTCCGTACGTCTGTCTGTGCATGGCTCTGTGCATCCGTGCGTGCGTGCGGGTGTGAGAATGTGCATATAAGCATCCCAATCCACTTGTGCCTAAGTCCGAAAGGAGGCGCACGTGCAAGCGTGCACACGTGCGCTTGCATGCATACTCGTTAGTATTCACCTCTGCATGTACGTATGTTCGTGCTAGTGTATGTGTGCGTGTATGCATGCGTACTCGGTCGTGCATGCGCACTGGCACGTGTGTAGGACCTGGTGTTTCCTTATTTCTAACTTCTAACTTCTAACTTCTAACTTCTTACTTCTAACTTCTAACTTCTAACTTCTTACTTCTAACTTCTAACTTCTATGTTTGTATGTTCACATACATGCTTGAGCATGTGTATGTTTGCGCATGCGCAGATACCATACCGTCTGTCCGTACGTCTGTCTGTGCATGGCTCTGTGCATCCGTGCGTGCGTGCGGGTGTGAGAATGTGCATATAAGCATCCCAATCCACTTGTGCCTAAGTCCGAAAGGAGGCGCACGTGCAAGCGTGCACACGTGCGCTTGCATGCATACTCGTTAGTATTCACTAACATGCGCAGATACCATACCGTCCGCACGGATGCACAGAGCCATGCACAGACAGACGTACGGACGGACGGTATGGTATCTGCGCATGCGCAAACATACACATGCTCAAGCATGTATGTGAACATACAAACATAGAAGTTAGAAGTTAGAAGTTAGAAGTAAGAAGTTAGAAGTTAGAAGTTAGAAGTTAGAAGTAAGAAGTTAGAAGTCAGAAATAAGGAAACACCAGGTCCTACACACGTGCCAGTGCGCATGCACGACCGAGTACGCATGCATACACGCACACATACACTAGCACGAACATACGTACATGCAGAGGTGAATACTAACGAGTATGCATGCAAGCGCACGTGTGCACGCTTGCACGTGCGCCTCCTTTCGGACTTAGGCACAAGTGGATTGGGATGCTTATATGCACATTCTCACACCCGCACGCACGCACGGATGCACAGAGCCATGCACAGACAGACGTACGGACGGACGGTATGGTATCTGCGCATGCGCAAACATACACATGCTCAAGCATGTATGTGAACATACAAACATAGAAGTTAGAAGTAAGAAGTTAGAAGTTAGAAGTTAGAAGTAAGAAGTTAGAAGTTAGAAGTTAGAAATAAGGAAACACCAGGTCCTACACACGTGCCAGTGCGCATGCACGACCGAGTACGCATGCATACACGCACACATACACTAGCACGAACATACGTACATGCAGAGGTGAATACTAACGAGTATGCATGCAAGCGCACGTGTGCACGCTTGCACGTGCGCCTCCTTTCGGACTTAGGCACAAGTGGATTGGGATGCTTATATGCACATTCTCACACCCGCACGCACGCACGGATGCACAGAGCCATGCACAGACAGACGTACGGACGGACGGTATGGTATCTGCGCATGCGCAAACATACACATGCTCAAGCATGTATGTGAACATACAAACATAGAAGTTAGAAGTTAGAAGTTAGAAGTAAGAAGTTAGAAGTTAGAAGTAAGAAGTTAGAAGTTAGAAGTTAGAAGTTAGAAATAAGGAAACACCAGGTCCTACACACGTGCAAGTGCGCATGCACGACCGAGTACGCATGCATACACGCACACATACACTAGCACGAACATACGTACATGCAGAGGTGAATACTAACGAGTATGCATGCAAGCGCACGTGTGCACGCTTGCACGTGCGCCTCCTTTCGGACCTAGGCACAAGTGGATTGGGATGCTTATATGCACATTCTCACACCCGCACGCACGCACGGATGCATAGAGCCATGCACAGACAGACGTACGGACGGACGGTATGGTATCTGCGCATGCGCAAACATACACATGCTCAAGCATGTATGTGAACATACAAACATAGAAGTTAGAAGTTAGAAGTTAGAAGTTAGAAATAAGGAAACACCAGGTCCTACACACGTGCCAGTGCGCATGCACGACCGAGTACGCATGCATACACGCACACATACACTAGCACGAACATACGTACATGCAGAGGTGAATACTAACGAGTATGCATGCAAGCGCACGTGTGCACGCTTGCACGTGCGCCTCCTTTCGGACTTAGGCACAAGTGGATTGGGATGCTTATATGCACATTCTCACACCCGCACGCACGCACGGATGCACAGAGCCATGCACAGACAGACGTACGGACGGACGGTATGGTATCTGCGCATGCGCAAACATACACATGCTCAAGCATGTATGTGAACATACAAACATAGAAGTTAGAAGTTAGAAGTAAGAAGTTAGAAGTTAGAAGTTAGAAGTTAGAAGTAAGAAGTTAGAAGTTAGAAATAAGGAAACACCAGGTCCTACACACGTGCCAGTGCGCATGCACGACCGAGTACGCATGCATACACGCACACATACACTAGCACAAACATACGTACATGCAGAGGTGAATACTAACGAGTATGCATGCAAGCGCACGTGTGCACGCTTGCACGTGCGCCTCCTTTCGGACTTAGGCACAAGTGGATTGGGATGCTTATATGCACATTCTCACACCCGCACGCACGCACGGATGCACAGAGCCATGCACAGACAGACGTACGGACGGACGGTATGGTATCTGCGCATGCGCAAACATACACATGCTCAAGCATGTATGTGAACATACAAACATAGAAGTTAGAAGTTAGAAGTTAGAAGTAAGAAGTTAGAAGTAAGAAGTTAGAAGTTAGAAGTTAGAAGTAAGAAGTTAGAAGTTAGAAGTTAGAAGTTAGAAATAAGGAAACACCAGGTCCTACACACGTGCCAGTGCGCATGCACGACCGAGTACGCATGCATACACGCACACATACACTAGCACGAACATACGTACATGCAGAGGTGAATACTAACGAGTATGCATGCAAGCGCACGTGTGCACGCTTGCAAGTGCGCCTCCTTTCGGACTTAGGCACAAGTGGATTGGGATGCTTATATGCACATTCTCACACCCGCACGCACGCACGGATGCACAGAGCCATGCACAGACAGACGTACGGACGGACGGTATGGTATCTGCGCATGCGCAAACATACACATGCTCAAGCATGTATGTGAACATACAAACATAGAAGTTAGAAGTAAGAAGTTAGAAGTTAGAAGTTAGAAGTTAGAAGTTAGAAATAAGAAATGGCCCTACCCGGCTTTCGTACAATACCCTAATACTTATAAAATTTTAGTAGTATAGTTAAGCCTATGTTCTCCCATTGTAATTTTTGATTCAAAAGTCTTTGAACTTTGCATTGAACAAGGTAAAAGTAGGTTATGACCAGGAAATGGCGCAATATATCCTTTGTGGAAGCAGTAAAAAATTTCAAAACAAGTGGGTGGGCTATATCGGTGACCTTTTATAACAAACAATCAATTGAAGCGCACCACTAGTGCTGTAATTTTGATAACTATTATGAGTGTGTGTTGAGATTCTTTATTGTCACATTTTCCTGGACATTCTTTTCTTAATTTTCATATAGAGCATCTTTACCGGAGGGGTAACACTTTTGCATTGCTGCATTATTTTAATAGCCAGATCAAATTTGAGTATTCCTAGCCCACACAGCCAAACACAACGTAACCTGCACAATAATGAGTCGCCTCGTAGGAAAACCAACAATCTGGTTTCTGAACAGGTCCGACATAAACCGGCCTGTACAAGCACAGAAGATGGCTAGAGACTGGAAATTTTGGATTTAGAAAGAAGATGAATGGTACTATCCGTGTAGCAAAGACGCAGATCAGCTTCGCAATTACTGCGAAGCTGATCTGCGTCTTTGTTTTCGCATATGCAGATCGTTGGTATTCTCATGAGGCGGCCCAATTAATAATCTTATGGTTATTGTGTGTATATGAAATTGTGTCTTTCCTGGTCAAACGTCTTGAAGTCTGATGTTCATACGATATAGTCTTTTGAATATATTTAAGCAATATGTTCAATGGTGTTTCAGTGTCCTAAACGAAGATTTGCAAACGTACAAAACCAAATTGGAGGCTGACACCAGTGGTTCTGCAACAACCCTGCTGAGCTTTCTAACCCGTGTTAACATAAGCCTGACAAAGCTCTTCAATGAAACACAGAAGGAATGGAAGAATTCTATGGACAGCAACAAACGCTTACGGGTTCCCAGCTTTTCAAAGGATATGAAGTTGAAAGTTCGATATCTTCACATGTAACTGTATTAAATTTTATTATATAGCTATAAATATCAAATGATTAAAACGTAGGGATAAAAGCCGAGTAACATGTGTGCAGATATCAGACGATATCTGCACACTTACTTGATATTGCACACTTTGTTAAAAGCGAAAAAATCTCATTGTAAATCCTTGCCATTATCATCTTGCAAAATATTTAATTTGGGACGTCAGCGCTAATGACGTCATCTTCATCTGACGTCGCGTGGAAAATGACGTCATACCGGTCCGAAACGTCAACTGAAGTTTGACACTTTCAGATTTAAGCAATTTAAGCCGAAAAAAGAAAACAAAATGTCAGAAATAATGATTCAATTGCAAAATTAGCTTCTGAAAAGTAATAGTTCAAAAGTGATATCATTTGATATTGCACTAGTGCAAAAATGATATCACCTTTGGATATTATCGCAGCTTTTGTGTAGATATTTATTTTTTTTAATGTTTAGCCTACTCTCAACAAAACATAAAACATGACACGGAAAGATTTATAGCTATATAATAAAAGAGTTATCGCACCTATAGGGTTATTGCACTGATATCGGTGAATATTGTCCCGAGTTGGGATATCGAAGGACGCGCGCTTGCAATATATCAGTGCGATAACCCTATAGGTTATATAGATAATATATCAATATATCAGTGCGATAACCTTTTTATTATATAGCTATAAATATCTGCTTCTCATATTTGATGTTTTGTTGAGAGTTAGCCTTTCAAAATTGAAATATCTACACGAAGGCCGCGATAATATTTATAAGTGATATCATTTTTGCACTAGTGCAATATCAAATGATATCATTTTTGCACTGTTACTTTTCGGGAGCAAATTTTGCAATTGAATCAATATTGCTGACATTTTGTTTACTTTTCTCAGCTAAAATTACTTAAATCTGAAGTGACAAACTTCAGCTGACGTTTCGGCCCGGTATGACGTCATTTTCCACGCGACGTCAGATGAAGATGACGTCATAAGAGTTGACGTCCAAATTTCACAATTTTGCACGATGACCGTCGAGTCAAGAATTTTGCAATGTATCATAAAATGAAATTTTCGCATTTAACAAAGTGTGCAGTGTCAAGTAAGTGTGCAGATATCGTCTGATATATGCACACTTGTTACTCGGCTTTTATCCCTACGTTTTAATCATTTGATATTTATAGCTATATAATAATATTAAGTATCACTTTGATACAATTTTATGTTACAAAAAAAAAAAAAACAAATTTCCGTATCACACTACTAATCTGATACGATTCCGTATCAATATACTACATTGTTAAAGCCATCAATAAAATCCAGCACCCAAATCCGGACTCTAAATATATATATTGTTTATTTTTTAAAACAATTCATTTTTCGTAAGTGTCAGTGGTTCGCATGTCATAAAGCAAACAAAATAAACTAGTTTTATACCTTCGTCTCGCCCGGTCCGGTGTTTCCTGACGCAGTAGGTCGACGTGATCATACCCCAAAAGTAATAATGTGTATATATTGGCTTAGGAGATGCCAAATTGTGGTTGATCACACCGTACATACGGCTCGTCAAATTCCAACTGGTACGTCAAATTCCAGATGTTTATGTCTGCGCGTGCGTTTTGGCGGGTAAGTTATTTTGCAGTATTTTTCACAGAATACCTAAACTTTCATGGTATAATCTTATGGAGGCTTTTTTTTTTTTTTTTCAATATCCATCTGAAGGATCATTGTTAATCAACTTTTACAGTGTATTTATTGTTATATTCCGTTGCTTGGCGACAAAAACATTACGTCAAAGTACAGACGAGCGAATGGCATATGATAAGTGAAATTACAGGCGGCCGATACTGAACGGCCCAGACGGTAGATTAACATTTTATGATATGGGTCTGCTACAAACGTATTAAAATACTTCTTTGTTGTGCAATATTCAGTATATGGTTTAATTTGCATGGCTAATAACATAAATTGCATAAAGAAAACATTAACTGGAAAGGAAATAAAGTGAAATGACAGTCTTTAAACGACTTTTATATGCCGTTTTTGACTCAAGATGGCAAGTCGATATACAAAAGGAAAGGTCTAGTACCAGTTGACTGGCAGCAGCGATTTTACGTTGAAATCGCTGCTGCCAGTTGACTGGCAATAGCGATTTTACGTTAAATTGGCTGCTGCCAGTTGACTGGTAATAGCGATTTTACGTTAAATTGGCTGCTGCCAGTTGACTGTCACCAGCCATTTTTACGATAAATCGCTGCTGCCAGTCAACTGGTTATGGCAATTTTAACATAAATTAGCTGCTGCCAGATGACGTTTATATTTTACAAATTGTTATTTGTAGTTAAAGACAGATGTACGTAATTGAAGGCGCTCAAAGGAACGTGCGTATCTAAGGGTCGAAACGTCATTTTTACGCCGCATTGGTAACGTCAGTTTTCGCTAAAAACGTCAATTCTAGCGTCAGATTACGTTCGGAATACGAAACTATGTCCGTACAATTATGCAGAGGACTTCAGAAATGTAAAACGTTTGATATTATTTATCATTTTTGCTCAAAATATAGATTGTGGACATGTTATCCCGAAGAAAACAACATTTCTGCGACAGCTAGCAATATTGAATACTAAACACTGTCGGAAATTTTGGCGCAAAATCGACGTCGCGCGTAAAATGTACTGAATTCAGCAACGACTACCTCTCTTCGCACGCCTATAGCAGGAAAACGAATCCGGTAACTAAGGACTTTCTCGATATCTATATGTACTTCAGGAATTTCTCTAATACATATCAGTTTTTTAAAACATCCTACCGTGGATTTTTTTAAATATATCAAGAAAATTAACAAAAAGGGGGTCTAAAAATCGCATTTTACGTTGACGTCAATGTATTTTCGCTCTCAAATTTGACGATTTTGAAGGCCGATATCTCGAAAATAAGCTCGGAACGGTATCGATTTCTTTTCATTTTCGCATGTAGGACATCAAAATACACTCACATGCAAAAAACAAAAAATTTCTACCGTGAGGTCAATTACGTACATCTGGCTTTAAATGCAGTAAAAATTGTCAAAATATGAGTAGAAAATGTATCATCTGTTACTTTTTCGGTTATCTATTTTGTTGGAACTGTGTCTAAAATTCGGGTAATAGAAATAATTGCGGATTATTTGACTACAAAGAAATTTGTTTGTGAATTTAAATTGTAATACATTTTATACCATCCAAACTATTTGTAGAATAGTTCATAACTTGTTATTTTGCACATACTGCGTATGTTCCTATAACATAATCTCGATGGTTCAAACGTTAATGACGCATGGATGAAGAAAACCATGGCTGTTGTGCGGATGGACATTTGTACATGGTGCATATTGAAATGTCGATTTCAAAAGCAAAAGTAAAGTTTTCTTGAACTTAAACAGCAGTCACACATTAGCGTATAACCCAAACGCGCACCGGGCGTATGAAAAATCTCAACACGATGAAGATTGATTTTGGACGTATAAAAATGAATGTGTTCCTTTAGCTCGCTTTAGCAGAAACACATAAGCGAAAGACTGAGGCGTGTGTCGGACGTATAAAAAATCTCAAAGTTTCTGAGTGCGTTTGTGTTACGTCCCAAACACGCTAAGCACGCGCAGCAAACGTCCAACGCGCGTCTCACACACGCTTGGGGCACGATACTGAAGCAATATCTCATAAAATCGGAACGCGCATGTAGCGAACACCGGCGTGCCTAAAACGTGCACCAAACGTGTTCGAAGCGTATTCAACGCGCCCGTAACCGTAGTGTGTGGAACTTATTCGAAATGTATTTATATAAAACACACGTACGGGACACGCCGGGCTTCTAGAAACATTTTAAGCATGTTTAAAATTTTTTTGAGTCGGAACGCGCGCCGACTTTTAGCGACGTACAGCGACGCGCACCGGACGTACACCAAGGGTACCCAACGCACACGTAACGTGTTTCTAACGTGTCCCCTGGCTTGCTCCTGACGTATGTTCAATTTTACATTTTTATCCACACGCCCGGCGCGCGTTTGGCAAAACGCTTATGTGTGACTGCTATTTTAAACGCAGCGCTTGTGCGAATTAAACAAAAGAAGAGCTGTAATCGGCCGTGCACTGTCCATCTACCCAACGCGGTTTCAGTCTTATTTACAAATTTCATAGTCTACACATTCAACAATAATCAAAATGGAACGATGTTAGATTGATTACAATTTGTTCAGATAAACATGAAACACCTCTTGTAATAGTATGTCCCACAGCTCTTAGAAACTGTAACAGAATTTCTTAACTCGAATTCTCTCCGATTAGGCTCGGTTTCTAAAGTTTATCTCCAGTATGTAATGCACCAGTCATTTGTATCACCGGCTCCCCTGGGGCCGGGGAACAGCGGGACTTTTAACTTTCATTTTTTTTTCAGCTGAGAGTTGTTCTGATGAAACTAAAATATGAGAGAGAGGCTGGAATTTATGCGATACATTTGCAAATTAAATAATTACCATAAAAGCAAGGAGAACGTCAAAACCCGTATTGTTTGCCTAGATTTTGAAAGCCTGCATTGAGAAACATGCATAAATAATGCCCATAAGTGTGTGTTTTTTGTGGAAGCCTGACATCCTGTGCACACAATTCAACAAGTTTGATTTGAAAATTTTACATATACTCGCCGTAACGTTAGGTTTTTTTTTTTTTTTTTTTTTTTTTTTGGGGGGGGGGGGGGGAGGGGTAATTTTTTGGACAAAACATTTTGATACCAAAAACCTAACGTGTGAAGATCATCAAAGTTCACCAGAAGTGTGTCTGGTTGAAAAACAGAGGACAGACTTTCACCTGGTGTGGCTACTTTCAAAACACTAGGTCATGTTCAGCCAGGTAGAAATATGTATACAAACAAGCTACAGTCTGAAACAAAATTATTGAAGTCACTTGATTTGATGGGCTAGCATTATAGAGTGTTTTTGAGCATTTCGACAGCCCCCCCCCCCCCCCGGGATCAAGCATGCCATTTTATATGATGTCTGTAATGTAAAACTACAACTGTGTGCAAAAGGATTTTCTTGGTCCCGGGGGAGGGGGGGGGCACATCTGAAAAAAGCTTTTTCAATTCCCATAAAGGCTATTTGCAGAAACTATGTTTTCACACCAAAAATTTTAATTGGTAGTTTTGCCTGGAGGACAACATTCTAAGAATCAATGAAGGCATATTCAAACTAGTTAATTCACTGACAAAAAAGTGTTTTTGAAATAAAAACTTATTTCGCCTTTTCTATAGGCAGTCTCCCATACAGAATGGACGTTCTCCTTTTGCAATTTGATGGCCAATTATATTGACATTTGCATCGAAAAATGCAAGTCATCGTATCGTACTTTTCAAATGTGTAATCCTAACTCAGTACAAATCAAAACTATTTGTATTCAAATAGTACTACTGTACGCGTACTGTTGCCACGTACAAATCAAAACTATTTGTATTCATTTTTCCTTTAAAGGACTCGGGAAATTGCTTTTGTGAGATGCCAGATAAGTTTTCAAAATCTCAAGTTCCAGGCGCTGAAATGTAGTTTATTATCACGCTCGGGGCTATTGTTCACGCAGTTTGCATACCTGATTTTTTTAATCTTTAAATGCGTATTTAATTTTGTTATTCTTCTCGCGGTATATCAAAGATTGGCGAACACGAATACACCTCAAATTTAAGTTGTCATAAAATGCCTCAAGGTGTGAAAAGAGAAGTTCAAACACGCGTACTGTAAAAACACTTTAGGGTATTTTTGTTTTTATGACACCTAAGCCGCACCACAAGAAAAATAAATTTGACCCTTTTAATCAAATGCCATATCTACAGCTTTAGCCAACGCCCCATCTTTTCACTACTTATTCAGAACAATGCATTTTAAATTAAACCTCCAGACATTAAACATGTCTGTCCTGTCCGGATTCAGAGCTAATCAGAAATCCCGAAGGCATTTTTTATGACGCGGCTCAACAGTTTGACCATGTGATCGAATAATGCTTGATTGGCTTTATCAGAAAAAGGTGTCAATGAAACGGGATAGGCCTAACAAAAAGAAGACACACCATGTTTCTTAAAATGATAACATAATTGACACACGTCAGTTAGGTAGATTGTAATCTTCTGTTTTAATGAATGTAAGGAAAAACACTCTCAGATTTGGCTAGGAATAAAAAGCCACAGGGGAAAAAAGTCACAAATTTTCGCTACTTCTGGTTAGGAAAAAATATTATTATTTTTGTTTGTTTGTATTGAGGCTTAACGCCCCAGTCAACAATTTTTCAGTCATGTCGGCCAACGCTTCCTGGGTTTAACCAGTACTGTAGGGAGTTAATGCGTCTTAACACGGTGACGCCTGTGGGGATCGAACCCAGGACCTCTCGATTCGGAGTCCGACGCTCTACCACTACGCCACCGCGCTCCCTAAATTTTTTCTTCCACCGTTTTATGTCAGTCCAGTTCTGGCAGCGAAGGAAGTTGGCTGCATAACTGCAATGTTGAAGCATTTATTTATTCAATGTTAAATACCTGTACGTCCATGGTCAATAGCCAGTGTGATGCCGCAACGGTCAATTATCTTAACCACACCTTTATCCTAGCAGATTGCTAATACTTAGTGCACATTAGATCACCGACCTTGGATCAGGGGGAAAGAAAAAATGTTCGTATAAATATGTTCATAGACATCAGCAAAGACCAACAATAATCAGAATGTAAACCACTAAAATGGCAACAAAGCAGTCATGAAAAAGCAAAATAGAGAAGCATATTGTAGCTTGGAGATACTATTCCTACTTTGTCACTTCTTTGCGCAAGGAAAAAACGACAATTCGACAAACATTCTTTTAGACGATGTGGTTGAGTAGACGAAGTGTCGTTCGACGAAGTGTCGTACAGCCAAAATAATAGATTATTACTTTGTCCCGATTCCTACTTTGCGCATGGACAATTCCAGAATCGAACAAATTTTTGCACATTTTTAGAAAGACCCATTATAGACCTTATCACGCTCGGGGCCAGGCTGGTTGAGTTACAGAAGCTTGAACTTGAAGCTTCTATATTTGTAAATCAGCAAGTCATAAACTACATGCACATGCACATGCCAGCGCTCAATGTTGTTGCACCATACTAACGTTATACTTTGGCAAATGATGGGGAAAAATGATAAATGTATACCAAGATCATCCGGAAATTTAAAATTTTCTCGGGGGAGATCCCCTCAACCCCCCATTACCAGAGGGGGGTATGCCCCCTCTCGTGCTCTCCCCCAACTCGTGTCTTCGGCACTCGTAAAGCGTCTTTCAAAGGGCTGTTCTATGGCCGGACCACCTTTCAAAAGCCGACGACGGCCCCGAGATGTACTATGTTACTCTGAATGCAAAGTGGGCGTCTAAGTCAAGCGAGATAAGTGCTAGCTTCGAAAGGCTCATTCAAAATAATTAAGAAACCCGAAATTATGCATCGAACCCGCGACCCCTGGTTACCGCACCTGGTTTACAAGACGAGTCCAAAACTGAACCCAGGAGGGCTTCTACAAGCATAATATATACTGAGCAAAACTTATAACGCAACACAGTTGTGGCATTTATTTCGCATTTTAATGTAATTCAAGATTGTCTAAAAGACATATGCTGGTCAGCAATCGCCAGTGAATAAATTGGGTACAAAAATTTTGGTCTTCAGAGCATGGTTCCTTGAGCTCGAATCTGATTGGTCAAAACGGTTGTTTGGGTGGCATGCGCCTCCTGAGAGATTCTGGAAGTCAGTTTTAACACAAATTGCTTCTTTATGGATCGTCCAGTGAGGCTTGATGAGGTTATTGCAAAATGTATTCCATTTGTACCCACAATTTCACATCAAAGTTTGCATCATTGAAATTTGAACGTTTAATATTGAACATTCCATTGAACACAATAGAAAATGGAATTGGTGAAAAATTCTAACGGCGAATGTTTGTAATGAAACCATTGTGGAAACATCTTCATTCCGTTATTCAGCATTGTTACAAAACACAAAAACATCAAATTGTTGGGTCAGGTACCTCTGTAACAAATGTTAAAATGTGAGTAAACTTGAACGGTTGGGGCGAAAATGAGTCTTGAACTCTGCTAAAAACTGAGCAAAATTGATCTCTTTACAGTAAAATTATTCATTGTCTAAAGTGGAGCAGGGGTAATCCTGAAATCCGGCATTAATTTCTAGGGTACGAATTCACGTCACATGTCGCGTTCTGGAAAATCACAATGCATTTCATTTTTTGCCAATACCCTACCTCTGAAAAATGATTAATTTCTTGAGACGCATAAGACAAAATGTTACAACCAAGTTGTTCTGAGACGTGTCGATCGTCCGGCAATCTAATTCAGTAGAGACAAAGTTACTTTAATAGGGTTCTGGTGTATAACATTAAAAATAAACTGATGTTGCGTTATAAGTTTGGCTCAGTATACATGCTTTGGACAAAAATGGGACGCTTTGACCAACACTGTAAGTAATGTAAATAGTGTAGATACCCTTTCATTTGATACATTTTCTACTCATATTTTGATAACTCTTTCATTGTCTTTACTTCATCTGTGTACAATTTGTAAACTATGAAAGTCAACCTGCGGCAGCTATCTTATGTTAAAATTGCCAGTCGACTGGCAGCAGCGATTTATCGTAAAAATCGCTGGTGACAGTCAACTGGCAGCAGCCAATTTAACGTAAAATCGCTATTACCAGTCAACTGGCAGCAGCCAATTTAACGCAAAATCGCTATTGCCAGTCAACTGGCAGCAGCCATTTTAACGTAAAATCGCTATTACCAGTTAACTGGTTATACAAAAAGCTGAATGTACTTTTGACTAGATAGAAATTTGTAAAAAAAAAAAAAAATGAGAGCAGATAGTGTTAACATTTGATAATAATAATAATAACTTAACTGATTTGTTTTCGTCATATGGCTACTGCAAAGCGGTTTTAAATATTCAAATAGACCACTATGCGACTTAACGTACATGTGACGGGGGAGGGGAATTATTTACGAATAATGCATTGTTTCTAGCTTTAATTATATGCATTCCCCTAATTGTGATTATAAATTCAATATGGCAAGAGCCGGAACTGAACTTTGCGATCTGTGCCTAGGCATACCAGGGTATAAACTGATTATTGGTTTCCTTATGCTCAAATGTCCAGTGGCGTTGTTAGGTATTAGATGTCTTCGCACATTTGTTCTGTAGAAACACCATGCCGTTACATGTACCTATGCTTTATTTGTATGCCGATGTGCTTCTTGGATGAATTTGTATTCCAACCGAACAAATATGTGTTTATTTGTTTGTTTGAATTGATGCTTTACGTCCCAGTCAACAGATAAGGTCATGTCGGGACGTTGCCTCCATTTTATGGGACTTTTACCCAAAATGAGGATGTCATGACATCCAGCAAATGCTTGAAATCTAACCATACAACTAAGCCAAAAAGGCTTATACGTATGGATGATATGACTTGAATTACGTTTTGAGCAGGCTCAGACCAGAGCGGTTAACCAGTTATCAGATGCTCAAGCAATGCCAGGGTGTCATGGGTATTTGAAATAATCGCACTCAACTCCTCTGATGCGACACGTATCTAAAGTCGCGTTTACGTCTTTATTTGACGTATCAACAGCTATTGTTCGTCTGGCTTTTCCCGTATAAAACGACAGTCGTGACTCGTATCAGGTAAAATCACACATGGTTCACAAGAATGAGCTGCACGATCAATACTATAGTCTGTTTCGTAGTGTGTGATAATGGTTTTCTGCAGATATTTCACAATTGTTCAAATGTAGAAGAAATATTTTCTTGGCACAATTAAGCATCTAGTTTGTCGCAATATGTGCAGCAAAAATTTTGAAAATCGGTTGACAAATAAAAAAGTTATGGTCAAAAACATTTTTGAATAGGGATTTCCTGTACAAAAATCTCATGGAAGGGAGGTAAATATTTTCCCGCAAAAAAATTAAAATTTCAACTATTTAATCATGATTGCTCAAAATTATTATAAATTGACACAAATGACATACCTGAGACAAAATCTTCATGACCAGGTAAAAAATCTTGAAAACTATGCATTTCCACGATCATCGATTATCTCCCTTGCCAATGCAAAATCCCTATGCAAAATTCATTTTGGCCATAAAAACTTTATTTGTTCACCGATTTTCAAAAAATTTGTAGGTCTTATTAGGACAAACTAAGATCAAGATTTTGACATGAAAATATTTTTTCTGTCGTCCCCCATACAAAAATTTTCTGCGAAAAACCATTATCAGAGGTAAATTTTTAGACAGTAGTAATTATTTTGAATAAAAGCTGAAATCAGGCTTTTAAATAGATACTAAGCTATGTATATTCGTGTATGCGACTTTCAAATATTTCTAGTTATGGAGATGTTTGGCAGAAAGTATGGATGTTTTCTGAAAACGTGCCATTTTAAGATTTTCGTGCCATGTTTTCGCAGATCCACGGATAAGCTGACCATGACTCTTGTATGTACAGATGCCTGGGTGTCCACACAAGACTGCCGATTATTATTTTCTTCTGAAACCGTTAGGTAAAGTATGATAAAACAAGAAAAAAAAATAACTTACCCGCCAACACGCACGCGCTGACATAAACATCTGGAATTTGACGTACCAGATGGAATTTGACGAGCCGTATAGACGGTGTGTTGATGATGTTAGGTACAAAATATCCAGTTTGCATGTAGTCTTTATAACTATTGCAGGGAATTTACATTGGCACTGCTTTTGGTATTGCATATCTAGGCATATATGTTGTTCTTTTATACAGTGTATATAGACCATTGTGCACCTTCTATTCTTTATGATGGCACAAATGAGCCGTGTCATGATAAAACCGGATTTTTGTTACTGCGAAGCTGATCAGCGCCTTTGTTTTCGCTACACGGATAGTACAATTGCTCCTCTTCTAAATTCCAAAATTTCAAGTTTTCATCTATCTTCTGGAGCTGCACAGGCCTGTTTGTGTCGGAAATGGTCGAAAACACCGAAGATCGGTTTTCTGGCGTCGCAGCTCAAATGGTTCACTTCGTCATTGTCATTCGACTTCACTTTTCCAACTTATGAATTCTTAATTCTGAATTCCAAATTCTTAATTTCGAATTCTGAGTACCGAATTTAGAATTTCAACAAAGAAAATGACGGGGTTTCAAGTAGATCAGATGAGCTTTGTGTCCTGTTGTGTGCCCTTGCGTAAAGCTAGAAAGTAACAAGTAGGCAACGATCAGGAAAAGGCGCAATCAGAAAAATATTCCCACTCCAAAAACCGAGGCGGGAAAAACCCAAACTAACAATAAGGTACTTAAACCGGTTTTACAGGATCCTAACCTCACCCTCAGCTTCTGCAGTGGTTCACAACATTTAGTTAGTTGTTCGGTCCTCGTACTGAATCTCTAAATAGTCAATGGATCATCATTGACAAACAAATAAATCATGATATTTCCATGATGAATCAAAAACGAGGATAAAAGCAATGCGTAAGAATACTCAGTTTTCGCCTTAAAACGGCGCGACGTTACGTGATAACGTGACGTTTCTTCGTTGAAACGTTGACGTCACCAAATCTAAACGTCATAAAAACAATGGACGAACGCGTTTTGAAGGCGTCGAAATGAGTATTTGATTTTTTTTTATTAACACCGACGCTTTTTCTTTCAACAGAACATCGTAGGTAAGTGGTTTAACCTTTTGAGTGCCAACGTCATTTTCTAGAGAGTGCCAAAAATACGACGTTACGTTGCGTGTTGTTTATAGTCCTAACAACGTCGGCGGTTCCAAAACGCACGCGACGTTATCGAGTTAACATATGATTCTTTCGCGCGGGGTCGTTCATAAGTTTTAAAACCAATGTAAAGCGAATAGCCAATTACTGCCGTATCATGTTATATTTTACAAAGTTTTTGATGTTTTTCGAAAACCTCCAGGACAAGTTCGAGCTGCTGACGCTTTTTATTTATTTATTTATTTATTTATTTATTTATTTATTTATTTATTTATATTCATTCATTCACTGTCCATCGAGTCATGCCGTACATTGTTTTAATAACATACAAGTCACCCAAGTCTCACATTCACGCGAAGTCTAATTGCATTTCATGTATATTTGAAAACGGAAGATAGCTGGTCAAACATGCAATTTTGTTTGTTTTAAATGACTTGATAGAAAAAAGTGGTAAACAACTTTATATTTTGTTTTATGTACTTCTCTTACTTTTTGAACCACCCTTTTGCTAATTTACGCGACGTTGGCGTCAAAGTTCCCGCCAACGTCAAATGATGACGTTGCATGACAACACGCGGGAAAACAACATAAAATTTTAGCGAGAGGTGGGTCCCATTCTTAGCCCATAGTACTCTTATAGGACGCTTTACGTCCGAACTTTTAACAAAAATGAAAACTAGAATAAATTTTCTACACAAATCATTAAAAATCTTGTATCTGTCTTGTCGGAATATATGCAAAATCGGCATCTCAAAATGGGCCCAAAAGTGGCCCTTTGGCACTCAAAGGAGTACTAACGTGGGCCCAAAAGTGGCCCGTTGGCAAAAAGAGGGTTAATCTTCTTGTTGTGTGTTGAAATTTGACGTTTGAATTTCTAATGTTCCGGGCCCCAGTTCAAAATCGACATGTCTTTCTATCGGTCCAGACGGCCACATTTTCTCCCAAAAGCACAATTTTGAATGAAGGATAAATGTTCAAGTTGAAGCTCCCGCTTTTACCGCCTGCCTGTATCAAGCTAGTTATAGCTTCTATTTATTTCGAGAAGAGAGTTCTATGCTTTGGAAATTTTCAAGATGGCTGCCTCATGAAGATTCGTATTGCTCTATTTTCCTTCCACTGGCTATGAAAATTTAACTCTGAATCTGAATCTGAATAGTTTACTGGTGACACGCCAAATGACATTATTTCACCAGGGGGTTCGGATGGGGGAGAAATTAGTCCCTTGAACGCACGAGTGAAGCGAACTTGGACACACAGTCATCAGACATTTCAGCAGAGGAGACAAGTGAATCAGGGAGGTCATTCCAGTCCCTGATAGTCTGTGGAAAGAAACTACTTTTGTACGCTTCTTTGCTAGCTGAAGGTATCTGAAAAGCCAAAGAGTGTTGATTTCTACAACGCCTATTCTTTGGGATAAGGTCATCTGTGGGTATTCTGGCTTTACCCTTTAGACCTTTGTATAGCAATATAAGTCTACTATCATTCCTCCTTTTCTTAAGAGATTCCCATTTCAGTTGACCTAAAATGCCGGTCATGCTCCCAGTTTCAAAAACATAATTTCCCGTCACAAACCTTGCCGCACGATTTTGGACCTTTTCCAATTTTTCCTGGAGGCCATGAGTGTGAGGGTCCCAAACTGAGCTTCCATATTCCATGACCGGCCGCACCAGTCCTTTATAAGCTGCTTCTTTCACATCTGGGGGACAAGAATACTAATTTCTCCTCAAAAATCCGAGAGTTTGGTTAGCCTTTGTACAAACATTGGAAATATGAGTATTCCATTTCAAATCATTTATGATAGTTACACCCAGGTATTTTATGCTTTCAACGTTTTCCAGTAAAGTGCCCTCAAGGGTGTAGTTAGCCTGTATCTTACTAGACCGTTTATTTGTCAGCTGCATCATGTTGCATTTGACGGGTTGAAATCTCATTCCCCATTTTCTAGCCCAACTGCCTAAGCGATCAATGTCTCTTTGAAGTTTCAATGTATCCTCTTCATTCTTGATTTTACGATAGCAAACACAATCATCAGCAAAGAGTCTTATTTCAGACTCGATGTCTGCTGAGATGTCATTTATATATGTTCTGCGCAAAGTAGGAATCGGTGCAATTCCGGAATTGCACCTGCGCAAAGTAGGAATTCCTACTTTGTCCGCCGATTCTAGAATTGTACCGGGCAATTCTAGAATTGTACAAGGTAAATAGTGAGCTGATAAACTCTGTGCGCAAAGTAGGAATCGATTTGGACAAAGTAGGAATTCCTACTTTGCGCAAGAAATGAGCGGGACAATTTCGGAATTTCATAGATCATTGCTTAGGAATAGACAAAAAATAACAAAAAGAACATCAATAGGCATATAAAGTGGTGAAAAGAATAAAAAGATTCGAAAAAGACGCTATTTTGAAACAGATTTGTGCATGAGGAAGATAAAGATATCATACTCGCCGAGGCTGTTCTAACGAGTACCCACAATGTTTGTTTTTGATCAGAAATAAGAAAATATGGTATACCCCTGCAAATCCAAGTTTTTTTTTTTTTTTCTATATAAAAGTGGGGTTTGCGGGGGTATACATTTCACGGACATGTTATCCTGATGGGTATTTATTTATTTATTTATTTATTTATTTATTTATTTATTTATTTATTTAGAGAGAGAGAGAGAGAGAGAGAGAGAGAGAGAGAGAGAGAGAGAGAGAGAGAGAGATCAAATGCGGCGAGCCGCTCCATAAGATCGGATGCAACTCTGAATGTCAGTGACACCACACGTAGATGAATAGGACTACTGATTTCTTTCTGATTGCTTTTTTTTCCTAATCATTGCCTACTTGTACCTTTTCATGGGATTTTGGTGACACTTTTCTCTGTGTTTCAAATAAATTGTAAAAAAAAAAAATAAAAAAAAAAAAAATAAAAATAAAATAAAATGCAATAAAAAAAAATGAACAAATTTTATAAAAAGAGCTGCCGAATTCAATAAGGAATTACGAATTTGGATTTGCTTAACTTTTAGCACAAATTGGTACCATTTATCGACATAATGTGATCATTTTAATTTAGTTTGGCGCGACATAAGGCGTTTTTGTAGATAAAAAACAGCTGCACAAAAATCGCATATATTCGACACTGACATGCGCAGAAGTGATGCAAACTTTTTTTAGAGTGTGTGTGTGTGTGCGCGCGCGCACGCGTGTGTGTGTGTGTGTGTGTGTGTGTGTGTGTGTGTGTGTGTGTGTGTGTGTGTGTGTGATGATGATGATGATAAAACGATATATCATTTTATCCGCGTACCAGTAATGCCAACCGTGATAATTCACACCTATCAATTAAAGATGCTCTGTTACAAGAATATCGCTTTCAAGTTGACACCTTTTTTGCGATATAAAATCAATCACACATTATACGAATAATAGGGCTGCGTCAAGAAAAAGCTGTATTCGGTTTTTCTGATGAGTTCAAACTGTAGCCGGGTAGGTCAGGGTAAATTGTTTAAGTATCCGGATAAAAACGCAAGGAATGGTGCATTGTATGCCTTGTGAAAATATTGGGCGTTGATCAGCTTCTCAGCGGCTACCACCATGGTTTAATGCGACATTATTATTATTATTATTATGACACGATTCAAGTGTCATAAAACCTAGAATATCCCTTTAGGGGTATGCACTCCGTGCGGAATGTCAAAAGAGGCCTTTTCGCGAAAAGAGGCAAAAAGTGGTATTTTACCATTAAATAGAGACAAAATATGCGTGAATTCCAATTTCCTTTTATTCAAGGTAAAATATTATTGCTTCTTTAAAAAAAATCACGATATCGGTGATAATCTTTATTTGTAGAGTCAGTAATGGGTATATCAACCAAGGTGTCATAAGGCAATATGCGCGCGTGCCAGTCAACACCTACCGTGATAATTCACACCTAGTAATTAAAGATACCCTGTCACTAAGCCATCGCACCTTTTTGTCGACATTAAATATTTCAGGAAATCTTATACTTGTATTATGGCATGTTGCTATTATCATATTCTCTAAAATATCTAATTTGTATTGCATTATATGCATCATAAACGACTCTTTTGGCATTCAAATACCTCTTTGTGCATTTTTTTTTTCGCATTTTTTTTTCGCAAAAAGAGCATCTTTCCGCCATCTAGTCCCACCCCACTCCGCGTAATACTCAAAAGAGGCGTTTGGAGTACTTGACAGATAGAGAAACATCATAATCCAGCCTCTATGTCTGTCTAATAAACCGCGATCTGTTTAGATGAACAACAAAATTGAGTCATTATTTAATGAAAAGACACAATATATCAGGTATGCATGACGCGAGCGGATTATACGTTAATGTGTGACTGCTATTTAAAGGATGTAGACAAGCTTGTTTTTTTTTTTCTCCCTCTTTTTAAGACCGAAAAATATTTGACTCTTGTCCGACGTTGCCAGTGACATTTGACAGGAGTTAGCCAGTCAACACATTTTTTGCTAGTGACTCCGACTGTATACAGCATCTTCCCAAATTAAATGTTACAAATGTTACAAATAGAACAAAAACAAAGCAATGGTTAGCAAAACTCCAACACAAACTACTTAAAAGACATCAGTGAAATGAGAACAAAGGTATGGTCTGGTTTGGTTTGTTATTGTAACTTAAACGTCCGGAAGAGATAATATTCCTACTTTGTCCCAAAATTCCTACTTTGCGCAAGGCAAATAATATATTCTTACTTTGTCCCGATTCCTACTTTGCGCACGGACAATTCCGGAATCGAACCGGGCGAAGTAGGAATTCTTACTTTGTCCGACAAAGTGAGAATTCCTACTTTGCGCAGGTGCAATTCCGGAATTGTACCGATTCCTACTCTGCGCAGAACATATACAAGGAAAACAGCAAGGGGCCGAGAACGGTGCCCTGAGGGACACCCGACACAACTGGAGCCCAATCCGATTTAATACCATTAACCACTACCCTTTGTTGTCTGAAACAAAGGAAAGCATTTATCCAATTCAGTGTTGTTCCACCTATTCCATAGCTGAACAATTTGCTTTTAAGGAGTTTATGGGGAGGAGTATCAAAAGCCTTTTCAAAATCGAGTATAAAAGTGTCGACCTGGTCTTTTTTGTCTAAGATTTTGGCCCAGTCATTTATCACTGTAGTCAACTGAGTTTCACAGCTATGCCATTTCCTAAATGCGTGTTGCCTGTCCGACAGGAGTTCATGCTCATCAAGATGGGCCATCATATTAGAGCATACAATATGTTCAAGAAGCTTACAAGGAATGCATGTCAAAGAAACAGGGCGGTAATTGCGGGCAAGTGACCTGTCGCCCTTCTTAAACAGGGGTCAAATATTAGCAAGAGACCATTCTTTAGGACTCATTCTTTAGGAATTTCACCTGTATCAATTGACTGCTGGAAGAGATGGGCGAATACCGGCCCTAATTCCATAGTCAGTTCCTTTAGGACTCTGGGATGAAGCTCATCAGGCCCTAAGGCTTTAGACGGGTTTAGACCTTTGAGAAGTTTTGTCACCCCTTCCTTTGTGACCACAATATCATGCATGAATGGGGCAGATCTATCAATAAGAGGGACCTGTTTGTGTTCACTTTTAGTGAAAACATCCGAGAACTGACCATTAAATTCTTCCGCCTTCTCAAATTCGGATTGTGCTATTCCACTTTCATTTCTTTTTCAACGGGGGAATACCTTGGGTATCTTTTTTCTGACTGTTTATGTACCTGTAAAAATCTCTAGGATTAGCCTTAACATCTCCTACCAAGTTGTTCACATAAAGATCATGCTGCTTCCTGATATCAGCTTTGATCTCTTTCCGTAAAGATTCAAATTTAGATCTAAATTTTGCACTACCAGTCTTTTTAGCTTTTGCATGAGTTGCATTTTTTCTGCGAATCTTCCTTCTTATTTCAGGTGTTATCCAAGGGACAGAGGAAACTTAGCGACTAGTTTTTGAGGGGATATGTTTATCTGCCGATTCCTGAATAAACGATGTAATGAGATTGAAATTTTCCTGGACCGACCGAGTATCTGAGTAACCGTTGAAGTATCTTTCCTTTGCAAATTTAAGTGTTTCTGCTCTCATAGATTCATAATCACCTTTCTGATAACGATACACTTTTCTCCTAGGTTTCTTTATAGGGGGATAGCAATTTTCAATGTGCCAGAAACAATGTCATGATCACTGAGCTTATCCGGGGAATGAATATCTACAAACTGACCAGGAAGAGAGGTCAAAATTAAGTCCAAAGTATTTCTCTCTCTGGTGGGGAGATTGACTAATTGTTCCAAACCATGGTCATTCATGATATCTATCAAAATCTGACCCTCCCTCTGACCCAATGATGACCCAGATTTGCTGAGTCTGTCCGGCCATACAATATCTCTAAAGTTAAAATCACCTAAAACATGAATTAAGGGGGGTTTGTTGCCTTTATTAATATTTTTGATTTTGTCAAGCTGTTCTCTAAATAAATTGTGAAACTTTTCCAGGGAATTCAATAACTCATTTCCATTGTCCGATGCTGGTAAATGACCATCGACAGGTGGTCGATACCAGCTAGCCACAAAGTGAGTTTTCTTATTTACAAAAAGTTTGACCCAAACTGACTCTGAGTCATTGTCCAATTCTGTGAGGGGCATGTGTGGGATGTCCTTGTGTACAAGAAGCATAACACCACCACCATTTAAGGTTCTATCCTTTCTGTACACGCTGTATGGAAAAGATTCCGGAAATAATTCAGACGTTAATATGGAATTGTCAATTTTTGTTTCCTGAATCGCCAAAATCTGAGATTGATGAAAATCAATGAAGGCCAACAACTCAAGTTTTTTTCCTCTTATACTGTTTATGTTGATACTGGAAAATTTCAGACCACTAATAAAACTGTTTTTGCTATTCAAGATTTCAGTGGACTTGGTTTCATGACCTCTTGCAAGTAGGTCAAACCTATTTTCACTTTCCAAGTTAAACTGTTCATTGAAAAAAGAGTCTGAGAAATTGAAAAAGTCACATTTTGGGCAAATCCATGTACAGTTTGAGTTTTGCATCGTTTCATACTCTGAGTCTGACATAAAAGAACAGTTATTGTGCACCCACATTTCACATTTGTCACACTGGACAGCCTCATGGGAATTCAAAACAGCACCACTGCATAGGCTGCACTCAGCTTTGCAGTTTGAACAATACCAAGAATCATTACCCGACTCAATCTTTTGTAACTCAACGGGACCAAGATTTACGCAAGACGCATGGAAGCGTTTCTCGCAATCTTCACATTTAACTGCTTTCTCGGCCGCCTTACAATACTTCTTGCACGTGCGGCACTGGAACCTGGGGCCTGGGTTCATTTCTATATCTCCAGCCAAAATAATAAGAATCAACAAGTTTGTTCCCTTTGAAGGATTGAAACTGCGTAATCCTTCGGAGCCTCTTCGGTTACCAATTTTCATTGTGAAAGCCAAGCTCTGAGCAATTCCACCAACTGATTTACCAAATCCTTTACTACAGTCCTGGTTCGCATCTAAAATATCTCCTGATGTTGTCCACTTCCAAACACAGAGCCCGAAAACCAACAACAAATCCAACCTGAGGAGCAGCGGCCAAGACTTCGATGTATGGAAACAACATACCAGCTCTTTTCCACCCCGACAAGTCAACCGCCCCACAGTTGGACCGACAAAACCTGAAGCCATGAGTTCCAATTCAAATGATTAAACAAAAAGACCTTTAATCACTATATGAAAAAAGTGGGTGGGGGAAGGTCAAACCAGAAAAAAACTATTCAGATTCTTTAAATTTTATGACAGATCGTTGCAGCCCTGCTAGAGCCGTTCAATGTCACTGTCAATGAAGCTTGAACAAATTCTGGTCCAAAAGCTTGTCAGCTCTCAGGCCAAAAAGTTTCAAGAAAAGAAATTTTCAAGTAAAGTACGAATCATTTTGGCGCGAATCGCACGACTAATAAAATCGATGCTTAGACTCTTAATTTGGGGGAAAACAGCGACCAACAATGAGAAATTGCAGGTCCCAAACTTCTTGACCTAAAGTCGGGAAGTTTTACAAACAAACAGGATGGGAAATTCGAAAAATAATAGAAAAAAACTTATCTTTCAAAATTCTGTGTCCGTGTCGCCGAACCGAACCGAACCGAACTCAATGTAGACAAATGCAGTGTAATGAGACAAGTTGGAATTATAAAGAATGAATTATTATTTTTGTTGATTTTATCGATGTGTAAACTCAGGCGAATCACTCACAAACTTTTTCATAAACTTTAAACCCTTCGGGTGTTTCGCCTGAGTTTACACATCGATAAAATCAACAAAAATAAAATTCATTCCTATAATAAATATATGCAAACTTTACATGTTTGAAAGTTTGATAGCTGCCGATGAGAAATATATACTTAATACATTAACCAACGTTTGGTTAGTTAGTTGATTTCGTGTTTCGCAACCCACTCACCAGGAGACGGAACCTCAGTTAAAGTCTTAGCCAAAAAGAATAGAAAAGCCCTGGATCGAACCCTAGCCACTTGGTTTAAAATGCGTATGACTTTAACACTACATATCACACTCAACAGTAGTTGCGAAACCTCACTCCACTACGTTCCGTTGAGGACCTTGATGGTTCTATTTGATCAAAACAATGTCAGATTGAATAATCGTTTACACGTGTGAGTGCATCCGAACTCACCCTTGTTGACGTCACGGGGTGCCTTGACGTCACGGCGTGCGCCTTGTCACGTGAGCATGGAGAGCTTCTTTCTGATTGGCTTAGCGTTGCGGACCAAAAGTGGGAGCAAATGAGCTAGCTGAATGTGTGAATCTCACAGAAATTATATGTTTAAAGCAGGAAATCAGAGACTTTTTTCATGGAACATCATCTGGAGAAAAAAAATAAATATCTCAGTGAACAGTATGCGAAGTGAGGGTGAGCAGGATTTAGTTTTTCAGAATGAGTTTCGTGTTTGAAAATTTGATGTCTTAAGTAAGACATTTTTGACCGGTTTGTACCCGGGGTTTGTACACGCTTGGCACTGAGGCTATGTGTATAGAGTTTATATAGTTAATTGAGTATTCAAGGACAAATGGTCATTTGCGTAAAAACATATTCATGCCATGAATACACCGGTATACCCTATCGGCATGTGGTAAAATGTGGTTTACAGGGACGAATTTATTAGTTATGCTTGTTTATTCTCCAAAATGCAATGCCTATTCTCTGGAACCACTGGACTAATTTTAAAAAAAAAAAATGGTATGTAGCATTTGGAACTCTGACCCATCAAAGTTGAATCATGGTTTTGGGTCGACAATGTCCTATTGTACGGAAGGCCGATGTTGGCCACAAAGCTGAGGGGGAGATTATGGCCATTTAAAACTCTCCGCCAGTAATTTTATATTATTGATCGTTCCAATGCGATATTTCTGTTGCGGTTCTTATTGTTTTTATGTCTTGGTGTTGAATTTTTGCGCTGTTTGCACCTTATGTGCGTTTTCATTTTTTTAGTTAGGTTTGGGTAACTGAGTGGCCACCTATTGGGAAATAGCTGAGTCACGATATGTTTTCTTACCATAAGTACTTAATTGTCACTTTAGTTTTTTCCCATCTTGGTTTTGGGGTGGCATTTTCTTTTTGATCACGCCATTTCCTGATCATTGCCTACTTGTACCTTCTTCAGTGGGAAAAGTGTGAAAACAATTTTCAAACAGTTTTATAGCATGTGCCCTGAAATTTTATAGATGGAGATAGTTTAGTACGGAGTTAATGAAGTTATGTTAGTATTGATTTTTCAAGGTGAATGTAAAAGACCATATCTCAGGTGAATGTTCTCGAGACCAATGGTCCTCTGATAAGAATATAGCATATCAATCTATGAAATTTCTTCCTTCAGCAAGGTTCGTTCTCTATTACATCAGCTGGTGGGGAAAACCAGCCAGGAGTTCAATTGGTCATCACAATCGATGGAACTAGGCAATAAGATACAAAAACAAATATACAAATCACAGGTACATAGTAAGAACACTTTGACCGTGCCGGTTGATCTCGCGTGATAAAGTTTTGCAAACAATAGAAAAGATGTACCTACTTGCTTTAGACATTTTCCAGTGTCATGAGAAGCACCTTGACATGTCTTGATCGATCAACAAATGCAATTCTGTATAGGTAAAATATTTTGACCGTGCCGCTTGAATTCACGTGACTGGGTCGATCGAATATTGTTATTAGGTAGAGCAGATATCGTAATTGAGACACGTAAGAATGTGATATTCATAAATCGTTAGTCACGTGAATGTTGACATTATAGGGATCAACCATGGTTTTCAGTGTTCAAACATTCGATGGATCACGAGGAAGGTGTTTGAACACAAGGCCGCAGGCCGCGTGTTCAAACACCTTACGAGTGATCCAGCCAATGTTTGAATACTGAAACAAACCATGGTTGATCGCTATTCTTGCATTTTCACACTAATCCACTTAAAATCTCTTGAAAATAACATTAACAACGTAAAAACGCACCGAAAACCGCGGAGCTTCTTCAACGTCGGCCATTTTGTTTCTATGAAATACATGACGTCACGTAACTTTGACCAATGACGTCGGCAAAAACCCATGTTCAAACGGCACGTGAATTTCATGATTTGAACATGGGTTTTGCGGTTTGAACACGGCTTTCGACCAATCAAAAACGGCTTCAAACAGCTATGCGCATAGATATCTATGCAAGAATACCTATTTTTCATCATGGACTATTCGCGTGAATATGTATAGCGTGGTACCAAGCGACACGGTCAAAGTATTTTACATGTACTAAAGGTAAACCGCCATTTTCAAAGAAATCTCAGTCTGTATAGGCACGAAGTAGACACCTAGCGGGCACATAACGTCAAAATGACGTCATATCAACGTCGATGGGACGTCATGACGTCACATCGACGTCGATCTGACGTCATTTTGACGTCATGTGCCTGCTGGGCATGAACGAAATCTTTCCACTGTCAACAGTTAATACAGTGGTGTTTATTTTCTTACTGCCACCACAGCGACATTGAAATGTGCAACATTACGTACATGCATGTGATCGCATAATTTGCAGAAGTCATCTGTACCCAGCGGGCACATGACGCCAAAATGACGTCAGATCGACGTCGATGCGACGTCATGATATGATGTCATTTTGACGTCATGTGTCCGCTGGGTATTGGTAAGCCTCATCAAAGTACCTTAAGTGATTACAATACAATAAAAAATCAAGGCAGTGATATAATTGATACTGTCATGTAGTCTAATTCAAACTGTATAATTAAATAAAGATATTAATTAACTCATTCTTAGCTGCTTTTGATCACTATTCATAATTGTTGTGACACTCTTTCATAATTCCATTTGGGGTACAAGCAAGTTTATCATAATATCGTTTTCATTCAGAACCCTAGAAACTGCTCATCAGCGAGAAAGCTCGTATGCGGTGTGTGTAACCGATTGAGTGACTGTGGTTTCGGTTGTTTTGCACACCAAATAGGATTGTGTCTGGTTACTGCGTATCTCAGTAACAGAACTATGATCCTGGATTGTTCAGTGTGGCGGTACTCTAGCAAGGGGTGGTTCACGGCATTCTTACCCATAACGAACTGCACAAAGACGCATATACAAGAAAAGTCCATACAAGGTAAATTATAGATGTTTTGTTGCTTTTTTTCCCAAACTGAAATAATATCAACACTACACGCAGATACGCGATCGTATATTTGGTTCTCACTAATACGTTTGGTGACAATTCTGGGTAATTTTCACATGATCCTTGTTTCTAAAGAATAACAAAATATGTTAGATCCAATTTTACACCTCGTTTTGAAATTATCATTGAGTCTGTAGTGTTCATTCTTTGCCGTCTGGTGCCTTCGGATTGGAATATGTTATTAAACTGTATGCATGCATGGATCTTCTATTCATACTTTTCTCTTTGAGTTGTATCTGAGATAGTACAAGCTATTTCTCATTTTCGAATCTCGGCAAGTATTTTGTTTTTCATTGCACAGTGATCCTGTTCCTACTTTGTACCTATCCTGTACCATGTACCTAGCTAGATTCGTACATCTCAGCTGATGTTTACAATTTCCATGGGACGTAATGACTCATCATCCATTCCGAACTGAACATTGTATAGCGTAGTAAGATTTCGCAACAAGTACCTAGCCTGTACCCTGTATTATACCTGTTCCTACCCTCCCAACAGCCACATGACGTCAGAATGACGTCATATCGACGTCGATGCAACATCATGACGTCACATCGACGTTGATTTGACGTCAGGACGTCGCATCAACGTTGATTTGACGTCATTCTGACGCCATGTGCCCGCTGGGGCGCCTGTGCCTAGCCTGTACCATGTACCTAGTCTGTACTCTGTATCTAGCATGTACTCTGTACCCTGTATTATACATGTTCCTACCCTGTACCTAGCCTGTACCATGTACCTAGTCCCCTGTATTATACATGCAAAATTATTTCTATCGTCATAATAAATTTAAATTGCAGATTTCAGAGCAGCCCGTGAATTACCTGCAGTACTCAACCAAGACATACTAAACACGGTCAGAATGAACATGCCTGTTGGCATTCCAGGCACGGGCATATTCCCACCAGCTGTCCCTAGAGATATATTACAGAGGTAAGTTAAATTCGTTTGACATTTGAAGAGAGGCATACCCAGTCTACTTTATATAATACAGCCAAGTCAAACCATGTATACTCAGCGTCAATGAAAAGTAAACGCCACTAAAATGTCGATATTTGAAAAATATCTAATTTCTTTCAGAAATTGTAGTTTCATTAATGATTCTGGTCAACAACAAATTGATTTAGAGACATTCAACAGTTCCACTAGCATTAGAACAATGGTGCACGTGCAACACGTGCAATTTGTGATGTTCGTGTTTTGAGAATGAGAAAGCGCTATTTTCAAAGTTCGTCATGTCTTCTCATGCATTTAACAACCCCAGTGAAAACGCCACTAAATTGGTTTCAATTTTTCCATCGACTGCCGGAATAGGGGTCCTTACTTTTAGGTAATACCTAAATCTTGCATTTCCCCATACATTTTAATGGAAGCTTCTGACATTTGTCTAGGACTATTCTTTTTTGGCTGTGATGAGCACCGTTTTAAATAGCAATGATGAAATCAATGGTGAAATATCGGCAGTTGTCAATCTGGGACGACTTCAATTGGAACTATTCTAACTATGGTGTTACTATGGGAGATGTGGTCTGGTACCCGACTCCTCCATAGCAAATGAGATTGACCAATCACAGCCATCGTTACAAGCCTACATCACAGAATAGTTTTACCAAACTAACTATGGTAGCTACCATAACTATGGGCTGGGTTCCTTTGGTAATGGTCATTTCTATCTCCAATACAAAAGAGCTTTACTATAGTACGAATCGAACGACAATGGTAGCTACTATAGTTCTTACCATAGTCCCAATCGAAGTCGCCCATTGTCGTGTGTTTATAGACCCGAATTTACTGGTAACTTTTCATTGATGCTAAGTATATATATATATTGTAAAACAACAATGCTCGCGTTCATCTCTTTTCACTGGATGTGTTTTTTCGTCTTCTGAATCGAGAATAATAAGTTATTTTTACTGTCGAAATGGTGTGTGTTTTTAATCATGAAAAGGAGCATGGTGTAGTAGCTGACATTTCCATACCAGTGATATTTTGAGCCGCATCGTGAGAAAACCGGATTTTTGCATATTCGAAAACAAAGGCGCAGATCAGCTTCGCAGTAACTGCGAAGCTGATTAGCGCCTCGGATAGTCACACAATATCTCTTCTACTTATAGCCAATATTTCAAACCTCCAGCCTGCTGTACAGGTTGGTTTGTGTCAGACCTTGTCGGAAACATCGAAGACCGGTTTTCTCGCGTCGCGGCTCATTCTATACTTTACCTTTTATTTCTAGAATCCTAAGATTTAACAGTCACCCACCATCTTGGTGGATGGGTCAGTTCAAACTATGGGCCATGAGGTTGAATGACGATATGACAAGAGATGTGAATAAACATTTTCAGAGACAGAACATTACAGGGACCATCGTAGGGTAGGTACATGTGTTTTGTGACACTGTTAAATATTTTGAAAGGCTAATTTCAGACGATGTAAGTAATTTGCGGAAGGGAGCTTTGAAAGAAAATGGTTATTTACATGAACACAAGAAAAAGAATTGGTTATCTAGCTTGTACTTTCTTTTTGAATATTTGAATATATCTAAATCATCTATCTCAAATGATAAGTTGGCTAGTGTTGCAAAGTCAAAACTTATAAAAAGATATAAAGCTGAATGGATGAATGCCTTATCAAATATCAAAAAATAGGGACATGTAGAGAATCATATTTTAAATATATTAAAGGTATTTCTGTAAGAAGAACTTTTACAAAATTAAGAGTAAGCTGCCATAAACTTAAAATTGAACTTGGTCGTTATAAAAAGTGCAAGCAGATGCAAGATTATGTCCTTTATGTCAACTTGAAATTGAAGACAAAATCCATTTGAAACAAATTCACTGCTAGGAATCACGTGATACGCAATGTTTATGATCTGTGCGAATTGTAAACAAGAAGCCGCCATTTTTCGCCGGGTCTAGGTAAGTCTATCGAGTTTTCTTTCAAAGGCTGAGGGATAATGATGGATTAATATGCCCATTCCCTGCAGAGACATCATATTTATATAACCATGTGCGAGGTAATCTTTCAAAGTGTTTTGTTTGTGTAAACACTTCATAACCATCGTCAAAATTGTTTGTTGCCATGTACACCAAATATTTATTTTGGGCCTTATTCATTCTTCCAGCAACAATTCGTCCTTTTCTTTGAGGTAAAATAACATTTTTTTCAAAGGACAATTACCTCCATTTTACAGTAATATGCTAAATGCCATATGAAAAAAAGATAATCACAATCATTGACATTGCATCCCTATACACATGCAATGTGGATTGATACCCTCCACACTAAAACAATAGTCTTCATTTTTCTATTCTTTCGTCGATAAATGTATTGATTGCTAATGCACCAGTCCTTTGTAACCATTGCCCCCCCCCCCCCTCACACATACCTACGGTGAAGGGTGGGGGTAGTCGGGCTTAAGTGCGGAGCAATTACTTGTCGAGTGTACCCGCAGTGCAGGGAAAATGACGAGGTTTTGGCATAAGGATCCTAACCCCATGGCAATTTTCTATTTCTAAGGTTTGGGCAAGGAGCAAAGTTTTGACCCCTAGTTTGCCCCCTGTGTGTGCGGCTTATAGCAGGGCACTGAAAGCAGAAATGCCACAATCACCGCCCTTCCCCGTAGGTGGATGAGCAGTGGTTACAAATGACTTGTGCTCAATTGCAGCTAAAATATGATCAAAAATAGAAAAAGGGAGCGCGGTGGCGTAGTGGTAGAGCGTCGGACTCCGAATCGAGAGGTCCTGGGTTCGAACCCCACAAGCGTCACCGTGTTGTGTCCTTGAGCAAGGCACATCTACTCCCTACAGTACTGGTTAAACCCAGGAAGCGTTGGCTCCGTCCCGACATGACTGGAAAATTGTTGACTGGGACGTTAAACCTCAACACAAACAAACACAAACAAACAAAAATAGAAAAAATAGCCATTCTCGGTTTTGTTCAATATTGAGAACGATTCCTTGAATGCGTTATTATGTATCAGCAGTCACACATTAGCGTATAACCCAAGCGCGCGTCTGGCGTATGAAAACTCTCAACATCCTTAAGATTTTGGACGTATAAAATAATTTGTCCCTTTTACTCGCTTTAGCAGTCACACATTAGCGCCTGACTGAGACGTGTGCCGGACGTACAA
Organism: Rugalucina vietnamica; assembly: GCA_964017185.1. Taxonomy (NCBI): domain Eukaryota; kingdom Metazoa; phylum Mollusca; class Bivalvia; order Lucinida; family Lucinidae; genus Rugalucina; species Rugalucina vietnamica. The sequence goes on along the minus strand of OZ024871.1, from coordinate 5,056,786 downwards.
AAATCTCTTTGTTGAAGTACATTTGTGTTACTTCCCAGACGCGCTAAGCATGTGCTACAGGCGCGCAGCAAACGTTCAACGCGCGTCTCACACACGCTTAGGGCACGCTACTGAAGCAATATCTCATAAAATCTGAAAACGAATGTGGCGTACACTAACGTGCCTAACACTTGCTCCAAATGTGTTCATAGCGTATTCAACGCGCCAGTAACGCGCGTGGTACTTATTCGAAACGTTAAAGACACACACCCATGACACGCCCAGCTTCTGGAAATTTTTTAAGCATGTTTAAACACAAACGTGCCTAGAGCGCGCACCGACCTTAAGCGACGTATACCAAAGTACACCCAGCGTACACAAGCGTACGCCAAAAACGCACATGTAGCGCGTTTCTAACGTGTCTCCCACGTGCTCCTGACGTATGTTAAATCATTCACATTTTACATTTTTGTCAACACGCCCGGCGAGCGTTGGCTTATTCTGCTATTTTAAACAGCAGTCACTTAACGCGCGTTTTTTACGCTTGATGTACGCTTGGTTCGCGTCGATATACGTCGCTGTAAGTCGCTGCGCGCTCTAGGCGCGTTTTGGCCCAAAACAATTTCAATTCTAGAAGTTCGGCTCGTCCCTGATGTGTGTCTTATATGTTTCGAATAAGTTCCATGCGCGTTACATGCACATTAAGCATGACCTGAAAAAGGCAAGCTACTTTCAAACTAGATGCTCTGCGACAGATAAAATGCAGGTTTGTCGGACACGCACATTTAACATATAGCAAATTTTACACCCATGTACACCACATTGATTTTGAGAAATGTGACATTAATTTTGCTTATGCCAGTTTCGATAAGTTTTTGGGTATCATGTATGCTCCAATTTAACACGTTTTATGGTTTGTCGTGTGAAGAATTTGTACGTATTCATCACATCTGTGAAGAACTTTTTTTTTATATAAAAATGGCACCAAGATTCACGTGTGTATTTTTGACATGTGAAGAATTGGTACGTATTCTGCAAACTTTCTGTCAAGAACTGTTGAATTAAACTGTGCGTATGTTCATTTTCTGGGGCACATGACGCTCTTGACGGTAGAAAAGCCTATGCTTTTACATGTCAAAAGTGAGTATAAAAAGGTAAGGAGAAGTTTTGGATATGTGTAAAAAGCTAAACGATACTTTTTGCATACTTTTTGCATTAATTTAGAAGCTTGTGAACTTGTCTTTGATATACTCTAAAACTGGTTTAAGGCCCCAAGTATTTTTTTCTGTATTACTGATCGTTCCAAGGCGATACTTCTGTTGTGGTTCTGTTTGTTTTATGTTTTGGAGTCGAATTTTTGTGTTGTTTGAACCTTATGTACGTTTTCATAGTTTTAGTTAAGTTCGGGTTACTGTCTGGCACTTATTGGGAAATAGCTACTCATTCGGCTTAAGATATGTTATATAAGTATAAGAACCTAATTGTCAATTTGTTTTTTTTACCCACCTCGGTTTTTTTTTATTTATTGTTTTTTTTTTTTTTTTTTTTTTTTTTTTTTTTTTTTTTTTAGTGGGAATTTCATTATGATTGGGCCTTTGATTGAGAGCTACCAAGCCTTAAAGGAGAACGCAATGTTCAACGACAATACCTTTTAAACTCAAGATTTGATAAAAAAAAAAAAAAAAAAAAAAAAAAAAAAAAAAAAAAAAAAACATCTTGGTGCAAATTTTGTTCAAATCGATCAAGGAATAAGTGAGATATTGTGACACAATACCTTTTAAACTCAAGATTTGATAAAAAAAAAAAAAAAAAAAAAAAAAAAAAAAAAAAAAAAACATCTTGGTGCAAATTTTGTTCAAATCGATCAAGGAATAAGTGAGATATTGTGATTTGAAGTTTTGGAACTAAGTGAATATTTAATTAGAAAACTGTAAAACCATAAACAATGTAAAAAATCCGCTATTAATATTTCAAATCCTTTATGTCCAAAATTGATAGCAAATCAATAGTACAAAACAGTGTAACAAAAATTAACAGAAAAATATTAATAAGGTTTCATTATTATTGATGATGCATATTTAAGTAGAACTTTATGACGGCATAAAGCCTAATGAATATCCAAGATGGCCGCCTCTTTTAACAGAAATTAATGTGTATATTCAAACCAACACAACTTTCTTAATATCCATCTGATTTTAATAAATCTTGTACCAAATTGTTAAGAGAGGCAAGTACTTTCATTAAAAATGCATTGTGTTTCAACCTTGCCTTTCCCTTTAAGAGTCCATGTTTGAACAAAATTAGGATAACAGATGCAAAGAGTGTGTCTGGGGTCGTTGAAGTGTACTCAAAAGTTTCTTAACATCTACAGCAAATACCAAAGTGAGGGTGGAAAACGGTGCAATTTTAAAGTGACTTAACATATGACCCCCACCTGGTTGATGGCTAATCTTTGAAGCACAGTTTTTGCCCCTTGTTCAAAAGTGTGATCGAATAGCATATCTATGAAATGGGATCCATAAAATTTTGTTAATTCTTATGAGCTTTATGGGAAATTGATTAATGGCATCATTAGGTTTCTAATTTTGTCGGGTATAATAGATAAAGAAATGGAGAAAGAAGTATTCAGCATGAAACGTTTAAAAGACCATTGATGGATATGAATGGTAAAGAGTCAAACAGTTCGTATGATCTAGTACTTTCTGAACTAGCGAAAAACATGGCTTTGTCCGTCAATGTATTGGACCTAATCAATTTTACAGAGCCAAAATTCATATACTTAAATATTAAACTGACAGAAAATAAGAACACAATTTGTTTGTGTGGAAGGAATCAATTTGGTTTGCTGTGTACATGGTATCTAGCAAAGTAACCTGCTCGTCAAATTGCAGACTTTGGTTTTATCCGTTATGAAACAACTTCCCACGTTTTTATAATACCACAGCAGTATGTAATGAATTTCAATGTCATGATTAACATTTAATATTTAAGATATTGAAGGAAATAAAGCTTATGTGTGTAGGGTAACAGCGTATTTTAAGTGAAGTTTTGAAGTGTTTGAAACACTGGCCAGGTGAAATGCCACAAACTATGGCTCAAATTCTTCCAAATAGGGTTGTCCATGGAATACACTAGGTGGCATAAAAATCAATAAGAGGATCTTGAAGTTATTTGGAAAGAAAACAAAACTGATGACGTCATTTGTTTACATTTTGGTGTATATGGCAACATTTGCGGTCACATGATTCCCAGCAGTGAAATTGTTCTTTATTTAGCACCAAAAGAAAACAGTTCTTTAATGACATAGGTAAATTATTTGTAAATTTTTGGTGGCATGTCTGATGTACAAAAATTTATATGGCTTTTTAGTAATGAAAATGCTCATGTTATAAGAGAGTTGTCAGTGTTTGTTTATGACTTCTATATCGTATATGCAACGTTTTGAGATGTTAGGAAAGTGAGTGTCCCTGATCTCATCGGGAAAGCATGTCCATGCAGTGAATACCCCTTTAGACCACACTTTTAGATAGTAGAACTGGGGTATGCAGGGGTATATATATTTTCCTTACTTTAGCCTGGAACGGGGATGGTGGGTGCTCGTTGGAGCCGCCTTGACGAGGCGATTCTAGCGTGTGCCCGCGGTCGGTGTAGTTCCACCACATAGTAGCATATGAATCACATATAAATAATGTTGAAATGAAATAGTATAACATTAACAATAGTTCTGCATTTGCATTTATTTTGTTGATATGAATATGCCAGGTGGTAATATGTTTTGAATATCACTTTACATTAATTTCTTAACCATTCACACAACTAAAAATCAAAATGGGGACCATGTTTTGTCCATACCGGTATTTTCCCTTAGAACTGGCAATTTACCGTTTCTGTTTTCTGGCCTTTTCTAACCATATTCAGGCCTTTCTAATAATATTCATGTTAGATGTATCAATTCTCTGTCATTAAATTTTGTAGATGTAGAGAAAAGAGTGGCTGTCTATACACAAGCAGTGCACAAGCAAGGCACGGTGGTGACATCATTGCTGTGCCACACAGCATGAATTTCATTAACAGCTAAATAGAATTTATTGAGGTTAAGATACTTTGGAATTCATAGCATTCCAAATGCTATCTAATGAGCTCATCATTATAATCTTAAATGCATACAGTATTGTATTTAGGAGGTAATAGCGGGCAATTATTCTAGACAACATCAGCATATTCAAGTAGTGGTCTTATAAAGGAGAAATAAATAGTTTGAGGAGATTTACGATCAAGTTGAAATTTACAACGACGCATAATATAAATGCGTTGCCAAGCTTTTTTCTTAACGTATTCTATATGTTCGTGCCATGTACACTGGTTTGAAAAGAATATTCCTAAGTGTTTATGACTAGTAACTTCTGTCACTTCCTGATAATTCATAGTTACTGGTGGATGGTAGAGTTTGTTAACTTTCCTTGAAAAGAGAAGAGACTCACATTTAGAAGGATTAAATTTAACAAGCCATTGAGAAGCCCATCTGTGGATTTTGGAAAGGTCAGAGTTTAGTGTGACTGTAGCGCCGAGTGGATCGTCAACAATTATATAGAGGCTCGTGTCGTCAGCAAATAATCTAATTGAAGACTGGATATCAGCTACAATATCGTTAATATAAAGCAGGAAAAGAAATGGACCAAGGATAGATCCCTGGGGGACACCAGCTTGCACTGTAGACCAATTAGAAGAAGCACCCGGAAGAACAACTCGTTGTTTCCTATATTGTAGATAGTTTGAAAACACAGAGAGAAGAGAGCCAGTAATGCCAGCACGCCTTAATTTATATAGTAAACCTCTATGCCACGCTCTATCAAAGACCTTGCTGATGTCGCAAAATATAGCACGGACTTCTTTGCCGTCATCGAGAGCTTTACAAAAGGTATTAAACAAGTCCAAAAGCTGATTGACAGTAGAGTCCCCTGGTAAGAATCCACATTGGAGAGATGTAAGGATGTTGTTGTCACGGAAGAAATTGAATACATGTTTATGAACAATCTTCTCAAAGACTTTTCCAGTGGTATTTAACAAAGAGATAGGGCGATAGTTAGAGACATCAGACGGATCATCCTTCTTGTGTATATGTGTGATATTAGCTTCTTTCCAAGAGTCGGGAAACACTCCACGTCGTAAAGAAAAATTAAACAAGTCACAAAGAGGCGAGGACAAAGGTATCGGAAGCTCTTTCAGCAGTTTATTACTAATTGTGTCGGGTCCCACTGCTTTGCCCACTTTCAGATATTTTAATATCTCTTGAACTTCTTCTCTGGTGATGACAATAGAATTAAGAGTACTGTTGTTTTCAAGGGGCGTAGCCGGAAGTGATGCATGGGTATCATCTAAAGATGATTGTTGGGTGAAGTAATTGTTTAGAAAGTTTGCTTTGTCTGTGTCGTCGTCGAGTATTATGCCGTCTGCATTTAATGGAGGAATGGAAGAGCGCTGTTGAGGTTTGATAAATTGTTTAAGTGTTTGCCAGTAGTCTTTAGGTTGCAAGTTTGTGTCTCGAAGTTTGTTGGAGATTTTATCTGTAACTGACTTTTTTGATTTTCTAATTTCGTTCGTAACTTTGTTTCTATACATCTTATAGTGTTCGTGATTTGTTTCAGTCTTTGACTGCATGTATTTGTCATAAAAGCGTTTACGTTTGCGCTTCATTTTCTTTAATTTAGATAGAAGCCAGGGCGGATCTGTTTCGCGAATTATAACATTTTTATAGGATACGAACTTTTTAGCCGTATTCATAATATGCTCAGAAAATTGTTTGGCATAAGTATCGATATTGGGATGTTTGACTGTCTCCCAGTCTGTTTGTGACAGTGCATTACTTAAGCCGTTAAAGTTGCCCTTATCGTAAAGCCAAATATGTGTTGTAAAGGTTTTTGGAACAGTTTTACAAAATTCAAAAATACAACAAACCGGACAGTAATATTTGATATTTTGTCCTAAAAAGGGGTCCCCTACTCCACTTAATAGTATAGAATTTTTATTAGAAGTCAATATGAGATCAACACAAGACGAGGAGTCAGCAGTAAAATGAGTAGGTTCCTCAATTAGGTTATATAGGTTAAACTGGTGACAAATACTATTGATCTTATTTCCAGAAGCTCGCATCTAAGTTAAAATCCCCTACAAAATCCCCTACAATTAGAATATCACTGATGTTTGTGTCGTAAGCAAGGCCGATTGATGTTTCAGTTGATGTAAGTGTAGAAGCGAGAGCGGTAGGAGGTCTGTAAAATGTACCAATAAGCATTTTCTTGCGATTTAAAGATATCTCAATCCAGACACATTCAATATCTTGCAGTTCAAGATCATTTCTACGTTTAGCAAATATGTTTTCTTTCACATATACGCATATTCCGCCGTGGCTATCATCCTGGCGATCTAGTCGGAAATGCTTATACTATGCTTATTCTTACCCACGTTTAATTTTGACTATTATCAAGTCTTATTTTTATTTCCCATTCAATGCATAGAGATCATTTGCACTATGTTATTAAAACATTTGACAATACATTTTAAAAACGCTGTTTTGAGCAAAACAGAGTGCGTATTCAAAATTGGTTTTTACTCAAAGTGCAAAGAATATCTTAAGAGAAAAAAGAAAAAAAAAATACAATTTTACGATTTATTGGGTAAAACACATTTTTGACAAAAAAAAAACAAACAAACAAACAAATGTTTGGAATTTTTAAAGATCTCTATTAGTTATCAGTTGGATATCAACCTTTCGCACGAAGAACTTTTTATGGTGACATGTTTCGTAAAACCAGTGAAAGAGAAAATGTGTACCCCTAGGCCCACCCACTTGGTTTTATGTTATGGCAAATTTTAGGTACGCATGTGTTTCGACTCATGTGTCGAAAAAAAGTGAGAATTTAATCAAATTTTCTATATTTTTACATGAACAATTGTCCTACATATATTTGTAAAAATTATATAAATATATTGGCAACGGCATTTGGGAACCGAGCTTGTATACTTTGTTCGTTGGGTTTCTGTTTAGTACTAAGCTATGAATTATTTGATTTTTATTTCAGCTTACACGTCCGTCGAACAGACAAGACGCGAGAGGCAGCGTACCATGCCCTTGAAGAGTATATGGTGCATGTTGTTGAATGGTATGATTCCTACGAGCTTTCACATCCAAACATCCAGAGAAAGGTTTATCTCGCTACGGATGAGCAGTCCATTATTAAAGAAGCAAAACGCAGGTAGTCAAGTGTTTATAGTGCATTTTTTTTTTTTTTTTTTTTTTTTTTTTTTTTTTTTTTTTTTCAGTTTTACGTCCCTTTCAAGCTTTTTCACTCATATCGAGACTAATCAATCGATAGGTGGGGCGAAAACCGGAGTACCCGGTGAAAAACCACCTGACACACCCGCAAGCAGAACTTGGCTTGTCCCACATGTGACTCGCGCCCAGAGCGAGGCGTGAACCCACAGCAGTGAGATGATCGAATGATTAAGAGCACTGAAGTCAGCGACCTTAACCACTCGGCCACGGGGGCCGCCATAGTGCATTTCAAAACCATTTGATCCGCGACGCGAGAAAACCGGTTTTCGGGGTTTCCTACCAGGTCTGACACAAACTGATCTGCGTCTTTTTTCGCATAGAAGAAATCCAGTTTTCTCATGACGCGGCTCAACTTATGTTTCAATGACACCAACACGGCACGGCTCGTTGAAACATACCTTATTCACATAGAAGCTATTTCGACGGACTGTTAGAAAGTATGTACTGTGTTCGTTCTTATTAGACATTTTTCACTTTTGAACGTAAATGCTGCTGGTGCGTGCGGTTACGACTTTCTGTGTGATGGGGGATGACTCGTGAGGGCATATGTGAGACTAAGACGAGGGGCAATATGAAGAATTACACAGTCAAAACTACCAACAGCCCAACGGAGACGAATTAAATAAGACATGCAATAAATGTTATAGTGTAGGACGTCTACCTCTCTAACCCAGTAGGTAGCAAGCTAGGATTCAAAACGAAAGGTTCTGTGTTCGAATCCTGGTCGGACCGCTTTTTTTTTCTTTTCTGTATTTGTCTCCTCTGTGACAATAAAGCTATGGAAATAAAAAAAAATGTATTATCAGCTGATTATATTTGTTGGCGAATGCAAGAATCAGGAAATGCCCTTGTGCATAAAATACTTAAATGAAGCGCGAGACGGCACCTCACATTAATGTTTCTCTCTTGTTGACTTTTAACCTATTGAAATCGACAGCTCGATCGTTTTTTTTTTGTTTTTTTTGTTTTTTTTTCATATTCTGAAGGCTTGTACAGGAATAATGTGGCTAGGATAAGTTAGCCACCCTGAATGACTTTAAATGTTTTCCGCGGACGTAAGGCACTAACTCAAATAGTATAGTGTACCTGTATAGACATATGTATATTCATAAGGTATAAAACTACAGTTTCACGTGCTGTCTCGTGAGCGAACATAATTCATTTGGCATGTTTATACATGTATACTAATGTCCAATGAAAACGTACCACCTACAAAAGTGTAAAAAAATATGTTTTTGACTGAACATTTTAGTTTGTCTATTTGATATTTCAGTACTGTGATAACCTGTCCAAATCATGGCACGTTCGCAAATCTGTCTGATAAGTGATGCTCCGAGGATAAAGCAACCAAGACGTTAACCGTCAAAAAGAAAATCACAAAACCTGTATTCGAATGCGCCAGATGTGAAGAAATTCTCAATCACGCATCGACTCGCGCCTAGAAGATGCATAATGTCGAAACATGAAGAATTCGACAGTCAGTGTGCTTCGAAAACGTCAACGTGGAATTCTTGACGTCATAAGCAACAATTTGACCACTGCACAATAACAGAGACATTAAAAAGGCAATCAAATGTCTGCAACAAAATTGCGATTAAATCACAGATGTGAGCCGTTTTGTCCAGAAATCTTGCCCATTACATCATTAAGGCTTAGGATTTTGACGTTTAATGGCTAAGGTAAAGCGTTAAAACCGCAAACACGTTGAACCTAAATGACCTGTACATCTTTTATTGTACGCTTATATTCATCTCGACAAACAAAAACGATTTTCAGAAATTCTGACCCGATAGCGTTTCCGGAAGCGGCTGGAGAGAAGCTTAAAATTGACGTCAGTCATCGAACGTCATTCTAGAAAATGATTTCGGTGACGTTTTGCATATGTTAAGATTCGTATTCCCAAAATAAACTGTTTTTGGGATATCTGTATGAAAAAACCAGTTTGTGAACGTTTTTTTGACCGAAATTGCAAGACTTTGCGTTTTTGAGGCGTACATGGTGACGCGTAGAGCGATTTTACCGTGTGTTGTGATGCGATGTAGTGGTTGACTATGCGGCGAATAGTTTGTAGAGCTACTCGCATACGGGAAAATCATTTCCGGGATTTTTGGATCAGTCATAGCTTACGTAAAATTGAATAAACGTAATTTGTAGTCTGACGTAACGTCGCTTACAAGCCGTCGCGGGGGGATAAACTTTTGGCGTAGAAACATTGTATTCAACCTATATAACATAAGGAAACATCATATGTGCACAAAGGTTTTGATATTTCGCAACTAAGAGCATCCGAGGAGTGGTACGTTTTCATTGGACATGAGTATATTTCAAACAGATACTCGAAAGCTTGGTGGGGTTTATTTGGTTGATGTTTCGTTTTGATCCCATTCAACAGCCATCTGCATGTCATAAGTGCGATAACCTAACTACATTATGCATAGCCATACTAATAATTTGAGGTTTTGTAAGCCTTCAACAGTATTTCAGCCATATCGAGTGCGATAATTACGAATTTTAGATGATTTTTGCAAGCCACATGCTTTCTGTATGATCCTCATTTATTCTCTTGTAGTATGCGTGCTGTAGTAGCGGCATTTCAAGTTTGATCGCGAAATCCATGTCACATGACTAAGATGGCCGCCACGCCCATATATGGTAAAAACCACTCAAAAATCTTCTTCTCCAGAACCGGCGGGCCGATTTCAACGAAAGTATTTACCATCAGTGACTCCAGCCCGTCAAAGTTTGACAAAATGATGACCCTGGGATGACCTTGACCTATTTTACGGCAAGGTCAATTTTGGAAACATAGACTTTTACATGGGAAAAAGTGAAAACTATGGAATTTGTTTTGAAAACGATTGCAGCTAGAGACCTGAAAAGAGGTAGATGCAGACAACTAATGGAGTAGATGAAGGTATGTGATTAAATAAGGTCAAGGTCATCTCTTGACCTTGGCCAGTCTGTTTTCCATACACAATTTTCATACATCTTCATCTCTGAAACCGCTTGGCCAATCAAGTTGAAATTCCATGTGGAGCATACATGGGGGAACGAAAGTTTGATCATGAAATCCGAGTCACATGACAAAGATGGCCGCCATGCCCATATATGGTAAAAACCACTCAAAATTTTTCTTCTCCAGAACCGGCAGGCCGATTTCCACGAAACTTGGTATGTAAGCATCAGTGACTCCAACCCATTATAATTTGATAAAATTATGACCCTGGGATGACCTTGACCTGTTTTACGGCAAGGTCAGTTTTGGAAACAGGCTGTTTCATGGGAAAAAGTGAAAACTATGGATTTTTCGAAAACGATTGCAGCCTGAGACCTGAAACCAGAGGACCAATGGTCCTGTAAACGCTCACCTGAGATCTGCTGCATATACTGGTCAATAAACATGTATGAATATTATGGTATTTAATTCCAGTGCAGGGGCAGATGAAGCCCTTGGGCCATTTTCTTTTTTCTGAATCTTCAATATTCTGTTCATTTGCCAATTTCCTGCTGGCTTTTCCCTTCAAATGACATTTTAACAGTTTTCCCAATTCAAATGCATAGGCAACCCATGTTGACCTTGCCATAAACTTGGTCAAGGTCATCACAGGGTCATGATTTATATATACATTAAAGTACTTTAGCCATCGATGCTTCACGCCAAGTTTCCTTGAAATCAGTCTATTGGTTTCAGAGAAGAAGATTTTTGATGGGTTTTTAACATATATGGGCATGGCGGCCATCTTTGTCAAGTGACCTAGATTATTTATATACACCTTGATTCTCCCATTCTATAGATGCTTCAAATAAAATTTGGCTTTGATTGGCCAAGCGGTTTCAGAGGAGAAGACGTTTGAATATTATGGAAATATACATGTAAATTGCCGCGGGGTTGGGGCACAAGAGCCCCTGGGGTCCAATTATTTTCAGAATCATTAATATTCAGTCCGACTTCCCATTTCCTGCAAGACTTTCACTTTAAATTACATTTTAAAAGTTTTCCCCATTCAAATGCATTGGTGACCTATGTTGACCTTGCCGTAAAATAGGTCAAGGTCATCACAGGGTCATGATTTATATATACATTGTAGTGCTTGAGCCATCAATGCTTCATGCCAAGTTTTGTTGAAATCGGTCCACCGGTTCTGGAGAAGATTTTTGAAGGGTTTTTACCATATATGGGCATGTCGGCCATCTTGGTCATGTGACCTGGATTTTTTATATACATGTTTGTTACCCCTTCCTATTGATGCTTCACATAAAATTTGGCTTTGATTGGCCAAGTGGTTTCAGAGGAGAAGACGTTTGAATATTATGGAGATACACATGTATATTGCCCCGGGGTGGGGGCACATGAGCCCCTGGGGTCCAATTTTTTTCAGAATTTCAGAATCATTAATATTCAGTCCTACTGCCCATTTCCTGCAAGACAATCACTTCAAATGACATTTTAAAAGTTTTCCCCATTCAAATGCATTGGCGACCTATGTTGACCTTGCCGTAAAATAGGTCAAGGTCATCACAGGGTCATGACTTATATACACATTGTAGTGCTTGAGCCATTAATGCTTCATGCCAAGTTTCATTGAAATCGGTCCACCGGTTCTGGAGAAGAAGATATTTTAAGGGTTTTTACCATATATGGGCATGGCGGCCATCTTGGTCATGTGACCTGGATTATTTATATACACATTGGTTCCCCCTTCCCATAAATGCTTCATGTAAAATTTGGCTTTGATTGGCCAAGCTGTTTCAGAGAAGAAGATCTTTGAAAATGGTGGACGACGGACGGACGGGCGACGGACGGACGGACGGACGGACGACGGAGCATGGGTATACTATAAGCTCACCTTGTGAGCCTGACGGCTCAGGTGTGCTAAAAAGGAAGATGCAGACAACTAATGGAGTAGATGTAAGTATGTAATTAATTTAGGTCAAGGTCATCTCTTGACGTTGGCCAGTCTGTTGTTCATACACACTTTTCATACATCTTCATGGCGGCCCCCGTGGTCGAGCGGTTGAGAGCGCTGTTTCTTAATGACTCGATCATCTCACCGCTGTGTCTGGTGTAGGATCGCGCCCCGCACTGGCCACATGTGAGACAAGCCAAGTTCTGCTTGCGGGTGTGCCAGGTTGTTTTTCTCGGGATTCTCCCGTTTTCGCCCCATTTACTGATTGGCCCGTTTCATATGAGCTGAAATAATCTTGAAAGGGACGTTTAACTGAATATAAAAAAAAATCTTCATCTCTGAAACCGCTTGGCCAATCAAAGTGAAATTCTATGTGGAGCATCTATGGGTAGGGGGAACGAAAGTTTGTTTGTGAAATTTTGGATTACATGACCAAGATGGCCGCCACGCCCATATATGGCTAAAACCACTCAAAAATCTTCTTCACCAGAGCCGGCAGGCCGATTTTCACGAAATTCGGTATGTAGTATCGATGACTCCAGCCCATCATAATTTGATAAAATGATGACCCTTGGATGACTATCATTTGCGGATCCAGACATTTTTACGAGAGGGGGTCCAACCAAAATGGTAAAATATTGTCGCAGACGAGGGGGGGGGGGGGGTCCAACCCCCCAAAAAATCCCAAAATTACTTTTTTTAGGTAATTTTTTCAGATTCTATGGGGGGGCGGATCTCCAGTCCCCCCCCCCCTCTGGATCCGCGCATGACCTTTACCCATTTTACGGAAAGGTCAATTTTGGAAACAGAGGCTTTTACATGGGAAAAAGTGAAAACTATGGATTTTTAAAAATGATTGCCACCTGAGACCTGAAGGTTGCACTACTATAAATATTTACTCATTATGCAAGCGCCGCCTCTTTTGGGGAGAGCATTCTGTCACACAATGAAACTTTTCTGGCTGCTGATTATTGTTATTGGTAAAAGTGAAATATTTCTGGGAAAGCTATTCAAAGTATTTAATAAAATAAATAAAATTATTTTCTAACACCATTTTCAACCTCTCCAGTGAGAAAAAATATATTGCATATGGCCCAATAAAATCTCAGCTCGGAATTTACTGCGGACCAGCATTGTTTACATTGGATGACAGTTTGCTCAAAAAAATGCCGCATAACCCCAAAGTTTTTTGACTGCTACTGGTAAGTAATGTTCTTGTCCGCTGAATGTTACAGTTCATAATAGTGAATTTAGCCCAGACAAAATTTGACAGGTCGGTGAAATGACCTGATTTTGCATTAGTAGCAATTGGATTTTTTTTATAGTAGTACTACCTAAAAAGTGGTAGATGCAGATAACTAATGGAGTAGAAGAAGGAATGTGATTAATTTAGGTCAAGGTCATCTCTTGACCTTGGCAAGTCTGTTGTCCATAGCATCTTCATCTCTGTCACCGCTGGGCTAATCACTGAGAAATTTTCATGTGGAGCATCCATGGGTAGGGGGAACGAAAATTCCGTATATGAAAAAAAAAAAAAAAAAAAAAAAAAAAAAAAACACTCAAAATCTTCTTCTCCAGAACCGGCAGGCTGATTTTCACGAAACTTGGTATGTAGCATCGATGGCTTCAGCCCATCATAGTTTGATAAAATGATGAACCTGGGATTACCTTGACCTGTTAAGCGGCAAGGTCAATTTTGGAAACTTAGGCTTTTACATTGGGAAAAAAGTGACAACTAGGTATCCGGTGAGCGTTTACAGGACCATTGGTCCTCTGATTTTCATTACGTGCTGCTAGACGGAATATTTCCATCGGTATTCTGTTAGACCTCTCCATACACAGAAAAGGAGCGAGGTCACGAAGTGAATCGGAGTACAGGCTAGCCAGCTCATCAAACGTGCTGCGAACCTTGCTTAACCCTAAAACAGGACAACAATATTCTGAATGTTAAGCGCGCATACACACACTCTCACAAACACACACTCACGCAAACACGTTCCGTGGAGGACTTTGTCTCGCAGTGACTCAGTCAGTTGCCTCTTAAAATCACATGGCAAGTTGATATATGACAGGTACAAAATGATTTTAATAAGAACATTTGACTAGTTTCGCAGGTTGAGCGCGAGAACGAAACGCCTAAAAATGAAAGTTGTGGTCTTTCCCTTAAACTATCTAATTCTGATGGAACAAGGAACCAGAAGTGACCTTTGACACGAAATATTTTCTAAAACCGCATCATATATATATATCACTTATCATGTTTGCCATTAACGTGGATTGATATATTTACAAAGTCCCTAACCCCCCCTAAACTTTGAACATGTTGTTCTCAGTCCTGGGATACAGATCATTCATGATATTACATCTCCTGAAAGGGCTATGAATGACAAACGTTATCCTAGTAATATAACCAGAATTTGTATTTGCATTTTCGTGCATGTTGGTAGTGAAATGCACTGTTAGTTTGAAAACTGCTTTTATTTTTCTTGCATTGTTTTACGCTTAAATAAGAAATATTGTGGGATGAGTGTTGGCACGGTAGTTAGTAAGTAGAAAAATCTATCAACTGCTATCATTTTTATTCTGTTTGAAACAATTCTTACCGAAATATCTGCAGACAAAAAGCCCGTTTTTTTGAGACTAATCAAGGTCAAATTAATGGGCTTATTTGTTATGTAAAAAGGCTATGGAAATATACTGTATATGTATGTACAGACTACCTGTCCTATTTTAACAGGTATACACAGCGTGTACATACTATAATGCATATAAATATACTGTACAAAATAATTTAATCTATGTTTACTTGAGACATGTCTCAGAGGACTTTAAATCCAACGTTACTTCAACACCACACAACAATTGTTTTTACCCTTATTAGATATATAAAAGATATTGTCAGAAGAACTTCCCTAATGTGTAAAACGTATGAAGACACTGTTCAAAGTAAAATTTGCTTAATTTATTTGGCATGGTATATTTAAGGTACAGGTATTTGCATAAGTGACGGACAATATTATTTAAAGTAATAAATCTGATAAAGATGATGCACCTGCTATTCATGCAAATCGTTTCTAAGCTAATTTTTCAGCTTGCAAATTAGTTGGAGAACATTATTTAGACCTTCACAAAGGTTTCTATCAATTAAAATCAAAAATTTATTTTAAAGGATCATTTATGGAAATTTATTAGAAAAATAGGTAATTTCACTAAAAACTTCTATTACAATGGCTTCCCTTTGGAAAACATTATCATTCATAAGAAAGTTTAAGGTTTAGGGATTATTCTGGTATGTAACATGCCACATTTTTTAAAAAAAATCTATGAAATATTTATGAGCAGAAAACACTATTATTATAGTAATAAGGAACCTTAAGCCGGTAGCTTGATCGTAATCGGCAGAAGAGCGGACCCGCGACCGATCCACACGTCAACATTTATTTTTTTGAATGCTGGTACAGATAATGCGGCTAGGATAAGTTGACCGCCTCTAATGACTTAGCGGTCCCCGTGGCCGAGCGGTTAAGAGCGCTGTTTCTTAATCAGCCGTTCATCTCACCGCTGTGTCTTGTGTGTGTTCGAGCCCCACACTGGCCACATATGATACAAGCCAAGTTCAACTTGCGGGAGTGCCTGGTGTTTTTTCTTAGGGTACTCACGTTTTCACTCCACCTACTGATTGGTGAGCTGAAATAATCTTGAAAGGGACGTAAAAGTGAAATAAAATGCGCAAGATAATAAATCAAATAGTATAGTGTACATGTTCACATACATGTATATCTGTGTTTATTAGATGTAAAACTACAGTTTCACGTGCTGTCTCGTGAGCGAACATAATTCATTCCGTTTATATTTCAAACAGATTTTCAGCTTGATGTCGAAGTTTTGTTCATTCGACAGTCATCTGCATGCCATACGAAGTGCGATGGAGGCAACATCCTACATGTAGCTACATAACGCCAAGCCACACAAGTCAACTAATTTTGTTTATTGTAAACCTTCAACAGTAATTCAGCCATATCCAGTGTGCTGGTTATGATGTAGTAAATTAACTTGGCAAGCCATAAGTTTTCTTTTTGATCCATATTTATTCTGTGTGATATTGTATGCGTGTTGTTTACCTGTATGAATTCAAATAAATATGATTAAAATCAAACTAACACAATATTATTTTTATGAGTTGCAAAAGTGTTTCCATAAAGCACTCCATGTCGTAGTGGTTCAGTCAGTCGCCTCGTAAAACGGGCCGCGCGTTCAATCCAACGCGTTACTCCGTCTTTCGGGCGAGACCAGGGTCCAGTATGTAAATAGTTGTTATTTATACATGAGACCCCGAATATTCCTCGTTATATGGTTTACATTAAGCGTGCATGATGGAATATAAATGCATTTTTTTTCTTATAGGCGCGAGTAACATTTTTTCTTATAGGCGCGAATAACATCGGACAAGGTTTGCTATCAGTTAAAATCTAATCAGGACCCAGAATTACACTACGCCCACCTTAGTGAGGATGTGAAATTTAATTATATAGATTCCAGGTCCTTCTTTTGTTACTTGATTACAGATAAGGGTCTGATTGTGCTCATTTCTGATCATAATATCGTTTTTATACAATTTTCGGCCCGTTCAAGATTATTTTAGTTCATATGAGACGGATAAATCAGTAACAAGGCGTGTGTGGGGGGGGGGGGGCAGAGGAGAACCATGAGAAAACGACTTGGCACACCCACAAGCAGAATTTGGTTTGTGTCACATGTGATTGTAAGACTGATCAATTGGGCAGCAACCTACGACGAAGTGTTCATTGTCTTGGTGATGGTTGTTGCCAAAGCGATATAATTGCTTTTTTTCAATTACTCCATTTTATCACATGTTGTGTGATGTTGCATCAATCTTTGCTATAAGGACTTTTGTTGTATCGCAGGCATTTACGATGATGCTTATACTGATAGACAATTCCTGAATATACATATTCATGTACAGTATATCACGCAGACATTTTTTATATGTAAACAAACGAAACGACATCCGTGAACCTAATATTGTGTTGTGTTTGGCTGTTGAATTTTTGTCCCACGGCCCCTCGAAAAAAAAAGAAAAAAAGATTTTATCAAGCAGGATCAGTTATCAAACCACATTGCTGCTTGACAAGCCGAAATCAGTTAGTGTTAACGGCATGTTTTCGTCCTTTTAAACCAGGGACCGCGGGTTTGATCCCGGGATCCTTAAGTCTGTCGGATGATACTATAAACTGATGTCTCGTTTCCATATAACTTATGCTGTTGGATTAACGTTAAACCTCAAATCAACAGACCAATTAAATTTATTATTTACGTAAATTCTGATTGAGTAAGAAGCTTATGTGCATTTATGCTCGCCCGGTTCCGGACGCAAAAAATGCCCATAGGAGTAAGGTTAAGAATGATCAAGGTGTTGTACATGTAGCTCTGTTGTCAGCATGTGTAATACATCAGCATGTGTAATACATGTGCACTAAAATGGTGCCGTGTATCTTGACGCTAGCATAACAAAACCTTAACAAGCAATATACAGTGTTTTTAAAGTTGTAAAAAATGAAAATTTTCAGTTCAACATTTTTATCTTTTTATTTTGCTCAAAACATAGATTGTTGGTACACGCTAAATCTGCCTCGCAGAGGCGGTTCTAACGAGTACTCACAATCTGTGTTTTTAGATGCATGGGCATCCTAAGTTGACTTTGCCGTAAAATAGGTCAATATCATCCCTGGGTCATGATTTAGGCCATGTATAAACTTTGTAGATGCTTAATGCCAAGTTTCAAAATCATAGGCCTACTGGTTCTGAAGAATATTTTAAAGGTTTTTGCAGTTTATAGCCATGGCGGCCATTTATACAATCTTTCGTTACCTTTCCATGAAGTGTGGCTTTCATCGGCCATGCGGTTGCAGAGATGTTTGAATATTTTGGTCATATGAATGTATATAGCCCCCGGATAGGAGCAGACAAACCCCTTGGGACTAAATGTTTTCATGAACATAAATCTTCAGTACCTTTGCATGCTCATCGCGAATTTCCACCCATTTAATTACATTTAACTAATTTTCCCCATTTAAATGCATGGGCGACCTAAGTTGACCTTGCCATAAAATAGGTCAAGGTCATCCCAGCATTATGATGTATATCAACTTTGTAGAACTCTATTGCCTTATGCTTCAAACTTAGTTTCAAAATCATAGGACTTCTGGTTCTGGGAAGAAATTGTTTTAAAGGTTTTTGCTATTTATAGCTATGGTGGCCATCTTAGTCATGTGACCTGGGTCATTTATGCAAACTTTCGTTCCCCCTTCCTAAGAATGCTCCGCAAGAAGTTTAACTTTGGTTTGCCATTTGGTTTCAGAGGAGAATATCATGGAAATTGTTGACGGACGGACGACGGGGAATGGTCATCGCTTTTTGAGCCGAAGTGCTCATGTGAGCTTAAAAAAGGTATACCCATGCATACCAAAGTCTTGCTGTATAAAAGTGTGGTTCATGGGGTATTCATGGACATGCTATCCTGATATGGATAACCGACCATGCTCGAGATGACTTAAAATATATCAAAACGTTCTAAATCGTAGAATAAAAGACTGCACATAAAATTAAAGATCAACTTATGTTTCAAATCGTAAATCATGCCATGTATACATGTATAAAGTTTTCTGTGCGTTCACGAAAAACACATGAAAATGTAGCTTAGCAATACCAATGTAAGTATATACATAAGCCAGTATGTAAAATGTCACATGGCGATAACAAATAGTTGATATTGGTTTTTCCCACCAACAGTTATGGTCATATGAAGCCGGGACCTCGGTTTATCAAACGAGCGACGCCTAGTTATACACACGAGTGTCTAAAATAATCAAATTCTGCATTGGAAGCTGTTAAAATGGAGGCATTTTATTCGCGCCAAGCATTTGTAAAACCGACTCGCATTGAACGAGAAACGCATCTTTAAGGTTCCTTATTACTATAATAATAGTGTTTTCTGCTCATAAATATTTCATAGATTTTTTTAAAAAAATGTGGCATGTTACATACCAGAATAATCCCTAAACCTTAAATTTTCTTATGAATGATAATGTTTTCCAAAGGGAAGCCATTGTAATAGAAGTTTTTAGTGAAATTACCTATTTTTCTAATAAATTTCCATAAATGATCCTTTAAAATAAATTTTTGATTTTAATTGATAGAAACCTTTGTGAAGGTCTAAATAATGTTCTCCAACTAATTTGCAAGCTGAAAAATTAGCTTAGAAACGATTTGCATGAATAGCAGGTGCATCATCTTTATCAGATTTATTACTTTAAATAATATTGTCCGTCACTTATGCAAATACCTGTACCTTAAATATACCATGCCAAATAAATTAAGCAAATTTTACTTTGAACAGTGTCTTCATACGTTTTAGACATTAGGGAAGTTCTTCTGACAATATCTTTTATATATCTAATAAGGGTAAAAACAATTGTTGTGTGGTGTTGAAGTAACGTTGGATTTAAAGTCCTCTGAGACATGTCTCAAGTAAAACATAGATTAAATTATTTTGTACAGTATATTTATATGCATTATAGTATGTACACGCTGTGTATACCTGTTAAAATAGGACAGGTAGTCTGTACATACATATACAGTATATTTCCATAGCCTTTTTACATAACAAATAAGCCCATTAATTTGACCTTGATTAGTCTAAAAAAAAACGGGCTTTTTGTCTGCAGATATTTCGGTAAGAATTGTTTCAAACAGAACAAAAATGATAGCAGTTGATAGATTTTTCTACTTACTAACTACCGTGCCAACACTCATCCCACAATATTTCTTATTTAAGCGTAAAACAATGCAAGAAAAATAAAAGCAGTTTTCAAACTAACAGTGCATTTCACTACCAACATGCACGAAAATGCAAATACAAATTCTGGTTATATTACTAGGATAACGTTTGTCATTCATAGCCCTTTCAGGAGATGTAATATCATGAATGATCTGTATCCCAGGACTGAGAACAACATGTTCAAAGTTTAGGGGGGGTTAGGGACTTTGTAA
Organism: Rugalucina vietnamica; assembly: GCA_964017185.1. Taxonomy (NCBI): domain Eukaryota; kingdom Metazoa; phylum Mollusca; class Bivalvia; order Lucinida; family Lucinidae; genus Rugalucina; species Rugalucina vietnamica. The sequence continues at coordinate 5,036,497 of OZ024871.1, read as the reverse complement.
ATATATCAATCCACGTTAAATCGGTGAAAAAACAACAAGACTTAGTGAAAAACCTATACGTGCGGACTGCCTTCTCACTACACACTTTAATCCACAAATTAACGATTTTAGTATTACATTGTGATTTTTGCATTTCTTTTTTTATTTTCTAAGCTTTATTGTCACAGGGGCGAAAAAAGGAAGCAATTAAGACTAGAAAAAGAATTTTTGTCTTAGCCGGAATCGAACACAGGACCTTTTAGTTTTATTCCATACATGCTACCTACTGAGCTACAGAGTAATACGTCGTGGACTATTTTTTTTTTTTGCCTGTCTTGTTTAATTGGTCTCCGTTAGGCTATTGGTAGTTTTGACCAAGTAATTCTTCATATAGCCCCTCGTCATCGTCTCAAATATGCCCTCACGAGTCGTCCCCCATCACACCAAAAATCGTAACCGCACACGCCAGCAACATTTACGTTCAAAAGTGAAAAATGTCTATTAGCACACTGCGCTAAACGCTTCGATTTTTTTTTTTTTTTTTTTTTTTTTTTTTTTTTTATTTTTTATCACATTTCCGAATTTATTCATGATAGCTCAGGTTATACAATACATGATAACAATATGAGCAATACTATCTATAAGCATAATAATCTCTACATTTTCATAAGGTAACAAAACAAGGTTCTAATTTTTTTTTTTTGCTGTTTAAATGAAATTTTCAAAACCAGGGGTTAATTTTCCGAAAAAGCAATTTTTCAAACTTTTGTAAAAACTTCAAATTCTCTTAAATTCAAAATGTTCTGTTGTTTTTCTACTTCTGTCATGATTCAGATCACATGTGCAATGAAAAATCATAGGACAATTTCATTGAAAATCAATTTTTCCCAAAAATGCAATCTTACAATTTTTGCCCCAAAATGTTTGCATAGTCATCTACACTATTAAATTTGTTGCAGTCAAAGATTTGATATTGGAATTAACCAAAAATAATGTTAGAAATAAAATTAGTTCTACTTCATCATAAAAAATAACGAAAACAGGGAGGTGCAAAATTTTTGATTTTCAGTATAGTGTTTGAGGACACATGCAAGTTTCAATGCGGCTGCTAGGTAAAGAAGATCTATCTTAAGATGAGAAAAGTCCCTAAAAGCCTATAATAGAGGGATCAATTTTTATACAATATATAAATGATGCAAAATTCTAAACTGTATTATTGTGTATATACAGTGGTGTTGTGGTTAAAACCCCTTTTTTGCCGTTTTAACGGCTAATTTGTTAACGGCCAATTGCAAAATTTCGCGGCGAAATTGTGTGAAAAATAAAAATCAGCGCGGAATTTCACCACGGAACACTGCGAAATAAGTCAGAAATACATGTCATTACGCATAAAAATAAATTGACCGGTATTTCACGGCGAAAAAGGCGACAGTCACAAAAGATTTGTGTTTAAATCTAATTTTAATTTGCATGTATTTATTTCTTTTCAAGTCGTATTGATATTTTGTTTTCGTTTCATTTTTTGTATAATTATCGTTTTAGTCCCGGCCCGGCAGTAACAAAAGGTTTTATTGTTAAAATTTCATTTTAATTTGTATGCATTTATTTTTTTTCAAGTCGTAGTAATATTTTGTTTTCTTTTCAATTTTGTATAATTATCGCTTAAGTTAATACGTGATTTTTAATAGTTCTGACACATTGCTTTGCATTATAGAGAATCAATAAAAGAAAGAGATAGAACAGTCTAGTCTAGAACAATCCGTCTTTTTCAAATGAAAAGCAACAATGCCGCTAGATCGACAGAGCGTCTTATCGGCACTCCTGACCAGGGTCACATTTACAGTTTAATACTTGTAATAACAAAGCCTCATGTCTTGACATTTGTAAGAAGTACATGTACATAATTGCAACCATAATCGGGATTAAAATACATGTACATGTAAAAGATTATTTCACTTCTAAATGTCTAAGTATCAAAACCACATAGAGAGCAAAGTTGAGCGCAGAAGCCTAGTGGTGGATTGTAGGAATTGACCGGAATCAAAATGTCCTGTGTTCGATTCCTATATTCGTTGGGTTTCGTACTTGAGTAAAACTGGTATAGTGTTGTCGCCATGGGACTTAAACATTGTTGACTGTTAAACTGAACTAAGGATGATTTTCGCTAGTTGTACTTCTACTAGGCATAAGGCAAGTACAATGTATAAATCGATATGATTGCGATTAGTCTTGTGGTTGCACTCATAGAGAATAAGCATAGTCCAAAGGTCAATATGTCTCTTTTTGTTTTGTCGTTTTTCACATGGTTTAGGTCAAATTAAGTTATCGTAGTGTAACAGGTGAAAAAGATGCAAATAATCTTTTTGCCCCGGCCGAGGATCGAACCAGGGTCTCCTGCGTGCTAATCCAACACTCTATTGCGTCGCTGTAAAAGCCGGCTTGTACCGCAAGGCGATACAAGTGTGTATTATACCTAGCACTACTACAGTAGTTCACACCTTAAACGCTACAAAGTGAAGCAATTGGGGAAAATAAAGGAAAGCAAGGAGTCTAAATGTTTATTGAGCAATACCCTTTAGACCATGTTTGTGCTACAAAACAAGGTACAAAGTTAGATGGCCCCTGCCCATTGGGACCTAAAGAAATAGATGGGCTGCTTGTGCCTCCAGGCAAAGCTTCAATATCTGATCCGTCACCTGATAGTTCGTCTCTCACTAATGAGAAAGACCATCATTATTTCTTGAATAGTGCTGATGTGTGTTGGTGAGTTCTTTGATGGCTGACTAGGCCAATTCTGGCTCTAAACTGTCGGTTGCAAGTAGAGCAAGTCAATGTCATACAGTCTGCTGGTGGCACATTTGTTTTGGCTTTGCGCTCTCTTCGCTTTCTTTCAGCTTCACAGATTCTCTTCTTTTCATAGAGAGCTGCTCCTTTGTTGATGAGACCTCGCCACTTTGATCGCTCCTGTGCAGTCTCTTCCCAGGACCCCATTGGTATTTCGAAATCCTTCAGAGAGGCTTTGAGGGTGTCTTTGTAGCGTTTCTTCTGGCCACCTTGAGAGCGCTTTCCCTCCTGTAGTTCTCCATAGAAAACTTTCTTTGGAAGTCGCGCATCAGGCATTCTTATAACATGGCCAGTCCATCTTAGCTGTGCTAGCTTTAAGACTGTATGCATGCTTTGCATCCCTGCTTTCCTCAGGACCTCTGTGTCTGGAATCTTGTCCTGCCACTTGATTTTTAACAACTTTCTCAAACAGCTTAAGTGGAAATGGTTAAGTCTCTTTGCATGGCGTTGGTATACTGTCCAGGTCTCGCATGCATACAAGAGGGTTGGCAGTACCACAGCCTTGTAGACTTTCAGCTTGGTGTCAAGCTTGATTCCATTTCGCTCCCAGACATTTGCACGGAGTCTTCCGAATGCCACACTAGCTTTTGCAATTCTGGCAGTGATCTCATCATCAATATGCACTGCTCTGGAGAGAGTGCTTCCCAGGTAGGTGAACTTGTCAACAACTTTCAGTTTTTGCCCATTCACAGTGATGGTTGGTTCATTATATGGTTTTCCGGGGGCTGGTTGGTGTACAACCTCTGTCTTTTTTGTGCTGATTGTGAGATCATAGTTATCACATGACTGTGAGACTTGATCCATGGCTCTTTGCATTTTTGCCTCTGTGTTGGCATTCTTATCCATATCATCTGCATAGAGGAGCTCATCTAGCACATCAGTCTGGACCTTAGTTTTGGCTTGCAACCTTCTGAGGTTGAATATGTTGCCATCAAAACGGTACCTGATTGGAAAACCAGTGTCACTGTCCTGAAAAGCATCCATAAGCATGGCAGAAAACATCATGCTGAACAGTGTTGGTGCCAGAACACAGCCTTGTTTGACCCCATTTGTTACTTCAAATGGTTCAGAGAACTCTCCATCATTTTGCACACGTGCCTGCATGCCATCATGAAACTGCCGCACCATAGCTATGAATCTGGGTGGACAGCCAAACTTGGCCATGATTTTCCAGAGTCCATCACGACTAACAGTGTCAAAAGCTTTGGTGAGGTCAACAAACGTCATGTATAGATCTACATTCTGTTCTTGGCATTTCTCCTGAAGCTGTCTTGCTGTGAAGATCATGTCTATTGTCCCTCTGTCTTTTCTGAATCCACATTGACTTTCTGGGACAAGTCCCGTCTGATCCGTCACCTATTGTCTTCTTAATGGCATTCTGGCGCCACCCAACCGAAGGAATGCGATCATCGGTTTAACCCGAGACCTAGGAATTTGATAATATATATTAATATAGAAATGCTGTCATTCTGTTGTTCAGAGGGTTTGTTTACCAGTACACAGTTTTGTCTTTGAGTTTTGAAGGTTCGTTTCTGACAAATTTTCTTTGCGTACTGTATATCGCATTTAAAATGTGTTTACATTTTTCACTGGCTACATGCTAGGTCCCGATTCAAAGTTGTTTTTGCGATTTTGTTTTGTTAATGGATTTTTTTATGACAGTCTTTAACAATTTTCATGAAACTATGTTTACTTCGCACGTAAATACGTGAAAAGCTTGCGTTTAACCGGGACCTAAAGTGAAAGTCGGGTATATATTCGTTTTCTATCGGGACTAACTATAGACTCAGTGATTAAATTTTTTCACCGTCATGTGACCGTAGGAAAATATTTTGTTACGAGTGCAAACCATACTCTTGTTGGATATCATGGCGTCCCATAAAATGGAGGCAGCGTCCCGACATGACCATTGCTGTTGATTGACCGGTAAAGCATGTATTCAAACAAACAAACAAGGTTAGATTCAACGAGCGGTCTCATTACGTTATAAATATTTTGGTCTATCCGTGATTTCGCTATCGTACCATGTAATACCAATGGAAAAGTCGCATAATGCACGTTTTTCATTTCTATACATGCATAATCGTACACATTATTAAAGATGATGACTGAATGACAATACCGTTGCCAAGGTAAACAGGAAATAGATTAACGCTAATCAATCCCACCGGATACGTCACGACAAATATACGAGATACATGTATAAGATGCAAATGGTCCAACAAGCTGTCCAGTTAAGCCTGAAATAGATCTAAACAAGTGCACCCTCACAATGATGTTTATCTTCAATACACAGTAGCTGCAAAACCTGGCGAAGCACTGCGGATTTCATGATATATGACCAGTGAATCAACACAACTCTACAAAGAGAATTGTAAAGCTTCAGATATTAGAGAGGTTGAGAAAATAAACTTGTAACGTGTACGTGTACTTGTAGCTTTATTTACCCGTACACGATCGTTTTGAGTGTAAAATCGTTTGAGAAAATCGAACGTGTACGTGTAGATTTCATAAAGTATATACAGCTGAATTTTTAATTGTTTATACATGTGTTGATATATGAAAGTAAATATGGATGATTTATTGTTAGCCGGACTTTTAGACAACGATGATGAGTTAATTTTATTGTCACGTTAGCCGGACTTTTAGACAACGATGATGAGTGAATTTTATTGTCACAAGTTTGTTCCGGCTCCGATGTGCCCTCTTTTGAAAAGGGTTTCGACCTAGACACCTACACGGAAGAGCAATCCAAAGCAAGTTTTAGGTTTTATAAAGATGACATTCGTAATTTGTGTGTTGAACTGGGTGTACCTAGGGAATTTAGAGCTAGAAATGGAACGGCCCTTTCAGGGGAGGAAGGACTTTGTGTGTTGTTAAAGCGCCTGTCATATCCGAACCGTCTCGGTGATTTGTCTGAAATTTTTGGCAGATCAATCAGCGAACTCTACCGGCTTTGTAAACCAGGGATAGTGCGTTCGATTCTGGGCTTATCCAGTCTTTCGAACGATACTTTAAACCAAGGTCCCGCCTCTATATGACCTTAGCTGTTGAGTAAACCGTAAAACCCCAAATCAACAAACCAATCAACTTCTTCATCCAAAATTTACAGCCTCCAGTCAACTTTTGTGACTGTACAGTCTGGTTTATCTCGGACCTGGTCGGAAACTAAAACGCGGCTAAATACCCTATAAACAAATTAAATTGCGTTACCACAAACGTCAGAAAGTACATACCTACATACATATATGGTCACATGTACGTCGATTCGCCTTTGGTCAGATATACTTCGGCTGCACGTGCAAAACGATTTGGCAACGCTTCATCGAACTTCGTTTCTGCTTGTACCTACCTGACCTATCGATGGAAACATATAAAGAAAACTTACAAGTCGCAAATTTATTTCATTCACAGCCTAACTGATTCTCAACGTGTAGCGAGTATTTTCAACTTGTAATAAATGACGAAGTTTGGGGATAAAACTGTTCTACACGTACACGTACAAGTTACAAGTTCATTTTCTCAACCTCTCTAATTCGTTTGTTTTGAGGCTTAACGTCCCAGTCAACAATTTTTCAGTCATGTCGGGACGGAGCCAACTCTTCCTGGGTTTAACCAGTACTGTAGGGAGTTAATGTGTCTTGCTCAAGGACACAATACGGTGACGCATGTGGGGTTCGAACCCAGGACCTCTCGATTCGGAGTCCGACGCTATACCACTACGCCACCGCGCTACCTGAGCTTTAGATAAGTCAAATACCTCTGAAAGTGGAGAAAGTCGACTGTCTGTAAAGTGTATGGATTATTGTGTTTTGTCTGGTGGTTTCTGTGAAAGCCGATTACGATTTGTGATATAAGATTTTTTCCAAGATTAAGATCAGGTAGCCTTTTGCATTTTTGATCATTTTTGGCTTGAGAAAAACCTGTCCGAGCTTTCCATTCAGCGACTAGACATGATGTGGGCATGATGTACTGAACCTGTTTATATACAGAAAACAACTCGTTTGTTTGATGCACTGTGCAATTTTAAAAGCTTTATATCGGGTAACGCCTGCTATGCTTGTGAGAACAATCGAAACATATGAAAAGATCGCACATGCTAGCTGTAACAATCATGATGTCGTGAGGGTCGTTCAAAACGTGTCTGGAAGCAATTACGCATAAATACGCTCTGGTAGTGAAAGGATTTTTTTCCCGGGCGCGACCAGTACTATAGGAGTTTTTTTGTGGGTTTGTTGTCCCGGGAGCAACCGAAGGCTCAACCGGGAGTCTTTTAATGGTATAGAGTTAGTGAAGTGAAGTGGTTTTAAGGTAACCGGGCACCCAAGGCACATAGGGGTTACCCCCAGTCTGCCCACTGGGATTAGTTAAGTACACTCGTGAACAACGCGTGACAACCAGGATCGGACGATTGTCCAAGTCACGTGTTGACCTACTTAAGGCACAAACACACCCAAGTAAACAAGTATTTGTCCTTGAAAACCACGAGTGCAAATATGGCAGTTTTTAGAATTTAGAATGCAAAATCGGACTAAAAAGCGGGTTCTAGAATGTGAAACATGTCAATTTCACAGTTTCACTACCCATAGAGTTAGATTGTGAAAGCCACATATCTGGTCTGCCAATTTCATTTAATATCGAGTGTATACATGTATATAATTTGTCCATTTGAAAACACGATCGATAGTATGCAACATGTATGTAGCAATAAATTTTATACGAGAACTTTAGAAACCTCGTAGAAGTTGTGCCCAAAAATTTATCATTCTCTGTTTAATTGTTATATTCAGCGGATATCTACCAAACTCGGCATAGATCATGAAAATAAACAATTTAGATTTTCCGGAAAAATAGTTACTTCCCTTTAAGACATTTTTACAATCAATCAATTTCTAACAAAGTACGACACCGGTCTAACCGGTCAAACTCGGCATAGATCTAGACCATTTCATATCTTCAATAAAATAGAACTTATGACTATGCAGTGAAGCAGCTAAGGCATAGATCATGAAAATAATCAATTTAGATTTTTTCCGGAAAAATAGTTACTTCCCTTTAAGACATTTTTACAATCAATCAATTTCTAACAAAGTACGACACTTTGGGAGACATTTTAAACTCATTTAAGCCTGGCGTCCCTTTTATGGGACATAGGCAAACAGAATAGCCACAGATGTGACGCCGCAGAACGCGGCGTCCCATCTGAGGCTATTCTGTTTGCTTATATAATTTTCATCGAAAAATTGAACAAAATTTAAAAATCACTCCTGATGCCCCTAATAATGAAAGTGGATTCACCCAAATGATAATGATGGGAAAATTCATTCGTCAAATATGGATTAAGAAAGTGTTCTATATTAAGGTTTCCTTGCAGGTATCCAAAATACACATTTATTCACGATCAAAACATCAGTTCGTCTGCGGCATTGAAGAGTCGCTACAACGAACAGTCGCTAAGAGGCATTGTAAAGGATATTTACAGTTTGGTTCGCTGTGATTTCGTTGTCTGTACGTTTTCCTCCCAGGTAAGATCACTAAATATAAATTACCCTTCAATATTATTTTGAAATCAAAGATTTCTTGGATCGATCCCCACAGGCGGCACTGTGTTCTGTCCTTGAGCAGGACACATTAACAGTACTGTTTAAAACCTAGGAAGCAGTGGCTTCGTCACGACACGAGCATCGAAACATTGTTGACTAGCACGTTAAACCTCAATACAAACAAACAAAGTTAACATTTCCTTTATATATATATATAACGAAGATGCGAATGCTCTTTCGTGTTCCCGCATAATTTCGACGTATAATCAATCATTTGAGCCGCATCAGGAGAAAACCAACAATCTGCATAATGCGAAAACAAAGACGCAGATCAGATTCGCGGTTACCGCGAAGCTGATTAGCGTCTTTGATTTCGCTACACGGAGATACTGCAATTCCTTCTTTTTAAATCCAACATTTCATACCCCTAGCCATCTTTTGTGCCTAAACAGCTTGTTTTGTGTCGGATCTGTTCAGAAACAACATTGTTGGTTTTCTAATGGGGCGGCTCATTTGTGTGAGCACCGTGACGCAAAACAGTCAGACACGCGAAACTCATATCAAGAAACAAAATATTCTTCGATATGGTGCTGTGTTTTATATTCAATATTGTTTTCAGCTATGTCGCCTAGTGTACGAACTATCACAATCTCTTCACGGGGAGATTCACGGTATCCAGTCACTAGATGACATGTACTTCATAGGCGGAGAATCCATTGGCCAGGGGCGGGTGAGGCGTGATCATATTCCAGTTAGGCAAAATGAGATTCATGTTCAGAGAGGAGATTTGCTAGAGTATCATGGAAATCACTGGGATGGCTATGTTTTGGTAACGGATCTTAAGAACAGAAAGACTGGACTTATACCTGCATTTAAACTCGAAAGAGTATATAAAATGCATAATTATTCTAGTAAAGTATAATAAATTATTAAAATGAACGTAGGTTTTCGTGTCTCGTACATACAAATCGTAACCAACTCTTTTCTTGTGATTCAAAAGCGGCGAATATACGGAATGCTGAAATCAACGTTAATTTTGCGTTTCCTTCAAATGTAAAATAATTTCTGTTCTATCAGTGTAGCTGATACCTGAGGAAATTTTGGCGAAATCAGAGAGTTCTATGCTCCCCGAGAGTAAACTTTGGACTTTGATTACACCATTGATTACAGAAAACATTGAAATTTATCGTATCACTGGAATTAATTTTCCAAACGGGTACCTTTTTCTGATATTTTGGTAAAAGGTTTATTTTGAGGATAAAATTGCGAATTTCTGAAATTTCTATTTGTATCAAAATATTAATGCCCCGTATATGTTTTCTTATCAAACCCATGACTAAAATGTTGCCATTATTGTGTTTTTACTTTTCAATGTGTTTTCACTGCAGCCAAAGTTTTTCAGGTTTGGGAAAAATCATGTTTTTTTTTTATGACAAAATCGCGATTTTTTGAAATTCACCTTTAAAAGTTTTCTGTATAAAAACTATACAACCGCTTACCAGTAAAAGGGTATAATAATCGTAGACAATAATTCGTAATCGTAGATAATAATTCGGGCTTTTCATTTTACTTGAAATTACATTTGTACCGAGTTCCAGTGAAGCAGGGTACCAAAAATTAACAATGGTGTGTATTTTCAAAAATATATGACATGAGAGCGTGACTGTTTTTTCTGGGCAAAAATGAGGCGTCAGATGTGATTTTGAAACAAATGTTTGTTAAAAGCAACTAAAATAGTTTTATATGTGTTAACAAGATTGACAATGCGTTTTCCGGGAGTTAAATTTTGGGGTAAATGTTGCCTTTTAGCAGAAAATCGCGAATTATTGCAAACCATTATATACAGTTCTCTGCTTACGCAATTTTGCTTTCCAGTAAAATGAAATACTAAGCCAAAAGACTGTCATTCAAGCTTCTTAATATTTTAGGTCGATTTAATGAAATGCTAAGGCGCCAATGATGATTTTAGCAGAACATTGTCAATTATTGCATGAAAACTATACAATTGCAACTAAACTAGTTTGATAGGTGTTTGTAAGATTGACAATTAAATGTGTTTTCCGGAGTTTAATTTTGTGGTAAACGATGGAGAAATAAATGCATTAGGTTTTCGGCAAGAACTCTGATTTCCGTGGCAACAGATAGCTCCCACAGACCTACGATGGGAAAACATGAAAAAAAAATCTCCGAAACCACAAGGCCCAGAGTTTTAATATTTTGTACATTGCAATGTACTTCTCTTTATAAATCATACCAACCGTACCCCTGGTGTCCATACAGACCCGCCTCGGGGGCGTCACTATCACTCATAGGCTTATAATGGGAAATGCGTGAAAACATCTTCCATGAAACCACAAGACCCAAAACTTCTAAAGGGTGTTAAGAGAGTTCGTTCCGCGCAGATAGCTCGATCTTCATTCTTCAAACTATACAAGTATAAGCTTTAACAAAAAGCTTGGTCTACGCTTCGCATATATAAACTAGAATTTCAAAGAATCTGACCGTATTCTGCATTTGACTAAACAGAAATAAAACGCTGTGCGGTGAAAGCATTCATACCTGACAATCGACCGTCACGATACTGTCGGTTCATTTCATTCCGTTGTGGCTTGGATAGAATGTAATTGGCTACACGGCAGGTGGGGCGCGGTCAAAGCTTTCATGCCTGACCATATGGCGTCACAATACCGTCGGTTCATTTCATTCCGTTGTTGCTTAGATAGAATGCAATCATGCACCAGTTCCACTAATTTAACAATTTGTCCCATTTTTGGTACCCACTGCACCATTGCTACAAATGTTACCAACCAAAGGGAGGTGTTTACACGGTCCTTGGCGAAACGACCCGGAATCCTACTAACACGATGGTCAAGCCACTAGACTCAAACGTGCAGTTGCAGTTGTAGAGAGGTGTATGAGTTGTCTTGTAAGTAGGTCAATCTCAAAACTTAGAGTAGTCTACGCGCTGGCGCGTAGACAATAATGACACACAACCAGACTTTACTTTGGATGTCTATATGAAAAGACAAAAGCAAAAATGTTTTAAATGAAAAAAGGGTCAATAAGCAATGCTTATTAAATACCCCCCGCAGGGTAACAGTTTACCACAAAAATTATTTTGGCAATACAATTTCTTCATGCAAATGTCCAATGGGTGTACATCATGTAGGCATGATATCAAATTGTTCCATAAAAAACTGTGGTAGGAGTTGATCGGCCCGTGAAAGCCCTTACCTGTAAGAAAAAACTAAGAAAAATTGTCTAAGTTCTAATAGTTGTCATTTTATCAAAAATTATTTTTTCACAATAAAATTTCTTCATGCAAATATCCTATGGGTGTACATCATTATGGCATGATATCAAATTGTTCCATCAAAAACTGTGGTAGGAGTTGATCGGCCCGTGAAAGCCCATACCTGTAAAAAAAAACTAAGAAAAAATGTCTAAGTTCTGATAGCTGTAATTTTGTCAAAAATTATTTTTTCACAATAAAATTTCTTCATGCAAATGTCCAATGGGTGTACATCATGTAGGCATGATATTAAATTGTTCCATAAAAAAACTGTGATAGGAGTTGATCGGCCCGTGAAAGCCCTTACCTGTAAAAAAAAAAGTAAGAAAAATGTCTAAGTTCTCATAGCTGACACTTTATCAAAAATTATTTTTTCACAATAAAAAATCTTCATGCAAATGTCCAATGGGTGTACATCATGTTGGCATGATATCAAATTGTGCCATCAAAAACTGTGGTAGGAGTTGATCGGCCCGTGAAAGCCCTTACCTGTAAAAAAAAAAGTAAGAAAATTGCCTAAGTTCTCATAGCTGTAATTTTGTCAAAAAATATTTTTTCGCAATAACATTTCTTCATGCAAATGTCCAATGGGTCTACATCATTTAGGCATAATATCAAAAAGTTCCAACAAAACTGTGGTAGGAGTTGATCGGCCCGTAAATGCACTATCTTCACTGTATACAAAAGCCATCAAGAACTATAAAGGGAAGTAACTCAAAAGGGCCTGATCCCTAGCCCTTAATTTTTGCATGTACATACTTGCCCCATAGATATGCAGATGCCTGCAAAGTTTCATGAAATTCCATCAATGGGTCTTCAAGATATTAAAGAAACAAAACGTTACGGACGGACGGACGGACGCACAGACGGACGCACGGACGGACAGACGGACAACGTGAAAACAGTATACCCCCCTTAAAACTTCGTTTTGGCGGGGGGTATAATCAGACAAAATGACTGGCACCCATTTTCCAACCCTTGAACTTTTATACAAAAATGGGGACACTAGAAAATATCTCTGTCACGCAAAAAAAAAAACAAGTAGCCCAGGGGCAACGATCGCTCACCTGAGAGTCAACAAGTACAGTCACTGGACAAAGTAATTGGGGTTTTTACCATATATGGGTATGGTGGCCATCTTGGTCATGTGACCTTGAAACCCTACTTACATAAGCAGAAGAGCTCTTGTCTGGATTGTGTATCCTCTTTTCTGCCATCTTGGTTCACTTGAAAAAATCATCTTACAAGGTCAGGGTCCTATAATGACACCCGGGGTGGGGCCATATTTGACCCCAGGGGCAAGATTGGCAGGATTTATGTAGAGCTCCACATGACAATGTTGTATATCAAATATACAAGCTTTGTGTCATGCTGTTGCAGTGAAGATTTTTTCATATATTTCCATTATATAAGTCTATGGTAGATAATGACATGCCTGGGGCGTGGCCTGTAGGGACCCCAGGGGCACTGTTGGCAGCATTTATAAAGGAGAGTATTATACATTGGTCCACACAACATATGAAAGCTCTGGGCCATATGGTTTCGGAAAAGAAGATTTTTTTATGTTTTTTCCCATGACGCCCCTGGGGCAGGGCCCGTATGGACCCCAGGGGCACAGTTGGCAGGATTTATAAAGAGGACCACTATACATTGCTAAAAACAAAATATGAAAGCTTTGGGCCTTGTAGTTTCGGAGAAGAAGTTTTTTTTTTTTAAGTTTTTCCCATGACGCTCCCGGGGCAGGGCCCGTATGTTCCCCAGGGGCACGGTCGGCAGGATTTATAAAGAGGACCACTATACATTGCTACTGACAAAATATGAAAGCTCTGGGCCTTGTGGTTTCGGAGAAGAAAATTTTTTAAAGTTTTTCCCATGACGACCCCGGGGCGGGGCCCGTATGGACCGCAGGAGCACGGTTGGCAGGATTTATAAAGAGGACCACTATACATTGCTACACACAAAATATGAAAATTTTGGGTCTTGTGGTTTAGGAGAAGAAGTTTTTTTTTTTAAGTTTTTCCCATGACGCCCCCGGGGCGGGGCCCGTATGGACCCCAGGAGCACCGTTGGCAGGATTGATAAAGAGGACCACTATACATTGCTACACACAAAATATGAAAATTTTGGGTCTTGTGGTTTAGGAGAAGAAGATTTTTTTTAAGTTTTTCCCATGACGCCCCCGGGGCGGGGACCGTATGGACCCCAGGGGCATGGATGGCAGGATTGATAAAGAGGACCACTATACATTGCTACTGACAAAAGATGAAAGCTCTGGGCCTTGTGGTTTACGAGAAGAAGATTTTATTATGTTTTTTCCCATTGTAAGTCTATGGGAGCTAATGACCCCCGGGGCGGGGCCATTTTTGACCCCAGGGGCACTATTGGCAGGATTTATATAGAGGACCACTAAACATTGCTACATACAAAATATGAAAGCTCTGGGCCTTGTGGTTTCGGAGAAGAAGATTTTTTTTATGTTTTTCCCATTGTAAGTCTATGGGAGCTAATGACCACCGGGGCGGGCCATTTTTGACCCCAGGGGCATGATTGGTAGGATTTATATAGAGGACCACTAAACATTGCTACATACAAAATATGAAAGCTCTGAGCCTTGTGGTTTCAGAGAAGAAGATTTTTTTTATATTTTCCCCATGACGCCCCTGGGGCGGGGCCCGTATGGATCCCAGGGACATGATTGGCAGGATTTATGAAGAAGACCACTAGACATTGCTACACCCAAAATATGAAAGCTCTTGGCCTTGTGGTTTCAGAGAAGAAGATTTTTATATGTTTTTTCCCATTGTAAGTCTATGGGAGCTATCCGTTGCCATTGAAACCAGAGTTCTGATCCGACCTGGCCCAAAACCTAATACAACCTTTCCCCCTCCTCAATGATGCTTTAGATAAAATTTGATTACGATCGGTCATGTTCTCTTAGAGATATTCGAGTTTGAAAATGTGAACGGACGCACGCACGGACGCACGGACGGACGGACGCCGGCTCGACTACTATACTATAAGCTCACCTTGTGAGCCTTCGGCTCAGGTGAGCTAAAAATAACTATATTGAGTCATTCCTAGTATCTGTGACGTCTATTAGCAATAATTGCACATCATCATTTGATTGACAGATTAAAAAAAACTGTAGATGTCTGTTTAACATACCCCACCCACTCATGTCAATATTGACAAAGTCTTAATACTGAATGAGCCAATCAGAAGACATGATTTTCTTCAGTCATATTACAACCAAGCGGGCACATGACGTCAGAATGACGTCATATCAACGTCGATGCGACGTCGCATCGACGTCGATCTTACGTCATTTTGACGTCATGTGCCTGCTGGGAAACATGTATATTGCCCAGGGGTGGGGACAGACCTGCCCCTAGGGTACATTTATTTTCAGAATCATAAATATTCAGTCCATTTGCCCATTTCCATAAAGTTGTTTCCTTCAAATGACATTTAGACAGTTTTCCCCATTCAAATGCATGGGCGTCCTATAAGATAGGTCAAGGTCATCACAGAGTCGTGATTTATATAAACGTTGTAGTAGAGCTCCTTCTCCTGATGCTTCATGCCAGGTTTCAAAATCGAAGCCGTTCTGGTTCTGGAGAAGAAGAGTTTTAAAGGTTTTTGCTATTTATAGCGGCCATCTTGGTCATGTGACCATGACTACAAATAAAATTTGGCTTTGATTGGTAGAGCGGTTACTGAGACAATTAAGTTTTACATTTAATTTGTAAATGACCTTTAGTCAAGGTCAAGAAATGATAATACTCACAACACTTCATCAGTAGCTCAACATGTTATCTGTATCTTCCAACTTTCAGGTCACAGGCTACAAAACTTCTTGAAAAATTCAATGTTTTCACCTTTTTTTTTTTTTTTTTCTTTTTTTTTCATAGAAAAGCCCATGTAACAAAAATTGTCCTTGCCGTAAAATAGGCCAAGGTCAACCCAAGGTCATGATTTATATAATCTATAATGGGCCAGAGTCCCCAATGCTACATACAAGTTTCGTTGAAATCGGTCCACCGGTTTCAGAGAAGAAGTTTTTTTTATGGTTTTACCATATATGGGCATGGCGGCCATCTTGGTCATGTGACCTGGACCATTTATATAAACTTTCGTTCCCCCTTCCTAAGGATGTTCCACATGAAGTTTGGCTTTGATTGGCCAAGCGGTTGCAGAGAATATCCGCTTTGAAATTGTGGACAGACGACGGACGGACGAACACCGGAGCATGGCCATCCTATAAGCACACATTGTGAGCCTTCGGCTCATGTGGCCTAAAACACTGCACTGTGTATTTTGTAACCCTCTTTATTCAATCATGGACCTGTATTGCAACTAAACGCGTCCAAATCATTGAGAGCAAGCAATGAATTCCTCACGCTTATGGCTATGCTGTTTCTAACATCATTAAACTCGACCGTGTACTTGTAAAGAGCGGGGGTATCAGGACCCCATTCTTGAGCTCTTGCACCCCAGTAATGCAACATTTTTAACTTAGAAGGCTCAGCAATCCACATTTTACCGTTCCTTTGATGCACACCATGCATCCCCAAATCATCAACATATTTCGGCTGATAAACAGTTTTCCAGTTCTGATTTGCTATATGAGGTGTTATTCTGTTGATTCGATCGTACGTTGTATTCCTTTGACGGTCCCCTTGACCATGCAAGATAAAATTTTGCACACGTATGTCTACTGTCCGCTCACTTTGCGGCTTTTCAGATTCACTATGAGATAACTCCTTCAAGAACTTGGCCAAGAAACCTTCAGACTGGTCCTTCGGACAGTACGGGTTCTCATCCATGTCGAAGTTGTACTGCCAAATAGACTGGTTTCTGTAAGTTTCGAGCACGTGTTGGTAACAGCCGTCCTGGTTTTTAGCATTATCTTTGTAATATGTGCTGGAACCACGGACAGCACTGATGTGATTCCAGGAAAATATCGTCACAAGACCCAGTCTGACGTACTTCTCAAGTGGTTTGATAATACTCTCCGACTCGTTGAGAAAATGGTTACAGATGTAAATATGCTCGGCACCCGCCCAAAACTGATAATGCATCCACTGTTTGAATTCAGCAATAGTCCACTTTGATTTGTCTTCTTTATACAGCCTCACCCTTACAACAGCCGTAAGAAAATACCGACTATCTGCGGTGTGTTGCCTATTCGGTAATCTCCACACCCAGTCTGGCACGTGCTTGTTAGTTCTGTCCACGTGCTGTAGTAATCGCTCTGCCAAGTTCTCAGGTCTGTTCATTGTGTCCACGGTATAGTTGGGGTTTAAATGTTCTAATATCTGCAGTCTCGACAATTTTCCGCCGTCTGGGGAGCGGTTGTTGACAAATACCCTGGTCACGTGCAGGAAATATAAACCGACATAACCGACCACAAACGCAATCAGTATTCTAACATATCGTTTTGGTATCATATCTGCGATGCACGAGTGTCTGAAAAATGTAATTTGGATCATCATAAACTGACATATCTAAGGGTATTGGTTAAGACATAGTTTTTTAACTGACCCCGCATTTTATCATTAATGAGCCGCCTCGTGGGAAAACCAACAATGTGGTTTCCGAACAGGTCCGACACAAACCGGCCTGTACAAGCACAGAAAACAGCTAGAAGCTTGAAATTTCGGATTTAAGTAGAAGAGGAATTGTACTATCAGAGTAGCGAAAACAAAGGCGCTGATCAGCTTCGCGGTTACCGCGAAGCTGATCTGCGCCTTTGTTTTCGCCTATGCAGATTGTTGGTTTTCCTATGAGGCGGCTCAATTGTATTGCAGAAAGGGACTTCATTGCAATGGGGGAATTTGTGAAAAAGGTATGCCTTAAATAATCAGTATTTTAAATATATATATATGAGCCGCCTCGTGGGAAAACCAACAATGTGGTTTCCGACCAGGTCCGACACAAACCGACCTGTACAAGCACAGAAGATGGCTAGAGGCTGGAAAGTTTGGACTTGGAAAGAAGAAGGATTGTACTATCCGTGTAGCGAAAACAAAGGCGCTGATCAGCTTCGCAGTTACTGCGAAGCTGATCTGCGCCTTTGTTTTCGCCTATGCAGATTGTTGGTTTTCTCATGAGGCGGCTCGTTTTATTACATATTTGCTCGAATTTCACCTCGAAAAAAGCAGTTCGTCTGTCAGTATACGGGTCATTTTCAAAAAATGTGCACATTTTGGGTAAGATTTTTTCAAAAAAGTATTTGCGTTTTATCTTATTTTGAGTTTATTACGTCGAAAGTGTATATACCAACTCAGAAAAAGCCATATGCAAGCTTAACCTCTCTTCTTTAAGTAAAATTTTACCAAAATCAAGGGTCATTTCAAAGAAATGTCAATGTTGTGACCACTAAAACAAACTTCCATCTACATAGATTTGTAATCATATCACGAAACCTGGGTATTTTAGCCATAATCAATTGACTTAATCCTATATTATCGCCCTTAAATCACCAGATTTACTATAAATGTATGTAACACCAATGACATTGGTAACAACATTGACATTTTGTAACAACATTGATATAATTGGTAACAACATTGACATTTCAATACAAAGTACTGTTTAAATTTTTGTCTGGTTCTTTTAAAAGCACTAAGACCACATCATAAGTCTCATTTCTCCTATTCATCTGCAACAACAAAAATAATACCGACAAAAACTTTGTTCCTATGCTGGTCAATGTTGTTACTATGCTGGTCAATGTTGATACAGTGCTGGTCAATGTTGTTACTATGTTTTTGTGAGAAAACTATAAAACAATGATAGAACGTTATCTATTAAAATATGCACTGTTAAAATGTATACATTCGTGACACATTAAGCAACTTTTTAACGATTTTTACTTTTCGTTGTTCCAGCATTTGAAAGAAAAAGTCCTATTTGTCAATGTTGTTACCACACATTGAGTAACAACATTGACAGTAACAGCATTGACAAAATTTGACAAATCGTTAAAACTAGGGACTCTGGATGGATGTTTATGCACAATGAAAACGTTGATGTGTGTTTACACTAAAGTGCAATTAGGCATTGACCAGTATTTGAACATTTGATAAGTTCAGAAGTTTTGAATGAGTAACAACATTTGACATACTTACCGATCACATACCCAGCAGCCATATTATAATATTCAAAAACTAAGGCATAGTTGCCTTTGTGGGATTCAGCGCGTTTTAATCATGGAAATTATACGGAGGTTTTTCAACTAACGTTTAAAAAAGCATAAAAACGCCATGGTGTGTAATCTTAAGCAACGATTTATAAAGCAGTAACAACATTGACACGATCTCATGGGACAAGCACTTAAGCCAAGAAAAAACTCATAAAGCACTTATAGATATGCTTGAAAATAATTGCAGACGTCTCTTTATTATCTGTCCATATAAAAAGGTAGCTGAACCTTTGGTAACATAGAGACTTTGTCATATTTTTTTCACATCTCAACTATAAGGGGTCAGTGCCGGACAGCCCAAAAGTACTAATATTTGTGTACTAAACAAGGAATTTGGATAGCTTATCATTATACTGATGAACAAAAAGTGGTGTTTTAACATGACCACCATGGTGCCTTTATAAAAACTAAAAGAAATAACCTAAAAAGCAGAAGGAAATATGAAAAAATCATCACGGACAGAAATATGCACATTTTTTGAAAAATACCCATACATGTACAACATACCGTAGGTGGGGGAGCAGTGGTTACAAATGACTGGTGCATTAAGACCAATATCTACCAGCATGCAAAGTACCAACTTAATCCACTTACATATTAAAGAGGTATAGACAACTCAAACTTTTTAACATAAGATTTTTAAGTCTATGACCTTGACCTCAAGGTCGCTCAGGTAGGTCAAGATGGTACTGCATAAAACTTAGGAATAATATCTAACAGCAGGCAAAAATGTCAAGTAAATCCCCATCCATCTGTTCAAGCAAGTTACAGTAAGTAAAAGCTTTAACACAAGTCTGTGACCTTGACCTCAAGGTCAATCAGGTGGATCATAATGGTACACCATAAAACTTCAGACCAATATCTACCAACATGCAAACTTGATCCATCGACATGTTCAAGAGATATAGATTATAAAAGCTTTAACCAAATACTTTAACACAAAATTTCTAAGTCCATGACCTTGACCTCAAGGTCACCCAGGTGGGTCGTTATGATACAGAATAAAACTTCAGACCAATATTTACCAACATGCAAAGTATCAACTTGATCCATCAACATTCTCGAGAGATATAGACATATAAAAGCAAAAACTTTAACATTGTAGCAATGCCGACGCCGACGCCAGCTCTTCCTATACTTTCGTACGGGCGAGCTAAAAATGTGCGTTTTCACTGGCCATGAGTATGAAAATTTAGTTACATGTACTTCCCAATATTCCCATAGCAAAAGTAGTGCCATTTTTGCATGTATTACTGTTGAGAATCAGTGAACCGCGTTTTCTTTTTTATCTACAAGCAGAAATAATATTGATGAAAAACAAACTTACTGTAAATGTTTTCAATCCTTATTTGCCAACAACAACAATACCTTGTCACTTTGACCATGTATAGATACTGTGCATATATTCAAACAGTTTGCATAATTAGACGTGTTTCAGTGTTCAAAGTTTTCGCATATGTGGTCATCCGTTGTCGTCGTATGGGAAAATCTGTCTTGATACTGAAGATCTAAAAATGTATCTGGCATTTTAGGTCTTGTGGAGTCGTAAGTCGGAATTTTAGTTTTTAACATTTTACAATGTTTATTGTGTTTTTGAAGACTTCCAAAAGCTTTAATATTTAGTGTTAAGGGTAAACGAAAAAAAGAGAAAACATGCACCATCCCCAATTTTGCATCTAATGTGTGAATGAGAGCACGAGAGAATATATATGTATTCATGAGTGAAACATTAATAATGAACCATTATGCCATAAAAGCTGGTTATATTACTGTATTTGGGAGAGTGCTTTCTAATTTTGCAGTAACTTGTGTTCAATCCTATTGTTTATTCCTACAATAAAATATGTTTAATAGTTTAATCTAAAATCTAAGGTTGTTTTAATTGACGAAGAATTGATCGTGGAAAATCGTTTGTATCACTGAGTTAAAGCGTCATGTCCTAACTAAACATTATAGAATCAGATAAATCATAGCTGTTGCCAGAAATTTCCAATATTTCTTATTACACCTCGTTTTTAACTTGGTTACACAATGCGTAAAAATACAATTAACGTCTGTGTAATTTCGCGACGTTAACGTCGTACCTCCACAAGACCCAAGATCGCAGAGAATGTCAAAACTTTCTTTGATTTTTATCACAAACCATCTGACTGGAATGTGACAGCTGCAGAGTACTTCGCGATTAGTTTGTGACGCAGTTTTCGAGACAACGGGACAAAAGGTAAACGGTATAAGCGCAATGCTCACTGAACAAACAGTTATATGACAATTTCGCGAATTTTGCCTAATTTTGCATAATATGTCTCATGGCTGTCGTGCCATAGTCCCGAGACACTCTTACGACAGTCGTGAGACATTTGTGAGAGTGCCTCACGATGGTCTCTTAATATCATTTTCACTCTTACGACAGTCGTGAGACATTCGTGAGAGTGTATCTCGAGACTGTGTCTCACGACAGCCGCACAAATGTCGCTAAGTTTTATTATCTCAGCGCCAGATAATCGCGAGTTGTTTGCATTGTTTCTCAAGACTGTCGCGCGATAGTCGTATGACATTCGTGCGAGTGTCGCAAATTTGTTGCATTGTAATTTCGGAACAATTTTGCCGCGACAGAATTGCGACAGGTTTGCGACACTCGCAAGAATGTCGCGCGACAGATTAGCGTGACTTTGCGAAGGGTTCGCGAATATTTTATCACATAAATTCGCATATTTTTTTTTAAATATTCGGGACACATAGAAATTCGCGCGACATTCGTACGAATGTCGTACGGCAGTTTTGCTACTCTTAAATTCGCAAAACAGTCGCGAAAAATTCACATGCCAGTGAGATACTAGCTCAGATATCGCACTGATTTATACAGTAATTGATTATAATGCATTCAGTTAGGATATTCTATTATTATGTGACATTGGTACGTACTTTTGTAGGAGATAGTTATTGTTCGATCTAATTACAAACAGCAGACATTTTTCGAATGCCCAGGTCAATAGTTCGATCATGCATGTACTATTATGATATTTTTGATAAACAGGACAAGATACTGCGACGACAAAGTATGGTCTCATGTACGTTGACAATTTCGACTATAAATTTTGGCCGGTATCTGTAGCCAGTGGACAGTTTTACACCCGAGGGCAGCTAGAAAGGCAAAATAGTTCCTACTTCCGCATGGACACTGACCTCACGCAAATCTGTCCATTTAACATGTTTAATGAATACACACTTAAATCCCTTTTATTGGTAAAACTTTGGCGTAAAGGACTATATAGTCCTATACACCCATATATATATCTCCGAGCGGCAATGCGAGGCGTTTCTTACGTGTGCCCACAATCTATCTTTTAGAGTAAAAGTTGGAAATACATAATCTGATAAGTTTTTTTTTTCTTCAAACTGAAAAGTTTCAATTATCAAAAATTTTCAGACTGATGAAAAATCTGTATTTTACATGGGCGTCATGGCTTTCGTAATGGCAGCTGATTAAACGCTGCTTACGTTGACGCCAGAAATTATATATGTGAGCCGCCTCGTGGAAAAACAAACAATGTGGTTTCCAAACAGGTCAGACACAAACCGACCTGTACAAACACAGAAGCAGGCTAGAAGCTGGAAATTTAGGAGTTCAGTAGAGGAGGAATTGAACTATCCGAGTAGCGAAAAAAAGGCGCTGATCAGCTTCGCGGTTACCGCGAAGCTGATCTGCGCCTTTGTTTTCGCATATGCAAATTGTTGGTTTTCTTACGAGGTGGCTCAATTACACTGTTCATCCTGTATTTTATAGACAAAGGTATTTCCAGTGTCCCCTATTCTTGTCGTACACGATACGAATCAGATTGCTTTTGTTAGTTTTGATTGAGCCGCGACGCGAGAAAAACCCGTCTTCGGGGTTTCCGACCAGGTCTGACACAAACCGGCCTGCCGTACAGTGACAAAATAAGCTACATGCTAGAAATTTTGGATAGTCAGTGGAGGATAACTCCAAAAAACTCTATGTATGTTCATGTTTGCAAGAAAAATTATTCTGCCTCAAATATGCTGATCAGGGGAAGCAGATTATTTTTCTGGCTAACATGAAAATACGTTTATGGATGTCTATGGAGTTTTTATCATATGGCGTCGCTGTTTTCCAGTGGATAACGTCATGTCATAAAAATCGTATGATCACACGTGTATTAACACTTTTGCGGGAATACGTAACGTCATTGACGACGTCCTCAACAACAATGTAAATTTTGCACTTCGAAGGCGATAAAATCCTATTTTAAAAGTCATATGATAAAACGAATCTTACACTTGTGGTCATTTCATATGAAATTTATTAAACTCGCCGAAGGCTCGTTTAATAAATTTCATATGAAATGACCACTCGTGTAAGATCATCTATATTCTGAAGGTGGCTAATAATTATGTTCACTGACTGTAGGTAGAATGGGGCTTGTACTATCCGTGTAGAGAAACCAAAGGCGTTGATCAATAAGCTGTGCAGTTACTGCACAGCCGATCTGCGCCTGTTTTAGCTTAGACGAATATCCGCTTTTCTTGTGACGCGGCTGATTCATTGTGACTTAAATGTAAGGACATGCCAAACTATTAACAAAATAATTATTTGTTTTCAAATTTTGAATACAACTCTCTCATAACCCTATCGGGTTAATGAGATATAAAATCTGTAAGGCCTTTATGGTATGCTGTAACAGATTGACCGTCTGATTACAAGTTCAAAACTGTAGGCGACCTACCAACATGACAATTAGCTGTTGGCAAGTAGTTTTTATTTTATTTGTCAGAAAGCATACAGCATTTTTTTTTTTAATCAAACGGATGTACTGCTCAAGAAACCTGAAGTCTTTGCCGATTTTCGACACGAAATGAAACCTTTTCGAATTAATGCTTAACGTCCCAATCAACAGAAAATGTCATGTCAAGACGCTGCCTCCATTTTATGGGACATTTACCCAAAACATTCAAAAAGTGCTTTAAATATAATCACCCAACTAAAGTCCAATTCGCATGCGCAAAAAATACACGCGTGTATATATACTCCGGTGTGTATTTATACTCCGGTGTGCAAATCAACCTGAGAGTAAATTTAAATTGCGTTCGCATGGGTTTTATCGCCAGGAGTATTTTTGTAGGTAAATTTATCATTTCTGGATTAAAACCTGTTCATTTAACACACTGTTTTAGGTCCGTCACAGTGTGAGTGATTCTTTATGATATCAGCTACTGATTCTTGATGATATCAGGTAACGGATTCTTGACAAATGCTACGGATTCTTGACAAGGATTGATACTCCCAATTGAAAACAGCCAAAAATGGTAATTTTAGATAGTTGTAGATCTAAATTTTGTCAGGAGACATATTAGAAGCATGGTTCATGATAATCTATGTATATATTCTACATGTTAGGGTTTCAAAATAAAACCAATTAGATAAATTGAGCAAATATGAAAAACATGGCAATTCGGTATAATTATGTGAATTCCTAAGCAAACATGTTTGGAAACATTAAAACAGTTAATAAAAATGATATATGGACCTTCAAATTCTACATTACCCTGCGTTATAACCCTTTTTCATTTTTTTGCATGCTACGGATTCTTGATGATATGTTACAGATTCTGTATGATATCAAAATGTGGGTAACGGATTCTTTATGATATATGTTACTGATTCTTTATTATAAATGTTACAGATTCTTTATGATTTAAAGCAAGTTTATGATGTTCTACAACTTGAAATGCAGATTTGGATCCATGGTTCACCAATGAACTGTGTTTTTATCAACTCCACACTGCAAGAAATATGATGTGCAGTGTAAAATTCGATCAGATTTATCACAAACCAATTAATAATTGTGATAAATGTAGAACCTTGTTGTATATTTGTGTATATCACAAAACACTATTATTTATTTATTTTTAACTTTTTGTTAAATCAATTCAATTTTTTTTTCAATCAGTGAGACCGACAATCTTATAAGTAGTATTCATGTGTGTAAAATTTTACATTTTTTTTCTGATTTTGGTCTCACAAGGATGGGCATTGATCCCATTTCTAACCACCTTACCGCTTCGCTGTGTCACCTTATGTATGTTTTCATGTTTGGGTAACTGAGTGACTGCCTAGTGGGAAAAAGCTACTCACTCAGATTACAAAATGTTCCCTAAGTATACCAAGTACCTTATTGTCAATGTAGTTTTTTCACATTGGTTTTCGGAGTGGGAATTTCTGATTGCACCATTTCCTCTAATCATCATCATTGCATACTTTTTTTTCCTTTTCGATGCCACTTGAGAGAGGTAACATTTACTGCCAGACTGGAATTCATGAAATACAAATATTCAAGGCCACTAACGAGTATTGATTATTTGAAACAGATCCACATTCCTTTCACTGCTGTTTCAGGATCTCATTTCTATGGCAAGCCAATTTACTGTTTATTCAAGAAAGCAGATATCTGTTATGGAATATTAGATATCTTGTTTAATAAATATGATATTTACTTTAATTTATTAGATATCTATTATAAAGAAGATATCTTATATAGCAAATACGATATCCATTTAATTATATTAGATATACAAAATGTTAATATTAGATATCCGCAATGTTAATTTAGATGTCTTATATAGTAAAATTAGATATCATTCAGGCTTAATAAGATATCTTATTTGTAAAAAATGATATCTAAATTGACAAATAAGATATCTTAAAAATTATATTAGATATCTTATTTGTAAAAGGTATATAACATATCTTAATTCATAATTTGTAATAAAGATATCTGATATAGCAATTATGATATAAGATATTAGATTTTTTTTTCTTGATATGACATCTTAATCAGCATTTGAGAATATGACATCTTAAGCCCCGTTTACACATTCACGATTTTTGGCTATGCTGCCGCTACGATTCGCCACGATTTGTAAAATCGTCGTGTACCGTGGTGTACCGTAGTGATTCGTAGTAGAACCGTGGTGAATCGTGAATCTTGATGAATCGTGATGATTCGGGGAAACTCCACGGTAGCGCTACGGAAGTTTTAAACTGTTTAAAACATTCGTGGCGTATCGTGGCGAATCGTGGTGGTTATTGGGCGTGGCCTAATTCGTAGCGCAACCGTAGCGGAATCGTGCTTATTCGTACTGACACCGTAGCTTTATTCGCGGCTATTCGTGAGAGATCGTAGCCAATCGTGGAGCTCCGTAACGAAACCGTGGAATCTTTGACACCACGAACTCTCACGATTCACCACGAATTGTGTACGGTTGTCCTACGAATCATCCACGGTTTCGCTACGGAGCCCCATGATTGGCCACGACGGCTACCGCCGTGAATCGTACTAGTACCGTATCGAACCGTACAAGCACCGTTAGCATTCGTTGTGCCACCGTGGCTAATCCTCCTGAATTGTCATTGATTCGTAGCGATAGCTTACAGACACCGTACTAATATCGTGGACAGTCTTACTGGAATCGTAGTCACACTGAATATTTCTACTTTTTGCCACGATTCGTCACGATTCACCCCGATTTTTCTGACCATGAGAAATCGGGGTGAATCGTGGTGAATCGTAGAGAAAAACGTGAATGTGTAAACGGGGCTTTAGTCAGCATTTGAGATATCTACAAGAACTCCGCGGACGTCGATATCGCGCCTGCATCGGACAAAATAACTAAAAACGTGAAATATAGGTCCAGGGCACCAGGTTAAGGTGTGTTCTGAAAGGGTATGTGAAGGACATTTACTATGCAAGCTTTCACACTCGCAGCTATCACTGATGCAGAAAAAAACAAACTTCGACAAAAAAATATAACAAAGTCAATGGACCGTGTAATATAGGTCAAGGTCAGCAGGTCAAGGTGCGTGCTTGAAGGGTATGTCAAGGACAGTTACTATGCAAGGTTTCACATTCGCAGCTATCACTGATGCAGAGAAAACCAAACTTTGACGTAAAAATTTACAAAGTCAATGGACCATGAAATATAGGTCAAGGTCAGTGGGTCAAGGTACGTGCTTGAGGGGTATGTCAAGGACAATTACTATGCAAGGTTTCATGCTCGCAGCTATTACTGATGCAGAGAAAACCAAACTTCGACAAAAAAATTAACAAAGTCAATGGACCGTGAAATATAGGTCAAGTTCAGCGGGTCAAGGTGTGTGTTTGAATGGTATGTCAAGGACAATTACTATGCAAGGTTTCAGACTCGCAGCTATCACTGATGTCGAGAAAACCAAACTTCGACGTAAAAATTAACAAAGTCAATGGACCGTGAAATATAGGTCAAGATCAGCGGGTCAAGGTGTGCGCTTGAATGGTATGTCAAGGACAATTACTATGCAAGGTTTCAGACTCGCAGCTATCACTGATGTCGAGAAAACCAAACTTCGACGTAAAAATTTTCAAAGTCAGTAGACCGTGAAATATAGGTCAAGGGTACTGGGTCAAGGTGCGTGCTTGAATGATATGTCAAGGACAATTACTATGCAAGGTTTCAGACTCGCAGCTATCACTGATGTCGAGAAAACTAAACTTCGACGTAAATGTTGACGGACGAACGAACGCACGGACGAACGAACGAACGTACGGACGGACGGAAATTTGAACTCCTATATCGCACCCTGCTATAATATGCCGTGTTTACAGAATTCTTATTGACTTAATATAACAACCAGAGGTGTGTGACGTGCCGGGGTTGAATAAACCACGCCAATAAGCCACTACATCACATAGCAGGTAGGCCTACGTATAACTAACCCAGCAGACATTTGACGTCAGTTGGACGTCAGATAGACGTCAGACTCCGACGTCATAATGACGTTGGATTTAGGTTGATTTTGAAAGTTTGTTTGACGTCCAAAACAGACGTCATTCTGACGTCAAAAACAGACGTCATTCTGACGTCAGAAAAACAACGTTGGTTTGATGTCTCAAATGTGACGTCATAATGACGTTGGGGTTAGGTTGATTTTGAAAGTTTGTTTGACGTCAAAAACAGACGTCAATCTGACGTGCTAAAACCGATATCGTGAATGTTTGTTCGCAGTTTAATTAACATTCTGAAATCCTGAAGTGGATTCAGTAGTGCGGTGATGCACTATTGTTATTCCTTTTCACTCCTTTGATAGAGTTAGTCGGGATATACAAAATGTTTAAGATGTTAAGTCTCATTTGATGTTGTGGTATGTCTTATTCATGTCAAATTTTATTGTTATATGGTGCTAAAACAAATAAGACATTAGTGTAAATAATAAGACTATTGTGAACAATCAATAATTTAAAATGGTGAAATAAGTATTAAAATATGCAAATTTCATTTTCGTCTTAATAGAAGGTTTAATAATTTAGTGAAAGACTTTATTTTGATTAACAAATAATTATTTTTTTCTAAATTAATTAAGCATGGTGATTTCCGATACGAGACCTAGATATGGCTTTTTTAAAAGTGGCAATGTTGAAATTATTATTTGAATTTGATGTTGTTACATTTGCGCAAGAAATTATGTCAGTTCAAGGGCAGCTAACTCTGTCGACATATGACGTTAGACTTACGTTTGAATCCGGCGTCATTTTGACGTCATATCAATACGTCCACTGACGTCAGGACTGGACGTCAGGTGGACGTGGGTTATTGGTTGTATGACGTCGTGACCAAAATACAACCAATATCCGACGTCAAGTTGACGTCAGATGCCTGCTGGGGACGTGTTTTTCATATATGTCGACAGAGTTAGCTGCCCTTAAACTGACATAATTTATTACACATATTATGTATTATCATATGACGTCGCTGTTTTCCAGTGGATAACGTCATGTCATAAAAATCGTATGACCACACGTGTAATAACACTTTTGCGGGAATACGTAACGTCATTGACGACGTCCGTAACAACAATGTAAATTTTCATTGAAAATATGTCCACTTCGAAGGCGATAAAATCCTATTTTAGAAGTCATATGATAAAACGAATCTTACACTCGTGGTCATTTCATATGAAATTTATTAAACTCGCTGAAGGCTCGTTTAATAAATTTCATATGAAATGACCACTCGTGTAAGATCCTCTATATAATATCAAATTCAAATAATAATTTCAACCTTGCCACTTAAAAGTCATATCTGAGTCTCGTATGGGAAATCCCATATTTCGCCCTCATGCTTAATTAATGTAGAAAAAAATGATTATCTATTAATCAAAATAAAGTCTTTCACTAAATTATCAAACTTTCAATTAAATGAAAATAAATTTTGTATATTTTAATATTTATTTCACCATTGTTCAGAATAATCTTATTTCTCACACTAATGTCTTATTGGTTTTAGCACCATAAAGCAATAAAATTTTGCTTAAACATTTTGTATGTTCCGAAAAACTCTATCAAAGGAGTGAAAGGAACTATCAAAAGTTCATCACTGCTCTTCTGAATCCACTGTTATTCAAAAATGCGAAAAAATATACACCTTAAACTATTTATATGACATGAATTCAAACGTCGTTTTTAGGACGTCAGATTGACGTCAGCTTTCAGACGTTAAACCGACGTTGGCTTTAGCACGTCAGATTGACGTCTAGTTTTGACAACAAACAAACTTTCAAAATCAACCTAACTCCAACGTTATTATGACGTTGGAGTCTGACGTCAATCTGACGTCCAACGGACGTCAAATGTCTGCTGGAAGTAACATAGAAAAAAAGAAAGGAAGAAAGCAAAAGAAACACACGAAACGAATGATCTGATTTTTACCCAAAGTGAAGTTTCATTAATTTGCACACCACACATGGTCAGAAGTATGAAAAACACAAGGTCTAAATCACGTCTTGATTACGACGTCTAACTGACGAACTAGTTTGACGTCAAAACAACGTCCAATCCAGACGTCCAAAAGACGTCAGGAAATGACGTCTGATAGACGTTGGAAATTGGTTATATGACGTCGCGACCAAAATATAACCAATATCTGACGTCAAACAGACGTCAGGTGCCTGCTGGGAACTTTCTGCACCACTAAAAAGATGATAGTTACAAACGAATAAAACATGTGCTCTATCATCACTAGAAAAAGTGGCTGCTTTTCACTGAAAATACCATTTTCAAAAGAATATTATTTAAGTGATTAATTCAACTCCACATGACACAGTCCAGTCTGTTTCAGTATTCAGACTTCACTTCAGAGCCCGGTGTCATAGTGATAGAGTGTCGGACTCCAAATAGAGAGGTCCTGGGTTCGATCCCCACAGGCGTCACCGTGTTGTGTCCTTGAGCAAAACACATTAACTCTTTACAGTACTGGTTAAACCCAAGAAGAATTGGCTCTGTACTGACATGACTGAAACATTGTTGACTGGGACATTAAGCCTCAATACAATTTGACTTCATTTCATTTAAAAAAGGAAGTGCAGTGCGGTAGGGGTAGACTACAGGACTCCGATGCGGGAGGCCCTGGGTTCTAGACATAACTCTACCATGCAAGCTGTGTTCATGAATCTATAGTATTGTTTATAACACAAGAAGTGGTGGCCCTTTGCCCCAACATGACTCAAAACTTGTTTACTGGGACGTCTAGTCATAACTTAACCAAACCATATCATAATATTTGAAAATAAATGCTCAACTCTCAGTTTGCCTGATAAAATAATGACTTGTTTACCAAACCGCACAGTACAAACCTGCTTTGTAGATCAGAGACATTAATAATTGCCCCCCGGGGGGTCTTTGCTCCCTGCTCCCTGAAAGAAAAATGACCTTTCTCCCCAGCTCATAAACTGTTTTCCTCAGCCCCCTGCTCCCTAAAACTCCAAACAGTTATGCTTTCTCCCCAAATCCCTTAAAATAAATGACCCTTCTCCCCAAATCTCTGAAAATAGATAGCCCTTCTCCCTGAATCCCCCAAAACTCTGCGAGGGCCTCATAATTGGTAGTTTATTTCGATAAAAGAGTGTCATAAAGAATCTGTAACATATCATAAAGAATCTGTTACCCATCATTTTGTATCATACGGAATCCGTGACAAAATTTTGTCACAGATTCTTTATGATACTTTTGATGCTTTAAAACACAAAAGTCTGCAAAACAATTCCTTTGAAGATTTACATGCATTGAAAAGTGTTAGTTCATAGATAATTAGTTAAATTTCTAAACTGTTGATAAAATGTTTTGATGTGTTATGTATTTTGATATTAATTTTCGATTTTCCTTGCTTAATTAACCATTTTAAGGATTTAATCACCCATTAACTTTCAACCTGTATACCAACATTGCTAAAATTGATGGAGAACAATTTCCAGCTCAAATATACTATGCATGTGTGCCAAAAAGGTCATTTCAGGCATCAAAAACCTTAGAAACGCCGGTTTCTCATCACCTACCAATAGATGAGCTAAGAGAATCATAAAGAATCTGTAACGCTATCATAAAGAATCAGTAGCTGATGTCATAAAGAATCATCTCGCACTGTGACGGACCTAAACCCCTGTGTTTAAAGTCCAATTCGCATGCGCAAAAAATGCACGCGTGTATATACATACTCCGGTGTGTATTTATACTCCGGTGTGCAAATCAACCTGAGAGCAAATTTAAATTGTGTTCGCATGGGTTTTATCGCCAGGAGTATTGTTGTAGGTAAATTTATCATTTTCTGGATTAAAACCTGTTCATTTAAGTTTTCTGTATTTGCAAAACAAGAAGAGGCTGCTTCAAGGTGTTCATGTAGACTTTGGCAGCAGAGGGGAATCATGTAATGGTCAGGCATAACCTTAGCAGTTATACAGTTCCCTTTTTTCATCCTTTTACAAAGAATTACTGTTAAAATGCCCCAAGAATCCTAACCAAAAATGATGAAGAAATAGTGTGGCTGTTTGCACTCCATATGATCTAAAATGTTATGAAAGGCAATAAACTCTTATTTAGCATTCTAACACAGCTCGCCTATATGACCAATGGTAAAAAAACGTGTTATATTGTGCAACAATTTCACTGGGCGAATAAGCGTGACATTACTTTGCGGCATTTGTGACGTCAGCTATCCCACAAAGCAGCGTTAGACGGTGAAACGTCGTTTTAGCGCACAACAAACGTAATAAGTGTGTGTAAATACCAGCATTACAGTCAAATATTTGGCGGGATATCTGCAATGCAATGGCGGAAAACTGAACGATATCGACGGTTTCAGCAACATTTATTCCGTTTATTGTGTGTTAGAATCGAAATAGATCAGCTCAAATGCGTGAATTGTTGAGTAATAATTCACTGTTTGTCGGTCAGTTGTAAGAAGATAAATCACTCGCGCTACGCACTCGTGATTTGATCTTCTTTACAACTGACCTCAAACAGTGAATTATTACTCAACAATTCACTGCTAGAGCTGATCTATTTCTTAATTAATGTCCACAGTTTAAGCAACTGTCATATAATCAGTTAGTAACAAAAAATGTGAAAATTTGTTATCTAAAAGCAGAATATTGACTTGAAATAAAAATACTCATGGGTAAATTTTACTTTGCGTTCGCATGGGACATAATAGTAAATTTACACGTGTGTATTTGTAAAAATAAAATTTGCATCTGGTCAGACCCAGGAGTAAATTTACCCATATGTAAATATACTCTGGTGTGTATTTGCGTTCGCATGCGCCATTTACTTATCCCGAGTAAAATTTGCACACCGGAGTATATTTACACGTGTGTATTTTTGGCGCATGCGAATTGGACTTAAGCCAATATTGCTTACATGTATGGATGGTTTTCTGGGCAGACTCAGACTTGAGCAGTTTACCAGTAATCTGGTGGTTAGTCAGTGCCTGGAGGCAAAAGCAGCCCATCTATTTCTTTAGGTCCCAATGGGCGGGGACCAGTTCGTCTTTTGAGCGCATAAAGTAGAATTATGGCAACACTAGCATTAGGAACATTAAAGCACACGTTGGATTCGACACGTCAACGGTCAAACATTGAGACTGTCCCTCAAATCAAATTTCGCCATATTAATGATCCGCCACATGGGAAAACCAACAATCTGCATAGGCGAAAACAAAGGCGCAGATCAGCTTTGCAGTAACTGCGAAGCGGATCAGCGCCTTTGTTTTCGCTACTCGGATAATACAATTCCTCTTCTACTTAAATCCGGAATTTCAAGCTTCTAGCTCTTTTCTGTGCTTGTACAGGCTGGTTCGTGTCGGACCTGTTCGGAAACCACACTGTTGGTTTTCCCACGAGGCGGCTCATTTATGGAATATCAGATAAATTCTCACATAGCCAAGTTTTGTTGCCTTTTTTATCATAACTTTGCTTTGTATAGACGTAAACAGCAACAAACTTTGTTTGGTATTAAGCTTAAACAGCAACATACTTGGTTGGGTTTTAAGCTTGTAAACGTCAGTTTTACATTATCAGCATAGACTCAGTCTAAACGTCAGGATCCGGAAGGCTACAGACTGCCTATCAGCATACGCTAATCTTTCCGTCCGAATCCACTTTTGTTCTTTATGAACTTTTTCGAAATTTCATGACTACATGTATTACCATATATTTTGAGACTGCTCTAAGTCATTTATGCTCTAAGCTATGCTGATTTCTAGCTCTGTTCCTCGATGCAAGTCTTCTTGAATACACCCTGATAATGTGCAGATGCTACACTATAAATCTTGTAAAGCTTGATTCATTTGGTTAGAATCTAGAGATTTTCATCATAATAATAATTATTGAGCTTGTGCATGAGAAAATCATCAATTTGGGTTTTCGACCATGTCTGAAACAACCTGAGATAATGTTGATATCTATAATGCCTATGAAACAACTTAGGCTGTACAGTCACAGCATAAAGCTAGAAGCTTAAATCTTTATTATGTAAGTAGAAGAGGAACAGTACTATCCGTGTAGCGAAAACAAAGGCGCTGATCAGCTTCGCAGTTACTGCGAAACTGATCTGTGCCTTTGTTTTTGCATATGCAGATTAATGGTTTTCTCATGTGGCGGCTCATATCTGAATAGGGATTTCTTAATTCAATTGGCACCGATGTTATAAGCAGAGCTTATGAATTCTGAAATAGCCCAAATACACTGAAAGTTTTGGCTTAAATCACAAAGGCCTATAATTATTCTATAAATTCCTATTTTCGAAGTCATATGACAAAACGTATCTTACACTCGTGGTCATTGTACACCAAATTTACTGTATAAATGTCTTTAGGTGGGGTGAAAGGGAGTATACATTAAGCTAATTGTCACCATGATAAAGATCCAAGGATATGGGCCATTTATAGTTCTGGATCAGCCAACTGATCTGTCACAAAACTTAGAAATGAGCAAATTAAACTTCCAAAATGACATGCAATTCTAGATACAATGACAATAGTTCTGACTTTGAGAATCACATTATGAAAACATGCCCATGTAGTACAGAAATTTTTAAAGTTGTAAAAAATGAACATTTTCAGTAGAAAAAAAAAGATATTTAATTATTTTAGCTCAAAATATAGATTGTGGTGAGGTGGTTTTAATGAGTACCCACAAATTATGTTTTGGAGCAAATATAAGAGAATTAGGTATATCCCTGCATACCCCAGTTTTACTGTATAAAAGTGGGGTATAAGGGGGTATTTATTTCACGGATATGTTAGTGTGTTGAGTAAACATGCAAGATGGTCTACTCTACTACACTCAAATTTCTAATTTAGAGAAGGATCGCAAACTAATTAGAGAAACACACAATATATTTGTAAAATGATTTTCTATTTCATTTCATTGTCAATATCTACAACATATGCCCCCCTTACAATGACGTATGTTTAATATTGTTTTTAAACCATGCAGTCCCTGTATTATTCAAAATCATAAAAATTAGTTACGCACCTTGAGGACTTCTCACAAGCATCTGTGCCAAAAATTAAGTCTTCCTTTTAATAAACACAGGCCGGAGATTTCTTTGCCTTTGCTTTTTACTTGTTCAAGAAGTGCAATGTGTGAATATGAATTACATTCAAATGTAAAATGCATGCAGAACATACTGACTGAAATATTAATCCTTCAACATATGAAATCGATGTAAATAAAATATAAAGAAGCTTGTACATGAGGATCTGTCTATAAAATTTTAATGTTCAATGAATACTCCTCTTGCCGTCTCATGAACCAACACATAAAATATCACATTATATAAAACGAGCCACATTATAAAACCAACAATGCTATATCTGTACCCAGCAATCTCTCAGATCAACCCTGGCATCATACTGATCAGTGTCTTTGCTGTGCACTCAGACATGCATAATTGCAAAGACTGTTCCAATCATTAGATTAAGCCAATGTCATGGCTAATCTGAGTTTCCCCATGGATACAAATATGGTATTGCTGGTATTATAGTCATGAGGCTTATAGTAAAGCAGAGTTTATTTAGTCGTCTGGTTCTTGAACTCTCTGTGCACTGATTTTGGGTTTGTTGGGATTATTTTCTAACAACCAGTCTGCAAGCCAGATCTGAAAGATTGAGAAAAACAATATGAGCTGCTACATCAGAAAACCAATAATTTGCATATGCGAAACCAAAGGCACACATCAACTGTGCAGTGAGTGCACTCACAGCTGATTAGTGTCTTTGTTATACCCCCCGCAAAACGAAGTTTTAGGGGGGTATACTGTTTTCAGCCTGTCCGTGATTCCGTGATTCCGTAATTCCGTGATTCCGTGATTCCGTCAACATTTTGACATCTTTGCTGAATAACTTAAGTAGTTTTTGCCCGATGTTCTTCAAATTTTCAACACACCTGCACCATTAGACAACACATGTGTGATATGAATTTAGGGGCCAAAGGGTCAGTTTTGCAAGAGTTATGGGACTTTTTAAACCTATACATAGAATGTTTGCGATAGTGCTAATAGTGCATACTTTGTGAAATCAACTCCTCCTACAGCTTTCAATATTCTCTTTTGATACTTTGCAGATATGTGCCAGATATATTGAAGATATGCATGAAGAAGTATTATGCTGAAAAAATGAATTTTGACAAAATTACAGCATTTTGAACTTAGCCAATTTTCGATAATTGCCATATTCAATAATGGTTGGTAGTGCATAGTTTGTGAAATCAACTCCTCCTAGGGCTTTCAGTATTTCTTTTCAATACTTTGCAGACATGTTCCACACATATTGAAGATGTGCATGAAGATTTATAATGCTGCAAAAATAATTTTTGACAAATTTACAGCATTTTTCAACATAGCCATTTCTTGATCATTGCTTATATACAATAATGGTTGGTAGTTCATAGTTTGTGAAATCAACTCCTCCTAGGGCTTTCAGTATTTCTTTTCAATACTTTGCAGACATGTTCCACACATATTGAAGATGTGCATGAAGAATTATAATGCTGAAAAAATAATTTTTGACAAATTTACAGCATTTTTTAACATAGCCATTTTTTGACCATTGCTTATAAACAATAATGGTTGGTAGTTCATAGTTTGTGAAATCAACTCCTCCTACGGCTTTCAGTATTTCTTTTCAATACTTTGCAGACATGTTCCTCACATATTGAAGATGTGCATGAAGAATTATGATGCTGAAAAAATAATTTTTCACAAATTTACAGCATTTTTTAACATAGCTATTTTTGACCATTGCTTATACAATAATGGTTGGTAGTGCATATTTTGTGAAATCAACTCCTCCTAGGGTTTTCAGTATTTCTTTTCAATACTTTGCAGACATGTTCCACACATATTGAAGATGTGTATGAAGAATTATAGTGCTGAAAAAATAATTTTTGACAAATTTACAGCATTTTTCAACATAGTCATTTTTTGACCATTGCTTATATACAGTAATGGTTGGTAGTGCATACTTTGTGAAATCAACTCCTCCAAGGGCTTTCAGTATTTCTTTTCAATACTTTGCAGGCATGTTCCTCACATATTGAAGATGTGCATGAAGAATTATAATACTGAAAAATTAATTTTTGACAAATTTACAGCATTTTTTAACATAGCCATTTTTTGACCATTGCTTATATACAATAATGGTTTGTGAAATCAACTCCTCCTAGGGCTTTCAGTATTTCTTTTCAATACTTTGCAGACATGTTCCACACATATTGAAGATGTGCATGAATAATTATAATACCGAAAAAGTGATATTTGACAAATTTACATCATTTTTCAACATAACCATTTCTTGACCATTGCTTATATACAATAATGGTTGGTAGTGCATACTTTGTGAAACTAGAAATTGGCTGCAAGCAAGGCTTTCAGTATACCCCCCGCAAAATTATCTGAAGCTGGCCAATCACTTCCTAAGTCAAACACGCAGAAAATTTGTCAAAGATATCTTTTTAGCATTATAATTCTTCATGTACATCCTCAGTATGCCAGTCACATCTCTATAAGATATTAAAAGAATATATTGAAAGCTGGAGGTTGATTTCACTGTATGCACTATGATCATTATTGTTTATCATGAGAAATGGTAAAACATTGGCTAAGTTAAAGAAAAGCTGTAAATTTGTCAAAAATTATTTTTTAAAGCTTTTAAGCATGAAAATTATTCATGCACATTTAAAATATATCTGGAACAAATCTACAAAGAATTTAAAAGAAACACTGAAAGCCCTAAGAGGAGTTGATTTCACAAAGTATGCACTACCAACCATTATTGTACATGAGAAATGGTCAAGAAATGGCTATGTTGAAAAATGATGTAAATTTGTCAAAATTCACTTTTTCAGTATTACAATTCTTCATGCACATCTTCAATATGCGTGGAACATGTCTGCAAAATATTGAAAAGAAATACTGAAAGCCCTAGGAGGAGTTGATTTCACAAACTATGCACTACCAACCATTATTGTATATAAGCAATGGTCAAAAAATGGCTATGTTAAAAATGCTGTAAATTTGTCAGAAATTAATTTTTCAGTATTATAATTCTTCATGCACATCTTCAATATGTGTGGAACATGTCTGCAAAGTATTGAAAAGAAATACCGAAAGCCCTTGGAGGAGTTGATTTCACAAACTATGCACTACCAACCATTATTGTATATAAGCAATGGTCAAAAAATGACTATGTTGAAAAATGCTGTAAATTTGTCAAAAATTATTTATTCATCATTATAATTCTTCATGCACATTTTCAATATGTGTGGAACATGTCTGCAAAGTATCGAAAAGAAATACTGAAAGCCCTAGGAGGAGTTGATTCACAAAATATGCACTACCAACCATTATTGTATAAGCAATGGTCAAAAAATGGCTATGTTAAAAATTGCTGTAAATTTGTCAAAAATTATTTTTTCATCATTATTATTCTTCATGCACACCTTAGATATGTGTGTAACATGTGTGCAAAGTATTGAAAAGAAATACTGAAAGCCCTAGGAGAAGTTGATTTCACAAACTATGAACTACCAACCATTATTGTATATAAGCAATGGTCAAAAAATGGCTATGTTGAAAAATGCTGTAAATTTGTCAAAAATTATTTTTGCATCATTATAATTCTTCATGCACATCTTCAATATGTGTGGAACATGTCTGCAAAGTATTGAAAAGAAATACTGAAAGCCCTAGGAGGAGTTGATTTCACAAACTATGCACTACCAACCATTGTTGAATATGGCAATTATCGAAAATTGGCTAAGTTCAAAATGCTGTAAATTTGTCAAAATTTATTTTTTCAGCATAATACTTCTTCATGCATATCTGCAATATCTCTGGCACATATCTGCAAAGTATCAAAAGAGAATATTGAAAGCTGTAGGAAGAGTTGATTTCACAAAGTATGCACTATTAGCACTATGGCAAACATTCTATGTATAGGTTTAAAAAGTCCCATAACTCTTGCAAAACTGACCCTTTGGCCCCCAAATTCATATCACACATGTGTTGTCTAATGGTGCAGGTGTGTTGAAAATTTGAAGAACATCGGGCAAAAATTACTTAAGTTATTCAGCAAAGATGTCAAAATGTTGACGGAATGACGGAATCACGGAGTCACGGAATCACGGAATTACGGACAGACTGAAAACAGTATACCCCCCTAAAACTTCGTTTTGCGGGGGGTATAATAAACTCCTCCTAGGGCTTTCAGTGTTTCTTTTAAATTCTTTGTAGATTTGTTCCAGATATATATTTTAGATGTGCATGAATAATTTTCATGCTGAAAATTTAATTTTTGACAAATTTACAGCTTTTATTTAACTTAGCCAATTTCTACCATTTCTCATGATAAACAGTGATCATAGTACATACAGTGAAATCAACCTCAAGCTTTCAATATATTCTTTTAATATCTTATAGATGTGACTGGCATACTGGGGATGCACATGAAGGATTATAATGCTGAAAAGATATCTTTGACAAATTTTCTGCATGTTTGAGTTAGGAAGTTATTGGCCAGCTTCAGATAATTTTGCGGGGGGTATACTGAAAGCCTTGCTTGCAGCCAATTTCTAGTTTTCACTAACACAGGCAGTACTGTCTCACTTCTTCCTACATCAGAAATTCCAGTTTTCAGTGGCTGTACTGCCTGGTTAGTGTCAGACATGGAAACCAGGGCCGAGTTGTTCAAAACTAACCACGTCGTTAGTTAACGTTTTGTTAAAATTTCAAACATTAATATTACAAATACACTGTTATTTTTTGTTGATAAAATGTGAGAATCCTTTGCACTGCAAAGGATTCTCACATTTTTTCAACAAAAAATAACAGTGTATTTGATACTTTAGCTGATATTTGCTTAACAAATTTGTGTCTTAACGACATTGTTAAGCTAACGATGTTTTGAACAGCTGGTGTCAGATTGTTGTTTTTCTTCATGTGAAGGCTCAACTAGAATTACAATGATGAACTTTTCCAGTTTTAAGGAATGGTAAATATATATGAATAAAGAATGTATCTGTTTGTCTTGTCTTTGATGAACGTGGAAGTAAAATGCTATCATAATGTCAGTAAGATTGCTTTTACTCTTTCTGGACTAATGTTAGACAACGATGGGATGAAATGACACCCCAATGACCAGCAATACAGCTTCAACAAAGATCAAGTGCAACAGCTTTAACATTTACACATGATTTTTTTTTAATATACGCATTTTCCTTCATTTCAAAATGTACTGTTATAACGCAGAATTTGGATACTAATTAAATACTTGCCATATCGAATATCTTATAACACCAAAATCTGCTAGTCAGACAACAGATGCTTCAAAATTTAGAAAGAATAAAAGAAAATCACATAAGCATAGAGCTCTAATAAAATAATGTTGAAAGAATACAAACCACAGGATCTTCAGGTTTCTGTTTGCAGAGTGAGGTAAGGCCCTTGAGGAGGGTGGGGTTAACCTTTCTGGACAGGTAATCTTTGGCCGCTTGTCCTACAGGTACAGGTTCAATCACACCTGGCAATAAAAAGAACAAAGCACTCAGATGGGCTATGAGAAAGCAAGACTTTTAAGTGATGTGTATAAAGTCAAGATCTAAAGCACAGTGTTCTTGAGATGTCTCCATCTGATAGTAACCAGTTTAAAACCTTCAGTTTTAAACCTTCAGTCTGATAGTAACCAGTTTTAAACCTTCAGTCTGATAGTAACCAGTTTTAAACTTCAGTCTGATAGTAACCAGTTTTAAACTTCAGTCTGATAGTAACCAGTTTTAAACCTTCAGTCTGATAGTAACCAGTTTTAAACCTTCAGTCTGATAGTAACCAGTTTTAAACGTCAGTCTGATAGTAACCAGTTTTAAACTTCAGTCTAATAGTAACCAGTTTTAAACTTCAGTCTGATAGTAACCAGTTTTAAACCTTCAGTCTGATAGTAACCAGTTTTAAACTTCAGTCTGATAGTAACTAGTTTTAAACCTTCAGTCTGATAGTAACCAGTTTTAAACCTTCAGCCTGATAGTAACCAGCTGATAGTAACCAGTTTTAAACTTCAGTCTGATAGTAACCATTATAAACTTTAATTCGATAGTAACTTAAAGGCAATCAGAGCCGTTTGCAAACGTGTGCAGTAATTGCTGTGCCACTACTTTATTTCATTCTGATTCAGAAAATCTATTATAAAATACATGATTTGAAAACGATTAAAAAGCAAGAGACATTACGAAAACACGCCCATGTAATATACAGATTTTTCTTTTAAAAACTTGTAAACATGGTAAAAATTGAAAATTTTCAGTAAATAAGAACATGTTTGATATTTTTCTTATTTTACATAGATTGTAGGCACATGTTACAACCACCTCACCAAGGCAGATCTAACCAGTACCCACAATCTATGTTTTGAAGCTAAAATAAGAAAACTAAGTATACCCCTCCATTTCCCAACTTTGCTATCTAGAAAAGGGGTGTAAGTGGGGTATTCATTTTGTGGACATGTTTTCCTGATGGCTATTCTTTGTAATAAATCTTGCAAAATAGTAGTAAAACATTCTACACTGAGTGGAGTGATTGCAATATTATACTCATTATAAATTAAAGTTTTGATAAGTAACTATGAAATATGTGGTTATGTAATGTTAAGTTTTTCCAGTTTATACATACTGTCTGGAAAGAAGAATCTGATTTCTCTTTCTGCCTGTGAGAATGATTCACTGCCATGGATAGCATTTCTCTGGTCATCTGTACCATAGATTGCATGTAAACTGAAACGCACGGTCAGATCAGATACATGTATAATATGAAGAATGCAAGAATAGAAGGCCAAGGAATTTGTAAAATCAAATTAAAACTCCCAACCCAGGCCCCAGGCAGGAAAGAAATGAAATTAGAAAATTTCTACCAACATGCATGAAGATCAAGATGATGCCATAGCTCTTTCCCAATGAGGTAGCCATCTGACTAGCATCAACCAAAAACAAAGATGATGAGCACAACCGACAGGAGGACAGATTAACAAGCCACTTAACTGGCAAAAACCTGTCAAGATGCAAGCTTTGCTTTAATTAGGTTCAGTGGTTTTAATTTGAAGGATATTGGAACCTAAATTGTAGTTCTTATATACCGGAACTCATCTTTACTTATGTGCTAGGCTTATTAAAATGGAAATAGCAAATATTTAATGTCATATATCACCAATTTGAGCCGCCTCATGGGAAAACCAACAATCTGCATAGGCGAAAACAAAGGCGCAGATCAGCTTCGCGGTAACCGCGAAGCTGATCAGCGCCTTTGTTTTCGCCA
Organism: Rugalucina vietnamica; assembly: GCA_964017185.1. Classification (NCBI taxonomy): domain Eukaryota; kingdom Metazoa; phylum Mollusca; class Bivalvia; order Lucinida; family Lucinidae; genus Rugalucina; species Rugalucina vietnamica. Next base: position 4,994,452 of record OZ024871.1, on the reverse strand, counting down.
CTCGGAAAGTATAATTCCTCTTCTACTTAAATCCGAAATTTCAAACTTCTAGCTCTTTTCTGTGCTTGTACAGCCCGGTTTGTGTCAGACCTGGTCGGAAACCACATTGTTGGTTTTCCCACGAGGCGGCTCATTTATTTCTACCTACCAGTCTGGGTGTGTCTGTCTAGCTTTAATAGTGTTTGTAGGCCCAATGAGCTCCCTCCAGTATGATATAGCCTGGTCCCTGGATATCACTAGAGCTATTATAGGACCACTGGACATATAAGCCACCAAACTGGCAAAGAATAGTTTACCGTAGTGTTCTGCATAGAAATCACTGGCTTGTTCAGGAGTAAGATGTACTCTCCGCTTCTATAAAAGAAATTGAGAAAATTAAGGATGAAACAACAATAGTATAAATCTTTAGAAAGTATCAAGCGATTTTCAATATTTGAGTGTCGCTACACAGCATTCTTTATATGCTGATGTATATTCCCTCTTCTTCATAATTTAGAAATACCAGCCTCAGGGGCCCAGTTGTTCAAAATAAACCATATTGTTAGTTTACAATTTGTTAAAATTTTAAATGCAAATTTTTGCAACTACCCTGCTATTTTTGGTTGGATAAAAATGCTAGTCATTTGAAAAACAAAAGGATTCTAACAGTTTTTCAAAATAATTTCAACAAATTTCTTAATGCAGCTGGTATTTTTATTATTGCCTTGTTAACAATGTTCAGAGCCTGGAAACTAAGTCAAGTGATATAATTTGTTTATATATGGCATACACTTGTTGTAGCCATAGCGGATCTGAAGATGATCCGGATCAAAATAATTTTCAAAAGAATTTTACAAAAACATAAAACAATTTTTTTTTTTAAAACGAACTTGGCCACTTGACTCTTGATTCAGCTATGTTTCATTCCATCGGTCAATGATCGTGGATAATGACGTCAACATCTTGTTCACGTCAATGGTTCCCGGCTCATATACAGAAACACGATGGAAAAAGCTTTCTTTTACACACGGCGGTTCGCCGAATTTCTCAAAAAATGAAAGGTACCATTAAGTTATCTTTCGATATTGGTTGCTAATATTTTTCCCAATTATTTTCTATCATTTTGACGAAGTTTCCGTCTTTAAATCGAATATTACGACATATTTAATTAGAAACGTTGAAATGGTATCATTGTAGTTACTCTGAATCACGTTTAACCGCATACTGTCATTTTATGCTCTCAAAGGACTTGTATTGTTTGATGTTTGTAACTAAAGGTATATTTTAACATTCTAGGTATTTATATTATAAAATTAAGTGTAAACTATGAAATAATCTGCGTTTTTAACAAGCACCATATACAATTCCGACGTTATACAGATCACCCATGGAAAATCGTGTGTTCGGTGGGGGTGGGGTTGAGCAAACATGGCTATGGGAAAATGATGCCGAAAAAGGCACATGTTTTGGTGCTCGGAATATTTCATAAGGTTCGCTGAATGACTACATGCAAAGAATTTGAAGAATAAACCCATCGGTGGTGATATATAGTCCATGATTCGGATTACCTCCAGCTGATCCGCATTGACTTCAATTATGCATATACTTTCACGCTCCAGTGGTCACAGTCGAGTGCTTGATCAAAAATGAAAAGCATTACAGATGATGAGGAACAAAATTGGCTTCAAGATAATACTACTTAAGGATGTTGTATGGGACATCTTTGTCTTCGCTTTGGGAAATACACCCGGATTTCATCTAATTAGAGCCAAAGTGTGTAGCGTTTTTAAATTGAAATTTGCACTCAACATACCGTATTATGTTTATCTATTCCTTGAGACTCGACACACAATATCCAGATGTCTCATTGCAACGCATTTTGACCTTAAAGCATGTCCAAGCACATGTTTGAATTTATTTGTTGTCACAAAATGTTTGAAACACACCCTAGGATACCATGACACAGACATTACCATATATATGCATCAACAAACACAGAAGGCAAACATGGCAAAGGAAGTTTTTGTTTGACTTCATGCTTAACGTCCCAATCAAAAGCAAATGTCATGTCGGGACATTGCCTCCATTTTATGGGACTTTTACCCAAAGTGAGGATGTCATGACATCCAACAATTGCTTCAAATATAACCATCCAACTAAGCCACAAAGGCTTATATGTATGGATGGTTTGATTTGAACCACTTTTCCTGGGCTGACTCAAACCAGAGCGGTATACCAGTAATCAGCTGGTCAGTCAGAAGCGTGTAAGCTTTGCCTGGAAGCACAAACAGCCCATCTATTTCTTTAGGCCCCATGCACTATTTGGTTGTCATTTTGATTTAATAATACATCAGCCATGTGAGGAGACTGTAGCAGCATATGATGGCTTTGCGCCAATGCAACGCGCTACAAAAATGATAAAAACCTGAAGTACAAAAATGCATGTTCATTGAGTGTGTTTAATGTTTAATATTGAAGAGTATACAATATTACCGAGTTGATTTTGGGTGAAATGATCTTCAAATATTGTTAAAATACAATGTACAGTCGAGTTTCCGCTTACGCAAAGTTCCCGACTCCGGAAATCCTTATTAAAAACATGGTTAAACATGTATTACCAGTACCTTCAAAACAAATAATCAGTTTTTGTTCTCTTGGCAATTTTCTAAACATTGTATTATCCAATAAATATCTGTGAATGAGTTCACTCACACCAATCTTTTATCTTTAGTAGTTTTTTGCATGTCAAATTTTATGACATCTGATGTCACACTGTTACCTACCGAGAGCAAAGATACATCGATTATGCATGGAAACAACCATGTACATTACGTACATGAAGGATCTCATAAAATTATATAGAAAATTGTAAACCCTGTTACATTATATTTAATGGCAAACACAGGCTGGACCAGAACCCAATACTTCAAACTTACGTAGGATGACACATTGCCGGGGCTAAAAAATCAGCAAGAATGTACAATTTCTTTTGAAATAGTCGCTTCTATGAGGTAATGGCTTCAAGAAACGAAATTTTGGTCATAAAAATCTTTCCTGCAAAATAAAGGATATGACTTTGTCTACATCTTGTCGGGTATAGTTTAGCAGTAATTAAAATTCTATTCTTCTGATGGCAATGATTTATCATTGACAAGAACATTTTGCGAAACCAAGTACTTGACTGTAATGGAAATTTGATTTTATGACAATTACTAAATTTATTCACCCAAGAAACACAAAAGAAAAAAGCGGCTCTCCTAGAAAAACGTGGGGAGCCTGGTTTGCTAACAGAGAACGGACTAACAACTGAGAGGTCATGATTCGGTCCGATACCCGCCTCCGCCATGTAGTGTCCCTGAGCAAGACACTTCAAGCTCAGGGCGGCCCCCGTGGCCGAATGGTTAAGGTCACTGACTTCAGTGCTCTTGATCATTCGATCATCTCACCTCTGTGGGTTCGCACCTCGCACGGGACATGAGTCACATGTGGGACAAGCATAGTTCTGCTTGCGGGTGTGTCAGGTGGTTTTTCCCCGGGTACTCCGGTTTTCGCCACACCTACCGATTGATTTGTCTCGATATGAGTAAAGAAGCTTGAAAGGGATGAAAAAAAAAAAAAAAAAAAATTCAAGCTCCACAAACAAAGTACCGGTTACGTACCCAGAAAGGGATGGCTTTGTCTCGCAATGACTAAATAATAGTTGTGAAATACATTACGGCCAAACACAAAAGAAAGTGAGAAAAAAAATAATGACTTGACACAACCATCCTATGAGTCAGTATTTACATTGTGTATATGCATTAGACCCAAGGTTGTAAATAACATGTCTAGGCAAAACAGTTAAATTTTGCTTCAATGGCTTGTTTGGTAATGTTTTTACGTCCCACTTAATACTGTAGCTAAGGTCATGCGGATACACTAGCTCATTTTAAATTTTAACCGGAAAGGCTGAAGAACCCTTGGATCAATACCATTCTGGAAACAGTTCAATAGGCCCAGAGCTATGTATACATGTACATCTATGTCGATATTGTACCAGGTTGACCAATGTTTTGCTTGACTGACTTTGTCCAAGGACTATCCTATAAGGGGGTACAAGATAGACAAGTTTCAGTGGTCATTTTTTTTTATATATATATATTTTTTTTGCTTTGCTGTTGGTATGGGTAACCTTAAGTATTGTAATAAAAATAATACTAATAATAAATAAATAAATAAATTTTATATTTTAGGAGGACAACAAATTTAGCACAATTGACAGTCTTCCATATGGTCCTCCGATGAATACAGACAGTGATCAGTATCAGACCTTTTTTATTTTTTTTTTCAGTCATTTTCATATATTTTCGAGATGTAAGTAATGCTATATTTTGAAAGAAGAGAATCCAGTGCTTGCCTTATAATGCTGAGCGCCAAGCAAAGTAGCCACTGATACCATTTAAACGGTCTTATTTATGATGCGGCTCTGGATCTAACCTACGACACTCTAACCATTACACAATGAGCAAGCACGATTTGGGAAAAATATCCGTTGGCTGTCAGCAGTTAATTTGGTTGTTTGTATGGAGGCTTAACATTCCAGTCAACAATTTTTTAGTCATGTCGGGGCGGAGCCAACGCTGAATCTGAATCTGAATCTGAATAGTTTACTGGTGACACGCCAAATGACATTATTTCACCAGGGGGTTCGGATGGGGGAGAGATTAGTCCCTTGAACGCACGAGTGAAGCGAACTTGGACACACAGTCATCAGACATTTCAGCAGAGGAGATAAGTGAATCAGGGAGGTCATTCCAGTCCCTGATAGTCTGTGGAAAGAAACTACTTTTGTATGCTTCTTTGCTAGCTGAAGGTATCTGAAAAGCCAAAGAGTGTTGATTTCTACAACGCCTATTCTTTGGGATAAGGTCATCTGTGGGTATTCTGGCTTTACCCTTTAGACCTTTGTATAGCAATATAAGTCTACTATCCTTCCTCCTTTTCTTAAGAGATTCCCATTTCAGTTGACTTAAAATGCCAGTCATGCTCCCAGTTTCAAAAACATAATTTCCCGTCACAAACCTTGCCGCACGATTTTGGACCTTTTCCAGTTCTTCCTGGAGGCCATGAGTGTGAGGGTCCCAAACTGAGCTTCCATATTCCAAGACCGGCCGCACCAGTCCTTTATAAGCTGCTTCTTTCACATCTGGGGGACAAGAATACAAATTTCTCCTCAAGAATCCGAGAGTTCTGTTAGCCTTTGTACAAACATTGGAAATATGAGTATTCCATTTCAAATCATTTGTGATAGTTACACCCAGGTATTTTATGCTTTCAACGTTTTCCAGTACAGTGCCCTCAAGGGTGTAGTTAGCCTGTATCTTACTAGACCGTTTATTTGTCAGCTGCATCATGTTGCATTTGACGGGTTGAAATCTCATTCCCCATTTCCTAGCCCAACTGCCTAAACGATCAATGTCTCTCTGAAGTTTCAATGTATCCTCTTCATTCTTGATTTCACGATAGCAAACACAATCATCAGCAAAGAGTCTTATTTCAGACTCAATGTCTGCTGAGATGTCATTTATATACAAGGAAAACAGCAAGGGGCCGAGAACGGTGCCCTGAGGGACACCCGACACAACTGGAGCCCAATCCGATTTAATACCATTAACCACTACCCTTTGTTGTCTGAAACAAAGGAAAGCATTTATCCAATTCAGTGTTGTTCCACCTATTCCATAGCTAAACAATTTGCTTTTAAGGAGTTCATGGGGAGGAGTATCGAAAGCCTTTTCAAAATCGAGTATAAAAGTGTCGACCTGGCCTTTTTTGTCTAAGATTTTGGCCCAGTCATTTATCACTGTAGTCAACTGAGTTTCACAGCTATGCCATTTCCTAAATGCGTGTTGCCTGTCCGACAAGAGTTCATGTTCATCAAGATGGGCCATAATATTTGAGCATACAATATGTTCAAGAAGCTTACAAGGAATGCATGTCAAAGAAACAGGGCGGTAATTGCGGGCAAGTGACCTGTCGCCCTTCTTAAACAGGGGGCAAATATTAGCAAGAGACCATTCTTTAGGAATTTCACCTGTATCAATTGACTGCTGGAAGAGATGGGCGAATACCGGCCCTAATTCCATAGCCAGTTCCTTTAGGACTCTGGGATGAAGCTCATCAGGCCCTAAGGCTTTAGACGGGTTTAGACCTTTGAGAAGTTTGGTCACCCCTTCCTTTGTGACCACAATATCATGCATGAATGGGGCAGATCTATCCATAAGAGGGACCTGTTTGTATTCACTTTTAGTGAAAACATCCGAGAACTGACCATTAAATTCTTCCGCCTTCTCAAATTCGGATTGTGCAATTCCACTTCCATTTCTCTTTTTCAACGGGGGAATACCTTGGGTATCTTTTTTCTGACTGTTTATGTACCTGTAAAAATCTCTAGGATTAGCCTTAACATCTCCTACCAAGTTGTTCACGTAAAGATCATGCTGCTTCCTGATATCAGCTTTGATCTCTTTCCGTAAAGATTCAAATTTAGATCTAAATTTTGCACTACCAGTCTTTTTAGCTTTTGCATGAGTTGCATTTTTTCTGCGAATCTTCCTTCTTATTTCAGGTGTTATCCAAGGGACAGAGGAAACTGAGCGACTAGTTTTTGAGGGGATATGTTTATCTGCCGATTCCTGTATGAATGATGTAATGAGATTGAAATTTTCCTGGACCGACCGAGTATCTGAGTAACCGTTGAAGTATCTTTCCTTTGCAAATTTAAGTGTTTCTGCTCTCATAGATTCATAATCACCTTTCTGATAACGATACACTTTTCTCCTAGGTTTCTTTATAGGGGGGATAGCAATTTTCAATGTGCCAGAAACAATGTCATGATCACTGAGCTTATCCGGGGAATGAATGTCTGCAAACTGACCAGGAAGAGAGGTCAAAATTAAGTCCAAAGTATTTCTTTCTCTGGTGGGGAAATTGACTAATTGTTCCAAACCATGGTCATTCATGATATCTATCAAAATCTGACCCTCTGTCTGACTCAATGATGACCCAGATTTGCTGAGTCTGTCCGGCCATACAATATCTCTAAAATTAAAATCACCTAAAACGTGAATTAAGGGGGGTTTGTTGCCTTTGTTAATATTTTTGATTTTGTCAAGCTGTTCTCTAAATAAATTGTCAAACTTTTCCAGGGAATTCAATAAGTCATTTCCATTGTCCGAAACTGGTAAATGACCATCGACAGGTGGTCGATACCAGCTAGCCACAAAGTGAGTTTTCTTATTTACAAAAAGTTTGACCCAAACTGACTCTGAGTCATTGTCCAATTCTGTGAGGGGCATGTGTGGGATGTCCTTGTGTACAAGAAGCATAACACCACCACCATTTAAGGTTCTATCCTTTCTGTACACGCTGTATGGAAAGGATTCCGGAAATAATTCGGACGTTAATATGGAATTGTCAATTTTTGTCTCCTGAATCGCCAAAATCTTAGATTGATGAAAATCAATGAAGGCCAACAACTCAAGTTTTTTGCCTCTTATACTGTTTATGTTGATACTGGAAAATTTCAGACCACTAATAAAACTGTTTTTGCTAGTCAAGGTTTCAGTGGACTTGGTTTCATGACCTTTTGCAAGGAGGTCAAACCTATTTTCACTTTCCAAGTTAAACTGTTCATTGAAAAAAGAGTCTGAGAAATTGAAAAAGTCACATTTTGGGCAAATCCATGTACAGTTTGAGTTTTGCATCGTTTCATACTCTGAGTCTGACATAAAAGAACAGTTATTGTGCACCCACATTTCACATTTGTCACACTGGACAGCCTTATGGGAATTCAAAACAGCACCACTGCATAGGCTGCACTCAGCTTTGCAGTTTGAACAATACCAAGAATCATTACCCGACTCAATCTTTTGTAACTCAACGGGACCAAGATTTACGCAAGACGCATGGAAGCGTTTCTCGCAATCTTCACATTTAACTGCTTTCTCGGCCGCCTTGCAATACTTCTTGCACGTGCGGCACTGGAACCTGGGGCCTGGGTTCATTTCGATATCTCCAGCCAAAATAATAAGAATCAACAAGTTTGTTCCCTTTGAAGGATTGAAACTGCGTAATCCTTCGGAGCCTCTTCGGTTACCAATTTTCCTTGTGAAAGCCAAGCTCTGAGCAATTCTACCAACTGACTTTCCAAATCCTATACTGCAGTCCTGGTTTGAATCTAAAATATCTCCTGATGTTGTCCACTTCCAAACACAGAGCCCGAAAACCAACAACAAAGCCAACCTGAGGAGCAGCGGACAAGACTTCGGTGTATGGAAACAACATACCAGCTCTTTTCCACCCCGACAAGTCAACCGCCCCACAGTTGGACCGACAAAACCTGAAGCCATGAGTTCCAATTCAAATGATTAAACAAAAAGACCTTCAATCACTATATGAAAAAAGTGGGTGGGGGAAGGTCAAACCAGAAAAACTATTCAGATTCTTTAACTTTTATGACAGATCGTTGCAGCCCTGCTAGAGCCGTTCAATGTCACTGTCAATGAAGCTTGAACAAATTCTGGTCCAAAAGCTTGTCAGCTCTCAGGCCAAAAAGTTTCAAGAAAAGAAATTTTCAAGTAAAGTACGAATCGTTTTGGCGCGAATCGCACGACCAAGAAAATCGATGCTTAGACTCTTAATTTGGGGGAAAACAGCGACCAACAATGAGAAATTGCAGGTCCCAAACTTCTTGACCTAAAGTCGAGACAGTTTTACAAACAAAAACAATGGGAAATTTGAAAATAATAGAAAAAAAACTTCTCTTTCAAAATTCTGTGTCCGTGTCGCCGAACCGAACCGAACCGAACCAAAATGAAGCTTGTGGGGCTGTCAGCAGTTTAGCAGTGTAGCATTGAAGTGAAGTCCCAAATCACGTACTTTGTAATATATATCAGCAGTAAGACGAATATCAACTATTTAAGAAAAATCTGAAACTTAGACCACTGAATCATATTCTTGTTGTAGTGTCAGCGTTTTATGCCCTACTTACATTGCAAGTCATACTGAAACAGGGGCCCCTAACCATTGGGGCCCCAGAAGGAAATAGATGGGCTGATTATGCCTCCAGTGAAAGCCTGTACGATGCTGACTGGCTATCTGATTACTGTAATACTGGTTAACCGCTCGGGTCTGAGCCTGCCCAGGAAAAGAGGTTCCGAGTCTAACCATCCGCACATTATAATATGAGCCACATCGTGAGAAAACCGGAATTTTGCATATGCGAAAACAAAGGCGCAGATCAGATTCGCAGTAACTGCGAAGCTGATCAGCGCCTTTGGTTTCACCACTCGGATAGTAAAATTTCTCTTCTTCCTAAATCCGAAATTTCAAGCTTTTGACCATTTTCTGAGACTGCACAGACCCGTTTATGTCGGACCTGGTAGGAAACCGCGAAGACCGGTTTTCTCGCATCAAGGCTCATATATTATAACCCCTTTTGGCTTTGTCTGGTTATATTTGAAGCACATGTTGGATGTCAAAGACTCATGACATCTTCATTTTGGGCAAGAGTCCCATAAAATGGAGGCAATGTCCCAACATGACCTTAGCTGTTGACTGGGACGTCTTCATTTTGGGCAAGAGCCCCATAAAGTGGAGGCAACGTCCCGACCTGACCTTAGCTGTTGACTGGGATGTAAAGCATCAATTCGAACGAATTCAAACTGAGACAGGGCATATTTGAAATTTCATCTGGAATGAATTTGCCGGAGAAGCCCTAGAGCGATTTCCCAACCACTTATTACATAGAGCAGATAGCTTTACCACACCACGGATGCTCTAGACTTCAGTTGTATCCGAAGGATGCAACTAACATGGACCGACCTCCACCCCCGATCCCCACCCATTCGCACCCTTGTAACTATAAAAAAATGTGTTTAAACTGCACATACGCAACAAACGTGAACTGCATGAAAGGGACATTTGGCATACTGGACTTTGTCATGTATATTTCAATAGACAAAAATGGAACACAATGCATTTTCATTTATTCAATAAATGAAAACTAATAGGGTGACAGGACTTTTGAGGAAGAGTATATTGCACCCCGTGTTCAGGACTTTCTCAAAACTGTTGTGTAATATTAAAACATGTACACAAGGAAAATTATATACTACATTTTCCGCGTACATTGCTCTACATGAACCATAACTAATTTTCTCAAAACAAATGTGTTTTTGGATAGTTAAATATCTTGTTTAATGCAGTCGGAATGTGATGTATAGAAAAAATCTGCCATTCGCGTGCAAAAGGATTACCTAAGCTATTCATGGTGGTAAGTTTATCGAAAATGCTTGTTTTGGTCACTTTTCATATCCTTTGTAACGCCATACTGGTGCTTTGCATGATTAAAATTGTGATGTTTGGCAATAAAGAATAACTATTCATAATAGAGTCGGACAAACTTTTGGCAAAATACATTCTTGTTTTCTCTCCAATCAGATGGTCAAAACTGGCCGAACATGTTCGAAGCAGCCAAAATATGCCAGTGTTTAGAACAATGACCTTAAGTCATTCATATGCGCATGCGCATCAATTTTCATGAACTTGATCCGGGATGGGTAGAATAATTGTACAATAGTCTTTTCAAATTTCATTTTGTTTTTTTTATTCACATATTGCAGCTTCCATATTACAGAAGCATCTTTACATATACTGTTTTCTCATATGGCCATATACAATGTATTAGTAAATTATTTAGCAGTATGTGATTTCTTTAAACCTACTTCAAAACTTTAAAGTTCCTGAAGTATTCTATGGGACCAGTTAAAAACTTCTGAAAATTGTTACAATTATATACAATACATTATAAATGAGCCACCTCGTGAGAAAACCAACAATCTGCATATGCGAAAAACAAAGACGCAGATCAGCTTCGCGGTAACCACGAAGCTGATCAGCGCCTTTGTTTTCTCTACTCAGATAGTACAATTCCTCTTCTTAAATCCGAAATTTCAAGCTTCTAGCCTGCTTCTATAGCTGTACAGGCCGGTTTGTGTCGGACCTGTTCGGAAACCACATTGTTGGTTTTCCCACGAGATGGCTCAAATGTAAGTTCAACATGATTAAGCCAGGTGGCGTTGACTTTCTATCTTTTTTTGACAAAACAATAAATTCAAACAGATTAACTAGGAAGAATAAAATAACCTAGACAATTTGGGGTTTTGTTTGAAAATCCTGAAATTAATCTGCAAATTTTTTGGGTTTCAGAAAATGCAAACATCTTTAAGATGGATATTTTTGAGCAACATTTTTTTAGATTTGATTATATTTTTGGGTTATTTGTTAACAAAATAGAAAATATGTTTTTAGGATTTTTAAAAAAAGATATTTTTGACCCTTGCCTCTAGATGAGTCTCAACATTGGCACAAAAATTTTATTATAACCACTTTATTTAAATATTGAGGATAATTCTTTTGTGATGTCAGATGAATGTAATCAAACCAGGTGTCATTTCAATGGTTGTATTATTTTTACATGTTTTGTAATTCCTGGACTGTCTGTATTCACACCTTTTCCGTGATGACACCAGCTTTGACACTTGTTGATAAAAATTTCTTCAATAACGTGACTCATAATCTCATTCTATGTAGACCAAACTGACCAATACAGCGCTACAAATGTTACACTGTAGTTCCTTGTCATACATGTCTGTTTCAGAAAAAAAGCCCTGAGCCATGAGCTAGGGGACATTGTCTCCAAATTTTACAAGGGTGTAAGATGTTTTCGCCAAGATATATACAAAGTGAAATTTCATGTATTAGAGTTTAAAGTACTGAATTGCTCAAACTTCTCAAGGTAAGTATTGTTAGACAGGGTTTATAATTCTATGACTGGCCTGGCATGAAGTATCTTAGGTCTGCAATGTTACTGGACTGCACCGTTCACAAAACTGCAGATACAAACAGATACAAACAGATATAATTGTCAACGATTCATTTTAAAGTGCAAACATATTGGTATCATCTGTGGTTAATAATTTTGCCAAACACTTCACATAGAGTGGGAAATTGTGATAAACATAAATTACCCCAAATTTGAAATATTCATAAATTTAATACATAAACAGCAATTGTTGCAGATATGTGGGATAAGTCAGAAAAGGGTAGAAACTTATTCAATTATAGACCAAAGGTAGATTACAAGGTAAAACACAAATTTGAATCACGGAAAGGAGAATCCATTGTATCACAACTGAGAACAGGCTATGTGAAATTAAATGAATATCTGCAAAAGACCAATATTACTGAAAATGACAAGTGCCAATGTGGGTAGATTGAAACTGTGAAACACTTCTTATTAGAATGTGAGTTAAATGAAAATGAGAGGGAAAAACTCAGAAGTAATCTGTTCAGAAGATGTGGAATTGCTCATTTTGACATGAACATACTACTTGACCTGAAGCCAGATAATAAATTTAAGGAATGGAGGAGTTCCATTTAGAAGAGCTGGAGGCATTTTTGGTGGAAACCAAAAGTTCAAATTAAGGGTTGCGCACCACCGATATACCGCATGAATAAACAAGTGTAAAGTCTATATTCACAAAGACTTATACTGTGTGGCTATATGGCTTTATGGGCTGAGGCTATCCTCATGAAGGTCGTGCCGATAAGCAGCGTTATCCGCACGACCGTTATCCACACGACGGTCGTGCCGATAAGCGGCGTTATCGGCCCGACCGTCGTGGGGATAGCCAATGCTACAGGTATTGGCTATCGGCATGACGGGAGTATAAGATTTTCTTACAAGCTTACAAATGCATTAAACTATTAATTTGTCATTAAATAAATAAATTATGGTTTTAGCTATATAGAAATACATTCGAAATTAACATTTTTGTTAATTATGACTAAGAAAACTAGTTTGATTTGATTTATCCAGCTGATTTAAACTGAATAACAGCAGACGGAGAAAAATAATTATAATAATTGCAATTATTTTAATTGTGTAACTGAAAAGTTTCCATACTTCATTGTTAAAATCAAAGGCTGTTTATTCTTTTGGATTACCACAATTTTTTTAATATTTAGGTTACGACAATTGACATAATTTCTTTCTCATTTACGCAAACGCATGACCGATTTTTACAGGTAAATTCACAGGTAAGCAAGCCAATTTCAGCAAAATTACAATTTTGTTAATTAAAAAGTATTAGTAAAAAATTCCTGCATGTGTAATATTCTGTTTCAGTTTTGAAGCCAGTGTAATATATTTATCAACTTAAAATGTATCCATTTCTAGACATTTTTAACATTTGGATATCGATTTCCCTGTCGTGCGGATAACGCCGCTTATCCGCACGACGGTCGTGCCAATAAGCGGTGTTATCGGCACGACCGTCGTGCGGATAGCCAGTGTCGGCTTTATGGCCGAATACCGACAAGAGATACAGAATGAACTCACAGGGGCTTTGATGGAATTCATCAGAAACTCAAAAAGATTTAACAGACAATAGATTAAACCAAACAGCTGATCACACGTATAAGCACATGAGAAACAAGAGTATAGCACAGAGAGTAAAAGCACAAGGGATAAAGAAGCACAAAGAGGACATAGGCAGCGAAGAAGTGCCAAAACAGATATACAACAACAACAACAAAAAAAGACATCAGCAACACGCATTTTCCAACCTTTGGTTCAGCCAGACATTAACACAAATGATAGCTTCAAACAGAAAAACAAAGCTGTGGCAAGGATGCCACACTCCATTTGACAAGGAGCGGAACAGTGTAAAAATTTGTGCCATCCAAGACAAGAGATACAAGATACAAGATACAAGAATCTTTATTTCATGAATGTCGGTTTCAATATAACAATTAACATTAGCTATCTAAGCTATTTTCCGACAAACATATGTAAAGCTAATTTTTGTCGGAAAATAGCTTAGATAGCTAATGTTAATTGTTATATTGAAACCGACATGAAATAAAGATTCTTGTATCTTGTATCTCTTGTCTTGGATGGCACAAATTTTTACACTGTTCCGCTCCTTGTCAAATGGAGTGTGGCAGACTTCTCTGATGTGTAAGAATCTGGTTAAACTTTGTGAAGCGTATTATCGCTAAGGAAGCCTGAGTTTTAAAATTAAAAAAGGCAGAGAGTACAGGCAACCATATACGCTGAAAATCATTAAAACAATACAAAATTTAAAAAAAAATACCCCACCCACTTTCAGATTAAGCAGCTCGCACCTGCAATATAGCAAAGCCTGATCTCAGAATTATATCTTGTATTTCTTCAGCCTTGTGAATAGCATCGGGCTTAATTATCGCAAGTGTTCTTTCAACATAAATGTGTGGATGAGGCATAGAAATCTCTTCTGAATTTTCTCCCGTCATTTTTCTGCTCTATAAGTTGTTGCAAGCGTCTACTGTTGCTACGCGATAAAAAAATCTCGTTCTGGATTTGGTATAACTACTTACCGAAGTAAAGTATAAAATCCGGTATTCAAAGTACCGAACGGTAAGCATCGGGTTGTGGGTAGATCTAGATGGTGATAAAAAAAAAAAAGAGAGAGACAAGAACGAAGTCATGATTTTGAGAAGCCAGTCAGTTTACACCATACCACATCATTCAATTGAGAGAGTGTGTGTGTGGGGGGGGGGGGGGGATGCTAGTGGTGGAGTTCACGACTTGGGAGATCCTGTGTTTGATATCAACCTTGTACCTCTAGTACCAACACAGTGCAGTGTACTCAAACAAGGCAATAAGGTCTTGTACTGTTTAATACCCAAGAAGCTTTGGCTCTGTCCAACAGGACTGAAAATTTTCGACTAGGACATTAAGCCAAACTATTGTGTTATTTTAAGTCGTAGGGGCTCAATGTAATCATGTAGTTGTAGTTGAAACCCAAATGATGTTAATTCAATGCATTAAAGCTGAGATAAAGATGTATCTGTATCTGTCTCTGATTAAAGTTAGTGATATTTGAGAAACCAGAAAAAAGTACGTAATCCAGAATCACTACTAAGGCTTTGTCAAACATTGGGGTCATCATGCTCATATATCACATGCCCTTTCACATGCAAGTGTTTATATATGGGGTGGCGTTTTTCTATGTATTCCCTATTTTTGGATATATCCATAATTTATTTAAGGATATCCATAATTCATTTATGGATATCCCTAATTCATTTATGGATATCCTAAAATAATTAAGGATATCCTTAATATTTTTGGATATCCTAATATGAATGATGGCTATTCATAAATGAATTATGGTTATCCATAAATGAATTATGGATATCTTCAAATGAATTATGGATATCCTGAACTGAATTATGAACATCCTAAATAACATTTTTGGATATCCAAAAATCACGATGAATTATGGATATCCTTAAATCAGCTTATTTAAGGATATCCTTAAATGTATTTTAGGATATCCAAAAATAATCTTGAATTTAGGATATCCATAATTCGATTTTTGGATATCCATAATTCTATTTTAGGATATTCTTAAATGATCTGATTTAAGGATATCCATAATTCATTTTTAAAAATATTTCTTTTCTAATGATTTCTCCTGTGTAATATGCATGCGCTGACGTAGACTGAACGAAACGGAAGCCAACCAACAGAATGTTGTCTAATTGTCTCCATTCTCTGAGTAGGGAGAAATCATTGTATCCGTTAGGAACGTACATCATTTTTTGTGATTTAAGGATATCCTTAAGGATGTTCGCTGCCAATGAAAAAGTATTCAAACTTTTTTTCTAACCACTCTTTTTTGATTCCAAAATACAACATAAGACATTTGAAAGCAAAATAAATATAGGGTAGTGTGCATTTTTTCAAGCTACAGGCCTCTGAATGAGACCTCTGAGCATCATGTTTTAAATTTAGTAAAATTAATTTATTTTATAATTCTTTGAAACAAACCTGTCTTGAACAAAAATACACCTAGAATGCTTTCAAAAGTAATAATATTTACGTAACGCAGACTATTTTGGACCAAGCGCATAGAAAAATTTGCAACTGGAAGTGGATGACAAAATTTTACGAGTATTTTTCCAACCCTACCCCCATACTTGAAAAGTCGGAAAAAATCAATATTTTGAAATATGCCAAACCCATATTTGTTTATTCAAACTTTTTCTTGTATTTTCACACAACATAGAACTTTGTAATATTGTTCGAATAAAAGAAAGAAATATATAGGGTAGTGTGCATATAAGAGAGAACCAACAACTTGAAAATCACCATTTTCAGCCTTTTTTCAGCTGTTTTGTTTCTTTAAGCCCATTTCATAAAACCACCTAAAATTTTAAAACCAGCACACCAAAGACACAAAGACTGACTTAGAAGACCATGTACACATATACTGCAGCTAAAATAAACAAAGAAATAGTGCAATTAATTTGAAAATGTGTAATATTCAAGTTTAATCTACCCTACCCCCTAAATTTCACTGACAACTAAATTTTTCTGAAAAGTTGCAGAAAATAGGGTGAAAAAATGAAGTTTCATAGATTGACAATTTTCATGGCTCGTTCAATGCATATCATCATTATGTATCCAAATATAAAATATTGGGAAAATATCTGCAACCGTTTACGAGATATTCAACAAAAGAAAAACCGGAAGTTCCGAAATGTCAAATGTTACATGTAGCAGCGAACATCCTTAAATGAATTATGGATATCCTAAAATAAAGTCCTATTTTAGGATATCCATAATTCATTTATGCATATCCATAAATCGAATTATGGATATCCAATATAAGCCAGATTTTAGGATATCCTTAAATCGAATTATGGATATCCAAAAATAGGACTGTATTTTAGGATATTCATAATTCGATCTTAGGATATTCTAAAATCAATTTATGGATATCAAATATTCAGCCAAATTAAGGATATCCATAAATCCATTTTAGAATATCCAACAATGAATTATGGATATCCAAAAATGAATTATGGATATCAAAAAATGAATTTTGGATATCCAAAAATGAATTATGGATATCCATAAATAGGGAATAAATAGTAAAACGGCACCTTATATTTATAAGCGTATTTGAGTGAATGTACAATGAAATATAGGTCATAGTGACCTATGATTGTTTTAGAGTCAAATACTAATTCCTACTCCCCTACCTCATGAGTCCAAAGGAATTCTCTCATACATCTGATAGGGCAAAATCACTGGACCATGAAATATTGGTCACATATTTTTGGGACAACCGTTGAGTCCTATATTTACACAGTTTTGCTTATCTTAGAAATGATTAACAGGCAGTCTATGAACTATGAAATATAGGTCACAATGACCTACATTCATTTTCAACTCAAACAGTCTTACAGACTTATAATCTAAAATCACTATAAAAATTTAGTTTTGAAGAAGCTAAGAAAAATCACTGAACATGGAATGTTGATCAAACATTTTGTTTTTAGGTTGAGCATTTAGTCCTACTAACAATCAAAGGGTATCCTGTTCTCTTTGAATAGAAGATATAAACAAGAACGCCGCGGAGGTCGATATCGCACCTGCATTGGGCAAAATAATAAACAAGTAGCCCAAGGGCAACGATCGCTCACCTGAGAGTCAACAAGTACAGTCACTGGACAAAGTGTTTTTGTTTTTTTCCATATATGGGTATGACGGTCATCTTGGTCAAGTTTCAGGCCATTTTTTTCAGAATCATTAAATTTCAGTCCTACTGCCCATTTCCTGCAAGACTTTCACTTAAAATGACATTTTAAAAGTTTTCCCCATTCAAATGCATTGACGACCTATGTTGACCTTGCCATAAAATAGGTCAAGGTCACCACAGGGTCATGTTTTATATATACATTGTAGTACTTGAGTCATCCATACTTCATGCAAAGTTTCGTTGAAATCGGTTCACCGGTTCTGGAGAAGAAGATATTTTAATGGTTTTTACCATATATGGGCATGGCGGCCATCTTGGTCATGTGACCTGGATTATTTATATACACATTGGTTCCCACTTCCTATAGATGCTTCATATAAAATTTGGCTCTGATTGGCCAAGTGGTCTCAGAGAAAAAAATCTTTGAAAAGTGTGTAAGGACGACAGACCGGCCAAGGTCAAGAGATGACCTTGACCTAAATTAATCATATACCTTCATCTAATCCATTAGTTGTTTGCATCTACCACTTTTCAGATCTCAGGCTGCAATAGTTTTCAAAAAATAGCTAATTTCCACTTTTCCCATTATAAGTCTATGGAAACTTAAAGTTACCATAGCAACCAGAGTTCTTATCCGACTAGAATAAAAAACACAAATTATGTAGAGGCTACTGTCAGGAACATGTATACAAAGTACAGGATTCATCCACTTGACAGTTTCTGAGGAGAAGATTTTTGAATGTTTTGTTGCTTGTTGTTTTTTTCAAAATTTTGCCCTTTATGGGGCCCCAGCAACCAATCAAAATAAAGGATTAGGACAAAACTCGCAAGAAACATCAAACACTACTCAATAAACATTTCTGCAAAAACAAAATTCAAGTGTCTGCAATTTTAGTGGAAAAATAGCCGATTTCCACTTTTCCCATTATAAGTCTATGGAAACTATAAGTTGCCATAGCAACCAGAGTTCTTATCCCTCTGGAATAAAAAACACAAATTATGTAGAGGCCACTGTCAGGAACATGTATACAAAGTATAGGCTTCATCCCCTTGACAGTTTCTGAGAAGAAGATTTTTGAATGTTTTTCGAAATTTTGCCCTATATGGGGCCCCTGCAACCAATCAAAATGAAGGATTAGGACAAAAGTCACATGAAACATAGAGGACTACTCAATAAACATTTCTGCAAAAACAAAATTCAAATATCTCAAACAAGACAGCAAAAAATAGGCAATTTTCACTTTTCTCCATTATAAGTTTATGGGAAGCATAAGTTGCCATAGCAACCAGAGTTCTTATCCGATCGAAATAAAAAACACAAATATTCGTTCCCCCCACCTGTAGATGCTATATAAGAAATATGAAAAGATTCGGCCTGGCAGCTTCAGAGGAGAAGTCGTTTGAAAATGTTGACGACGACGCACAGACGCCGGCTCGACTACTATGCCATAAGCTCACCTTGTGAGCCTTCGGCTCAGGTGAGCTAAAAAGGTGAGATATAGGTCAAGGGCACTAGGTCAAGATGTGCAATTAAAGGGTATGTCAAGGCCAATTACTATGCAAGGTTTCACATTCACAGCTTCCTTATGTGCAGAGAAAATCAAACTTTGACATAAAAACTAACAAAGTCAATGGACCATGAAATATAGGTCAAGGGCATCAGGTCAAGGTGCATGCTTGAACTTGAAGGGTATGTCAAGGACAATTACTATGCAAGTAAGTGACAAGGTTTCAAAGTCGCAGGTATCACTGATGCAGAGAAACCCAAACTTTGGCATAAAAAATAACAAAGTTAATGGACCGTGAAATATAGGTCAAGGGCACTGGGTCAAGGTGCATGCTTGAAGGGTATGTATGCAAGGTTTCACACTCACAGCTATCACTTATGCAGAGAAAACCAAACTTTGACATAACTTCAACGTAAAAATTAACAAAGTCAATGGACCATGAAATATAGGTCAAGGGCACAGGGTAAAGAAGCGTGCTTGAAGGGTATGTCAAGAACAATTACTAAGGTTTCATAGTCGCAGCTATCACTGATGCAGAGAATACCAAACTTTGACGTAAAAATTAACAAAGTCAATGGACCATGAAATATAGGTCATCGGCACTGGGTCAAGGTGGGTGCTTGAAGGGTATGTCAAGGACAATTACTATACAAGGTTTCATAGTTGCAGCTATCACTGATGCAGAGAAAACCAAACTTCGACGTAAAAATTAACAAAGTCAATGGACCGTGAAATATAGGTCAAGGGCACTGGGTCAAGGTGCGTGCTTGTAGGGTATGTCAAGGACAATTACTATACAAGGTTTCATAGTCACAGCTATCACTGATGCAGAGAAAACAAAAACTTTGATGTAAATGTCAAACTTCGACATAAATGTTGACGGACAGGACAGACGGACGGACAGAAATTTGGACTCCTATATCGCACCCTGCTATAAGCAGGTGCGATAAGCAGGTGTGATAAAAATTAGGTCACTTTGACCTCTATTTATATATAATGAAACATTAGGTATTACTTCCTCATAATATTAAACACCAAGCCATTTTTATCTTAAAGTCAAATATTTGGTCCTACGGATAAAACTAGAATTCTAAGCACCTTTTCCCTTAAGGATGTTCGCTGCCAATGAAAAAGTATTCAAACTTTTTTTCTAACCCCTCTTTTTTGATTCCAAAATGCAACACAAGACATTTGATAACAAAATAAATATAGGGTAGTGTGCATTTTTTCAAGCTACATGCCTCTGAATGAGACCTCTAAGCACCATGTTTTAAATTTAGTAAAATTAATTTATTTTTTAATTCTTTGAAACATACCTGTCTTGAACAAACATATACTTAGAATGGCTTTCAAAAGTCATAGTATTTACGTATCGCAGACTATTTTGGACCAAAAGCAAAGAAAAATTTGCAACTTGAAGTGGATTACAAAATTTTACGATTCCTTTTCCAACCCTACCCCCATACTTGAAAAGTCGGAAAATAGCAATATTTTGAAATGTGCCAAACCCATATTATTTTGTTGATTCAAACTTTTTCTTGTATTTTCACACAACATAGAACTTGGTAATATTGTTCGAATAAAAGAAAGAAATATATAGGGTAGTGTGCATAGTATATATTTTTATTATTATATCGCCATTTTCAGCCTTTTTTCGGCTGTTTTGTTTCTTAAAGCCCATTTCATAAAACCACCTAAAATTTTACAACCAGCACACCAAAGACCCAAAGACTGACTTAGAAGACCATGTACGCATATACTGCAGCTAAAATAAACATCGAACTAGTGCAATAAATTTGAAGATTTGTAATATTCAAGTTTAATCTACCCTACCCCCTAAATTTTACTGACAAATAAAATTTTCTGAAATGTTGCAGAAAATGGGGTGAAAAAATGAAGTTTCTTAGAGACTAAGACTAAGATTGACAATTTTCACTGCTCATTCAATGCATATCATCAATATGTATCCAAATATAAACTATTAGGAAAATATCTGCAACCGTTTACGAGATATTCAACAAAAGAAAAACCGGAAGTTCCGAAATGACGAATGTTAGCAGCGAACATCCTTAAACTCCCTTTTGCAGCGTCCTGGCTGATACCTTGTATCATTCATGTGTATGGAAGATACTGCAATATATGACTGATGCTTTGGAGAGTACTTTTCCCTACATAGCACATCTCTTGGTCCAGGAGATATTGGGCAAAACGACTGAACATTACGATAAAGATCACAGTGACATTTATTTTTGGGATTCAACCGTTGGAACTTATACAATGTTACTGAATATCTGCTGGTCAAGAAAATATAGGGCAAAGTCTCTGAATAATGAATGATGATGTAATGTCACACATATAGGGCAAAATGAGTGGAATGTAAGTGCAACCTCCACTTCTTCAAACAAGTCCGTGTCACAGAGTCAAGAGATGGCTGATAAACCGGCTTCCTAAGTTGTATCTATTAAGAAATAAGGAGAAAATTATTAAAGGTTTGGTGTGGACCCAGGAGCCTTGATGTGGGCATTTACTTCAGACATGAATTTATTTTTTGCATTTTGCTCCCCAGGTTCCACTCATTTTGCCTCAAGAATGAAAGCCAGTTCTACAGGGTACAATCATAAAATGTTTAGTCATGTCAGGATGGAGCTACCACTTTCTGTATTGACCAAAACAATGGGGAGTAAAGGTGTCTTACTCAAGACAAAACACAGTGATAGTTGAGTTCCAACCCCTGACCTGTCGATCTGGGCCCAGTTGTTCAAAACTAACGACGTCGTTAGTTAACGTTTCATTAAAATTTCAAACATTAATATTACAAATACACATTTTTTCAACAAAAAATAACAGTGTATTTGTTACTTTTGTTGATATTTGCTTAACAAATTTGTCTTAACGATATCGTTAAGCTAACGATGCTTTGAACAACTGGGTCCTGCAGTCTGAAGCCCTATCACTATGCCACCACAATCCCTCAATCACAAGTATCAGACAAATGCAGCAAAATCTGACAAATTATTTCAGCACAACATAAAATGGTTGTAAATAGATAATAAACACGCTGTGGCATTGTTGAAGTTGTATTTTATGACAATTTAGATATAATGAACAGGTAACAAAGTCAGCATGTCATATTTCCAATAGACATACTGGTGGACAGATGGAGAAGAGAGAGAGAGAGAGAGAGAGAGAGAATTAAAGTATGGTGAATATTTCACCACCAAAACAAAGCAAAAACAAAATGCATATAGTAAAAAGTTATATCACAGGCTCAAACAATATCACATTTCTACATCACAAATTCAGCATTTCAAAAAAAAATATATATATAAATAAAATAATGTAATGTATGTAATAATATTAAGACAACACAAATCAGATCTGACTGTTTTGTGATTATATGTCCAAGTCAACAACACAGTCTGTTCAGTCACCACCTCCTGGGCATTAACCAGAACTATGAGAAGTTAATGTGCAATGCTCAAGGACTCAACTGGCACAAGTGAGATTTGAACCTTGAACCCCTCGATTCGGATTTTGACGCTCTACCACTAGGCTTAGGTGCTGTGCCAAAGATCTTATGTCATTATACATGGTAAACTGCAGATCTTCAAATTATACTGGTACATGCATTCTTATAGGAGACACGACCTGTTTGTCAAACAGACTTTGCTAGATTGTGTGATTCTAGGCTCTTATTTGACCTTAACCCATATTTGACGAATGGATTTTCCCATCATTATCAATGGGATGAGTCCACTTTCACTTTTAGGGGTTACAGGTAAGATTTTCAAATTTTATTCAATTCTTCGATGAAACTTCTCTAAGCAAACAGAATAGCCCCAGATGGGACGCCGTGTTTTGCGGCGTCACATCTGGGGCTATGCTGTTTGCCTATGTCCCACAAAAGGGACGCCAGGCTTATATGTGTTAATGATCCTAGAAACAATAAGCCTTTAACTTACAAGATATACTGGCATGCATCAGTATCATGTATTTAGTTGGCAATAGTATTGTCATACACAGATCACAGATGAGCCAAACTAAGCGCTAAACTGCCTTTATGGTTACACAAGCCCACCATAGAAGACAGCTAGAATCTTTGTATTAAAGACTTTCATGAGATTATGATTATAAGCAAATCAAATGCTTGGTTATCACACAAATTGTCAAAAATCTGCACCAATGATTTGAGCCGCCGCATGGGAAAATCAACAACCTGCACAGGCGAAAACAAAGGCGCAGATCAGCTTCACAGTAACTGCGAAGCTGATCAGCGCCTTTGTTTTCACTACACGGATAGTACAATTCCTCTACTTTCTAAATGAGAAATTTCCAGTCTCTAACCATCTTGTGTGACTGTACAGCCCGGTTTGTGTAAGACCTGGTCAGAAATCAAATTGTTGATTTTCTCACACGCAGGCTCATTTAAAATGCAAGCGGCAGTTTTCAAGATGAAGCTCTGATGATAAATGAGCCGCTGCATCAGAAAACCAACAATCTGCATATGCAAAATCAAAGGCATAGATCAACTGTGCAGCTGATCAGCGCCTTTGTTTTCACTACACAGATAGTGCAATCCCTCTTTTTTCTTAAATACAAATTTGAAGCTTCTAACCTTCTTCTGTGCTTGTATAGCCTAATTTGTGTCAGACCTGTTCGAAAACCACATTGTTGGTTTTCTCATCACATGGCTCAAATGCTGAAAATGTAACCACTTGAGTGAAACTCTGTTGATGAAAAGTCACCACTTGAGTGAAACTCTGTTGATGAAAAGTCACCACTTGAGTGAAACTCTGTTGATGAAAAGTCACTAGCATCAGTCTTGTGCCATCAGTGCCTGCTCCAACGCTGCATTAGCTCCCGCCGATATCGAATCAGGGTCCCTCTGAAATACATGTACAGACAAATTAACAAAATATGAGCCGCTTTATGGGAAAACCAACAATCTGCATAGGAGAAAACTAAGATGCAGATCAGCTTCGCGGTAACCGCGAAGCTGATCAGCGCCTTTGTTTTCGCTACTCGGATAGTACAATTCCTCCTCTACTTAACTGCAAAATTTCAAGCTTCTAGCCTGCTTCTGTAGCTGTACAGCCTGATTTGTGTCAGACCTGTTCGGAAACCACATTGTTGGTTTTTCCACGAGATGGCTCATATGTATTGGTTGGTTAATTTGGGGTAAAATCCCACAAACAGCTGAAGTCATACAGAGATGGGACTTCTTTTGAAAGTTTCATTATCCAAAAGACTGTAGATGGGATTTTAAACTCTTTGACCTCAGGTTTACCACACGAGTGGCTTAACCACTATGTTTCTGAGGCTTCTAAAATTATTGGTTAAAAATATCTTCTTCTTTTATATACAATAATCAAACCAATGCTTATCTTTTGTACTGAGTCAACAAAATTAAACACAAAAACAATAAAATTTTCCTGTCAGAAGCAATGCCATCATAGACGACTTTTGTCATATGTAACTTAACCTGGAACTTTTATGTCAAACTTGATAGTTTATTTTATTATTTTATATTATTATATCAATAGTCATGCAAGATAATCCTTCAGGAAAACGTTATTGCTTTTTCTCATCTCCTTCCTTTTGTAACCACTATTATGAAAATTAAAACCCAAACTTAGTCTATATGACATGTATGACTTCATCTTATAACAGCTGAGTATAGTTGCACAACATTTGTTACATGCCCCGCTTGCATGATAATTGAGTATTTACGGCTGTGATATTTTTTTGTGCTCAAAATAAAAGATATAATCAAGAAATAAGAAAGAAAGCTGATGCTATGCCATGAACCATGGCCTATCAATGTAGGTTTCAGTAAAAAAGATATCTCAGAACCATGAGAAAACCAACATTTTGCAAACAAAGGCGCAGATCAGCTTTACAGTAACTTGGAAGCTGATCAGTACTTGTGTTTTAGCTACAAGGACCGTACATTGCTTCTACTTTTTAGTCCAAAATTTCCTGCCTCTAGCCATCTTCTCAGCTTGTACTGCTCGGTTTGTGTCGGACCTGTTCGGAAACCACATTGTTGGTTTTCCCAAAATGTGGTTCATAACTCAGAAACATGTAGATGACTAATCCTGCTTTGCATTATTAGCAGTATACAAAGAGTGCAGATAGACAACTGAGCTTTGGTGCAAAATAAGCAATGGTTATATACTGATCAAATCCTATATGTGAAATCCAGAGGAATTCATCTGTAACTAGAATTTGTTTTCTATGTGAAAACTGATGTCTCCCCCCTTTCTATGTGCATGTCCAAAATATGCAAGCAAGAGCTATAGTTCTTGTGCATCACATATCCTGTCATTCTGTTTTATAAGTGTACCAAGTTTCATTGAAATATCTCTTACTGTTTTCTAGTTACAGAGCCGGCACGAAATTGTATGGAAAATAATCAAAGGGAAATAACTCCAAAGATATGAAAGCAAGAGTAATGATTCTTGTGCATGACACATTGTCTCATCATGCTTTATAAGTGTACCATGTTTCGTTGAAAAATCTCTAATGCTTTTTGAGTTATAGCAGACACAAAATTGTATGAAAAATAATCAAAGGGAAATAACTCCAAAGATATGCAAGCAAGAGTTATGGTTCTTTAGCATGACACATCATCTCATCATGCTTTATAAGTGTACCAAGCTTCATTGAAATATTTCTTATGGTTTTCAAGTTATAGAGCAGACATGAAATTGAATGGAAAAATAATCAAAGGGAAATAACTCCAAAGATATGGAAGCAAGAGTTATAATTCTTGTGCATGACACATCGTCTCATCGTGCTTTATAAGTGTACCAAGTTTCACTTAAGGTTTTCAAGTTATAGAGTGGACACGAAATTGTATGGAAAATAATCAAAGAGAAATTACTCCAAAGATATGCAAGCAAGAGTTATGCTTCTTTAGCACGACACATCATCTCATCGTGCTTTATAAGTGTACCAAGTTTCATTGAAATATCTCTTACGGTTTTCGAGTTATACAGCGGACAAGAAATTGTATCGAAAATAATCAAAGGGAAATAACTCCAAAAATACTCAAGCTAGAGTTTTGATTCTTGTGCATGACACATCGTCTCGTCGTGGTTTACAAGTGTGCCAAGTTTCATTGAAAAATCTTTAACGGTTTTCAAGTTATAGAGCGGACACGTTTTGTGATGGACAGACAGACAGACGGACAGACAGACAGACAGACAGACAGACAGACGCACGGGGAAAAACAATATGTCTCCCGACCCTGAAGGGGGAAGACATAAATATGCGTAAATTTTGAGCACTAAAGTTAAACTATTCCATAGAACATGTTCAGTCAGATACAGTTTAAGCATAGAGGGTAAAGAGCAACCTAGGAGTTTTTAATAGCAACACATGAGCCGTCTCATGGAAAAACCAACAATGTGGTTTCCAAACAGGTCTGACCCAAACTAAGCTATACAAGCACAGCAGCAGGCTAGAAGCTTGAAATTTAGGATTTAAGAAGAAGAGGAAGTGTACTATCCGTGTAGCGAAAACAAAGGCGCTGATCAGCTTCGCGGTAACCGCGAAGCTGATATGCGTCTTTGTTTTCGCCTATGCAGATTGTTGGTTTTACCATGTGGCGGCTCATATCTGAGTAGCTAGTTAGTCACATATTAGGCAGAAAATGAAAATCCTGTGCAGATGAAATACTAAGACACGTTGTGCGTTAACTCTTTGTTTTTCTCTATAAAAGATCACAAAAATTCTAGGCCCCTGAAGAAAGCTCCAAGTACATGTACCTGGTTAAACCTGTCTGTTTTAGGTCATACAATAATACATGTACTAATTTAACTTTCAAGTCAGGGGCACTGGACATATTTGAATCTGCGAAATGATCAATCCTAGGTTACTCTTTACATGCATTTTCTACCTTCTTAGAATCTCCTTTATATTCATACTTACCGATGGTTATTTTGTCCTTTTGGAGCAAAAATTGTATTTAATTCACAACTATTATAATATGAGCGAGCCGCGTCATGAGACAACATGCGAAAACAAAGACACAGATCAGCTTCGCAGTAACTGCAAAGCTGATCAGCGCCTTTGTTTTCGCTACACAGATAATACAATTCCTCTTCTTCCTAAATCTGCAATTTCAAGCTTCCAACGACCTTCTGTAGGTGCACAGGCCAGTTTGTGTCAAACATGGTTGGAAATCCCGAAGACCATTTTTCTCGCCTCGCAGCTCATGTTCTCAGTCGCCTATTTGCATTTGCTGTACCTCAGGCATTAAGTCTATAGAACTAACTGCTCCAATAATGCAATATCATAGAAACTTCTGGTACATATTTTACATTCCTTGGAAAATGATCTTATCAGGCAAAATCCTAATAGGCCTTTGTCTTTAATATGCAGAGTGTTTAAGCGAAAAGTATCAAAGATAAATCATTTAGACCAATGACAGAACTAATATTTTATTAGAAAAGGCAGTAAAATAAAAATTTGAACAAACAATTTCAAAAACTTGAAAATAATAGATGAAATACAAGCAAAAATCATATTAAACAAAGTATGAACTGGAATTTGGCAAAATCATTAAGTCCAATCTGACCAGAGAGACAGTGAATTGTTTTCTTCAACAAAGTCTCTAATCAGACAGGACAGCTTCCCAACCTGGTACAAGTCATCAAATGTTGGGTTTTTGACTGAGAAACATGAAGTAGTCAGCAAACAAACATTTGAGCCACTTCGTGAGAAAACCAACAATCTGCATATGCAAAAACAAAGACGCAGATCAGCTTCGCGGTAACCGCGAAGCTGATCAGCGCCTTTGTTTTCGCTACTCGGATAGTACAATTCGTCCTCTACTTAACTCCAAAACTTCAAGCTTCTAGCCTGCTTCTGTAGCTGTACAGCCTGATTTGTGTCAGACCTGGTCGGAAACCACATAGTTGGTTTTCCCACGAGGTGGCTCATTTCACTGAGAAGGTGCACATACCTGTTATCCATAGAAAACCAACCCTGATTGAGAACAACAACCAACACATTTGAAATCAATGAGCAAATTGTCTGTGGCAGGTGGTTCCCAAACAGGTATTTGCATCGTAAGGAGTTATACTGTGTTATATGTGTTTGTTGGTTTAATTTAGCGTTTGTTTTTCTCAGTGGAGTTGCATCACTAAAACATGTCTGTGTAATGTATACCCCTTTGAACCCCACTTTTATATAGCAAAACTGGGGTATGCAGGGGTACACCTATTTTTCTTATTTTTGCTCCAAAATATAGACTGTGGGTGCTCATTAGAACCGCCTCGGCGAGGCGGTTCTAATGTGTACCCACAATCTATGTTTTGAGCAAAAATAAGAAAAATATCAAATTTTTTCTACTGAAAATTTTCAATTTTTACAACTTAAAAATCTCTGATTCCATGGGCATGTTTTCATAATCTCAGTGGAGTTGGTTGTCGCTGGATAACAGGTGCACCTAACAAGGGTTGAAACAGGCTTACCTTAGTCAAGGTATTACTTATATTGCAGTTATGTTGATACTCTCTAAATTGCAACATATAACGCCAGGTTTATCGTACTTAGTGCAAATTCTTTCACCATTAACTGACAACTACTAACATGTCATTATGGAGAAATAAGTATATTACAATGTATCATGCACTGCCTCCTATTAATTCTTACTACGTGAACATGTTTCTATTTCGTAAGCATTTACAAACTTATTTGTCTATACAAATGTTTTTCTTTAAGGCTCTAAATTTTGCATGCATGCTGTTAATAACCCTGAAACATTTTGCTGTTTATTTGGTTACTTTATATCAAAATATCTTATCTGTTAAATTATAGGATTATAGGATGCATGTCATTATTAATGAACTATGTATTTTGGCTTTTTAAGTAAAAGCTTTATCATTTGAGTCGCCTCATGGGAAAACCAACAATCTGCATAGGCGAACCGCGAAGCTGATCAGCGCCTTTGTTTTCGCTACTCGGATAGTACAATTCTTCTTCTACTTTAATTCGAAATTTCAAGCTTCTAGCTCTTTTCTGTGCTTGTACAGGCCGGTTTGTGTCGGACCTGGTCGGAAACCACATTGTTGGTTTTTCCACGAGGCGGCTCATTTATACATACCTATCACTAGGAACCTTTAAAGTTAACTTAGCTGTGAAACTCTATTTCACAATATATCAGGTCAAAAGATCATCAAAATTTATTATACTATGCTCAACTCAGCTGAGCATGAAATTATACTGCTCATTAATGTTAAAATGCCAGCAATTACCAAAAATGAATGTCTTTCATGTTGACTCAAACAAAAATCTGTCCAGTAACCATGAAGAACAAATCTTTTGCTACATAAATACTCTACTTTCTGAATTATGACAATTTTTGGGGGGCTGTATTGCCTAGTTTTATGTCAATCCTTGTGGTAATAATCACAATGGCAATTTTTTGCATGCTGTGTTTCACTTTATCTTTAAAAAAATGCATCCACAGGAGCCAGAACAGTAGAAAATCAGTTCCTAACTTACCCTAAACTCTAGTATAAGTAGGTCACTGAGTCGTTTGACTTCATGCTGTTGTGATAGTAAGGCAGTCTGTCGTCGCATGTGCTCCTGCATCATCTTTCTCTGCTGTATACCGAAGGCTATGCTGTCCTTTAGACTCTTGTCATACATCCTGGCAACAAAATATGAGCTGCTGCATGAGAAAGCCAACAATTTGAGGTTCCGAACAGGTTGGATACAAAGCAGCCTGTACAGTCACAAAAGCAGGCTAGAAACTTGGAATATTGCATTTAAGAAGAAAAGGAATTGTACTATCTGTGTACTGTGTAGAGAAAACAAAGGCACTGATCAGCTGTGCAGTTACTGCACAGCTGATCTGCATCTTTGTTTTCACCTATAGTGCATTTTGTTGGTTTTCCTATGTGAGGATCATATATGAGAAGTGTCACATAAGTTACGGGAACAAGGAAGAAGAGCTCGCCCATGTCAATTTGACAAATTCAAAATCTTATTGGTGAAGCAAAGGTTGGTTAACATCTTCAAAGGGAGAAATTCTTTCTTTTCCCTTTCATTAAAATTGAATTTATTTTATCATACTGCAATGTACTAAATCAAATGAATGGAAAATGCCAGCAACATTATGTAACCATTATTAATAGCAAGTAAAACACCAGCAAGACACATTAAAACCTTACAGCACTGGAAAACACAGGTATCACTGGCTCCATCCCAGCATGACTGAAAAATTGTTGTAGGGAACATAACATATCCAACACATAAACACCATTGCATAAAAATATGCTTCTAGTCTACGAGGTACTTACTCCTGGTATTCTTTCTCCTGTTTCTTCACCTTCCTGAAGCTGTCCGTCATCAGTTCTCTGTAAGTCTGAGCATCAATAGTGAATATAGTTAAGGAACATGGACCTAAATCTCTCAAATGGGTTCTAACTTAAATGAGCCGCATCGTGAGAAAACCGGATTTTTGCCTAGGCGAAAACAAAGGCGCAGATCAGCTTCGCGGTAACCGCGAAGCTGATCAGCGCCTTTGTTTTCGCTACTCGGATAGTATAATTCCTCTTCTACTCATAGCCAAAATTTCAAGTATCTAACCTGTTCCTGTGACTTAACAGACCGATTTGTGTCGCACCTGGTCGGAAACCCCGAAGACCGGTTTTCTCACGATGCGGCTCAAATGTAGTCGGAGTTCCACAGTCTTAAAAAAAACATTAATTCATTTGACAGTTATATTATATAAAGGTAATATTGAGCATAAAAATTCCAGCCTTCTGAAAAAAGTTTAATAGAATCTTCTGTACCATCTTTCATATTTCACCATTTACCTACAATAGCAGGAGAGGATGAATAGCAGAAATTTAATTTTTCATGACCAAATTGTTATAAAGAATGTGCAGGACAGTGTGTAGCTTATGCACTAGTCATTTGTAACCACAACCCCTCCCCCCAGGCCCGGGGGAGGGTGGGGGATAGCGATGGAAATGAGCGGGGCTTTGACCAAAGTTTGGCCATGGCAATTCGTGGGAAATATCCGGGGTTTGCTTTATATAGGCAAAAAGGGCCATGAAATGAAAAGATAGCAGGCTGTGGAGGAAAACAGCAGTTGTTTTACCAACGAGCAGTCCCCGCAGGGTGGGGCTTTTAGCAGGGATTTGCTGGACCAAAAGTCAGTCACCGCTATTCCCCGGGCTTGGGGGTGCCGTGGTTACAAATGACTGCTGATTATATTTGAAGCAGCTTTGAAACTGAGCAACTACAACTATGATGCTAACAAAGTACATGTACAATGTATATTTGACCATAGTTATTGTATTAAGGATATGGAGGAAGATTTTCCTGTTCTGTTCTCTGTACTAGGAACACCTGGCCAGCGTCTCTGGTCAGGTTCTTCACCCTCATGAAGTGAGCGACCAGCGGACTCTGCCCATATATGTTGAACACCGACTTCACTGTGTCGGGACCTTTACACGCTGGGTGAGACTAAAACAAATGTGACACAACTGAACATAAGCTTCTTATTAGAATGTATAGTTTCAATGAGAATTCACTGAAATGATCTTTCCTTCATCATTAAATGGGTAACTTGACAAAATTTTGAAATATGTCAGAAAACATAAGTACCTGAAAGCAGTTTGTAGCCAGTTATTACAGTGTATATTTTTCATTTTTGTTGCATTAAGAATTATCATGGATACTTGAAAAAAAATGTTTATAGTACCTCAATTTTAGGCCTCTTGTCAGTTTTCACCGCCATCATTTTCAGTATCTGTTCTGACTGTCGACTCTTAGTGCCCAACTGTGATTCCTCATAGTCTTCAAAGGTGGTTTCTCTGATCGGAGTCAGGGCTTCCACCAGTTTACGGGGGTCCACAGGCTTCTGTTTTGCAAGCTTTTTCTGTGGACTACTTGACTGGGGGATGTTAGACTTTGGTGTTTCAGACAATTCAACTGTCAAAGTAAACTTTAGTTGTTGCAAATTAACACAGTAATCATATGAGCCGCCACATGGGAAAACCAACAATCTGCATGGGCGAAAACAAAGGCGCAGATCAGCTTCGCAGTAACTGCGAAGCTGATCAGCACCTTTGTTTTTGCTACACGGCTAGTGCAATTCCTCTTTTTTCTAAATCCAAAATTTCCAGCCTCTAACCATCTGTGACTGTACAGCATGGTTTGTGTCGGACCTGGTTGGAACCCAAATTGTTAGATTTCTCATGCACATGCTCATATAGATTTTAGGTTTCTGAAAATATCGCTGCAACATCTATTTTTTTATTAACTGTTTTGCCAGCTTAACTGGAAACACAATGTTAAAGGAACAAAATGTGAACTGATATCCAGACTTTTACAGGGATTACTATTATCATCTTTTTGTAAAGGAATTCACCATTTTTGCATTTTCGGCTGGTATCCAGCTTACAAAAAATCAATATTGGAAAAACAGGTGACCAGAAACACCCTGACCTCAAGGTCGGGGTGGTTTTGGTTACCTGTATTTCCAATATCAATGATTTCTACGCTGGAAAACAGCCGATAATGCAAAAATGGTGAATACTCAGAGAAGCCAGATTAACAGCCATCTACATACAGCAAATACACAGGGATTCACTGATCTATCGATGTGTGCCAAAAACACATCATTGAACTTATTACAACACATGAGCCGCCTCGTGGAAAAAACAACAATGTGGTTTCCAAACAAGTCCG
This sequence comes from Rugalucina vietnamica, assembly GCA_964017185.1. Classification (NCBI taxonomy): domain Eukaryota; kingdom Metazoa; phylum Mollusca; class Bivalvia; order Lucinida; family Lucinidae; genus Rugalucina; species Rugalucina vietnamica. The sequence continues at coordinate 4,961,610 of OZ024871.1, read as the reverse complement.
ACACAAACCCGCCTGTACAGTCACAGAAGCAGGCTAGAAGCTTGAAATTTCGGATTTAAGAAGAAGAAGGATTGTACTATCCGTGTAGCGAAAACAAAGGCGCTGATCAGCTTCGCGGTTACCGCGAAGCTGATCTGCGTCTTTGTTTTTGCCTATGCAGATTGTTGGTTTTCCCACATCTTATTTATAACAGAACAGAATGTTATTATAATTTGAGCCGCCTCGTGAGAAAACCAACAATCTGCATAGGCAAAAACAAAGACGCAGATCAGCTTCGCGGTGACCGCAAAGCTGATCAGCGCCTTTGTTTTCGCTACTCAGATAGTACAGTTCCTCTTCTACTTAAATCGCAAATTTCAAGATTCTAGCTCTTTTCTGTGACTGTACAGCCTGATTTGTGTCAGACCTGTTCGGAAACCACATTGTTGGTTTTCCCACGAGGCAGCTCATTTAATAAAGCATATAAACATTCAGCCTATCATTATTCTATACAGCACCAAATATTCTAAGTAAATAAAATTCTAAGTTAATTCATAACAATTAATTCATAACATCATCTCACTTTTTTTCCATTTAATAAAAGCTAATACTTGACATGCAAATACCTTCATGAGAGGAGGAAGATGAGGATGATGGAATTTTTCTGCCGGAGCCCTTCCTGTCGTGTTGTCCTCCGCTCTTCTTTCTCGCAAGCCTCTGTCGACGGCCGGTCGTCGTCGAGTAGTTAGACACTGACTGTGATAGAGTGCTTGACGACTCGTAGCGACTGATGTTACTGGATATCAGGGAGTCCAGGAAATCAAAGTTTACTCCAGTTGGGGCTGAAGAGGAATAAAATGTTGCTTGTCTCAAGAAAAACTGTAATGTTTTTTAAATATCTAAGAGCCCATGTGATGATCAATTTGTGCATAAGGGCTTTGTCATATGCAACTTTTTTATTTCTGAAAGAGAATTTAATGCAGCAAGTTTCTGTTTCTATTTAAAATGTACAGCTGCATTCAGTTATTAATATACCCCTGCAACATTCAGAAATAAATTGACAACTCTTCTTGTTTTAGAACAATTGTCACTGGCAAGAAATGGGCAACCGGAAAAATTTGTTGCTACATATTGTTAAACTTCCAGATCTTGTGATGTTGTATGCCTAAATTGATTACATAATATTTAGAGCCAAATTTTTAACTAAAACTTCGCTGATATTCGAGTTTCAAACCTTCCATAAGGAACCATGTTAAATGTTTGTAAATTTTATATTTAATTTATGAAAGAATAACCATTTTTGTATTACGACTGAAAATTTGGTGTTTTTATGAGCACTATTACAAAGTTACACCATGATTTCCATTCAATGTGCATTTTAGAATTTCATAGTAAAGCGGTTGTTACAATATATAACTAAGCATGTCAGTGTTATTTTCATATTTTGCAAGAAAACTAATATTCCACAAGGACGGTTGTAGGTAGAAAGTTTGCTAGTGGGTTCCTTTATGAGGTAAGTATGTCTTAAAGCACTGTGGAGTCAATTTATTTCTGAATATTGCAGGGGTATATTAATAACTGAATGCAGCTGTAAAACCAACAGCTAGTCTCTAAAACTCTGAAATTTTTTTTTGTATAATTTGAGCGTAATGAGCTGATTAGTTTGCATAAATAAGGTGTTATTGTATAATATTATGATTGATTTTAATGACCAACATTAAATGGCAGCTCTAATTTATAAGGAAATTTTATGACAGCTAAAATTGTACACTAGGTAGACAGAACAAAACATCTGAACAATCTGACACAATATGATTTAATTCTAATGGAAACTTTTAGGAGTGTTACTATTTTACTGTAGATAGGTGAAATAATGTGTTAATTCGGACACAGCCTGCTAAAACTCACATTTCTTTGACTTTGCTTTCAGTATTTCCTCCCTCATTTTGATATTTTCAGGCTCCAGCTTGTCCATGTTCCAGTTCAGCCAACATCTGGGGGCAGGCTTTATACCTGTAATATTGGAACTCATTGATGTCAATACTTTCTGTTAGCAAAATTAAAGAAGTTGATCAATGCAATATAGCTAAACAGTTGTTCCGTGACTTTGATTCTGTTGCGTTTATAGCAGTCATTTACTTTACAAAATCAGGCTTCTTGCCAGAGCTGGTCAGAAATCCCGTAGACATTTTTTTTTTTTTTTTTTTTTTGGAAGCAGAGCATTGGTCACTTGGCCCATCTGGGCTCAACTGGTGATTCCGTTTTGCTCCAGACTTGACCTTTCAGTAATTTACGTTGGGTAACATGTTATATCTGTCTACTCCTGGTCCTGAGGTTATAAAACTTTTTCATGCTCAGCTCAGCTGAGACTAAAATTTATCCAGGTCATAAATGTTAAAATGCCAACAATGGTTGGCATTTAACATTTACGAGCAGGATAAATTACAGGCTTTGGTGATCTAAACCTGAAATTTGAATTTATTTGGGATATTTCATTATTTATCAGCAGTTGGAATTTCATGCTCAGCTGAGTTGAGCATGAAAAAATATTTATAACCTTGAGACCTGGACTTTGCTTCATCGTAATTTTAATTGTGATCCATTTACTGTGTTTTTGTGCAGGCTGATAAGCATCTATACATAATCATAAATGGCTAGTAGTAAATACCAAATTTTTCTCCCTACTTTTCAAATTTGTATTTTCGAGAATCCAATCCTTTTCTGTAGCTGAGGTCCGCTTAGAGGCTGACCACATACCCCTGAAGACAGATTTTGCTATGATCTACCTTTATGTTGTCTATTCATTCTGTCTACACCTCTGCTGAACTTGCTATATTTGAGCCGTGATGAGATAAAACCGGTCTTCAGGGTTTCCGACCAGGTCCGACACATACTGGCCAGTGCAGTTACAGAAATTAGCTAGAAGGTGGAAATATCGGATTTAGGTAGAAGAGAAATTGTACTATCCGAGTAGTGAAAACAAAGGCGCTGATCAGCTTCGCATTTACTGCAATGCGCCTGTTTTTGTATAGTTAAAAATCCAGTTTTCTCATGACGGGGCTAATTTGTCTTTGATTTATGCTAGTCAGATGACTACCTCCCTGGGAAAGAGCTTATCATCTTGCTCTTTATTTATGTTGTTTTTTTCTTTCTTTTACTATACCTTGTATCTACTATACCTTGCATTGTATTTTCTTTCCTGTCTGGCTACTGCCTTGTAAATGAGCCGCTGAGAAAACCAACAATTTGCATATGTGAAAACAAAGACGCAGATCAGCTTAGCGAAGCTGATCTACGCCTTTGTTTTCGCTACACAAATAGTACAATCCCTCTTCTACTTAAATCCACAATTTCAAGCTTCTAGCCTGCTTCTGTGACTGTACAGGCTGGTTTCTGTCTGACCTGGTCAGAAACCCATATTGTTGCTTTTCTCACGCAGTGGCTCAAATTTGAACTCAATTGTATAAATTCCTAACCTTTCTAATCTTGTTTTTCTCATGGATGGAGCAAGGTTTCACCTATTTACCTGCAATCCAGCCATAAGTGAGAGCACAGAGATATTCCTTGAAGTCCTCCCCGAACTGTCTGTACGAGTCAGGAAAACAGTGGCAGTAGGCTGAGTAGACAGCCTGGCATATCAAGTTGGGGTAATCCTACAATATAACCAAACTGTCTGTACGAGTCAGGCAAACAATTGCTGAAGGCTGAGTAGACAGCCTGGCATATCAGGTTGGGGTAATCCTACAATATAACCAAACTGTCTGTATGAGTCAGGAAAACAGTAGCAGTAGGCTGAGTAAACAGCCTGGCATATCAGGTTGGGGTAATCCTGCAACATAACCAAACTGTCTGTATGATGGCAGTAGGCTGAGTAGACAACCTGGCATATCAGGTTGGGGTAATCCTGCAACATAACCAAACTGTCTGTACGAGTCCGGAAAACAGTGGCAGTAGGCTGAGTAGACAGCCTGGCATATCAGGCTGGGGTAAATATAACCAAACTGTCTGTATATACGAGTCAATAACAGTAGCGGTATATGTATGCTGAGTAGACAGCCTGGCATATCAGGTTGGGGTTATCCTGGTAACATGAACATATTTTCTCGAGAATCTAGAAAAAATGTTAGTACCAACACCAAACACTCAACATATCTCTTTGTCTCTGTTATAAGATCATAACTTAAACTAAAAAGGTTTTTATTTTCTAATTAGTATATAGAGGATATTCAAGTTTTTGGAGTGAATATGAGTTTTATTTCATTGAGTGAAGTGAAAAAATTTTATATTTCATGAGTGCCGAAGGCACGAATGAAATATATAATTTTTCACTTCACGAGATGAAATAAAATTCATATTCACGACAAAAACTTGAATTTTCTTTTTATTATATTGCATGTAGGTCATTGTAACGTTGCGCGCTAAAGCATATGACGTCAAAATCTTAAATGACGTCATTACGTCACGTCATCACGTCGCTATTGTGTGTGAACGTTCATTGCGTCAACAATAGCACAGATTATAAAATTTAGTTATGTATAAATTAGAAATGAAACGGTGGAATCGTAATTTGCGTATTCCCAAATCTTATATTTTCACATGTGAAAATATAACTTTTTTATATTTTCACATGTGAAAATATAACTTTTTCAAATATTGGTTATATTTAATACATATTTCTCTATATTTCATCACTTGCCATATAATAAAATGAATTAATGTAGAATGCACCAAATGGAAAGGAGAATCAAATTGAGCCGCGACGCGAGAAAACCGGTCTTCGGGGTTTCCGACCAGGTCCGACACAAATCGGCCTGTACAGTTACAGAAGCAGGCTAGAAGCTTGAAATTTCGGATTTAAGAAGAAGAGAAATTGTACTATCCGTGTAGCGAAAACAAAGGCGCTGATCAGCTTCGCGGTTACCGCGAAGCTGATCTGCGCCTTTGTTTTCGCCTAGGCAAAAATCCAGTTTTCTCACGATGCGGCTCAATTAGAATAGGAAAATGCTGAAAATGTTTACTGCATTCAAAAGTTGAAAAACATTTTCTCCATATCTTCACTTTCTTCAGATTGGACTGGCTGACAGTTAGGGGTAACCATATCTTTCATAAATGGACAGGTTATGAGGTTACTTTTATTTTTATGTCATGCACATGCTAGTTTTTCCACTTGTCTTAACATGATTAACATTTTTGGTTATTCTATGCTACACTAACTTCTAGCCACCTTTTCATGTCAACACAGAATATGTGACAAATGAACAGTACATTACGTTATGATGTAAACCTGACAGATTTACAAAGAGCTTATATTTCTGCTGAGTAATATGGCAGTCATAACTTCTAATCTTATAAAACAACATGCAATATCTGTAAAATAAGCTCATAACAGATCATGAAATGGCATCTTTAATGCCATAGTTTATCTAAATTTAAGTCATACATATATTAGGCAAGTCATAAGAAAACCATCATTTTGCATATGTGAAAATAAAGCCTCAGTTCAGCTTCACAGTAACTGCAAACTAGATCAGCGCCTTTGTTTTCCCCACATGGATAGTACTATCCCTCTACTTTCTAGAATTTCAAGCCTCTAGCCATCTTCTGTGCTTGTACAGCTTGGTTTGTCAGACCTGAAACCATTGTTGGTTTTCTTGAGATGCGACTCATATATCTTGAGTAACTGAGGTTATCGATGAATTCATGAGTATTATTTAAACTCGGTATCCGGACAAAATCCCCCTTTTTATTATAACTTAGTTAATTACTCAATTATAGAAGTTTGTCTCACCTCATTATTGCTATTAGGTGTAATTATGGCATATTAAGATGCAGCTTTCTTAATTAAATAAAAAAACAAACAAAATAATTACCCGGTCATTAGCATATAATGAATAAAGACACTCTAATTTGATGCACAAATAGTTGACATTTAGTTTTAATTGTTACAATTTGATTATGGAGATTCTGTCTGGGAGGGGGGATTCTGTCATATTTTTAAGATATACTGGGGGGATTCTGTCCTAGTCAACAAAAAAGATTGGGGGGGATTCTGTCCGGGGGGGATTTTGTCCTACACTCTTTAAACTCCTAGGTTAATCCTACCCAGGGATACACATACATATTTTGGTTAAGATAATTAGAATTGACAAGTAGATGTTAAGCATAAGATAAAAAAAGGGCAAATACTTCAGACTACTAACATATAGGACAACTAGCATAACTCAGCTTTACCATTGACCAAATGGTTGACTAACCTTAAAGAAAACATCTCTGTACACAGGACTGCTAGCGTACCACATCAGTTTTACATAGTTAAATGCTGTCCTGTTGAATAGCTTGATCATTGCATTCTTGCTGGGTTGAAACCTCTCCAGAAATATATACCAAAATATATCCTGCAATCATAGGTATTGATAAACACATCTTTATGGCTGATTTTCAAAGATCATTGATCCTAGAATATATTCTAATGCAGGCTATTTATCGCCAAAGACATCAATCGAATATATGTAGTTTCCTAACAAAGCTTACATAAAAAATGTATGAAATATTTACGAGAAAACAACTGACTGCTAATAAATTGGTCTAGTTATACCTCAACATCCCAGTCAACAATTTTTCAGTCCTGTCTGCACGGATCCACCACTTACTGGGGTGTTGTCCTGCACCATGAAGAGCTTAAAGTGTCTTGGTCGAGGACAATACACAACAAATTTAGGTACCTCCCATCAGGAAAACATGTCCGTGAATGTATACTCCCTTAAACCCCACTTTTATATCGGAAAACTGGGGTTTACCGGGGTATACCTAATTTTCTTATTTTTGATGCAAAACATAGATTGTGGGTACTCGTTAGAACCGCCTCGGCAAGGCAGTTCTAACGTGTACCCACAATTTATGTTTTGAGTAAAAATACAACAAATGTCAGATTTTTTCAGATGACAATTTCAATGTTTAATGCTGAAAAAAATCTCTGTATATTGCATGGACAAGTTTTTGTAATGTCACTTCAGTCCTGCACTCTACTTCTATTCACTTTGCACATTAATCACCTTCTTATATACAGTAGCTTAATATGTAGCCAGGTATGACACAAGATTTCATAAATCATGAAAAAACAGTCTAGACTGGCTTAGCGACCACCTGTCTTTAGCGATTTTCTGTGGTTAGCGACCACTTTCTGATCCTCCGATGTGTTTTTCTATGCAAATTGACCTCTCTTCAGCAATTACATGCTTGACGGGACCAATGACTGCTGAAATAACAGCCGAAACAGACATTTTTGTCGCAATAAATGACCGATATTATTGGCGATAACGGCGGATTATGCGAAATTGCAACAATGAATTGCTGTATGTGTCAACTTAGCTGGCAGATTCATTGCTGTATGCAACCATTCTTACATTGAAATGATATTGTTAACACTTTTTCTACTTAGGGCTCATGCTCTAATAAGCACACACTCTATAGTTGTTTCCAAAAAATATGTGCATAAGTGCACAATGCTATACTACTGTCTGTACACCATCTTCCCGAAACAGCATCTTTCAAAATCACACTTTTCTGAAAGACCTCAAGAAAAATATAACCATGTCACTGCTTTGCATTCCAAAAAGTCTTAAAAAATGCCACCAAAAAATTGAAAATTGGTTAACAAATAAAAATTGTATGCGAGAAAATAATTTTGAATAGGGCTTTTTAATTTTTTTTTGTAAAACTGTCAGCAAGGGAAGTAACTATTTTCCCGAAAAAAAAATAATAAATTGATTACTTTTCATTTAAAATGCACTGAACCAAAACAAAATTGTATAGTATGCATAGCTGAGCACCAAACTCTTAAAATTATGCCACAAAATTGCTTGATTTTCAATTTTAAGGTGTTTGGGTTACCTCCCTTGCACATGCAAGGCCTATTCAAAAAGAATTTGGGGTATAATTATTTTATTAGTGAACTGATTTCCCATGTTTTTGCAGTATTTTTACTAGTTTTTTTGTAACAAAAAGATGACATGGTCATATTTTTCTTGTGCAGTTTCAGAAAAGTGAGATTTTGAAAAATGCAGTTTCTGAAAGGTGGTGTATTTGCAGCACTAAACATAATGCTAAAACTTAACCTTAAATGGCAAAACACTGTTTTGCTGTGATTTGAACACTTACATGACATCACATTGCTGTTTTTGGCATTTTATGTGATGTTTTCTTTCAAAGTATGGGCTTATTAGAAAAACAATCCCTACCTGGAAAACAGCCTGTGACATTGGTGAGTAGAAAAGTTTCTCAAATTCAGGTCTATACTGGGGCTGGAATTCAAATTATTGATTCTGTAAATCAAACACTATAACGTTTAGTTTTTTTATTATAATTTTTGTATTCAAACATTTTGTATGATGACCATCCAGCATTCTCTGAGCATCAGATTAGGGAATGATATGTAATTTGAGCCTGTGCGTGAGAAAACCAACAATTTGGGTTCCGCACAGGTCTGACACAAACCAGTCTGTACAAGCACAGACGATAGCTGGAGATGGGAAATTTTGGATTTAGAAACTATAGGAATTGTACTATACATGTAGCGAAAACAAAGGCGCTGATCAGCTTCGCGGTTACCGCGAAGCTGATCTGCGTCTTTTGTTTTTGCATATGCAGATTGTTGGTTTTCCCACGTGGCGGCTCATATGTAATTTTACATTAAAATTGATTACAACAATGGTTCTTTCTTGTCTTTATATTTCTCAACATACCAATATAAAGATATTTTTTCTTTGTTTTAGTTGTTTTGTTTTTTTAGTTATTCAATCTTGTACATCCCTAATTTTAATGCCTGCTTTTTTGGCTTTAGGGTTTAGTTTAAAGGATAACTGCCTTAATGAGTCTCACAAAGCTTACCTTTTTATGCAGTTGCATCTGAGCATCTGCAGCGTTTTTGAGCATTGCTCTGGCGGGGACCTCGTCGGGCAGGTCAGTCAACTCTGTCGGGTCATAACCGGGATACTGGTGTAACTAAAACAACATAAACTAGACAGTCATAACCTGGGTACTGGTGTAATTAACACAAACAAACAAACACAGTGATAACCAGGGATAGCAGGGACAAAGCTAGGTTTAACTGCTGTATTTCGACTTCAGCAGTGCTGCAGAGTAGGGAGTGGGGGTAGGGTAATTCCAATGCAAAATGGTAATGAATATTTGTATTTACTGGCCAAGATTTGAGTGGGGATTTTTGTAAACCTTTGATATAATATCTCTTAATATTGTCTATGCAGTGCAGCCATTCACAGCTATTCCACTGTCCTAGGGAGTGTGGTTACATAATAGAAAAGAGATCCCTGGGAACTACAAAACTACTCTCACCTCGACAAACTTTGGCTTTCCTGTCTCCTTCTTGGCCTGTAATGTACAAGTAAATCAACTTTTTTTCATGCATGCAATGTTACCAACCTAAAATATTTACAAGCAACATCATCTATCTATACTGCACATAATATTTTGATCAAATGTATATAAAACTATTAACAATGATAGTGTTGACCTATATGCTTAAGTCTTAGCACAAATTACCAACAATCATTGGTGTGTTAATTTAGGAAGTATTAATAGTACATGTATTCTTCTTTTTATTTGTCACTGACCTTTCACAACCAGACTATGGTTAAGGAGTATGAGTCGCCTTGTCAGAAAACCAACAATGTGGTTTCCGAACAGATTCTACACAAACTGTGCTGTACAAGCACAGAAGATGGCTAGAAGCTTGAAATTATGGATTTAGAAAGTAGAGGAATTGTACTATCCTTGTAGTGAAAACAAACGCAATAATCAGTTTTGCGGTTACCGCAAAGCTGATCTGCGTCTTTGTTTTCGCAGATGCAGATTGCTGGTTTTCTAATAATGCGGCTCAGGTATACCTGACTAGTTTTGCTGGGGTCGAGACTGATCTTAGAAATGTTTCTCACTCGTTCACTTCTACCAGGCAGAAAAGCTGCAAAAGAAACAATAGTCTCAATCTAAATTCTTAGGGCACAGTGTTTTTCCTGTGCTCAGATCACTGCAGATTCAGAAATATGATGCTTCATGTCATATGAGCCGCCTCATGGGAAAACTAACAATCTGCATAGGCGAAAACAAAGGCACAGATCAGCTTCGCAGTAACTGCGAAGCTGATCAGCGCCTTTGTTTTCGCTACTCGAATAGTACAGTTCCTCTTCTACTTAAATCCGAAATTTCTAGCTTCTAGCTCTTTTCTGCGACTGTACAGGGCGGTATGTTCAAAAACCACATTGTTGGTTTTCCCACGAGGCGGCTCAATTTTATAAGATCAAGGCTTCTCACATTACTGGAACCCATGACAATATTGTAGCATAGGCAGAAAAATCTGATGTTATTTATTTATTTCAGAGATTATCAAAAGATTTTCCATGCTCGACTCAGCTCGTAAATGCCAGTGGAAATTTCAGATTTTAAGCATAAGTCTAGATGTCGCTTACAAAGAAAATGGCCTACATGTATAAAGATATATGTACATGATCAATCAAAATAAGAATAAATGGCATCCATTGTATATCCTAATCAATTTGAATATACTGTCTCCGATTTCAATCCAGTATCCACCAAAAACATTTACTTCTGCATGTGACTTACTTTGTTTCATGGTGTAATATCCAGCAAACTTGTTCAACTCTTTCTGCTCTCTCTCTGTAAAATATAACAGCTGTGAAGATAAACAATGGCAGCTTTACAAATAAAGCAGTTTTGTTGCTGATATGCCTATTATTCAACATCATAACTTTCGACACCCAAAACTAACGTTTGAGCTTTACAAATAATATATCTTACTAGAACTAAGGCAGGTTTTAACCACTGGATAATCAAATGTACCATTATACGCTTCATAGTGATTTACATTTTATGGACAAAATTATTAATTTTCATTCAATTCCTTTGGGAGCATCAAATAGTAATTAAAAGAAAGCATGTTGATCTCGATTGAGAAATGGTCACATAATGCATGCTTTGTGTTGCATCAGAAGCGAAGTGAACTTCTCGGCTTAACTAACAAAAAGTAAAACTGAGTAACCTCCGTCCTTCCCTTGCTCGTGTGGACTGCCCGTACAGCAGGGAGGGGCGGTGGTTGCTTGTTTATTTGCTTACAGTTGAGTGGCGAAGACTGATAACTTTCTTACTAGTATGCAATTAAGTGTTGTAGCTTTGCTTGTTGCTTGTGGTGCATGTAGTTAGAAATAGTGTATAGTATATCCCTGTATGGTGTATATGTGTTACTGATAACAACCTTACTAATGACAGCTTAAGATACCTCAAGCCTCAACAGTATTAAGCTCGCTATATATCAGTAAGATAATTTATAAATAAAATTATTAACTTTTAAAATTAAATAATCTTAATCTCCTGTGATATGGAATGTTGCGAGTGATATGAGGTTTACCTATATAGTGAATTGGATTATATGTGTGTGGAGGAGAATTCTGTATTGCCAGTTCCCAGAATTTTAACCGTGGAGATGTGAAAAATTCTTAACTTTCGTTGTATGGCTACTATATGAACTTTAATATGAACTTTTAATACGCTTATGTTTTATTGTGGTTTTTAACCCAATTCTACAAGTCAGCTCTCGAGCTGTTGAGCCTAACCAGGCTGGAGCCCTCATACAACAACAACGTGGGCTGGATTCTATCATCTGGAAAGTGAACCCCAAACTGTGGCAATAAAACCACATTATGAGACAATATTACATGTAATGGAATTTCAAGAATTTAAATCATTGATAAAGTAAAGATTGTATTTTTTGTTTATTTTCCTTTTCATTCTGGTTTTGAGGGAATGTTCCCAGTTCTTACACTGAAAAGCTTTAAAAACCCAAAAATAGAAGTTCAAATTTTTTGCATATTTGTAGTTGTTCAATTTTAATGAAATTTGACACACATAAACATTGATATGTATGCAAATTATGTTGTGAATTTCGTATCAATATAATGAGAAATGTGAGAGCAACAGTCTTTGATATAGCAATAACCCTAAAACCCATAATGAGCATGACTACAACTTGTCCCTTGTCATACACAGCATCGCTTTCTCAGTAAAAGCACAAGTTTTGCCAGTTGCACTGATTGTCTGGCACTGATGCAAGCTTGTCTGATTGGTCATGGTCGAAGTAATTTTGTGTTACTTTGATTCTCTGGAGACATTAGCATCTGGACGTAAAACGTTCAGTTGATCAGACCGGCACCAATCGTTCACTGTCCCAATAGCCTGGATGGGGCCCCTGAGGTGCCAAATAGCAGAACGATGGCAAACATTATGTCATGTGACTTCCCATATACATCATCAAGTTTGTGAAACTCCAATTGTGCCGGATAATTCATTTGAGCCACCTCGTGAGAAAACCAACAATCTGCATATGCAAAAACAAAGATGCAGATCAGCTTTGCGGTAACCGCGAAGCTGATCAGCGCCTTTGCTTTTGCTACACGGATAGTACAATTCCTCCTCTACTTAAATCCAAAACTTCAAGCTTCTAGCTCTTTTTTGTGCTTGTACAGCTCGGTTTGTGTCGGACCTGTGTGGAAACCACATTGTTGGTTTTCCCACGAGACTGCTCATTTAATGATCAATAAAGAGACAAAACTAAAACTAATTTGTTTTTTATATGGATTACTACAAGCTCCATATGAAATGGTAAAATGTTTTTCTCCATTCATTTAAAGAGATATGCCACACAGCGAAAAGTGTAAAATGTCTTTTAATTGCAGGGGGTGGTCAGTGCCTTTAAAAGTGTCGGTGTCATGTAAAAATATGAGAAGAGTACAGTTACCGATCCCTTTCACACGTTAAGAAAGACTAACAAGTAGCCCAAGGGCAACGATTGCTCACCTGAGAGTCAACAAGTACAGTCACTGGACAAAGAGAATTTGTTTTCTTTTTTTTTTTTTTTACCCTAAATGGGTATGACGGCCATCTTGGTAATGTTTCAGGTCTATGGCTGCAATAGTTACCATAGGCTCATTGGTCCTGTAAACGCTTACCTGAGACCTAGTTGTCACTTTTCTCCATGTTTCCATGTTTGCCTATGTTTCCAAAATTGACCTTGACCTAAATTAATCACATACCTTCATCTACTCTATTAGTTGTTTGCATCTACCACTTTTCAGGTCTCAGGCTGCATTTAGTTTACAAAATATCCATTGTTTTTACTTTTTCCCATGTAAAAGCCTATGTTTCCAAAATTGACCTTGCCGTAAAATAGGTCAAGGTCATCCTAGGGTCATCATTTTATCAAACTATGATGGACTGGAGTCCCAAATGCTACATACCAAGTTTCGTGAAAATTGGCCTGCCGGTTCTGGAGAAGATTTTTGAGTGGTTTTTACCATATATGGGTGGGGCGATTTTGGTAATGTGATCTAGATTTCGGGATCAAACTTTCGTTACCCCTACCAAGGGATGCTCCACATAAAATTTCAGTTTGATTGGCCATTCGGTTTCAGAGAAGATCTTTGAAAAGTGTGTATAGACGACAGATTGGCCAAGGTCAAGAGATGACCTTGACCTAAATTAATCACATACAGTGTACTTTCATTAGTTGTTTTGCATCTACCACTTTACAGGTCTCAGGCTGCAATAGTTTTCAAAAAATCCATATTTTTCACTTTTTCCCACGTAAAAGCCTATGTTTCCAAAATCGACCTTGACGTAAAATAAGTCAAGGTCATCCTAGGGTCAATATTTGATCAAATTACAATGGGCTAGAGTCCCAAATGCTACATACCAAGTTTCGTGAAAATTGGCCTGCCAGTCCTGGAGTAGAAGATTTTTGAGTGGTTTTTACCATATATGGGCGTGGCGGCTATCTTGGTCATGTGACCCAAATTTTGCGATCAAATTTTCGTCCCCACTACCCAGGGATGCTCCACATAAAATTTCACTTTGATTGGCCAAGCAGTTTCAGAGAAGAAGATCTTTGAAAAGTGTGTATGGATGACAGACCCTTCAAGGTCAAGAGATGGCCTTGGCCTAAATTAATCACATACCTTCATCTACTCCATTAGTTGTTTGCATCTACCACTTTTCAGGTCTCAGGCTGCAATAGTTTTCAAAAAATTGCAATTTTCCGCTTTTCGTCTTTAAGTCAATGGAAACTTTAAGTTGCCATAGCAACCAAAGTAGTGGGACAAGGACAATAAAAAACGCAAACTTTGTAGAGGCTAATATCATAAGCATGTATGCAAAGTTTCAGCTTCATCCGCCTTACAGCTTCTGAGAAGAAAATTTTTGAATATTTTTTCGAAAATTTATCCTTTATGTTGCTATAGCAACCAAACAAATAAAGCGATTTTGACAAAAGTTGCCTAAAATGGAGAGGACTATTCAATAAACATTTATGTAAAAACAAAATTTCAATATCCTCAATGAAACGGCAGAAATCGCAAATTTCCACTTTTTGCCTTATAAGTCAATGGAAACTTCAAGTTACCATAGCAACCAAAATAGTTGAACAAAGACAATAAAAAACATAAACTTTGTACAGGCTTATGTCATAAGCATGTATGCTAACTTTCAGCTTCATCCCCCAAATGGCTTCTGAGAAGAAGATTTTTGAATATTTTTTTCGAAAATTTGCCCTTTATGTTGCTATAGCAACAAAACAAATAAAGTGATTTTTACAAAAGTTGCCTTAAACATGAAGGACTACTCAATAAACATTTATGTAAAAACAAAATTCAAATATCTCCAGCCTGACAACGGAAAATGCCAATTTCCACTTTTTCTCCATACAAGTCAATGGAAACTTCAAGTTGCCATAGCAACCAGAGTTCTTATCCGATCGAAATAAAAACCACAAATATTTGTTTCCCCTATCTGTAGATGCTATATATGAAATATGAAAAGATTCGGCCTGGCAGCTTCAGAGGAGAAGTCCTTTGAAAATGTTGACGACGGACGACGCACGGACGCCAGCTCGACTACCATACTATAAGCTCACCTTGTGAGCCTTTGGCTCAGGTGAGCAAAAAATGTCACTGGTGCAAAAAATACTTATTTTCGTTTTTTGCGTTTTTAAAAGCTCTTCAATGTAGTATAGATGAGCCGTGTCATGAGATAACCAGATTTTTGCCTATGCGAAAACAAAAAATGCAGATCAGCTGATCAGTAACTGCACAGCTGATCAGCGCCTTTGTTTTCCATGCTCGGATAGTACAATTCCTCTTCTACATATCCAAAATTTCAAGCTTCTAGCCATCTTCTATAACTGTACAGGCCAGTTTGTGTCGCACCTGGTCGGAAACCCAGAAAACCAGTTTTCTCGAGTCGCAGCTCAGATGTACCAGTTCCTGCTAATTGCTAACATTCAACTTCAGAACATACTATACCTTTCTTTTCAATGATAGCTCTGCCTTCCGCACTGGGTGGTCTAACAAACAGGTGTTCATCCTCTGACTGTTCTGATGCTCTACTCTCACAGACCAGCTGTGTGTACTGCTGAAGTTTACGATCTAGTTTACTTATCTTCTTGTTTACTTCTTCAATAGAACCAATTAGAAATGCTGTATGGTGTCAAGGATAAGCATATCTCAAACTGTCAAATAGACTTTCTCATAATTATACCTAAGAGTATATATGAAACTATGATACACTCAAGTCCGTTTGCCATGCAACTCCATTGGATATACTGTTTACCAGCAAAAGTATTTAGCAAAGTCGCCCTGGCGAGGGTTGATGGTTTGAACGATGTAAATAGTTTACTGGTGACATGCCAAATGACATTGTTTCACAAACAACCCATAACACATGAACATGTTCAACCAGCATTCTAACACAAATAAACATTTTATGCCAATAGGGTTTTTCCCCGATGCACGACATTTCATCGAAAATGTGTTTTGTCGAAAATGTTGTAACTTCAAAAATATTCACCGCAAAATTTTGAGATTTATTCCATAGAAGAGTAGCCTATAGGTCCACAAATTTGAGCCACCAACCACTAGGTTTAGGGTAAAGGTCTGGGCATGGGGACATTTCAGACAAATGTAACTTTCGACGAAATGTCGCGGAGGCGTTTTTTCCATTGTAAAATGTCAGCAAGGGAAGTAACTATTTTTCCAGAAAAAAAAAATAAATTGGTTATTTTTCATTTAAAATGCACCAAACCAAAACAAAATTGTATTGTATGAATAGCTGAGCACCAAACTCTTAAAAGTTTTCCACAGCTGTGTCTGATTTTTAATTTTAAGGTGTTTGGATTACCTCCCTTGCACAAGCAAAATGCCTATTCAAAATAATTTCCCAGCATAATTATTTTATTAGTGAACCGATTTTCAAAATTTTTGCGGCATTTTTACAACTTTTGGGTTGCAAACACACGACATGGTCATATTTTTCTTGTGGTGTTTCAGAAAAGTGGGATTTTAAAAAATGTGATTTCTAAAAGAGGGTTTACCGACAATAGCTTATGGAAATAAATATTGGAAATACAGGGGCAAGTTTCATCAAAGCGTTTAAGACAAAATTTTGTCCTGGAAGATGTCCCAGGACGTTTTTAAGACAAAAATCGTGTTTCATCAAACTCCAGAAATTACGGAAGTTCTCAAATTTTGTCTCAAACGTAGGACAACTATTTCAGCGTCCTACCTGACAATTTTTGTCCTAAATTGTATACATGTACTAAAAATGGCTGCTACCTTTCAATTGGTCTTGGAGGCTGAAGAAGATGATGACCTACCCGTCTCCTACATGCAGAAGTTAATCTAGTTAATGTATTTATTTAGAGAGGGATGCTCGTTTGCCATGGTCAATCTTCTACGAGGTCCTCAAAATCCATTAAATTGTGTACATATATATATATATGTAGGCCTACTACACGTGGCTGCTTCTTTTAAAGAGACGTTAATTGGAGACAGGTTATTATGTACAAGCTTAGGGTTATCTTTGTGAGGTGGCGCCGACATTTGGAAACACACACACAGATGGATGGACGTACAGACAGAAGGACAGAATCAACCTAATTGAGAACCCCTCTATTCATCTTATAAGTTTGAAGGATCATCGATCTTGAACATTTTAGCATCGATATTTTGAAGTTTGAATATGTTTCAACGACCGTTGAACAACATGAAATATCAAAACTGAACCTTGTCAAGAGAATTCTGTTAATTTGACTGTGTTAGAAATAAATCATGTTCATAATATCCCCAATAAACATCAAAAGCTCGAGTAATTTTATATCACTGACTGTTCCAATGCGGTACTTCTGTTGTCGTTGTAATTATTTTTATATTTTGGTGTTGAATGCTTTGCTGTTAGCACCTTTTATGTACGTTATTAATAACAGTTTGTAATATGTGTGGCACTTTTGGTCTTGTGGATTCATAAGTTGGAAATTCAGATTTTAACATTTTTACAATTAGACTTTTTTTTTTTTTTTTTTTTTTTTTTTTTTTTTTTTTGAAAAAGTTTAAACATGCAACGTCCTCGGTTCGCTTCTTGGGAAAAACTTTTGTTACGCAATTTCATGACGTCAAATTCAATCCTACTTTGTGACGTCGACGTCGTACCTCCATAAGATCCAAAATCGTCGAGAACTTCACATAAGAGCGTGTTGTCTAATGGAAAAAGACACAAGACAAAGATACATGTAGGCAGAGTAAAGAGCAGTCACATTATTAGCGTCTCATTGAAGACAAATGCGCGCAGGGCGCTGAAGATTTTGAGCGTGTTAAAAAAAACTTCAATCAGCAGTCACACATTAGCGTGCGACTCAACCACGCTGAAAATTTTTGAGTATGTTTGGGTTACGTCCAAGACACATTAAGCAAATGCTACAGGCGCGTATCAAACATTTAAGGATGTTCGCTGCTAACATTTGACATTTCGGAACTTCCGGTTTTTCTTTTCTTGAATATCTCGTAAACGGTTGCAGATATTTTCCTAGTATTTTATATTTGGATACATAAATTGATAATATGCATCGAATGAGCCATGAAAATTGTCAATCTAAGAAACTTCATTTTTTCACCCCATTTTCTGCAACTTTTCAGAAAATTTTAGTTGTCAGTAAAATTTAGGGGGTAGGGTAGATTAAACTTGAATATTACACATTTTCAAATTAATTGCACTAGTTCGATGTTTATTTTAGCAGCAGTATATGTGTACATGGTCTTCTAAGTCATTCTTTGTGTCTTTGGTGTGCTGGTTTTAAAATTTAAGGTGGTTTTATGAAATAGGCTTTTAGAAACAAAACAGCCGAAAAAAGGCCGAAAATGGCGATTTTCAAGTTGTTGGTTCTCTCTTATATGCTCACTACCCTATATATTTCATTCCTTTATTCGAACAATATTACCAAGTTCTATGTTGTGTGAAAATACAAGAAAAAGTTTGAATCAACAAATATGGGTTTGGTACATTTCAAAATATTGATTTTTTCCGACTTTTCAAGTATGGGGGTAGGGTTAGAAAAGGAATCATAAAATTTTGTCATCCACTCCAAGTTGCAAATTTTTCTATGCTTTTGGTCCAAAATTGTCTGCGCTACGTAAATATTATGACTTTTGAAAGCATTCTAGGTGTATTTTTGTTCAAGACAGGTATGTTTCAAAGAATTAAAAATTAAATTAATTTTACCAAATTTAAAACATGGTGCTCAGAGGTCTCATTCAGAGGCCTGTAGCTTGAAAAAATGCACACTACCCTATATTTATTTTGTTTTCAAATGTCTTGTGTTGTATTATGGAATCAAAAAAGAGTGGTTAGAAAAAAAGTTTGAATACTTTTTCATTGGCAGCGAACATCCTTAATGCACATCTTGTATGCACTTGGGGCACATTACTGAAGCGTTCGACAAGCGCCCGAACCAATATCTCGTAAAATTGGAAAATCGAAACGCACATATATTACACTGACGTGTCTAAAATGTG
The DNA here is from genome assembly GCA_964017185.1 of Rugalucina vietnamica. Classification (NCBI taxonomy): domain Eukaryota; kingdom Metazoa; phylum Mollusca; class Bivalvia; order Lucinida; family Lucinidae; genus Rugalucina; species Rugalucina vietnamica. The sequence continues at coordinate 4,942,711 of OZ024871.1, read as the reverse complement.
CACCAAACGCGTCCAAAGTGTATTCAATGCACATGTAATGCGTAATGAACTTATAAGACACAAGCTCGAGACGCGCCAAGCTTACAAGACGCGCATGTAACGCGTTTCTAATAAGTCTCTGACATGACGTTTTCTCAACACGCCCGACGCGAGTAGTTTTCTTATACGTTAACGTGTGGCTGCCACATGTATAATACTTCTGAATAGAAAGAGCTTATAATTTTAGGTGAAATATGATAAATAAAAATAAAACTGAGATCCTTTAAGAGCAGTGAATATATTAATGAGATTCAAAGGAATGGACCATACTGCGGTTTCCGCTACTTAAGCCTCTTCAGTGACCCTTTAAATTTGGCAAAATGGAGCAAAAGAGGAAAACTGCAATTTTGCAACTTTCAACAGGATAGTCGATACGAAGACTAGTATAGGGGAATTCAATATTTGAGCACCTTTTGTGGTTTTCTGACATAACACCTGGATGATGTCTCATCATTAGATCAAAGAATTCGATGTTCCCAAAATAGCACCAATATAACAGTTCAGTTTCAATACAAATGATTTAGCTAAATAGCCATCTACTTAGGGCAAGTTTAGCTCCGCCTACCTGCCACCACTGAAGGAATAACTACCTAACCTCTGATTAAATTGTATTTTCACTTGTCAGAGGCTGAATTTATTTCAGTTTAGTACATGAAATATGTGTTTTGTGACAGGTACAAAAGCACATTTAATATAAGAAACATTTAATCTTGCAATTTGATCTAATTATAGGAGGACTAAATATTTTGAAGCATGTAAATATTTAATTGATTTTACCACTGTGCAACTGACCAGCTGCTGTCACACAAAATATATGGGCAGGACTTAGGTTTATCTACCAGATTTAGCAGCCTATTATTGGCTACTTCTATGCTCACTGATGCTGCTGTCCTGAGGTTAACCTAGTTCATTTTTTACTACAAAGGGATTACATACTCTTTGAAGTCTGATGTTGAAACAGCTTTGGGTTGTCTTTGATTTTAACTATAAACAGGCCTTTGGTGCTCCAATATTGAATTCCCCTATATTATCCAAATAGACCAAATATATAAAACGTTGGTTAGAAAATGAATCTCAACCGATAATGAATTTCTGATTTCTCAGATTACCATCCCTGATCTCAAAGGACCTTAAGGAAAATATAATCTGCACTATGGACGATGAAAGGGGAGACTTTTTAGGGCTAAAGTGGTTATTAACAGAAAATTATTTAATAATTTCATTGTTGTTTACAATTTACAAAATATTCTCTATACCAGTTCTTCTTTTTCGCAGTTTCCACTGAGATTGATTAAACTTAATTAATTAAGTGCCATTAAATAGGAGCAACACCCTAAATAACCACAAATCGCCATTAACCATCCTAAATGCATAATTAAATAGCTCAATAGTAAAAACGGCCACCAGCTTTTTGAAAAAGCTAAAATTTGTATGACTATTACACAGCTAAAATAAGATTGCATGTGATCAAGCACATGATATTTATGGGGCCAACAGAAGAGCATAGTTAAAGTAGGACGCTTTTGATGAAATGCAGATTTAAGGCCGTAGGACATTTTAAGGACGTTTTGATGAAACCGACTTACACATGTCTCAGAAAACTTCCTGGGACACTTTAAAGATTTGTCCTAGGACCTTTTTTGATGAAACTGGCCCCAGGTACGGTGCAGTCCAGTAACATTGCACACCTAAGCGCACTCATGTCAGGTCTGGCATGAAAAAATATAAACACTGACTAACATCACTTACAATGAGAAGTTTTAGTGATTCAATAATTACATCATTATATGAAATGTTAGCAATTTCTATCAGCTTCAGAAATATCGTGGCTGAAACCTATGCACCCCCTTGAAAAAATTGCAGGCAATTTGTCCCCTAAAAATGCACACTGCTAAATCAAATGTGTGACGGGATATCCTCCCTTGGTAGAATATGTTGGTGCAACATATTAGCGGCATCCTGAGTGCTTGTAATATGCTTTGTGAAACGAGCAAGTGTTGACTATATAGCGCAGTAATTCACCCTTGGTGGATGAGCATGCTTTTCCATCGACAGGGTTTGCTGTGGCTTAGCTCGGCTGTTCGTTACATTTGGTGGCAGCGGTGGGATGATGACAACTGCCAGCCCAGAGTTGCCTTACCCATGTAGTCCCATGGCCAAGACTCGGGGGCGAGTCTTCTCGGAGGGCAAAGTAATGTTATGGGATAGCCTCCCTTGGTAGAATACGTTGGTGGAACATATTAGCTGCATCCTCAGTGCTTGTAATATGCAAATTAGAAACTCGAAACTTTTAGAAATAAGTAAGTGTTGACTATATAGCTCAGTAAACTACACTTGATGGATGAGCATGCTTTTCCGTCGACAGGGTTTGCTGTGGATTAGCTCGGCTGTTCGTTACAAATGTATATTTTATAGCAACATGCAATTTATTCACAGTAGTTGCATTTCTGTCAACACATTTGACAACCATGTGACAAATCACAAACAAGAAAGTTCAAAGAAAATGATGGTGTGTATGGTGACACAAAAATGTCAACACACAGTTTTTCAAATTTAAACAAAATTGCATAATGGTGCTAAATTGATCAATTGGAAAGGAAGGAAAATCATTTTTGTCGTCAAATTAATTTTGTACACTCTTGTTGATATATAACGTCCTTCTGAGATAAACTTCAACATTTCTGGACATTTATACAAAAGTTGAAAATCTACTTTTTTGCAACAATTTCTACCTAGAAATATTGGGCAGTTATTAATTTTGCCTAAATTTGTCATAAAAAGATAGTTCTTGCACGATTAAGCACAGTTTTTTTACATTTTCTTCAGCAGTCACTGATCGTTATGGATGTTACCTTGACATGTCAAAATGCTGAAAATTATCTGTAAACATTATACAAGCACTCCATTCTGTGTTTGAGTATGTAACTACCAAACATATGAATAAATTCAAAGCATACTTTTCTTTGCCATACAAGAATTTCATATGCAAATAAGGTTTTGTTCTAGTGTTACGGACATCACCCAAAACAAGAACTTAAATGATTTTTTCTGAATGTGTCAGAGTAGGGTTTTTACATAATACAATGTCCAAAGCTATTTTGGAATTATAAAGCACCTGTTGTGAATATCTGGTGTGCATCCAGCTGCAATATATTGCTGTTTTTAGCAATGACATTTTGGCACATCATTGTCAAACTTACGTCCATTCAACATGTCAAGCAGTAACAGCCACAACATTGCTAGTCCCCCTCTAAGTAAGAAACCACAGCTGTTTTAAGGGGCTGAGGCTATCCGCACCACGGTCGTGCCGATAAGTGGCGTTATCCGCACGACGGTCGTGCCAATAAGCGGCGTTATCGGCCCGACCGTCGTGTGGATAGCCAATGCTACACGTATTGGCTATCGGCACGATGGGAGTGTATAAGATTTTCTTACAAGCTTACGAATGCATTAAACTATTAATTTGTCATTAAATTAATAAATTATGGTTTTAGCTATATAGAAATACATTCGAAACTAACATTTTTGTTAATTATGACTAAGAAACTTAGTTTGATTTGATTTATCCAGCTGATGCAAACTGAATCACAGCAGACGGAGAAAAAATATAATCATTGCAAATTTGCAATTATTTAATTGTGTAACTGAAATGTTTCCACACTTCATTGTTAAAATCAAAGGCTGTTTATTCTTTTGGATTACCACATTTTTTTTAATATTTAGGTTACGATAATTGACATAATTTCTTTCTCATTTACGCATACTCATGACTGATTTTTACAAGTAAATTCACAGGTAAGCCAATTTCAGCAAAATTACAATTTTGTTAATTAAAAAGTAAAAAAATCCTGCATGTGTAATATTCTGTTTCAGTTTTGAAGCCAGTGTAATATATTTATCAACTGAAAATGTATCCATTTCTAGACATTTTTAACATTTGGATATCGATTTCCCTGTCGTGCGGATAACGCCGCTTATCCGCACGACGGTCGTGCCGATAAGCGGTGTTATCGGCACGACCGTCGTGCGGATAGCCAGTGTCGTTTTAAGGGATACATTATAAACAATATGATCATCTCTGATGTGAATGCAGAATATATTTAATCTCGGTATGGACGTTACCTAACTTGTCAAGAATAACGTCCATAACACACCCTTGCAGTGTCAAATACAACGTCCAAATGAAAGCAGCCAACAAATAATGACATTATAAGATCCCTGTTTGATCGTCAAAACAATAACCTTCAAAAACGTTTAGCATTTGATTCAAACGTAAGACTGAATCCTTGTCCATTTATAATGCTACCAAACTCACCCATTGTGTTTCGGACGTAACAGTTGATGCGTGATAATCATCTCGTAATTGTCATCTGATGACATCCGTTTATTTTTCAATCAAACTGACATTGACAACATGTAAACATACCCATTTAGTACAAAGTTCACCAAATTAGCGTAACACAAGCACGCATGAACAGTCATCCCTGGGCAGTTTGTCACCAAACTGTTGTAGCAATTAAAAACGAAACTCATTACGGACGTAAATTCTAATAAAACATGTGACCAATCGTATTGTTCTTTTGTTTTGCAACAAACGGCAAGGAATGAATGCCTCAAAAAGTGATGACATAGTACACAGTTTTATTACGTATATGCACAACATTCGCGCATTGCTATTTTCGGCCCCAAGGACGATTTAACGGGAGAAGTTAGGTATGTAATATATTATGACCGACACTCATTGTACGTTATGTAGTTTGTTTTTGCAAAGTTAATGTTGCTTTTCCGTTGCAAATGACATATTAAATTGCAAGGAAGAGTGTTTAAACGCACCTTACAATATCAAATGTAAGAAAAAGCAGCATGATTAAGGAGATGAAAAACGGTAAAAATACACGTTTTCTTTTACCGACAGTGTAACGTCCGATCAGCATATTTCAAAATCCTCGTAAGTTTCAAGGAAGATATACGGTAATAGCCAAATTATCATTGCTAAAATAACAGAACAGTTCATTGTTAAGAGTTAATAATAAAAGAATACAGAAAAAGCGTACTGGTAGTCTATTTTTGATGCCTAAAAATTTTGCTAAATTTTGTCACAAAAAACGTCCGAAAATTTGGCTTTTTTTGAAAAAGAAAATTGAAAAAAAAAACATAGAAAACGACCAGATATATAAAATTGTTTAGTTTGTCATTTCAACATATCTTCTTTCATTTGCAACTGTCTATTTGACCCCGACTTTTGGAAAGTTATTTTCATTGCATCAAAATTTCCACTAGTGCTGTTGCAGTTTATCTCAGAAGGACCCATATGAGGAAATAGCATTGGTAGTCCAATATTGTTGGAAATCTGGTTGACATGCCATGTGCGCAATGTTAGGGGGCCCGACTGTAACCAAAAACCCCTTAAATTATTGGGGTTTTTTTCTCACGGTGGGGGAGGTTGTTTTCCTGTCTTTCCTGACAATATTAGTTATGAGCAAATGTCCACTGACTGTGCATAATTCTAACACACCTCGCCTATCCAGCCAATGGTTAAAAAACCTGTTATATTGTGCAACAATTTCACTGGGCGAATAAGCGTAACATTACTTTGTAGAGGTGGGCGGTAAAACCGGTATACTGGTATACCGTGATTCTCTTTTGTTTTGGTATGTACCGTGGTACTTTTTCACTGTACCGGTTTTTATGGTACATATAGGCAGTCTCCATTGTGAGGCTGTTTGCTAATATTTCCATATTTGTATGTGTCCTTAAATGATTAATTTGATCATGATCTTATATTAAAACATCTACAGAGAACAATTTTCAATTGCCCTACCTCTATCTATCTATCTTCTGATACTGAGTCGATCAATTTCTGATCATCACCTCAGGTGTGGGGTGGGTGGCTAAATTTAGAATTTAGTCAAGGGAGAAAAAACATTTGGGGTGGGCCATTAAAACTATTTACAAGATATAGATAGAGGCATAAAACGCATGCCTCTGGGCCTATAATTAAATAGAAGCCTTAAATTCCTCAATGGTCTTAGATGAGACCACTGAAGAAGGGAGACTATTCCAACCGAAATAGTTCTGGGGAAAAATGAGTTTTTCAGGGCATCACTATAGGCAAATTGTCTTGTATACTGTAATTCATGCGATGCCCGAATTCGCCTTAGGTTGGGTGCCGGGGTCAGGTATTTGTCTTTATTAAGAGACACTGTACCGGAGTGTATCTTGTAGAAGAAGGTTAAGGAGGACCGCTCTCTGCGGGACTGCAGGGATGGCCACTCAAGTTCGTCAAGCATATCACCGACGCTACTGGAGTTCCTCCATCTCCTGCAGGTCCACCTGGCTGCAGTCTTCTGCACCTTCTCCACCTTCTCAGTCTGAGTTTCATGATAGGGATGCCAAATAGGGGCTGCATACTCAAGTTGAGGACGAACCAATGTTTTGTATGCAACTTCTTTTGCATGCCTAGGTGCCAATGCCAAATTGCGCCGAAGAAAGCCCAAAGTCTTAGTTGCCTTGCATGTAATTTCCGAAATATGTTGACCCCAATCAAGGTTGTCTGTGATAGTTAAACCTAGGTTTTTAGCGGACTGAACCTGTTCTAATATTTGCTGGTGCAGTGTGTAGCTGAACTGTATGTGATTGCTTGGGTGTAGCCGAGTCACCCTCATTGAATGACATTTGCTAACATTAAATTTCATTTGCCAATCCGTTTCCCATTTGGCCAAGCTATTCAGGTCATCTTGCAAAATGTGACAATCCAAAGGAGACTTGATATTCCTGTACAAAACACAATCATCAGCAAATAGCCGAACAGATGACCTGATATTATCCGGAAGATCATTGATGAAAATAAGAAATAGGACCGGTCCCAAGACCGATCCTTGCGGGACACCAGATAGAACCGGGACTGGATCTGAGGCTCGGCCATCTAATACCACTTTTTGAGAGCGCTCAGAGAGCCACGAGTCGATCCACTTATGTGTGGATCCTCTAATCCCGTAAAAGTCAAGATACAATGTTGGCTATGTTGTTTTCATTCAAAATTAAATTATCCAAAGTCCAAAAAATTTAGACATGCTTGAAATGACTTAGAAAAAATATGTACATATATCAGTAAGCTCAAGCTGTGGTGTGTCGCTAAGTGTTGAGTATGTTTATAACCCAAACATCTGTAAAAGCCAATTCAATTTACTGGTGGCCCGAGGTATGCATTAATCAATCATTTGATTACTACATGTACACAGACTCATGACAACTGATATGCCCTCAAATAGTCCTACACTTTATGTCCTAATAGGCAGTGTTAAATCTGATCTTTTTAAGGCTGATTTTGATAATGGAAGAAAAACAAATGAATTGCCCAACCCCCACACATTTGATGTGCTGTACCAGAAGGCCCAAACTGTTTCTATATATAGCTTCTGGTACACCGCGATACATACCACGGTACTTGACTGAAAACCGTGATATAGCGTGGTACCTTATTTTTCGTGGTACCCAGCTCTATTACTTTGCCCCATTTTGACGCCATTTTGATTAAATTATTACGTCAGCTATCCCATAAGTCATGTTACCTTGATGTTAGACAGTGTAACGTCATTTCAACGCGTTAAAAATGTAATACACTGACACAGCTGTAAACATTTGCAGTACAGTCAAAAGCTTGGCAGGATTTCTTCAATGCAATGGTGGAAAAGTTACAGAAACTGAACACCTGTATAAAATGATTTTATTTTGTTAACTGATAACATCAGCTATCCCATAAATCACGTTACCTCACCTTGACTTTAGACGGTGTGACGTCATTTCAGCGCGTTAAAAAAGTAACACACATGTAAACATTTGTGGTTTACAAAAAAAAAATACAATAATTTAATTTGTTAATTTCGTGTCAGAATCAGCTCTAGACTCTAGTGCATGAATTGTTTCAAGAGAAATAATTCACTGTTTCAGTGTTTGTCGGTCAGTTGTACGCAGATAAATCACGAGCGCGCAGCGCTATCTAGCCTCCTGGTACCATATCTCGAACCACTTTTATAACATTGTTACATGCAATAATCTTAGAACATGCAATAAAATTAATTTAATCCTCAGATTTTGTAGACACAACATTGCCAACGTCAATGACCTATTAAATTATGTGTGACGTCATATTGCGCGTGCACAGCACGGTCCGTTGCATCACCACTAAAAATCATGTTTCCTTCAGTTAATGGAACCAACTCTCGAACAGACTATTTGAGCTCGTTTTCATATATAATAATGCGAGGGAATCAGGGAAAAACAGTGTGTAGTCACACAGGAGGTATTTAAATGTAAGATTATATGGTAAAATGCAGGCATGTTACCACGTAGGTCATTATGAGTAGGTCCAACCTAAACACTGGTCTCTTACTACACTTTGTTTCCTTGTATTTTTGCCAGCACCAAAACTGAGCAGACTTAGCCAATTTCTATTTGATTTTTTTTGGGATTAAACAAGTGATCACACTAGGGAGAGCCACTAGGAATGGGAGGTAGTACCAGTAACAAAAGAAAAACGTTCTTGTTGCTCATGCGATTTTCACGGACACTGTATTTTCACAGGGGTGTAAACAAACATTTGTAAAGCTAGAAGACGCTAGGTGTGTTTCATTCGTCCAAAATTGATTTGAATACATAGAAGATAGCTTCTGGCATGAGATAGAAAATAAAATGGAATTCAGGAATGTTTTTGAGCAAAGAAATGTTTTTCAGACAATCAGAGTAGATGCATTTTGCTTTGATTTTGGGCGGTTTCCATCGTCTGCTAGGGAAATCCAAAACGAGGCTGTCACTTGGCACTGTGCCTGTTTCGTCGCCCATTGACTGACGAAGAAAAACCCGTCCAAATTGTTTTCTTGTGGACCAGAGTTTATGTTTTATTTAGTGTAAATCAAATTATTGGTCGAGAGTTGGTCCCGTTCGAGAAATGGTACCAGGAGGCTATCTATCTCTTCATACGGCATACACCCTCAACCGAGTATTACGTGCCGGGATCTACTTTACAGCTGATCTACTTTACAACTGACCTCCAAACAGTGAATTTTTACTCAACAATACACCGCTAAAGCTAATCTTTTTCTTAATATGACAAAATGTCAACATGAAAATTTCTTTTTGGCCTAGCAACCAGTTATCAGGTGTTTTAAAACAGAACAATTTCATCAAGCAAACTCAACAGGATACGGGAATTGTTGCGCTGAATAGCCTCTAATGATTTCTTCTTTTTCTCGATCAGTTCTTTCGACAATGATTTGGTACTGTCATCGATTATATCCATCGGGGATCCAACACGATTGATCCCCGCCATTTTGACGCTCAACCACCTTTCTGGCTCCTTGGAACGCTTGCAGTACTGCGCTAAAACGGGTTACCCTAAATAGCGCAAAGGAGTCCTTTTCGCGAAAAGGACTTCAAATAGCGAAAAGGAGTCCTTTTCGCTATATCAACTAAACTGACCTTAAAATAAGAAAAGGACTTCTGTTCGCGAAAAGGACTTTAATGTAATGAGAGAAATATAATAACTGTATAGCGAAAAAGGGACATAGCTACCGTGGACGAGATATATATATAGAGGATATTTGCTTTTTTGAGGTGAATACCAAATATATTTCACCGAGTGAGTTGAAAACATCAAAATTTTCACGAGTGCGCAGCACGAGTGAAAATTTTTATGTTTTCAACACACGAGGTGAAATATATTTGGTATTCACCGAAAAAAAGCAAATTTTCTTTTTATTTTATACAATACACGGGCATTTTCCAATTTACAAGGCAGGCGGTAAAAATGCAAAAAACAAAAATTTTTGAAAACACAAATAATTTTGGTACCACATTGTTCCTTACGTTCTAACTAAGAAAATGGATACCCACACTTTATGTTTTCGTTCATAAATAACGGAGTTATAGGCGTTTGAATTTCTGAAGTGAGACACATTTAATGACGTCAAGTAAATGGAAACGTCAGAAGTAATCCAAAATCTACAGTGAAAATATAGGCTGATATCAGTCACTAGTGACTTTTGATATCAGTGAGATTTGATATCAGTGAAATTTCATATCAATGAAAATACCAATTTTATCAAGTTTTGATATACATTGGTTTTCACTGTAGAGTATAAAATAAACTTGATTTTTGCACTGCCTCATTAGCCAAAAGATAAAATTGTATCCTTTGTTTCCAGCTGACGTGAACGCGCAGTGTAGTATTGTCTGTGTGACTAGGACTTGTTGTTAAGAAACAAGACTACATAAAATCTATTATCGGCTGTGCTGTTTCCTGAAGACCATTTACCAGCCATTTTTTTAATTTGAATATATTTTTTTTTAGTTCTATTTTTATATTTGTAACATCATGATTTCGTGGTGATAAACGAAAACCTCTTTCCTGCATGTCAAGCCTACCACCCATAAATGTATGTACATGTATGTGTTAATCTTGACTTTTCTTGGCCGGCTGTGCTCAAGTGTTTCAAAAAGGTCACAAATGATGAAACACTTTCATAAAATAGCATTTGAAACTGGGGATCGAAATGTGCTCAAGAAAAAATAGTCAAAAATCAGATTGGGGATTCATTGTTAAATTAACGTAAGTTTTGCGTCGAAATCTTGTTCTCGTCAACGGTAAATTGGGCGGTTGGAATCTTTTCAGTTAAGCAGAAGGTACTCAGACACACCATTACGAAAACATGCCCATGCAATATAATTACGAAAACATGCCCATGCAATATTCAGAGAATTTTTTCAGCATTAAAAATTGAAAATTTCATTGGCAAAATTTGGTTAATTTTAATATGTTTGCTCAAAACATTGATTGTGGTTACACGTTAGAACCGTCTCGCCGAGGCGGTTCTAAACGGAGTACCGGCAATCTGTGTTTTGGAACAAAAATAAGAAAAAAAAAATAGATATACCCCTGCAAACCCCAGTCACAAACTTTTTATATATATATAAATGTGGGGTTTAAGGGGATATAAACTCCACGGACATGTTTTCCTGATGTTTTGTCCTAACAATTTTTCTGCACTTTTGTTCACACACTTAGCAAGTTAGCATACTTTGTCAGCTGATAAATCCTTGCTTAGCGATTGCATACTGGAAATAAACCTTACAAACCATAGAGAAGATTTTTAAAATCGTAATTCTAACAATTTGTCAGCCATGCCCGATTAAAATGGGCTTTTTGGTCGCAATCTAATACACAATGGTTTAAAATGTACTTTTATTTTTTCCCCCTCCCCATTAACCCTTAACCCCCCCCCCCCCCAAAAAAAAAAAAAAATAAATAAAAAAAAAAAATAAAATAAAATAAATAAAAATAAAAAAAAATGCTAGCTTAGTGGCGAGGTATTACGTGCGCATTTCCCATTACCCATGGAAACCAATGTGTACAGGCTGTAAAGCGTATTCTTTGGTATTCATACTTTATCTTAAACAAAGAATAATTAGTGTATATAAAGACACAGCCGAATATTAACTGAAACGAAACCGTGACCAGTAAGTTTTCCGTAGAAGCGCAACTATAACTGCAACATGCGCTAAACATGCGACCAATTGAGCGCTATCGTGACAACCAGTCTAGATGCTTCCTCATATATATGATAACGCCGGAAAACATACCTGACACAATCATATGGCAAAGCCCAAATCTCTGAGAATGATCTTTTAGCGCAAACTAATTTTGGTACTAACTTTGGTTGAAAAAAAAAAAAAAAAAAAAAAAAAAAGGTTGCTCTTGAACGTATCATAACCGCGCAATCGTAAAACATGCTTAAATTAATGAAATTTAACATTGCGCAAACATGTTAGTTGCAAAAGCTAACATGGTTTTAAATTATTTGTATTTATAGCATGTTCCCTTTTCGAGAATAAAAGTATTAAAAGTTAATACGCTATCCATTAGACTACCGCGACCGATATGAAACATTCTGAATAAATTTCAAAAGTTAGGGAACATTCCAATTTCAGTTAACACGAAATACTCGATAATCTAATTAATGACACGCGCTATTAGAGATTAATTCAACAACAGTAGCCGATTGTTTTAACACCTCGCAAACAGACACGTGAAATTCGTTTACTGCACGGCAGTAAACGGTAACTTGACACACGTTTTCACACCTTTTATTGCTCAGTCATATGATCTTAATATACAAACGATTCTCAATACACACTGAAATTGTTTCTTTCTTCTTTCTCTCCGTGTTATAAGATACACCTATAGATTTCTTAGAACAAAGAGACAACAACGACCAGTTTCCAAACAATATTTGACATATTTCACCACATGCATGACACTTTGCAGTTTTTACCAGCGACATTGCCTATCTCTAAAATATTGCACGCCACGTATAAGAAAGAGCCAAACGTCACAAAATAAATGCCTCTATAATACCTTCCATCACACATACAGACAAGTTTTAAGTCTTCTGAAGATCATTATTTTGCGCAATGTTTCTTTTAGTAAAATTTTGCGTAAAATCTGAATCCCACACCATCACTCTGTGTAGAAAATTTCTCTTACATGGAAACTGTAAGGTAGGACCGAAGAACTTGAGAAGAATCATTTTCATTTCAAAATATTGTCTTCTTAAGAAAAAAAAAAGAAAAAAAAGAAAGAAAACATTGCCAAAATACTGCATCAAAGTTTCTGTCCGTCAGATCAATGAAACTCCTTGCACCCAACTACTCTCTCCCCACACATACATGCGTATTACATACATGTGTATCATCTACCTCATATTTGATAAAAAGTAGCTTTAAATTGCCATTTTACACCCCTTTACGCTACTTTACTCCTCTTTACGCCACCTTGCACTACTTTACTGTATCAGTTGAGTGACATCGCGCCACTTGACTAAATTTCCTAACACATTCTGTTGAAATGAGGAGCAATAAGACAAATACCAACTCCTTTTCGCTATATTAAAGTCCTTTTCTACAAACATCAGTCCTTTTCTTATTTTAGGGTAAGATGATATAGCGAAAAGGACTCCTTTTCGCTATTTAAAGTCCTTTTCGCGAAAAGGAGTCCTTTGTGCTATTTAGGGTAACCGCGCTAGAACTGCGGTCCGTGGAAACATCCGCTACAGCTATATCCGAATCTGCTCCAGGTACTCCATACACCTCTAGAAGAGTATTACAATGGCCGAAAGAAAAAAAATAAAAATAGCAGAATGAAAACAATAGCGTTGACTTGCACCTGCCCTAAACTGGACAAATAAAGTTAGGGATCACACTTTAAACATGCACTTTCAAGAAGATTTCGCGAACTGCTGGTAAAATGAAACATTGCTATCATCAAGGTAATTCATTGTGTAAGTTTTGTACACTTGATTATAAGTTATTATCTATCTATCTATCTTCCACTACTTCTTAACCTCATCAGAGGACTTCAGAAGGAATTCCGGTATACCAAGTGCTAAAGAGGGTTAGCTGAAATAAAAGAAAAGTGGGTGAAATGAGCTTGTACAGTGAAAGAAGAGTACGTGTTAGTATAGTTTAAAAGATAAAAAAAAAAAAAAAAGAATCTGGTGATTAGAGGGAGACACATGCACCACCTGGCAAACAGCATGACTGAACTGTGCCACGGTGGGGACCATGACAATACTGATGGGTAAAGCGTTGCAATGTACTGCAGTTCTTGGAAAAAAGCTATACTTGCAGTAATTGGTAGAAGTGCTGATTTGTCTGTATGCCAGCGGAAGGATGAATTTGGACTGCCTGCGATTTGGTGTGAGATAGTCAGTTAGAGGGATTGCTACAAGATCATATGTGATCTTATACAGCATGATCAGTCGGGTATCTATTCGCCTTTGGTCTAATGGACGCCAGGAAAGTTTCTTGAGCATTTCAGTAACACTGGAGGTGGACCTGTAGTCATGGGTAGCCCACCTGGCCGATCTACGTTGAACAGATTCTATCTTTTTTATGTCAGTGTCGGTGTGGGGAGACCAGACAGAGGAGGCGTATTCCAGCTGTGGTCTAACAAGTGTTTTGTAGGCTGTGGATTTGAGGTCTTGGTTATGAACTTTGATGTTGCGTTTGAGAAAGCCCAGCGTTTGATTTGCTTTTTTAGTGATGTTATTTATGTGATTTCCCCAGCTGAGGTCTTCAGATATTGTGACCCCAAGGTACTTGGCAGCGGGTACACTTTCAAGTTCAGTGTTGTGTAGAAAGTATTTGGATGGAATGGGAGTCTTAAATCTGGTCACATGTAGGACCTGACATTTTGCTGGGTTAAAGTTCATATCCCAATCTTCTTCCCATTTCTCGAGTTTCAGGAGGTCTTCTTGAAGGATGTTTGCTAGAGCAATAATTAATAGAGATGGACTGAAAAGCTAAGGAAGTATAGCTGCCCAACTTTGGAATAAATGCGAAATTGTCCCCCTGCATAGCCCTAGCGCCTTAACGCCCTCGTGTACGTAAAATATAATGAAACATTCACTCACGAAGACATAGAAATACTACATCGTAAGATGGTGATCCCAACGGGGATGGAATTACTATAACAGAACAGAACAGAACAGTTTGCTTCTGAGAGTGAGCTGATGCATAGATACATTGCTGTGTCGTCTGCGAAAAGTCTGACTCTTGACCTTACCTGTTCTGGAAGGTCATTAATGTAGGCTAAGAATAGGATTGGTCCGAGAACAGAGCCCTGCGGGACACCAGAGGAGACAGGGATGGGGCTGGAGCTGATACCGTTGGTTACTACAGATTGTTTCCTATTGTCTAAAAAGTCCTTTATCCATTTTAGAGTGTCACCCCGAATGCCATATGCATGAAGCTTTTGGGGCAATTTTTCATGGGCGACTTTATCAAAAGCTTTACTAAAATCTAAAAGTATTAAGTCTGTCTGTTTTTTTGGACTCCATGTTTTTGGAGAGTTCATCAATAAGCATGATCAACTGGGTCTCGCAGGACCGCCGCTCTCGGAACCCAAGTCATAGAGGATATTCTGGTCCGTGAAATGTTTTGATATGTTGGATGCCACGATGTGTTCCAGTACTTTACAAAGAACACATGTGAGCGATATGGGGCGGTAGTTGGCTGGGTCAGTCTTGTCCCCTTTTTTGAATACAGGGGACACGTTTGCTTCCTTCCAGATGGTAGGGAGTTTACCTTTGTCTAAGGACCTCTGGAAGATTATTTCAAGAATGGGGGCTAATTCCTTATGAAGTTTTGTGCAAAACTTTCAAAATGGCATGAACTCTCCAATCTTTTTTGGCTGGCTGACCTTAGAAATGATTAAACTTGATGACTATCGTGCAACTTCTGTCACCTATTAAATTCATTTTCTCCGTTTTCCTCTTTTTCTTTATCATTATTCTCTTGGGCCCATGTTTTAAATTATTCTTTGTCTGGAAAAATGACATTGCTTTCGACTTTTCATTTAAGTCACTCGGCTAGCCTATCTTTCCTAAGCTATAATGGGGTAAAGTATAACAATTGTATGAATTTGTGTTAATTGTGTTACTTTTTTGGTTTTAGGTATAATAATATACCCCTTACAAAATAAAGGAAGGTACACAGTAGGCAAAGATCAGGAAAAGGCGCAATCAGAAAAATATTCCCACTCCAAAACGAGGTGGGAAAGAACTAAATTAACAATCAGGCACTTATTCCATGAAAACATCATAAGCCGAATGAGCAGCTATTTTCCCAATAGGTGGCCATTAAGTTACCCAAACTTAACTAAAAATATGAAAACATACATAAGGCGCCAACAGCACAAGAAATTAAAAAAAAAAAAAAAACAAGACATAAAACAAAAAGAACTACCACAGAAGTATCGCCTTGGAATGTTCAGTAACACAAAATTACTTGCGGGCTTAGACCGGTAACCTCATCCTCAGCTTCTGCAGTGGTTCATAACATTTAGTCAGTTCTTCAGAGCCGACTTCGATATGAAAAAATATTATTTTATTGAAACTACCTATGGAAAACAGTCCTCTTAATTTTTTCATTGGATAATTTTGGCAAAACATTTCATGTAATTAATGAAAAATTAGGGTACTCAGAATCATTAATTTGCGAATCTGTTTTCCTACCTACCTACCTTCCCTGCAACTATCTACCCTATGGTGTCCGAAATGGGTCAAAACTAACGGTAGCTTTTGAACGCTAAAATTTACTGTTGGTTTTGTCCCCGGTTTAGTACACCATACCACCCTCCTTAATTAATTAATTCCCAGTTAACAAACAAACGTTTCTAAAACGTTACTGGAACGTTTTAGTTTGGTTTTGAAAACGTTTGGTAGTTTGTTTTTTTTTTTAGGGATTTTGTGGAATTTCCAAAAAGTATTTCTAAACGTTTTGGTAAAACGTTTTTTGTAAACTTTCCCACGACCTAAAGGTAACGTATAGTAGTCGGTTAGAATAGTTTTTGAACCTCTGCGCCACCCCTTCAACTCTAGTTCGTCATGAGGATCGGCCCCCTAATTCTAGGGAAAACACCACCTCTCCCAAACTGAGCTGCATGAGGATCGGAAATCCAAAACTGTTCTATCCGGCTACAATACAAATTTTATATTTCAAAGAAAGCTGTACATCTCTATCGTTAACGATTTAACCTGTTTGAAGGTTAAACGTAATACCAAAACATCATTTAACAATACAAACAATGACACTTTGTTGGTTTCTTATTATTATTATTATTATTATTATTATTATTATTATTATTATTATTTAGGTTCCAAATGACCAAATGGTATTCTCTAGAGCCTTGTGTCGTAGTTTCTGCTCCTAACCTTTTTCTATCACACCTGCAGGGATCCTGAAACATATAATTTGAGAAACGTTATTTCAGAACGTTTCTAAAACATTTCAATAACGTATATTGTACAAATGAATTTGAAACTCTTCGAGGGCCTTTGTGTAAATGAAAATTGCAGTGCCTTAATTATACACTATATAGAGATTAGTAAAATATTTTCTGAACCAGGCTAATACTCGCCTCATAAAGCACAAAATATTGATAGCTGCGAAAACACATGACGTTTCAAAAATATCACTACAGCCAAAGTTTCATTCTGTTGATTTATTTTCCTTTACATCTAGGTAATTTAGATACAACATAAATGGCAAACAAAAAGCTTAAACCCACATTAGTTCGGAGCAACATTGAATAAAAAGTTGTATTTACCTTATCACAGTTTCCTTTGTTCTCGCGTTTTGAAAATACCGGAAGCTTCCTCCACGTGGCACGCCATGTGCTTCGAAAGTTTCGAAAACGTTTTTTAACGTTGTAATGGAACCAATGTATGAAAATCATACAAACAATGAAATTTGCGCATGTCGTTATGTCGCGGTCTTGTATCTTTATTCTAGTAACTCATTTAGTAACTCTATTTGATTTTCAGATTTCGGCATGTATATTTGTAAAACGTCCTTCAAACGTTAGGCTCAGCCAAACGTTCATATAACCAAAGTCGAACGTTGGTATAACATTCTAAGAACGTTAAGTTCACCCAAACCTTGTACCAAAGGCGAACGTTCCAAAAACGTTTCTTGTTAGCTGGAATTCTAACTTCATATACAGCTGATCACGGCTACCTTCCCACCTATTCATGTACTTAACTTAGTACCCAGCTCAGTATCTACAACCCCGCATCTAGAGGGAGGCATTCGGACTTGTGCCCCCCCCCCCCCCCGACATCATGCAACAGACGTTTTTTATTATGCCAAACGTTTATTGCAAATTCTAGTTCTTGTACTACCACTGAACTTTCTAAATTAACAATTATTAACTTCCTGTCTTACTGCTATCAAATCTCATGTCATACGATACTGTGAGACAGTGTATGAAACTTCAAATAAAATTGGTTTTGGTCAATAAAAAATCTGGCGAGGTGCTCAATAGAGGGTTCCGCGCAACGAGTTTGTGCACATACGATTTTTCTACTCTGTATACCACATTGCCGCATAATCTGATTAAAGAAAAACTTCTCGATTTGATAGAGTGGACCTACGAAAGAGTATTAAAAACTATGGGTATGGTTCACTTTATTTGACCTGTAATGACAGAAAAGCTTTTTTTTTCACTTCCTCTGACCAAAGACAATATGCACTTTGTACATATCAGAATGTATGCGACGCCTTATCCTATCTCCTGGATAATATTTATATTAGATCCGGATCCAAGTTATACAGACAAATTGTTGGAATTCCGATGGGTACAAACTGCGCCCCTCTCGTAGCTGATTTATTTTTATACTGCTACGACAGAGATTTCATAATTTCTCTTAACCATGACAATCAAAAGGTACAAGTAGGTAAAGATCAGGAAAAGGCGCAATCAGAAAGAGATTCCCACTCCAAAAACCGAGGTGGGAAAAAACCAAACTAACAATCAGGCACTTATACCATGAAACATATCGTAAGCCGAATGAGCCGCTATTTTCCCAATAGGTGGCCACTCAGTTACCTTAACTTAATTAAAAATATGAAAACACCAAGACATAAAATAAAAAGAATAACTTACTAACTCTGGAGCAAAAGAAAAACACCAGTAAAAGACGTTTTTACGTGAGGGCCTTTCGGGACCAGAATTTTATGGTGACTTGGTTTACAAATTGAAGAAACTTATATGAAGGAATGATTTTTCTTTTCAGTTCAGGAAAATGATAACACGTTACAGACGTATAGGTTATAACTTGAATGCGACAGTCTGCATGCTTAGTTTTTAACCCAATCATGGTTGATAACTATGCTGCCTTCTTTTATTGCACGTTGGTGGGTCGGGCGTCAGACTCTATGGTGGCCCCGACATAAAGCTATTCATTTTAGTTGGTTGGGGCCGGAGCTTCTTGTCTATTGCTTGCCCCATCGGGATTCAACTGGTATTTTTCTTTTGCTCCGGGTTTCGGTAAGTTATTCGGCGGCCAGGGATCTCCATCGTTGAGCAGCTGAATCTGTGAGTCCTCGTTTTTGATTCATCATGGTGGTTATCATGATGTATTTGTTTGTCCTTGTTGATTCATTGGCTAGTTAGTCACTACGAGGACCGAACCACTAACTGGATGCTGTGAACCACTGCAGAAGATGAGGATGAGGTTAGGCGCCTGTAAACTCAATTTAAGCCCCCCCCCCCCCCCTCCCAATTTTATATTACTGATCGTTCTAAGGCGATACTTCTGTTGTGGTTCTATTTGTTTTATGTTTTGGAGTCGATTTTTTTGCTGTTAATACCTTATGTACGTTTTCATATTTCAAGTTATTTAAGTTTGGGTAACTGAGTGGCCGACTATTGGGAAATAGCTGCTCACTCGGCTTACGATATGTTTTCTTAGTATAAGTACCTAATTGTCAATTTAGTTTTCTAACCACATTTTTTTTCTGACAGCGCCTTTTCCTGATCATTGCCTACTTGTACCTTTGCACAAAATTAAGAAAAAAATTGTGTATCACCGGCACAATTTCTACTGCCAGATGTCAGTAATCAGTCTTTGGTCAAGATTCCTGCTATTATCTTTATCACCTGCTGTGATATTATTCTAGTATACCTTTTCGGATTTAATGAGTTGGTGCCCAGTACCCTTAACTAAGCTGGGTTGTGCCACCTCCCACTCCCAGGAGACCAAAGTCTGGATCTGGTCCTGACCTATCTATATATCCAGGTGCTTACATTCCTGTAGAGCTACATACCAATTAAGCGACCAATCTTTCCATCCAGCTGTCTATCTGAACGTTAGCTACCATATAAAAAGTATAAAACCAAGTATTGACCCTGCCGAGTTGACTCAGCCGAGCTGGTCCTCCGGATTTGTATGAAAGCCCATGCCGAGCCCGAGCTGCCCTTCCGAGCTCGTATGGAAATTCTGATGTTTTTTGACACACTCGATGAAATATATTTTGTAACATTTATCTCAAAAAAGTAAATATCATCTAATTATTTGATAGCGTTGGAAATGATTTTAAATAATTGGAAAGTGTTTGTACATGAACTCAGTTTTGCTAATAAATTTACCAAATATATGAATCGATAGAAAAGCTCAGCTTTTGTACCAGTCAAATAGAAAAAAAAAATGCCTTAATGTTATCAAAGTAAGCATGACGAAAAACATTTTACTACCTGTTCGATTTTATCTGTTTCAAAATATTAAACCATTCAGCGTTCAAAAACCTGGCTCGGCATACAAGCTCGGCAGCTCAGTCAGTCATGGGTTTTTAGGTAGCCGGGCACCAGAGGTACTAAGGGCTAACCCCAGTCCGCCTACTGGGATTAGTTTTACCAACCCTTAGCATCAGGCACTCAATATGGTCCGTTAGGTACCAAGCCGGATGTTAATATTCCAGTCGGTTTGTTTTACTTTTAAAATTGTAGTGTAAAATCACCTGGTTAATGTTTGCGGTTAATGTTGATTCTGACTCGGTATAGGCTTTCATAACCCACACTTTCAAATGACGTCATTCAGGTAAGTCGGATTTCCGGAAAGGTCCATTGCTAAGGAGGGTAATTGATTTTAAACAACGATTTATTTTACTTCTGATTCAATTTTTAACACGCGAAATAATGAGGAAATTTTTTAAACTAACAATTTCAATGGTACATTTGTACAATCTTTTGAGAGAATAAAAGTTAAGAATGATATTTTATGGTCATGTAAAAAGCAACTCATCCCTGTGAATGGATGAGTCCAATAACCACCTTAGGTAAAAGTTGTGAAAAGTTGACAGAAGTTTGGAAGTGACATATTTTATTATTTTAAGTTATTTAAATTGCTTTTATTTATCAGCTCAAAGCAGGATATTCACAAATGAATATATATTTACTTCTGGTGACCATTGTCGCCGTTTCCTGTCTTTGTGATGCGAGAAAACACCACAAAAAGGACAGCAAAAATGAGCATGATGTAAAACCTAAGAGGCCAAGTGCCAATCCCTATCATCATGGATCAAAACACAGAGGGGGTCGTATGAGGGGACAACATCTCCAGTTCAAGGTAATTTTGTTTACAGAATCTGAATGATAAAATCTCGATGCTCGATCTTGTACGTGGTCGTGGGTTGATCGGAAAATATGTATAAAAATGTCATTTCTTTAGCTTTTGATATTTCGTGATGAAATTTCAACACATAATCATAATGCAGGAATACATATGCAGTTCTTTCGCTGAAATGATGCATGCATAACATGCACACGTGTGTTGCAGCTGTCATTATGGAAACACCACCTAACTATCTTCATATACTGAGTCAATCAATTTCTGAGCATCATCTCAGGTGTGGGTTGGGTGCTAGATTTTGAATTAAGCCAAAATTTGCTTCTGAAAACAGGAATCTGCACAATGTGTGCATGTTCACCCATCTAACATTACGCGGCTCAGCGTAAAGTCAAAGATTAACTCTTATTTCAAAATACATCTTAGTTCCTAGTCTTGAAGCACCTGTTTTTGATTGTGTTAGCCCACATTTTATATGATACTCATTAACTGCAGTGTAAACGGCTCATGTATGTAAATTCACAAGCCTTAGGATTTTTATTGAATGGATTTGCTTGCAAATTTTGATTATGTTGCATTTTTTCTAAGTCATTGCTTTAAATAAATATATTTATGGCAAGCTCTAAACATTTTTATTCTTGACATTGTCTCTACTAGTAATACCATTATTATTGTGATTTCATTAAATGAGCCACCTCGTGGAAAAACCAACAATGTAGTTTCCGAACAGGTCTGACACAAACGGACCTGTACAAGCACAGAAAAGAGCTAGAAGCTTGAAATTTTGGATTTAAGTAGAAGAGGAATTGTACTATCCAAGTAGCGAAAACAAAGGCGCTGATCAGCTTTGCAGTTACTACGAAACTGATCTGCACCTTTGTTTTCACCTATCAAGATTGTTGGTTTTCCCATGTGGTGGCTCAAATATTGGTCAGAAATCAAGGGATTGAATTCAAGTTTACAAAATGAAATCAACATTCTGACATAATTTATGGTCCTCTTGAATTCAGTTCCACTGTATTGCCGTAATAGATAAAGCATTACTATGCAGTATGATTTCGGGAACTGATCTTCAATATCACAAAAAATATATTTTATAAAAAAAAAATGTTGATCAACTTTCACAAATCACCAAATACACTAAAAAAGTCAAACCAGGGGTACAGGAGCCCCGCAGCATCGTGTCACGCGAAATGATGCCATGATGGTGTCTTGTAAATGTCATTGTTTTAAGCTGACAGTGTCAGTTAATTGCGAAAGGACCGTGGCAATGTTTATTCATGCTAAATTTCACATCAGTCGGTTGACTAGACTGGCTCCAGTCCTATGTTCAGTATTTTCTTATAACACTATAGTACATTCATTTTTCTTTAAAGCTTCGAAAAGATCTTAAGGTTGTTATCATTCCTTCAACTCAAGGTATGAACCCCGTAATATTTTTAAGTAACAAGATATTGTCAAAAACTTTTAACTCTATTACTTGAAAACTTTAACACTGGAAATAACTTTCAACTCTTGTCAATATTAACAAATGTATTTAAAACTACACACTGTCTGTCGCCACAACTCTGTTAAACAAAACGGCAGCTCACTTCTGTATTCTCTTTAATATTTTAGTGCTCTTTATATTGAGTTTGAAAGTCCAATGAGGTTGACATAATATGTCACACAGTCTTTAATTCTTATTTTTCATCAGTTTATCGATTCTCGAAACAAGATTATCAGCATTTCCTGATGCGTTTTTTACCCACACCTTTACACAAACCACATGGTCCGCCATCTTGGACCAATGGAAGAAAAAACGCTTGATGAGGATTGGGAAAATCATCAATATTGATTTCCAAGTGCTTCAATAACTTGACCCGAAAATCCGATACCGCGGCTCTAGCGCTTTGGTGATAGGGTCAAAAGTCTACTAAAAACCCGTACGGTACCGTTGCGGATCTAGCAATGTTGTTTTCGGGCAAAAAAAAAAAGATTCTCATACAAAAATTCAAATAAAAATTTTTCGGTCGGGGCCTTTTTTCATGGTCGGTCAGGTAAGGGGAAACAAAACTAATTTTAATTTTGGCCCATATGATTAAATCTTAATAACAATATTGACAGAGTTATACCCAACAATATTGACAGAGTTATACCCTCGATCCAATGACCAAAAAGGTGAGAAAGTAGCAGTTCTTGTAACCAATATTGATGAGTAGCTTGCTGACCAGATCAATACTGTTATTTTCATAGTATCATTGATTGAATTGATACGTGTATTTGATTAATTTCTGAAAAATCAGTGTTCCACTTTTGTGTACATCAAAGCGGTATGTATTGGCATGTAGAGTGTTTGGTGTACTCGTACTCGTGGTACACTTGGATAACATATAATATGTTATCTAAGTGTGCTACGGGTACCTTGGACATTTTGAATGTTAATACATGTTGCTTTGATTAACACGTAAAATATTAAGTATACTTGTGTATAATACACTTAGATAACCCAAGAATTTGCTCTACATGTATATATGTACTGTATTGTATGTGGTGACAATCCTGTCATTGGATTTTATACCAATAAAATGATTTGTTATAACATGAGAGACTGTGTGTTTCTGATATTTTTTGTTATTAGGTTCCTGTTGAAATATGGTCCAATCAGCATCAATGTCCCAATATAAAAGTTGAATGCCAAACGATTTATAGATAAATAGACTATAAAAGCCCATGTCAAGTCCTTCCTGGTTCTCTGATCTCCTCTACTGAAATGTCAGATGATTACTTTTCTTGTGAGAGTTTGAGACTACTGCTCTATGATCAAGCCCCATCCCCCTGGTGTGGAATTGTCAATTTGACTTTTCACCAATAAACTATACTGGCTCATATGCTGAGCCAAGTTTTTGACTGATTATTGCTAAAGTCTTGATTTCATCATGGAAAATTATATTTTATAACTTTTGATATGATTTTGAATTGTTGAAAACTTAGTTATGCTAATTTGCCATATGATCTATAGATCTATCTTTAGATACTGAAACACCCTCATTAGTCATTACTGAGTATTAAGGCAGGGTATGTTTATATCGATTTGATAGCTTTTGTGTGGCTCGGTAGCTCAGTGGTAGAGAGCTCACACAGTAAGCGAGAGACCCTGGGTTCCAGTCGGTCGGGCCGGATTCTTTTTCCGTCCCTGTGACATTTGGAGGCTCAGTGTGGGTCCGTGCTCGGGCTGCGAGAGACTCTCTCATCGGTTCAGGCATGGTACCAAGTAGATTCAGGGAAGAATCAAGCAGGGAGAAAATTTAAATGGTCGATCGTGTGGCTCGGTATCTCAGTGGTAGAGTGCTCGCACGGTAAGCGAGAGACCCTGGGTTCGAGTCCCGGTCGGGCCACATTCTTTTTCAGCCCCTGTGACATTTGTACCAGTCAAAGAGAAAAATACCACCAAATTTCATTTTCAAAGTAATTATACCCCCGGCATTTATGCCGACGGGTATATAGTTTTCGCTTTTCCGTTGGTCCCTTCGTATGTTCGTTCAT
Source organism: Rugalucina vietnamica (assembly GCA_964017185.1). Taxonomy (NCBI): domain Eukaryota; kingdom Metazoa; phylum Mollusca; class Bivalvia; order Lucinida; family Lucinidae; genus Rugalucina; species Rugalucina vietnamica. Next base: position 4,918,184 of record OZ024871.1, on the reverse strand, counting down.
TCGTTATTCCGGAACGTTCGTAGAATTTATGTCAAAGTTTTTGTTAAAGTTTCTCAAGGTCACAGACTTAGAAATTTTGTATTAAAATTTTTAGTTGAAGTTTTTATAAGTCAGTATCTCTTGAACATGTTGATGGATCAAGTTGATACCTTGTGTGTGAGTAGATATTGGTCTGAAGTTTTATGTAGTACCATCATGACCCACCGAGGTCAATGTCACGGACTTAGAAATTTTGTGTTCAAGTTTTTGGTTAAAGTGAAGTCTGTATCTCTTGAACTCTTGAATTTGTAATGATGAATCAAGTTTATACTTTCTATGTTGGTACATATTGGTCTGTGAAGTTTTATGCTGTACCATCATGACCCACCTGAGTGACCTTGCAATCACCCCGGCATTTGTGTTCGTGTTCGTGTTGCTCAAATCTTAAAGTTTTTGGTTAAAGTTTTTATAAGTCTATTTCTCTTGAACATGTTCATGGATCAAGTTGATACTTTGCATGTTTGTTAGCCTTTGTAAAATCCGAAATCAGCAGCCTCAGAAATCGTAGGGCACATTTATCAATGTTAGAATCTTAACAGCAAAGTGCTTAGTGGTGTTCAAAGGTTTATGACCCTTTATTTAGACAGATATTCAACACCATCTTGCACCTGATAAGAATTACATCCTGAATATTCCACATGAAGAATTGTAAAGTGAGTTTGACCTTTGTCATTATGCAAGTTACAAAGGTGCCAGCAATTTGTAGTATAGAGCATTGGAGAAGCAGTGCATTCAGGAATTTTAATGGTTTATTGATTTAGGCAAACAAATAAGAAGAATATACATAATACAAAGTGTTATGCTTTATTAATTGTTGGTTTTCCCAGGAGGTGGCTCATATATATAAGCCTTATTGGCTTAGTTTGGTGGTTATCAGGTTATATTTGAAGCACTTTTTGGATGTCATGACGTCTAATTTTAGGTACCAGCCCCACAAAATAGAGGCAATGTCCCGACATGACCATTGCTGGTGACTGGTACGCTAAACCACAACTCAAACAAACAAACAAATATAAAGTCTGGTATAACAATGCAAATGTCTGTATTAACACGAGGACCATATGTAAGACTGGCATTAATGCTAAAGTAAAGCTATAATCATTAATAATAGATATTATAATTATTGGTGTTGTTGCTGTTCTCTGACAACACATAAGTTCAAAATTGCATCAATATCAGTGTATGTAAAACGTGCAAAGTATTTTGGGAAAACAATAAGTAAAAATTTAAAAAAAATCTCATTCATTGTTTCATGAGGCCAGATTGGTTTCTGAATGCTCAATTCATTTCATCATAGAAACTTTCAAGGCTGTAAAACCATCAACCTACTGAAATATAAATAAACACTGGTGCTAATCTCCATCAAGGAATTAGAGATGGTCAATTTGATAGGTCAATCATTTCTCAGAGGGATTTTGCTTTTTACTAGTCTGTAAAACTAGTCTACATGTTTGTAAATATTGGTCTGAAGTTTTATGCTGTACAACCCACCTGAGTGACCTTTAGGTCAAGGTCATGGGTCATAGATTTTGATAGATTTAGTGGCAAAGCACAAGTCAGGTGAGCTATGCTGTCCTGTGATAATTGTAATTGTAATGTAATTGTAATGAATTACATTTATAAAGTAATGCAAAGTAATTTGTAATGGGTCAGTTTTTTTCATTACATAATTGTAATGTAATGCATTACAACTCAAAATTGGTCTGTAATGGCAATTACATTTCAATTACTTTTGAATTACATTTCCATATGGTCACTTTTCTGCATACATGTCTAAAAATAAAAAATGCTTTGTCACTTCATCTTTCTATCTTTCTTCTGATACTGAGTTCATCTCTTCTATTTGCATTAATAATGCCTCATTTGTTGAGTCAAAATGTCCTTGTACACATTTTTACCAGTCAATTAGTCTTCTTTCAATACAGTCCTATCTTTTGAATGTGTTATGGTACATGCATCAAGAATCAGCCTGACTGCTTCCAAAGGAAGTTTGAAGAACTTTGATAATGAAGAAATGAAACAGTGAGACTGAAAATTGAATTCAAGTTTTCAAATGTGATGCTAGTGACAGATCCCAACTGTAAAGCCAGTCAGCCATGGGCCATAGCTATTGTTTAAAAATGGAGTATTTTAATCAATTTGCTATTTTAAAAATGTATTGTATTAATGTAATAATGTATGCATGTTATAAACGATTTTAATTTTATATGAATAAATTTCTCAACATCTCAAATGGCTTGAAGTAATTGTAATGTAATGCATTACTTTGCAATGTAATTGTAATGTAATGCATTACATTATCAAATCAGCTGTAATTGTAATGCAATGATTTTGAAAATAATTATAATGTAATGAATTACATTTCAAAGTAATCGAACACAGGACTCCTGCGACAGCTCTTATTAACCTCCAAATTGTCAAGAAACAATGTCAGCTGCTGTCTCTCTAAAATTCATGAAAAAGAAGTAAAGTTCAAAGACAAACAAGCTCTGCATAATTAAAACCATCAAAATCCTTATATATTTAATTCAAAGGGGGGGTCATTTTAATTTTTATTCATTTTATTTCTGTAACATGTGAGTTATCTGCTGAGCCATATATGGTGATTTTGAATGGGGGTTTATAGCCTGTTTAAATCGTACCATTATTTTAATGCTTGTGCATGCGCACTGTGTGTTTTACTACTTTCAATATGCCTGTGGTTAGCATCTAATAACTACGGAAATACTTATTAAAAGGAAAGTCGGTTTCTTGCATTTGGTGATTTTGAATGGGGGTTTATAGCCAGTTTAAATCGTACCATTATTTTAATGCTTGTGCATGCGCACTGTGTGTTTTACTACTTTCAATATGCCTGTGGTTAGCATCTAATAACTACGGAAATACTCATTAAAAGGAAAGTCGGTTTCTTGCATTTGGAAGTCTGATATCTAATGCAGAAGTAGAAAATGCAATGATTTCTGATTGTATCATATAGTTTGCTCAAAATTTAGTGGAATATGATTGTTACAAATTTCTTTTTTTTGTTCAGTATATTATAATGAAATGAAAAAATGCATTCAAACACATCTCTCTCTTATAAACAAAGTCATAATATTTTTATGCTACAGTATGTGTAAATATGATGATAATGATTCTTGATTTGTGGTTTACTGTCCCAGTCAACAAATTTTCAGTCATGTTGGGATCGACTTACTGATCCCTGTGTATGAATAACTACTTTGTTGAGATCATGTGTCTTGTTCAAAGACACAACATGGTACCAGTGGGGTTCAGTCTAAGACCCACACATGTAGGATGTCCATGTATTTGATAAGAGAATGTTATAAAATTGAGCAGCCTCATGGGAATACCAACAATCTGCATAGGCGAAAACAAAGACGCAGATCAGCTTCACGGTAACCGCGAAGCTGATCAGCGCCTTTGTTTTCGCTCCACGGATAGTACACTTCCTATTGTTCCTAAATCCGAAATTTCCAGTCTCTAGCCATCTGTGCTTGTACAGCCCGGTTTGTGTTGGACCTGGTCGGAAACCACGTTGTTGGTTTTCCCAGGAGGCGGCTCAAATTAATGTGACTTATTGTTACAGGACCTCAAAGACCTCAAGTCCCTGCATGATTCAGAATGGATGAAGGCACCACTCTCTAAAGGTCAGTAACGACATAATATGAGTTGCATCGTGAGAAAACAGGAATTTTGCCCATGCAAAAACAAAGACGCAGATCAGCTTCGCAGTAATTGCGAAGCTGATCAGCGCCTTTGTTTTTGCTACACAGATAGTACAATTTCACTTCATGTCAAATCTGAAATTTATAGCTTCTAGCCATCTTCTGTGACTGTACAGGTTGGTTTGTGTCCGATAATCAAAGCTATTGTATATGCATGTACATAAACATGATTTCACCTGGTTGTACCAGCATGCTCTGGACAGAGTTGTGAGTTTTATCCAAGCCTTTTCAATTGCTTAGAACTGACAGCAATGAAGAGCTGAAAACTTTAGAGACCCATTGCTTGAAATACATGAAATGAGCCTGTGCATGAGAAAACCAACAATTTGGGTTCAGACCAGGTCCGACACAAACTGGGCTGTACAGTCACAGAAGATGGTTAGAGGCTGGAAAGTTTGGATTTAGAAAGTAGAGGAATTGTACTATTCGTGTAGTGAAAACAAAGGTGCTGATCAGCTTCGCAGTTACTGCGAAGCTGATCTGTGCCTTTGTTTTCGCCTATGCAGATCGTTGGTTTTCCCATGCGGCGGCTCAAATAAGAGTTGAAGAGCTGCTATAAACTTGGTTACATGTATGTGTATACAAGCAGCTGACATTATCAAATGGACTCATATTAGCTGAGCTGACCCTTGCTAATGACAGCAGACAGTTTGCTCAAAAGGCGCTAATAAAAAATTGTAAGCCAGACACTGCCCCTCATACTGTATTACTAGTTAAGAACCCAGGAAATGAGATCTTCATCCTTACATAACTAAAAATTGTTGACCTGGTCATAAAGAATCAATTTCATTCAAATTTGACAAAGAGTAAGTATCTGTTTGGTTATGTTCAAAAATATTGTTTGATTTAATATCGTATTCATTCTGATTAGCACACAGTGCACTTAATTTCAACTTTTCCAAATAACTTGCACTTAATTTCAACTTTTCCAAATAAGGTAACAAAATATCATTCTAATTAGCACACACTACTCTCAAAGACTACACACAAACTTCTGAAACAACCATGTCAAAAATGTAAATGATGATGTCATATTAAGTCCAATTCGCATGCGCAAAACGCGTGTAAATAATTATACTCCGGTATGTAAATATACTCCGGTGTGCAAATCAACCTGAGAGTACCGGTAAATTTAAATTGCATTCGCATGGGTTTTGTCACCAGGAGTATTTTTGTATGTAAATTTATCATTTCTGGATTAAAACCTGTTCATTTAAGTTTTCTGTATTTGCAAAACAAGAAGAGGCTGCTTTAAGGTGTTCTTGTAGATTTTGGCAACAGAGGAGAATCATGTAATGGTCAGGCATAACCTTAGCAGTTATACAGTTTCCTTTTATCATCCTTTCACAAGGAATTACTGTTGAAATGCCATAAGAATCTCACCAAGAATGATGAAGAAATAGTGTGGCTATTGGCACTCCATATGATCTAAAATGTGATGAATGGCAATAAACTCTTATTTAGCAACAATGTCCACAGTTTCAGCAACTGTCATATATAGGGGTGTAACGATATACCGATATATCGGTACGGTATACCGGTACGCCCATACAAGGATTCCGGTATATCGTAACACAGTCCGGGTTTTATACTAACACCCAAAATAATCCAAACGAGTACAACCACAGACTGTGTATTTACAATCGGTCCTGCTATCGAATTTTTACAGGTTATTAGCTTCAAACCAGTCCAATACATGTGCGTATTTGCCTCCCCTGTTGAGCTGTCAATCATGTGGTTATTTTTGGAACATACATCTATTTCGGCACTTTAAAACAACCTGACGTCGCATAAAAATTTTGCATGTTGTTTACAATAATATCAGTCATAGATGTACTACAAATGTTGTAAAATTGATTCCCATTCTAGTGCAACAAATTTTGGCTTCGATAAGAAATTGAAAATTGACTTTCCTGTTAGTACGATATATTCAATACGCATTGCGATATGCATTTCCAGTACCGCGATATATCGCGATGCGGTTTTAGTGGGCGATACTCAGCCCTAGTCATATAATCAGTTTTGAACAAAAAATGTGAAAATTTGTTTTCTAAAAGCAGAATATTGACTTGATATAAAAATACTCATGGGTAAATTTTACTTTTCGTTCGCATGGGACAAAATAGTAAATTTACACGTGTGTATTTGAAAAAATAAAATTTGCATCTGGTCAGACCCAGGAGTAAATTTACCCATATGTAAATATACTCCGGTGTGTATTTGCGTTCGCATGCGCCATTTGCTTACCCCGAGTAAAATTTGCACACCGGAGTATATTTACACGCGTGTATTTTTGGCGCATGCGAATTGGACTTTAGTGTTAAAATTATTGCAAAATAGTGTTCCATCATTTTAGGATATTTAAATGTGGTTTATACAGCATTAATGTGTAAAATTAGTACAAAGTACCAATTTGTCAATCGAATAGTGTGTGCTTATGCTCATGTTTTTCGGATATGAGCAAGGTGTGTGCTTATTGGAGCATGTGCGATAATTGAGCCGCATCGTGAGAAAACCGGATTTTTGCCTATGCGAAAACAAAGGCGCAGATCAGCTTCGCGGTAACCGCGAAGCTGATCAGCGCCTTTGTTTTCGCTACTCGGATAGTACAATTCCTCTTCTACTTAAATCCGAAATTTCAAGCTTCTAGCTCTTTTCTGAGCTTGTACAGGCCGGTTTGTATCGGACCTGGTCGGAAACCCCGAAGACCGGTTTTCTCGCGTTGCGGCTCAATTAGAATGAATATGGTATGTGTACTAAGTCTTGCTGGAATCATGCTGGGTAAAAAGATTTCAAAGAACTTAAAAAATCAAAACTTATTCTGAGCTACATCAAAAGAAAACCAAACATTTTTCATATGCGAAAACAAAAGACACAGATTGGCTTAGCAGAAGCTGATCAGCACTTTTGTTTTATTTTATCTACAGGGATAGTACTCTCTATACTTTCTAAATCTAAAATTTCCAGCCTCTTATCATCTTCTATACTTGTACAACTCGGTTTTTGTTGGACCTGTTCCTGACAGTTCGTAAACCACATTGTTGGTTTTCCCATGACACAGCTCTTGTATTGATTTCACTGAAAGATCTCCATGGCTGCAGCTAGAATAGCATTATGAAAACATGCCTATGGAATACAGTGTAATTTATGACAAAAGAAAAACTTTTGTTTGCTTAAAAGTCAGAAATATCATGTTATATGCATTTTACCCTGTCACCATACAGATTCCAATCAGCCTAAATGTCATAGGCTGCATTTGATGCGATTTATTTGAAGTAAGGTCTGTCGTTGGCCGTACCGGTGCGTGGCCCTTCAATCGTAAACCGTACCATTTAGCTAGTTCCTACCGTCGTCATCCTTAACGTATAATGCGCTTTTCACGAAACACCACCCGTAATCGCATTAGTACCTTTCCCCTAAGATCCGACCTTTTCCAATACATACCTTCTTTCTTAACATAACAATGCATGAGCCGTTATATGGTGTTCACTTTTGTTACCTGCGCTCCCTGTATTTATGCCTCGGTGCACTTACGCCATAGCTACTAAAGAGACAAGTCCATACTATCTCTATGTCATGCCATTGCTATAGAAGTATATTTTATATATATTTCAGGTATGTTGTTTTACTTATTATGTCGGATGTATCACTTTTGTACATAGTTTTGGATTTTGATAATTAAATGATGAGAATAGACAGTAGTTAAATTATAGCTGTGTGATGAAGCTGCAAGATAAACATTTTGCTTTAGATCGAAATCCGTACCATCATACCTACATTCATAGTTCATGATGCATTGTTGATTGCATTGTATTTGCTGTCTAATTAGTTTTGCATTGTTTCATAATTATGTATTTGGCACTTACGCCATAGCTACTAAAGAGACAAGTCCATACTATCTCTATGTCATGCCATTGCTATAGAAGTATATTTTATATATATTTCAGTGGACCAGATATGATTTAGATCATCTATATTGCCATTATCATCTTTGTATGTCATCATCATGGAACATCATCATCATTTGTTGTCTTGGTCCCATGGATTAAATTCATTTGGCCAGAATACTACAGTTCACTTGTGTGTTAAATCCAATGAAGAACCCTCGGGTTAATACGACTGACATTAAAACTTTGTTTGTGTGATGTCATGTGATTGTTGGAATATATGCTAGGATTTGGTACGGTAAGAATTTACTATACTTGCAGCTTCATATATTTCAAACATTACTACTGTACATTTTCAACTAAAGCAACTGTATTGAATTTTTGACAATTCAAGTTTTGTCGATATCGAACATGCATAACTGTTCTGACAATTAAGCTTATAGTTTAACCATGGAGATTAAACTGTAATATCGGGCATAAATCTGCACATCACTGTCTCGTTTGAATATATATTGTCAGTTCTGTTGTGCCTGCCGAAAGTCAGTGAATAGTATTAAATATATCTTTCGGTAATTTTTGTGACAAAACAATAGTCAGTCTGAACATATGTAGATGATCTTGTGAACTGTTACAGTTAAAACAGTGAGGTTGTGTAGATACAACAATTTCAGTCATGGCGACATAAAAGTGAAGTTATTGTTTTCAGATTGTCAAACATTGTAGTTTTGTGGGACTTCAATAGAAAGCAATAAGTCTACATAAAATAATGCGACAATCTTCCCCAGCGCGCGCTGCACTTACTAACACCCTGCTTACTATCCTATAGCCTTTACCCGTCCAATCCGTACATACCCTCATAAACCTGCGTGCGATATAAAACCGTGAGATAAATCCGCTAATCTAGATCTACCCTGCCAGTACTTTGCGTTGACATATAAAATTTAGACCTATATAAAAAACGTAAACCCAGATCACACAGTGTAGACCCAGATATGTTACGTATTGTTCTATATACTCAAAAGGTATTTTGTTTTGTCTGTGTCCCGGCAAAGCTTTGTTCCTGTCTCGGGTGTGAAACGATATTGAATTAACTTAGTCATTTTCGCGCAGATAAAATCGGGTACCAGGGGCCACGCTCGTCGATGCGGAAAACCGATACAAAGATTACAATTGTAAAACACTGATATATTGTTAATCCTCGGTAGCTCAGTTGACTAAGACGATGGACACTGTATTCATGTCACAGGTTGTACCCGGGTTCGATTCCCACTAGGTGCAAATATTTTTTTTTTGTTTTGATATTTTTCTTTTTCAGATTTTTTTTCCTACTTATTTTTTTTTCTCTATTTATTTTTCCTCAGTCAGATAACTTTTTTTTTCTAGACAAGATAAAGCTACAGGTCTTTATCTTGATATACATCTATTCATAGTAATATGGTAATAAACTAGTTCTATTGTGAATGCAGGTATAGTTGCAGGTATACAGTGTTGCTGACAAAAATAAATCTGATTTTTGTCTTGTGTGCAGAAAAATAATTAATAGTTAGTGCACTAATTATCCTTTTGGAAGGATTAGCTTTTCAAAACATAATTGTGTACAGAACTATTGATTTGATTGATATCTTTGCTATTTATTGCCATTTTTGTTTGCACTCATCACTCTGTCATCTACTATGTTCACTTGCACCAATCATTTCATTTCACATTCATAGCACAACAACCAAGCCTATACCCCTACCCCTCCCCCCTCCTAAAACCAAAAAGGAAAAAGCAGTGAATGAATACAAATTGTATCAAATTGTCAAGAGATACAGTTTGATTAGTGAAACACTGTGACCAGAAACACATTTGTGTAAATGCACATGTGATTTGGCAATGAAGCCAGAAGTTGCATGATAAAGACTTTACAACAGTGTGAAAATTGTGTGTTTGTGCTACAGGAGAAAATAAAGGATAATTGTATACAAATTCCAGTTTTTGTATGGTATCAGTCACAATATTGTGGTGTTAAATGAACATTATATTGTGAATACTTGTTTCTTTTGGTGAAGTGTATGCTAGTGTCTGTGCTCATTTCAAGCATTATTAGCATTTACATTTTTCTGAAGGAAATTTAAATTGCATGGGATTTGGTGATCATTATTTATCCTTCTGTAGTCTATTATGCGTTGCTGTTTGTGGTCTTGGGTTTGTGTTGGTTTTGGCAACTGGGCTTTTGATTAAAGTGTGTTTGGATTTGAAAATCTGAAACTTGTGCATTCAGAAATTTGAATCATTGAGTTATTGTTGTGTTGTGTTGTGATCATTGGTTGTTTATGTGATTTTGAGTTGTATGTTGTTTCCCAAATTTTGGATGATATGCTTTGATTGATAACCCTTATAATCAATTGTGATTGATGTTATGTGAAAGAAATCAATCCCCAAATTGTAAGTGTGTTATGACAGAAGTATACATGTGAAAATAAATTTGTGAAATACATAAGGAGAGATAAATGTGACAAGTGATTCCTTGTGTACTCTGTTAGTGAATTAATGTGAAGGGAGACAAAACTGTGTAAAGTGTATATTCTGTGAATATTGTTACTGTGTCAAAGCATAAAGGGAGTTAAATCTGTGAAAATAGATTGAACATTGTGTGAACATTGTGAAATTGTGGATAAACAAAGAAAGTTAATTCTGTGTTAAAGTGAAAAGGAAATTTGTATTCCACTACAAGGGAGATAATTGTGCTGGGATACTGAACAGGACTGAATTGTGAAAAATAATATAATTTTGGATTGGAGATAGCCATTAGATGTGCCATCTTAACTGGGCCCATTTAGATTAAGTAGTTTATATAGTATAGCTAAGAATAGATAGTTAGATATTTAAACATGGCACAGTCTAATCCAAATCTCGAGAGAGATCTCAGAGCAATGAGGCGCGATCATATACGCGAAGAAGAGGATAGAGAGAGAGCTGAAAGAACATGGAGAGAAACGGAAACTGCTAGACGGCGTGAGGAAGAATATAGACGTCAAGTGGAAGCAGATGAGAGAAGAAGGGCATTAGAAGAAGATGAAGAGAGATTAGCTGAAGAAGAAAGACAAATGCGTTTCTTCGAACAAGAGAGAAGAAAACAAGCAGAAAATCAGTTGTTACAACTTCAGAGACAAAGAAAGGCGTTGAGTGAATACAGAAGAGGGATACACCCAACAGATTTTGGAGAAGGCCGTATAGATTTAGAAACAATGATCCCTGCAAATGACAGAGAATCACAGAGTGGAAAAGAAAGTCTTGCCACAGGTAGAAACACACAGTCAGAGCTTCAGTATGAAAGTTTTGGATTGGACACTACACAAGTTGGAGATCCAAATGATGTTGATACTGTAAGGAAAGAAGTTGTGGGATCACTTAGTCCGTCAAAGCAGAAAAGAAGAGTTAGTTTTCAAACACCGGAAAGGAGAGGTTCAGAGGATGAAGATTTTATAAGGATATTAAGTACTGAGATAAAAGAACTGGACAAACGACTAGTTGCATATGGTCGAGGCTTGACACAGAAGGCAAAAGATACCAGGACAGCATATGAAAGACATATAGCACCGAGACAGCTGTTTACCGAGGAGTCGTCAGAAGAACGACATAGTTTGCCGAAAGTAAGTGAAAGAGAGTCAGATAAGAAAAGTGTTGCAAGTTCACAGGGTGCTACACAGAATACAGAAAGAGAAGAAAGAAACTACTATCCAGCACAAGAACAGTACAGAATATCAGAAAGAGACACAGCTCAACAGGATGAGAAGCTCATGTTGTTGAGAAAGAGAGAAGAAGATCTTCGACAAAGGGAAGAGCAGATAAGAAAACTCGAAAGAGAGCAAGCTGCACACAGAGAGATGACAGTAATGTTTCAAAGAAGAGAGAAAGAGATTAGAGAAAAGGAAGAAAAGCTATGGAAACTAGAAAGATATCTCAATGAAAGAGAAAGATGCTTAGAACACGAAAATCAGTCAAAGAATCCTTATGAAGAGGAACTTCAAGACAGAGATAGGCAGATAGATAGCAGATTAGAGGAAATGAACAGACGCCAGAAATTGATTGAAGAAAGAGAGGCTGCTCTTGACAGAGCTAAAACAGAAGCAATAATTCAGACAGAAATAAAGAATGAGAAAAGTGAAGAGATACCTCAACGCGTCTTAGAGGAAGATATACTCTGTGTCAAACACATGGCAACAAGTACAGACAATAAAGAGGAGGAGGAGTATAGGAGAGATGCAGCCACAAATACAGAGAAATATCAAGAAGCTCAAAATCAAGACAAATTCCCAAGATTCTCGCCCTTTTCAGGAGAGGATCCGCAGCCGAAAACAGAAGCTTCATATGAGGAATGGAAATATGAAGTTAACTGTATCTGGAGAGCTGGGAGATACTCAGAAGAAGCAGTGGCTCAAGCAATAAGAAAGTCAGTTCGCGGTCAGGCAAAGAGAGTACTTCTCACCATGGGAATTACAGATGATGTTAAAAGTGTACTTCAAAGATTAGAGACTGTCTTTGGAAATGTTTCAACAGGGGAATCGATTCTAGAGGAATTCTATACAGCATTCCAGAAACAAGATGAGTCTGTGAATAACTGGGGCCTCAGATTAGAAGAGATTCTACAGCAAGCAATCGATAAGGGCCACGTTAAAGAGGAAGAAAAAGATGAGAGATTACGTGAGAAATTCTGGAGAAGTCTCAGAAGTGAGAAGTTGAAAAACGCGTCCCGCTTGCAGTTTGAAACAATCAAAAGTTTTGAGATGTTACGGAGTGCTGTTCGTGCCGAAGAAAAGGAAATGAAACGTACTGCAGCAGCGCAATACCAGCCAGTAAAAGTACAGTACAAAGAAGAAAACACAGATATTTCAAAAGAAGACTCAAAGTTAGACACCATTATGCACAAGTTAGCAGAAATGGACAGCGAGATAAAAGAACTGAAGAGTCAACAACAGTCAAGAAGACCCTGGTATGATCGAAGACGGCCGAATTATCCTGACGAACACCAACAGAAACAGACGTCGGAAGAGTCATCGTCTGGTCAGGCCAAAAATGAACAGAAGAAGTCGGGAAACTAAAAGGCGTCCTCGTCGAGGGGCGGACTGAGGACAAACGCCAAGAAAGCCCTGAAGTCATCAACATCTTCGATCGTGTTGTTGGTCACTCAAATGAATCACCAATTACCATCAATGGAATAGAGACAAATGCCTTAATAGACAGTGGTTCACAGATAACTACGATCTCTGAAGACTTTTACAAGTCAATGATACCACCACCACCTTGGGTATCGCTGCGTGACATCGACATTCACATTGAAGGAGCTGGAGGTCACAGAATACCATACATGGGAATTGTATTGATAACCATTGGTGCCCAGTTTCTTGGTGAAGAAAAAGTGAAATGTCTTGCATTAGTTGTACCTACTACTCGGTACAGTCTTGATGTCCCAGTGATTGTTGGAACAAATGCCATCAGAGATTGTAAAGTGCTGTGTACAGAAAATATGAACATACCAAAGGAGTGGGCATTTGCATTTGTCTCTTTACAACAGACCAAAATAGGAGTGGTGAAGTCGACCAACAACTTTGACATCATTGTTCAACCTATGGAAACCATCACTTTATCGGGTCTTGTCAGGAAGAAATGCAGTTTGGAATCAGCTGTCACAGAGAACACAGAGGGAGCGTCCATCAAACTTGGCGTTTGTCCTCGGGTTGTCTCCTTACAGTCGCCTGGAAAATATCAAAGAGTTCCCGTGAGACTGTTTAACATGTCAGCAACGGCTGTGACCATCAAGCCTAATTCCAACTTATGTGAACTGCAAGAAGTTAAAGTTTTAAGAAGTGCAGATATAGATCAGACAAAAGCAGAAAAGGCACAAGCACAACAGCATCGTGTACAGACAGACAAGAAAGACAGAAAAGTAGATCTGAAGGACATCCCAGAAGGCATTAATCTGGAAGATATGTGCGTCACTGATCAGCAGAAACAACAGCTATTAGAGTTTCTTGTGAAATGGAAAGATAATTTTTCAACAGATATTACAGACCTGGGAAATTGTGATCTGATAAAACATGAAATCAAACTGACAGATGATGAACCTTTCAAGGAACCAGCTAGGAGAATACCACCAGCACTTTTTGAAGAAGTCAAAGAACATTTGAAAGAAATGATGGCAGCAGGGGCTATAAAACCAAGCCACAGTCCATATTCGTCAAATGTTGTCATCGTTCGGAAGAAAGATGGGACCATTCGCTTTTGCGTAGACTTCCGCAAGTTGAACAGCAAGACAGTGCCTGACGCCTATGCTATTCCTCGGGTTGAGGATAGCCTTCATCTACTTGCTGGGGCCAAATACTTCACCAAGTTAGACCTTAGGAGCGGCTACTGGCAAGTAGAGATAAAGGATGAGGACAAGAACAAGACAGCTTTTCAAGTAGGAGGCCTCGGATTCTATGAATTCAACCGCATGCCTTTCGGATTGTGCAATGCCCCTGCAACGTTTCAACGTCTGATGGAGAGGTGCATGGGAGAGCTGAATCTACGAGATTGCTTAATCTACCTAGACGACGTCATCATTTTCTCGTCTACGTTCGAAGAGCACATTGAACGCCTCGAAGCAGTATTCTCCCGCCTCAAGCAGCACAATCTGAAACTGAAGCCGTCAAAATGCGAGTTCCTGAGGTCCGAGGTCACATACTTGGGACACGTAGTCTCAGAAGAAGGGATCCGTACAGATCCAGAGAAAACCAAGGCGGTTAAAGATTGGCCAGTCCCGAAGAACGTCAAGGAAGTACGAGCATATCTTGGCTTCACGGGATACTACCGGCGATTTATTAAGAACTACGCAAACATAGCAAGGCCACTAAACGATCTGCTAGTCGGGCATTGTACGACAAAGAAAACAAAGGCAAAGAAAAAGACAAAACAGACACCATTTGTATGGACGGAAGCTCAGCAAACAGCGTTTGATTCCCTTAAGGAGAAATTGATGAAGCCACCAGTTCTGGCATACGCGGACTACTCTATGCCCTTCAAGCTCCATACTGACGCCAGTTCAACAGGATTAGGAGCAGTTCTTTACCAGAACCATGAGGGCATGGACCGTGTCGTTGCTTACGCCAGCCGTAGTTTGAAGCCTTCAGAGCGGAATTATCCGGCCCACAAGTTGGAATTCCTCGCCCTTAAGTGGTCGGTGACTGAGAAATTCCACGACTACTTATATGGCGCCAGATTTGAAGTGGTGACGGATAACAATCCCCTGACATACGTGTTCACTACGGCGAAGCTCGACGCTACCGGTCAACGATGGCTTGCAGCCTTGTCCAACTACAACTGTACCATCAGTTATAGAAGTGGCAAACAGAATTTGGACGCAGACGGATTGTCAAGGATTCGTGAAGATGAACAGACAAGAACCATCTTCCCTGATGTCCTCAAGACTATTTGTCATTCTGTCACAGTGGACATTGCACAGCAGCCATATGTGGAGTCTCTTACTGATGTTGACCAAGAACAGCTCGATCCAGAAGAGGCGTCCACTATCCAAGAAGAAGTCATCAATGGAACCGCTTTATCAGCCAAGGACTGGATACAAGCACAATCAGAAGATCGAAACATTCGATTTGTCATCAATAGTATGCTTGAAGGATGCAAGCCAACCACAGAAATGGCTGATTCTCAAAACATAGACAGAAGATTTATTGCAGATTGGGAAAAGTACCATCTGAAAGAAGGTGTCCTCTACAAGAAAGCAACTGTAAGCGAGGAGGAGTTTGATCTCTTGTGCCTTCCACACAAACTGAGGGATGACATTTTCAAGGCCTACCATGCTGACCTAGGGCATCAAGGACGAGACAGGACATTATCCCTCATCAAGAGACGCTTCTACTCGCCAGGACTGGAACACTATGTGAAACAGAGGATCCAGACTTGTGGTCGCTGTATACGAAGGAAGACAGCCCCAGCAAGAGCCGCCGAATTGGTGAATATTACATCGTCAGCACCAATGGAACTTATCTGCATAGATTACTTGTGCTTGGAAAGATCCAAAGGCGGAATAGAGAACATCCTGGTAATAACAGACCACTTCACCAGATACGCACAAGCCATACCAACAAGAAACCAGTCAGCTTATACCACTGCCAAAGCACTGTACGAGAACTTCTTCGTCCATTATGGATTTCCGGCTAAGATTCACAGTGACATGGGGGCTAACTTTGAGTCCAAACTCATTAGAAAGCTCTGCGACATAGCCGGAATACAGAAGACACGTACCACCCCTTACCATCCGATGGGAAATGGCATGGTGGAGAGATTTAACAAGACCCTCTTGAACATGCTGGGAACTCTCCAAGAACATCAGAAGTCTGACTGGAAGGCTCACGTATCCACATTGACACATGCGTACAATGCCGCCATCCATGATAGTACAGGCTTTTCACCATACTATCTCATGTTTGGTCGGCATCCTAGATTGGCCATGGACGCCTTTCTGGGGATAGGATCTGGTGAAGATGTGCCAAAGTCAAAGCAGGACTACAGTGACCGACTGAAGGATCGACTCCAGTTTGCATACAAGAAGGCTGGTGAGAAGGCTAAGAAGACTGGAGAGACGTACAAAATGTACTATGACAGAAAGGTGCGCCACGCAGTTCTTGAACCTGGCGATCGGGTTTTGATCAAGAATATCGGGCTTACTGGTCGCCAGAAGCTAGCAGATAAATGGCAGAAGCAACCATATGTTGTAAAGAAACAGCCTATTCCTGACATACCCATTTACGAGGTTGAGAAGGAAAATAGCAGTGCAAAACCAAAGCTGTTGCACAGAAATATGCTCCTCCCTTTTATCGGGCTGCCAGGTCCAGATGAAGATGCCATTTGTAATCCTCCAAGAGATAGAAGAAGAGTAGAGAAGGAATTGGAGATAGAATCTGAAGATGAATACTATAGTGAATCATCAAGTTCAGATGACAGTTCAGATAGAGATTTAGATATTCAGCTGCGTCCTCCAAGATATCGCCTTCCAGGTCAAGGAGACGATAGCAAGAATAGCAAGAGAAGCCAACAAGCGGAACCAAGGCATGATGTGGCACCTAAACCTTTGAGAAGGGGAAATAGACCGAGACGTCCTCCAGAGAGATATCAAGCTGGTCAGAGGAACCAACAAACCACAGAGTATGTGTTCTACGTTGATCCACACAACGTAATATATGCGTAGCAGCAAGTCAATTGCTGAACAGAGAGTACAGAAAGGTTATCAGTGAAAATCAGGCTTTCAGATGTTTTATTTCATTTTATCAGACCAAGTTTCCCATAGACCTCATTCCTTTCCTATAGTTGTCATTATCATTCATTTTCCATCAATCATTCACTATTTCACTCTATCACATCACACATTCAAGGTTTTAAATATTCTTTCTGATATTGAAAGATTGCGTTTTAAATTTTGCATCCATGGATCAATATTTTTATTTTGCTAAGCATCATTGGGCATAATGACTTGATGAATGGTGCTTTTGTTACAGTTTGCAGACAAACTGTGTGCCAGCATTTATTAGATCGGGGTTTGATGATATTGATATTGCTTTAGGATTGTTTTGTTGTTTCATTGAAGACCGATCATTTTGACTTTCATTTATAATTGAAATATGTATGTGTTGAAGGTCCATATTATTTTTCCTTTTTCTTGAATGCTTTTGTGTACATTAGAATGTCGGGACGACATTCCATAAAGAGGGGAAGTATGTCATAGGCTGCATTTGATGCGATTTATTTGAAGTAAGGTCTGTCGTTGGCCGTACCGGTGCGTGGCCCTTCAATCGTAAACCGTACCATTTAGCTAGTTCCTACCGTCGTCATCCTTAACGTATAATGCGCTTTTCACGAAACACCACCCGTAATCGCATTAGTACCTTTCCCCTAAGATCCGACCTTTTCCAATACATACCTTCTTTCTTAACATAACAATGCATGAGCCGTTATATGGTGTTCACTTTTGTTACCTGCGCTCCCTGTATTTATGCCTCGGTGCACTTACGCCATAGCTACTAAAGAGACAAGTCCATACTATCTCTATGTCATGCCATTGCTATAGAAGTATATTTTATATATATATCAGGTATGTTGTTTTACTTATTATGTCGGATGTATCACTTTTGTACATAGTTTTGGATTTTGATAATTAAATGATGAGAATAGACAGTAGTTAAATTATAGCTGTGTGATGAAGCTGCAAGATAAACATTTTGCTTTAGATCGAAATCCGTACCATCATACCTACATTCATAGTTCATGATGCATTGTTGATTGCATTGTATTTGCTGTCTAATTAGTTTTGCATTGTTTCATAATTATGTATTTGGCACTTACGCCATAGCTACTAAAGAGACAAGTCCATACTATCTCTATGTCATGCCATTGCTATAGAAGTATATTTTATATATATTTCAGTGGACCAGATATGATTTAGATCATCTATATTGCCATTATCATCTTTGTATGTCATCATCATGGAACATCATCATCATTTGTTGTCTTGGTCCCATGGATTAAATTCATTTGGCCAGAATACTACAGTTCACTTGTGTGTTAAATCCAATGAAGAACCCTCGGGTTAATAACGACAGACGTTGACATAAATAAAGGAGAAATAAAAAAAAAACTGAGAAAGGTGTGCACATTTTTTTCGCACCTGCTTATTGCAGGGTGCGATATAGGGGTCCAAATTTCCGTTCGTTCGGCGTTCGTCCGTCCGTCCGTCAACATTTACGTCGAAGTTTGACATTTACGTCGAAGTTTTTGTTTTCTCTGCATTAGTGATAGCTATGACTGTGAAACCTTGCATAGTAATTGCCCTTGACATAGCCTTCAAGCACGCTCCTTGACCCAGTGCCCTTGACCTATATTTCACGGTCCACTGACTTTGAAAATTTTTACGTTGAAGTTTTGTCAACATTTACGTCGAAGTTTGGTTTTCTCGACATCAGAGATAGCTGCGAGTCTGAAACCTAGCATAGTAATTGTCCTTGACATACCCTTCAAGCACGCACCTTAACCCAGTGCCCTTGACCTATATTTTACGGTCCACTGACTTTGAAAATTTTTACGTCAAAGTTTGGTTTTCTCGACATCAGAGATAGCTGCGAGTCTGAAACCTTGCCTAGTAATTGTCCTTGACATACCCTTCAAGCACGCACCTTAACCCGGTGCCCTTGACCTATATTTCACAGTCCACTGACTTTGATAATTTTTACGTCGAAGTTTGGTTTTCTCGACATCAGAGAATTAGCTGCAAGTCTGAAACCTTACATAGTAATTGTCCTTGACATACCCTTCAAGCACGCACCTAAACCCAGTGTCCTTGACCTATATTTCACGGTCCACTGACTTTGAAAATTCTTTACGTCGAAGTTTGGTTTTCTCGACATCAGAGATAGCTGCAAGTCTGAAACATTGCATAGTTATTGTCCTTGACATGCCCTTCAAGCACGCACCTTGACCCAGTGCCCTTGAACTATATTTCACGGTCTATTGACTTTGCCCGATGCAGGTGCGATATCGACCTCCGCGGAGTTCTTGTACTGGTAATTTGCTATCTATAGGCTTGCTGAGGAATGTGCTTTGGACAGCTGATCACACCTGTCACTAACTTTGTTGATGGGCGTTAGGTGGTCAAATTAAAGCAAAAATGCTTTATTACAGCTGACTACAGATCAGCACAATTTAAGTCTCAGAAGAGGCATGCCCTAGTGATAGAATATAGGACCCTCACATGAGGGCTGATGGGTTCATTTAAGCTCTCCAGAGTTACCATGTAACACCAAAGAAATGGTGACACATCCCGACTTGACTGAAAAATTGTTGACTGGAACGTTAAGCCATGACCAAGCCAAATGAAACCAAATATAAGTCCTTAATGTTCTGTATGTTATAATTGAGCCACCGCATGGGAAAACCAACAATCTGCATAGGCGAAAACAAAGGCGCAGATCAGCTTTGCGGTAACCGCGAAGCTGATCAGCGCCTTTGTTTTCGCTACACTGATAGTACTATTTCTCCTCTACTTAAATCCAAAATTTTGAACTTCTAGCCTGCTCCTGTGACTTTGCAAGCTGAATTTGTGTCAGACCTGTTCGTAAACCACATTGTTGGTTTTCCCACAAGGTGGCTCAATTAGTTTTATTCCCTTGCAGACTGTAAGCTGGAGTGTGGACCTAAGGAGTTCTGCCTGTCCAACAAAGCCACAGGGGTGGAGAAATGTGTCAACAAACACAAGTTCAAAGAAAGGTAAGGCCAAGCATCATATGAGCCACAGCTGAAAATTGGTCTTCAGGGTTTCTGACCAGGTCTGACACAAACCAGCCTATGCAGTCACTGAAGAAGGCTAGAACTTAGAAACTTGCAGGGCTTGGGTCGATTACATTGCAATGCAATTGATTAAATTACAAATTACTTTGTCCAAAAATGTAATCGATTACAACTGATTACTTAAGGTTTTCCATGTAATCAATTAAATTACAATTACTTTGACAAGTAATCATATTGCTTTTGATTGCTTTCAGTATAGGTGCGACACACAGATGGTTTGACTTACTTTGCTTCAAAAATAAAGACACTGTTTTGCTGGGAAGTCATACTTTTGCTTTTGAATTTAGCAAAAAGCAATTTTTCTCATGATCTGGCACAAATGATACAGGAAAAAATGCATTGTGGTTAACAGATGAAACAATCGTTAGCTCAGCGTGGAATGTACTTTATGCAAATTGTCATCTGTAAATAACAAAGAAATTGCGTCAGACTTAATAAATGTTCTGACAAGTTACCGTGTTATAACAAATTACCATGAACATACATATGGGCCAAGATCTGGCAAAAGGGGTCTTATGGCCGAAAATTCAAAATTGAGTCAAAGAACAAGTCTAAGTATTTCCTGAAAATTTGAAAAGATAATCTTCACAAATAGCAAAGATTTTAATGGCATAAAATGTACTAGAATGCCCAAAGACCCCTCTTGTCAGATCTGAGCTCATATATTGAATATAAAAAGCAATGAATTATTGTTGTGAACATAAATGACATTTCTACAAAACTTTCAAAAAAGAAGTCAAAATAGACAATGCAAAGACAACTTCAGTAGCAGCCACCAATCTGAACAAAATCATAACCTTTTTACCATACTACCTAGACAATGGATGGACAGATGATTGCCTCAGGCATGAAAATCATCAACATTGTTATCCCACATAAAACATATGAGCTGCGTTGCGAGAAAACCGGTCTTCGGGGTTTCAGACCAGGTCTGACACAAACCGGCCTGTGCAGATCCAGGAGCTGGCTAGAAGCTTGAAATTTCAGATTTAGGAAGAAGAGAGATTGTACTATCTGAGTAGCGAAAACAAAGGCGCTGATCAGCTTCGGAGTTACTGTGAAGCTGATCTGCGCCTTTGTTTTCACATTGGCAAAAAATGGTTTTCTTATGATGTGGCTAATATAATAAGAGTTCTTCACAAAAAAAACCCACAACAATCAGTATAGGCAAAAACAAAGTCGCTGATCAGCTTCGCAGTAACAGCGCCTTTGTTTTCACTACATGGATATTACAATTCCTCCTCTACTTGTAGGCAAAATTTCAAGATTCTATCTTGCTTTTGTGACTGTACAGACCGATTTGTGTTGGACCTGGTCGGAAGCCCAAATTTTCGTTGTTTTTTTTTTCATGCGATGGCTCATAGTGGAGTCCTTCACAAGAAAACCTATGTTTGACATGGGCCTCCACTTGTCTAATAATTGCCTAGAACAACTACGGCATCCACTTCCCAGAGTCAGCTGCTGTGATGATATAATGCATCTAATCATTAGTTCTAATGTTTCAAGCCCCTAGCTGGTAACTGCATGGGGCAGTAGTGAAAGGTGTATGGGTCAGGAACCCTCAAGTCAGGTTTTCTCATGACAAGGCTTATAAAGACTTGGTGATTGATGACTCTCTCACCTGTCAAGTATCACAGTCATGCCTCATAACACATAACACATCAGTCCTGACTCATTGAATTCATGACAAGAGGGCCAAGGGAGTGCTACAGGTAAATTCTATTGCCAAGCAAGAAGTGAGTCATACAAAACCCTTCGTATTAACCCTTGTCCTGCTGAAATTACAATAAAAAATAGGGCTGAAATTGGCGGTGACCTTGCTTGGGACCCCATAATTCCACTTTATAAAGTCCGATTAGGCTGTAATTTTGACAGTAGACACGCCAATGGAGGCTGCCATTTTAACCATAATTCCCTAGCTGTCATGTGATTTCCAATATGGCAGTCACGTGACAAACTGGTGACCATTTCACATGCTTATAAAAAAAATCTTAGGAGATTAGCGCGTACTGTGTATGTTCCAGAAAGCAAATGGTTACATGACTAAAATCCTCATTCATTTCTGCATCTATACCACTACAAGTACTAATGATTTCCGAGTGACTGGCCAGGGTTCCCTAAAATCCTGTCAAAGTTGTGAGTGGAGTTTCTCAAGAGTGGAGTTTCTCAAAAACGAACCTATTGGATTGGGGTCGTCTCGGTCCTGATTTCTTGGACGTCGCACCTCGTAGGAACACCCGGAAAGAGAGTCGTATTTCTGTGGTCAAACTAGGGTTTATCTTGAATTGAAAAACACACAGTTTATGGTTTTAAAGGTTTTCTTGTGAGCTGGACAAGCTGTACATATTGACTACCCCCTCCAAAATGACAATTGGCAGGAACAGCAAGATAAGGGTTAAATTGATTGTCAGACTTTCAATCTACTGGACCTGGGTTTGAAGCTTACCTCCGCCAAGTTGTGTCCTTGATCCAGGCACATTCACTTCCCATAGGAAACCTTGGCTTTTTTTTTGACTGGCATGTTATGCCATAACTTAACCAGCCAACTGAAGTGGGAATTTAAACAGAACCAAAATGCAATACATGTACATGTAATGTAACTGAGGTTGATACAATCAAACAATATATGTACAAAATAGTTATGTACATGTACCATGATTGGTTTAAAACTGGGCATGCTGTCTGTAGGTAGTTTACAGAAATTGTTTTCAGTTCTAGAACAGTTCACCTTGGGCTGTTGAGGCCTGTTTCCCAACAGGGTTGCCATTGTTTCAAATTATGGGATACAATCAAACAATATATGTACAAAATAGTTATGTACATGTACCATGATTGGTTTAAAACTGGGCATGCTGTCTGTAGGTAGTTTACAGAAATTGTTTTCAGTTCTAGAACAGTTCACCTTGGGCTGTTGAGGCCTGTTTCCCAACAGGGTTGCCATTGTTTCAAATTATGGGATACAATCAAACAATATATGTACAAAATAGTTATGTACATGTACCATGATTGGTTTAAAACTGGGCATGCTGTCTGTAGGTAGTTTACAGAAATTGTTTTCAGTTCTAGAACAGTTCACCTTGGGCTGTTGAGGCCTGTTTCCCAACAGGGTTGCCATTGTTTCAAATTATGGGATACAATCAAACAATATATGTACAAAATAGTTATGTACATGTACCATGATTGGTTTAAAACTGGGCATGCTGTCTGTAGGTAGTTTACAGAAATTGTTTTCAGTTCTAGAACAGTTCACCTTGGGCTGTTGAGGCCTGTTTCCCAACAGGGTTGCCATTGTTTCAAATTATGGGATCGCTTTAATTATTAGACAATATACATGTATGTGTACCGTATGGTTGTTAGGACTTCTTCCATCTTTGACTATTTCTAGATATTCCATGGAAAAGAAGTACATGTATAAAGTAGCATGTATTTGTGTCAGGTCTTATAGAATATTTCAAGCAATATGACATGGTTAATTTAGCTTGCACCTAATTCTGAGAAGGTATTATAATACAAGAGATGATTAGATCTAATTATGACAGCTACAGATAGGCTTTCACATCAGGCAATCTCTAGAAGAAAACTTCATGCATAAAAGTACATTTATACTGTTATGCGACAATATGGATTTGATTAGTATTTGAGAGTTGCATCCTTTTGAAATTTGTTAGCTACAATGATGCTCAAAATTAAAAAAGCATACATTTCAATTTTCCTTTTTTTTTTTCCTTTTTCCTTTTTTTTTTTTTTTTTCTTTTTATTCATATACATGTACATGTAGTTGCATGAACCAGTATTAAGTTCATGTATCATATATTTGGATGAGAAATGGGAAAACGTATGCATTACACTTAACAATAAAAGACCAGAATCCAATTTCTGCTGAATTTGATTAGTGCTAAATACTTGTTTACATTCAGTTTTAGATTCTTTGTGGCTTTAATTACAGAAAAAGTCACATTATTATGACACCATATCAATATGAATTATTGAGCCGCCTCGTGGGAAAACCAACAATGTGGTTTCCGAACAGGTCCGATACAAACCGACCTGTACAGTCACAGAAGAAGGCTAGAAGCTTGAAATTTCGGATTCAGTAGAAGAGAAATTGTACTATCCGAGTAGCGAAAACAAAGGCGCTGATCAGCTTCGCGGTGACCGCGAAGCTGATCTGCGCCTTTGTTTTCGCCGATGCAGATTGTTTGTTTTCCCATGGGGCGGCTCATATGGAGGTGGGAATTAGCCAAAGTCTGATGTACTTTTGTTGCTATGCAGAATTGATAGAGTAACATTGTCTGAATCTAAAAAACCTCAAATAAGGAGGCCTCAAATAAGTTGGATCTTAGAATATCTTAAATCTTGAAGCCTAAATACCCGACCCCTCGAGTTAACATCTGGGGCTAGTTGTTCAAAATTAACGATGTCGTTAGTTTAAGATTCCTTAAAATTTCAAACATTTTTCTAAATATTTCATTATGTAACTCGGTTGATCAAGTGATGTGCAGTGTGAAGTGTAATTATCTTCAAGTACATGTATTCCTTCACATTTCAGCCGGCGGCTATTTAAAGCTTTTCACCATCGTAAGCAGTTTCTGAGGGACGAGATGAAGGGGGCCGACCAGAAACTCCTGGACATGAAGAAAGATCTGATGACGGCTGAGCACATGAGGGACGTCTATGACCTTATGCAACACTACAAGAAAGAACCAGTAACTAAGCCAGAGATGCTCAAACATGATATCAAAGTCAAGGTACATATTAAATTTGAGCTTTTGCACGAGAAAAGCATTAATATATCTTTTTTATATAGGTTTCTGACCAGGTCTAACACCAACCTGTTTAGTCATAGAAGAACACTAGAGGCTTGCAGAGAAACTACCATCCGAAAAGCAAAAAAAAAAAAAAAAAGAAAAAAAAAAAGAAAAAAAAAAAGTGCTAATCAGCTGTGAAGTTACTGCACAGCTGATCTGCACCTTTGTTTTCGCATTATGCATGTTCTTTTTCTTATCCGAAGGCCCATTTAGGAGCTGACTCGTGTATCTGTTCTTGATGTAAGAACTTACAATTTCAAAAAGGGCGAAGGCAGTTCCTAATCTGAGCAAGTAATCTTAAAACTTGTTGACTAGATTTCACACCGCGAGTCTTCACCCACATTTAGCTGCTGTAATTATAAAATGCAGCTGCAGCTCTTCATTGGCTCTTGGCTTTGCTAAGTAATTGGTCAACAAAACAACAAATTATGATTGCATAGAGATTACATGGCTATTTCCTACTACACTAGGGCTAATGAAATAGACAATGACCTGCAAATTAGCCCTGCAATCAACCGATATAAGACTGTATATGAGCCGCCTCGTGGGAAAACCAACAATGTGGTTTTCGAACAGGTCCAACAAAAACCAGCCTGTACAAGCACAGAAAAGAGCTAGAAGCTTGAAGTTTGGGATTTAAGTAGAATAGTCCGGCATGAACCCAAGATGACCGTGCAATAGCGTCTATAGAAAATGTTTTTGCAGAAATAAGTTGGTATGTGTATCCTGATTTGAAATCCGGATGATGCCAGATTGGCATCCTTGGGCAATTCAAGATGGCGGCCAAAATCCAATATGGCCGACAAAAGAAAGGTTTTTGATAGAATTTCGTACAGATATTTGATGAAACGCTAAATGTTTGCCTTAAAATTTAAGAAATAATAAAATTTAGCCTTTTTCATCAAAATACAACAAAATAAAAATAAACAAAATCAAGATGGCCATCAAAATCCAAGATGGCCGACGAAATAAGTGTTTTTTTAGAGAAATTGTTACATGAATGTTATGAAATGCTAATAGATGGCATTTAAAGGGGAGAAAACTTCAAGTTAAGACATTTTGCCATTACTACATGTATGCAACAAAAGGAAAATTAATAAAGATGGCGACTAAAATCCAAGATGGTCGACAAAATGTTATTCTATAGAATTTCATCAATATATGTGATAAAATATCAAAACAATTACGTTGAATATGCAGGAGTCATAAAGCTAGTGTTTCCCCCAGTCCAAAAAAAGGGCATGGTAAGGTTGCTAAAAAAGGGCACTTTTTAACGCACGTCAGTATGTCAAAAGGGCACTTTCAGCGCGCGTCGGCAAGCAAAAGGGCACTTTTAAGTTTATGCATTTAACACTTATTATATTTTCTCTATAATTTCAAATTTGCTTTTCAGCTTAAATTGTTATTTCCTCAATTTCCATGTTCCAGAGTTCACTTTTACCAGAGACAGCTTAGAAAGTTTCTCCCTCTGCCTCACATTACTTTAATACTGAATTAACCATAAGAAATAACCTCAATCATGATTTGTTTTAAAAAGTCAACTATAATTGAAACTAATTAAATGGCACACTTATATCACCATCACAATCTATTGACCGCAAAAGAGCAGTTAAGAAATAACATGAGTGTTATATGGATCCATTTTATGTAAATAGCACTTTTGGCCGCCATCTTGGACGCCATCTTGTATCTAACAAACTGTCCAATGATGAAATGATTCATATAATTTAATTTCACAATTTGTTGACCAAAAAAGAGCAATTTAGAAATAATACGAATGTTAGATGGGTCCATTTCATATAAATAACACGTTTGGCCGCCATCTTGGACGCCATCTTGATTTCAGCGAGTTGCCCAAGGATGCCAGAGTGGCATCACTTGGTTTTGTAATGCACTATGTATCCTCTTTCAAAAAATGCAAAAACATTTTCTATAGACGGTATTGCACGCTTTGGCTGATATTTTAGGTTTCTGTGCCGGACTAGAAGAGGAATTGTACTACAGAGTAGCGAAAACAAAGGCGCTGATCAGATTCGCGGTTACCGCGAAGCTGATCTGCGTCTTTGTTTTCACCTATGCAGATTGTTGGTTTTCCCATGCGGCGGCCAATAATTGACTTGAATCTGTCAGATGTCTGGGTTTTCAGCCAGGTTGAACAGGTGCATAAATGAAGTTGTTTATGGCATATGATTTATCACAGCATGAGGCACATATTAGATCTTCTAGGTTGACATTTAAAGGTAAAATATCTGCTAATGAAGTTACTTATTTTTACCTCTTCATGACAAAGCTGGCTCTGAAGTGTTTACATATTCGACATCAAAGATACTGATCAGCTGTTGTTTTGCCTTTTAAAATAGTACAAATCTTCCTGTTAGTACTTTCTGTAAATCTGACATTTTAAGCTTCTAGCCTTCTTCTGTGGTTGTGTAAGTTCTGGTTGGGAACACAACAGATAGGATTTCTTGTAATGTAACTTATTTTAAATGTCACTGATGATGTACTGTTACTTGCATTGAATAATAAACAGCACAACAGATAAGGATAGAATTAGAGCAATCATTATGCATATGTCTTCATAATATACACCTTCATAAAGCAGTACTAGAAAGAAGTCAGTAGATGTTTTAAAGGAGAATCCGCACAAGTGTTCCAGCAAGCCTGACTGATATAAAGCTTACAGTGTTTTGAAGAAAAAAAATGAATTTCTTAATACCCAGATTTCGATTTCTAGCTCTTCTGAGCCATTATGACAAGGTGAGCTAAACCATATGTCATGACAAGGTGAGCTAAGCCATACAAGTCATGACAAGGTGAGTTTAGCCATATGAGTCATGACAAGGTGAGCTAAGCCACATGAGTCATGACAAGGTGACTTTAGCCATGCGAGTCATGACAAGGTGAGCTAAGCCATACAAGTCATGACAAGGTGAGCTAAGCCATATGAGTCATGACAAGGTGAGTTTAGCCATACGAGTCATGACAAGGTGAGTTTAGCCATACAAGTCATGACAAGGTGAGCTAAGCCATATGCGTCATGACAAGGTGAGTTTAGCCATATGAGTCGTGACAAGGTGAGCTAAGTCATGTGAGTCATGACAGGGTGAGTTTAGCCATATGAGTCATGACAAGGTGAGCATAGCCATATGACAAGGTGACCAAGCCATATGACAAGGTGAGCTTAGCCATATGGGTCATGACAGGGTGAGCTTAGCCACATGGGTCAACAAGGTGAGCTTAGCCATATGACAAGTGAAATGGCCTGATGATAGAGCATCAGACTCACAGGTTCCATCCCCACTCATGATGCCATGTTAGTGCTCTTGAGTAAAACACTCCCCAGAGTACTGGTTAATATCCAAGAAGTCCCGACATGACTGAAAAATTATTGACTGTGATGTTAAACCTCAATACAAACTAGAAAATGTGTTTATGAAACACTATGCCCCCAACTGTTACATCACTTTCAAGATGTGACAATGTCTGAAAATTGAAAAGTTCAAATTTCACCAAAAAATGAAAAAAATTAATCTGAGGAGTATATCCCAGCCACATTCATATCTTCAAAGCATGGTCACAATGTGTTTAAAGTTTCAAAAGTATTGGTATTAAACTGCAGGAGGAGTTGTGCACACAAGGTACCCGCTACCCATTCCCTATAATGCCCGTAAAAATGACTAAGTTCAAATTGTGAAAAAAAATGACAAAAAATAATCTGAGGATTATATCCAAACAATATGCATATCTTCAAAGCATGGTCACAACATCTGTAAAGTTTCGGGAGAATCAGTATTAAACTGTAGAAGGAGTTGCGCCTGCAAGGTACCCACTGCCCATTCACTTTCGTTGTCAAAATGCCCGAAAAATGGCTAAGTTCGAATTGCGAAAAAAGTGACAAAAATTAATCTGAGGATTATATCCAAACAATATGCATAATCTTCAAAGCATGGTCACAACATCTGTAAAGTTTCAAGAGAATCAGTATTAAACTGTAGTAGGAGTTGCGCACACAAGGTACCCACTATCTGTTCACTTTATAAAGAATTAAAAAGGGACTCAACTCTTACAGAATGGGCCCCTAGCCCCTTGAATTTACCTGAAAGAAAAAAATATGGGTCCTCTTAATTTTCATATACAAACTACATACCAAATTTCAAGATCCTAGCTCTAACGGTTCCTGACAGTGCTAAGCGTAACTCACGCACTGCACTGCACAGACGGACAGAGCCCAACCAATATGCCCCTTCAACTTCTTCGAAGTTGGGGGCATAACAAAGGAAATATTTCTCACAAAGTCTAATGGCAAAGATTGCTCAAGCGTCGTCCCCATTTGAATGAGTAGAGTTATTTTTAACATGTACCAAAATCTTGCATGTTCTTTCATTTACATGTATGTATTCTGTATGTATTTCTATTACAGCCTGTTGACATAGTGAAGGCCACAGAGGTAAAGGAAGGAAAATCATCCAGTGCTGATGGTATGTTGACTTCTGAAACTTCTTTATCGAAACAAACTTTAACATGTTAAAAAGACATCCAAATATATCATTAGCACCAGCAATGCTACTTTTGTAAGCATAGACATGACTCCACATTTTGCGACAGAACTATTGCATCTGCATGGCAGTATTGTAACGAAAGCCGAGCCAAGCCACAGCAATCCCCGTCGGTGGAAAAGCATGCTCATCCACCAAGGGTGGTTTACTGCGCTATATACCCAACACTTACTCGATTCACAAAGTCTCGAGTTTGAAATTTGTATATTTCCAAGGGAGACTATCCCGTCACATTACTTCCCCCTCCGAGAAGACTCGTCCCGAGTATTGGCCTGGGAACTACATGGGTAAGGCAACTCCGGTCTGGCAGTTGTCATCATCCCACCGCTGCCACAAAATGTAACGAACAGCCGAGCCAAAGCCACAGCAATCCCCGTCGGTGGAAAAGCATGCTCATCCACCAAGGGTGGTTTACTGCGCTATACTTACTCGATTCACAAAGTCTCGAGTTTGAAATTTGCATATTTCCAAGGGAGACTATCCCGTCACAGTATGCATGCAAGAATGCATGGCAGTATGCATGCAAGAAAGCTGTTTTTTTTTACATTTCTTTCAGTGGAACATAACCTTATGGAATAATGATTCCATGTAAACTTTGCTTTAAGTCATACCTGTGATGATGATTGCTTTTCTGTAGCTCATCTCGTATATATCAAAGTTGTACATATTCAAGCTGTACAATTGAATGTTTAAGCTGTTATACCATAAAGAGAATGGACTAAAAAAGAAAGTAAAGTGATTTTATCTTGTAACTTTCTTCCAGAATGCCGACCCCGTGAGATGTATGAACTAAGGAAGCGCCTATCTGGCTATTTCGTCCTGATCCACACCGAGAGCCGACAGAAGCACCACCACATGAAGCACCTCAAGGACGACCTGAAGAAACATCACAAAGGGCACAAGGATGGGAAGAGAGGAAAGAGATCTGTTCATGACACCACTATTGAAACTGAATCTCGTAAGTTTGTAGCCTGTCGGTTCTGCCTGTAATGGTAATTTGGCAAGTAAATTTGTTCCTAGCTCGTTAGGGATTGACCTAATGCTGGAAAGAGAAGGAGATCTTTATGTAAGAGCACTATTGAAATCAAATCTTGTAAGTTTTACCATGCTTCTATGTGGGACTGTGGGTGTCATATGAGCCGTGTCATGAGAAAACCAACAATGTGGTTTCCGAATAGGTCCGACACAAACTGAGCTGAGAAGCCTCCGTGGCGCAGTGGTTAAGCCACTTGCCTTGTAAACCAGGGGTCGCAGGTTCGATCCCGGGCTTCTCCAGTCCTTTGGATTGAGACTATAAACCGAGGTCCCGTCTCCATATGACCTTAGCTGTTGGTGGGACGTTAAACCCCAATCAATCAAACAAACTGAACTGTACAGAAGATGATTAGAGGCTGGAAATTTTGGATTTAGAAAGACGAGGAATTGTACTATCCATGTAGCGAAAACAAAGGTGTTGATCTGCTTCGCAGTTAGATCGGTGCCTTTGTTATTGCATATGCAAATTGTTGGTTATCTGTTATATTCTTTGTTTACTGTAGTCAAATTGTGAAATTAAAAAGTTGTGATTGAAATATTTTCTGAAATATGAAATCATTGATCTCAAATTGTTGGCAATGTTATGGACAAGATTTAGCTCTCCACCCCCATTCCCCATGAGATTTAACCCCAGCAATATGCATTGTCACATATAGAAATGGGCCCCTGTCCATTGGGGGTCAAGAGAAATAGATGGACTGCTTCAGCTTATGCCTCAAGGCAAAGCTTCTAATTTACAGACCGACCATCTGATTACTGGTTAACTGCTCAAGTCTGAGCCTGCCCAGGAAAAGTGGTTTAGTCAAACCATCCATACATATAAACCTCAATGGCTTCATTGCCTGGTTATATATATGAAGCACATTTTGAGTGTCAAGACATCTTAATGTTGGGTAAGAGTCCCATAAAATGGAGGCAACGTCCCGAAATGACCTTTGCTGTTGACTGGGACGTAAAGCATAAATTCAAACAAACAAATTCAAACATATAGAAACATTCAGATAACTGAAGTAGATGTTATAAAACAATTCACAGACCTTGATCTCTAAAACCTGAAATCTTGAGTACTGCTATAAATATTCCAGATGGTCACTGTAAATGTTCCAAGTCAATCATGTGGGAGTTCCGTAAGCAGGACGCCAGCCAGGACGGTCACCTGACACACGAAGAATTGGCCCCTATGGAGGGGAACATGAGGGAACCATGCATGAAGCCGCTCTTCAAGTCATGTGACAAAGATAATGATGGCCGACTCACCCGGGGGGAATGGTGCTGTTGTCTAGCTGACATAGGTTAGTAGGTGATGGTCATAAGTGACAAGACTCGATGGTCATAAGTGACAAGACTAATAATACTAATACTACACATGCACAATGTAATGTACATAAGACCCTTTCCAATATACAAATGGATAAGCAGACAAAAAATAATCAGGTCATACATTCTTGTGGGGCAGACTAATTGTGCAGGAATAACTGTTTTGATTAACTTTTCAAAGCTAAATATAGTATCGGGAACTTAAGAAATAATTTTGAAGTTGCTTCAAAATATTTTTGGTGATTGCTGTATACTACTTCCCTAAAACTTTATTTCAATTTTGTGAAATCTAACGGGTCTATTGTTTTGTGCTGTTTGAAATAATTATTGCATTTCAGTTTTATGGTTTAAATGGAGAATGAATGTTTTGTCATCATTTCAGTTGCTCCCTGTGCCGAGAAGAAAAGATTGACAGATCCAGGTAATATAAGAATCCATCATTCGTGTCAGGTATGGATAGACAAATCTGTCCCGAGGGTCACATTTTGGCATCACGAGGCGAGGAGGTTCGCCTCGTGATGCCAAATTGTGACCCGAGGGACAGATTTGTCTATCCATACCTGACACGAATGATGGATTCTTTTTCTTGCTCACCTTAATGCAGCGAAGATTGATTTTTATACTATTTACCTAGAAAAATGATGAAATCGCGGCGTCCGCCATTTTGATTTAAAACGTTTTGACGTCATCGTGACGTGTGCGCTTAACGACGAAATTACGTGACGTCCTATACAACCAGTGTTAAAAAAGAACACTTGAACGCAGGGTGCGACTGGGGTGAGATAACGAGGGTGAGATAAGAATTTCTCACATGGGGTAAAACATAGGATTTCTCTATCTGTTGTGCAAGAAAACTTTTTCTCATTCTTTGTCCAGGACATAATGAAGTTGGCAACCAGACAAGTTTTTAAGCAATGTGTATCCTACTTTAGTTACATTTGCTGTGAAAATTTATAGATATACACTTAGCACTACCCAAAGTGTTTATGTAATAGAGAACTCCTGTTGAAAGACCAAAGAAGTAGGATACCAATCTTGGGCATAATAACGGAAACAAAGGAAAAGAACCATGCATGCTTCTTGGCAATCCCTTGTAAGTCCGTTTTTACTCCACAGCTGATCTGTGTCTTTGTTTCACATATGTGAAAAACCAGTTTTCTCATGATGGTGCTTATTAGCTCACCTGAGCGGAAGGCTCACAAGGTGAGCTTATAGGATGATCCGTCGTCCATCCGTCGGCGTCCACAATTTCAAAGATCTTCTTCTCTGAAACCGCTTAGCCACTCAAGTTGAAATTTTATGTGGAGCCTCCTTTAGTAGCATTGAAATTTTGTTTGCGATATTTTGGTCACATGACCAAGAAGGCCGCCATGCCCAATATATGGTAAAAACCCTTCAAAAATCTTCTTCTCCAGAACTGGTGGGCCGATTTCCATGAAACTTGGTATGTAGCATCGGTGACTCCAGCCCATCATAGTTTGCTAAAATGATGACCCTGGGATGACGACCTTTTTTGCAGCAAGGTCAATTTTGGAAACATAGGCTTTTACTTGTGATTAGGCGAAAACAATGGATATTTTGGAAACTATTGCAGCCTGAGACTTGAAAACTGCTAGATGCAGATAACTAATTGAGTCAATGAAGGTATGTAATTTATTAAGATCAAGGTCATTTCTTATCCTTGACCCAAGGTCTTTTAAATATCAAAATGAAGTCACAATTTCAAAGATCTTCTCTGAAATCGCTAGGCCGATTAAGTTGAAATTTTATGTGGAGCCTCCATGGGTAGGGGGAATGAAAGTTTATTCAATGGGATTTTGGTCACATGACCAAGATGGCCGCCATGCCCATATATGGTAAAAACCCTTCAAAAATCTTCTTTTCCAGAACCGGTGGGCCGATTTCCATGAAACATGGTATGTAGCATTGGGGACTCCAGCCCATCATAGTTTGCTAAAATGATGACCCTGGGATGACCTTGACCTTTTTTGCAGCAAGGTCAATTTTGGAAACATAAGCTTTTACATGTGATTAGGTGAAAACAATTGATATTTTGGAAACTATAATTGCAGCCTGAGACTTGAAAACTGCTAGATGCAGACAACTAATGGAGTCACTGAAGGTATATAATTAATTAAGGTCAAGGTCATTTCTTATCCTTGACCCAAGTTCATTGAAATATGAAAACGAAGTCACAATTTCAAAGATCTTCTTCTTTGAAACAGCTTGACCGATCAAGTTGAAATTTTATCAGGAGCCTCCTTGGGTAGTGGTATTGAAATTTTGTTCGCGATATGTTAGTCACATGACCAAGATGGCTGCCATAAAACTTTGTAAGTAGTATTGGGGACACCAGCCCATCATAGTTTGCTAAAATGATGACCCTGGGATGACCTTGTCCTATTTTAAGGCAAGGTCAATTTTGGAAACATAGGCTTTTACATGGGAAAAGGTGAAAACAATGGATATTTTGGAAACTATTGCAGTCTGAGACATGAAAGTTGCTAGATGCAGACAACTAATGGAGTCAATGAAGGCATGTAATTAATAGAGGTCAAGGTCATTTATTGTCTTTGACCCAAGGTCACTGAAATGTCAAAATTAAGCCACAATTTCAAAGATCTTCTCCGAAACCCCTTGGCTGATCAAGTTGAAATTTTATGTGGAGTCTGCTGGTGTAGAGGCATTGAAATCTTGTTCAAGATATCTTGTTCACATGACCAAGCTAGCGGCCATGTCCATATAATATGGTTAAAAACCCTTTAAAAATTTTCTTCTCCAGAACCAGTGAGCCACTTCACACGGAACTTGGTTTGTAGCACCGGGGACTCCAGCCCATGGTAGTTTTGCTAAAATGATGATCCTTGGATGACCTTGACCTATTTTACGACAATTTTGCGACTATTTTTGGAAACATAGGCTTTTACATAGAAAAAGGCGAGATAATGGATATTTTAGAAACTATTGCAGCCTGAGATCTGAAACTTGGCAGACGCAGACAACTGATGAAGCCAATAAAGGTGTGTGAGTATTCAAGGTCAAGATCATTTCATGATGACTAAATGCTCCAAGATCAGGCTTCAGGTGAGCATTTCAGAACCAATGGTCCTCTGGTTTAATACTTGGCCTGACAGGCTTGACAGCAAAATGCTACAGGTCTGTTTTATATTGTAGCTGACTGGGTCCCGCGTTGTGACAAAGAAGGTTACTATGAGAGAGAGCAGTGTCATGACAAGTCAGGATATTGCTGGTGTGTAGATCTGAATGGTAATATGTTACACGGAACAAAGAAATATGGATCAGCTCACTGTGGTAAGTTCAGAATGAAATAAGTAAATGGTTTAATTCATTTTAGGTAACTTTGACCATTGTTTAGGTACTGCACATGACATTGCAACACTATACAATTGTTGCCCTTGAGTGAGAGTGACATGACGATTTGTTCACCCGAGGTAGGTAATATTACCCAAGGGCGAGGGTGAACAAATTGTCATGTTACCCTCATGACACAATCATGTGACTACAAGTGCAACTGCACATTTTGGCAGATGACGTCAGAGGGTAATATGATCATGCTTATGACAGAGAATAGCACCCTCCACGTGCCCTGTAAACAAACTTGTGACTATAAGTGCAGCTGCACTTTTTAGGTACATATGACGTCTGAGGGTAATATGATCATGCGACATGACAGAATAGCACCCTCCTTGTGCACTGTAAACAGACTCGTGACTACAGGTGCAGCTGCACTTTTTAGGTACATATGACATCAGAGGGTAATATGATCATGCAACATGACAGAATACCACCCTCCGCATGACCTGCTCTGGACCAGTCAAAATTTACATTCAGCCAATGAATATTAATGAGGTATAATAATTTCTTTTATTGTCCCTTTATGTGAGGTTGTAGTACAGTTACTATGACTATTTTATTAACCCTTGCAAAGTTATACATGTACAGGTCAACCTCATTATAACGCTATCTTTGGGGTCCATGGAAACAGACCGTGTTATAGGTGAACCGTGTTATAATGAGGTTATTTACAATAGGCATATAGCAAAATAATCATTTTGGGAGCCAGGACATGGCCGTGTTGTATTGAAAACCGCATTATAATGAGGCGCGTTATAATGAGGTTCAACTGTAGTTTTGTTTCGCCAGAGCGTCTTGTTAAAAATGCAAGCACTTTGTTTCATGTCAAATGCATAAATTTGGTGAATTGACTCCTCCGCCAGTAAGGTATAGCCACGCCCACCCCTATTTCCTTAGACAAACATTGTGTTTTTGCACCTACATTTACCTGTAAAAAGCACGTGTTGGTTTGTTTGTCTAATCCACGTGTTGTCTAACCGTCAATGACCGTTAGCTAATGTGCTGATTTGAATGGTCAATATAAAATGAATATTAATGATGGGTGGTTTGACGGAGGACTCCATTGCCAAACAAAACTGATTTGGGTATGAATCTACTGTCATTGAGCATCACAATATCAGATTATGGAAATAAAAAAAAAAGTATCATTTTAGGCATAACTACAATGTAGTTCGCTGTTGTAAATAGTTTGAACTTTGTTCTGACAGTTCTTTACATGATTGTATAATCTTTTACAGGGCGATTTGACCCAAATGGGAGATTGATCAAGTTTTAAGGGGACAAAATAGGACTCTATGAAGAAACAAAGGAAAACTGGATTGTGGCAGTCTAGAAGATCTACATCTTAACTGGCATAATTAACATTTGCAACTTCATTTTATTCATTTCATACAAATCCAGTGTTTAATCATAGCCATGAGAGCTGCGACGCCAGAAAACAGGTATCCGGGGTTTCAGGCCAGGTCTGACACAAATTAGCATGTGAAGCTACAGAAGATGGCTAAAAACTTGAAATTTAGGGAGAAGAGGAATAGTACTATCCGTGTAGCGAAAACAAAGGCAACGATCAGCTACAGTTACTGCGAAGCTGATCTGCGCCTTTGTTTTCACACAGGCAAAGATCTGGTTTTCTCATGATGCGGCCCATGTATAATGTTGTGATCGCTTTGGAAAGTGTAGAATTTTAAATGACTCCTTAATAGTTAATAGAAACCCATAAATTACATGGATTTTAAGTGGGTATCAAAATATAAGTTAAACAAAGGTTAGCGGTATCAACTTTACTTATGATACTAAAAAGATGTTTGGTTTGAACAATTAACATTTTGCAAAAAGATTTTTTATTTGAAACGCTTAGGATAGCATTAATTTTCTCAATTTAAATACCAATATTGAAAACATTCCAAAACAGAATCTCGAATATAGCCCAGGACATTAATATCACATTTTCTTGCACATCAGACAGAAATTGCCATACTTTTTGCCTGGGTGATAAAATTGCATCTCACCCAGGTGTTCTCACCCAGGCAAAAAAATTGCGCAAAACCTTGAAATAAACCAGATTTTGGGGGTTGTTGTGCAAGAAAAAGAATCTAATATGGTGTTCTGTTCTAGATGGAAGTTTCCAACCCTCGGGATGACCGTGCTGAGCGGAACCTCGGCGGAGCCTCGGTTCCACTCAGCACAGTCATCCCTTGGGTTGGAAACTTACATCTAGAACAGAACCCCATATAAGATTCTTATAGTCTTTTTGAAGATTTGCAGGTTGTGTACATATTCACCGATGTTCATAGAGATGTTATTTTGAGCAATAAGCTTTTATCTGCCATATTCAGATATTTTTATATTCCATTCCACCTGTTAATATATTTAAATGTTTTTAGATCCCACAAAGTGTATGTTTGCACTATAATAAAGCTAGCTTTTCATGTTTGTAACTACTTGTTGATTCTCAGATAATTGGAAGAGGCAAGTTGGTTGTTTGATGAATTGAATGTTCTTCATCCCTGAAAAATGCTTATTGGATGCTCAAAAAATTCACCATATGAGTTAACGTGCTTTGAGCTGATGTGAACACATGCATGAATCAGCTGTATAATGATGCATGCTGGTTACAGACTTTGTCCATGACTAGATTATAGAGGCTTCTGTTACTAAACGTCAGGGCCCAGTTGTTAAAAATTAACAAAGTTGTTAGTTAATGATTTGTTAAAATTTCAAATGGCAATATTACCAATAGTTATTTTTGTTGAAAAAATGTGAGAACCCTTTGCAATGCAAAGGATTCTCACATTTTTTTTTTTTTCAACAAAAAATAACAGTGTATTTGCTTTTTAAGTTGATATATAGTTAACAAATTGAGGGCTTAACAACAGCATTAAGCTAACAAAGTTTTGAACAACTGGGCCCAGGTATGTTCCATGGCAAACAGCACAGTTTTTGGCCTACCTGACTGGAAGTCGTTGAGACATTTTTTCTCCTAAAATTGATTAACAACTTTAGAAGGGGGTACTTACCATCAAACACCCAGGTTATCTTTTCCTCTGATTGTCAACTGCATTGTTATACATGGTGCTTGGATTTTTGTATTTTAAAAATGATTTTTTTTTTTTTCATACCAATGTTGTATCTTAGCCTTGCATTCCATTGTGCCTTTAAAGAATTGGCTTTTCCTCACTTGAAATTTGATTCAAAATGAGCAACAAAATGAGTAAGGTGGTCTCTCTTCTTTTGAGGTTTTGCATCATTGTCACAATTTTTAGCCTTGTGCACCATATGCCAGCTTTGTAATATTTGAGCCGCCTCGTGGGAAAACCAACAATGTGGTTTCCGAACAGGTCCGACACAAACCGACCTGTACAGTCACAGAAAAGAGCCAGAAGCTTGAAAATTTGGAGTTAAGTAGAGGAGGAATTGTACTATCTGAGTAGCGAAAACAAAGGCGCTGATCTGCGCCTTTGTTTTCGCATATGCAAATTGTTGGTTTTCCCACGAGGCGGCTCATTTATCAACAACAGAAATACAAGTAATGCTCACACTACTGAAGTTTTCTTTGCATTGGCATTAATTCATTTCTGTTTCAGATGTTATAAATTTATCAAAGGTCATATACACCTGTCAGTATCTCTTATTCATGTATTGCAATAACAAGAGAGAAAATCACTGCTTTAACTGGTTTTGTTGCATCTCTTGGTATCTGGATAATTAGAGAACTGACTCAAAATTCAGCTTTCTAAAGAACTTTCTAAAGAACTATGCTAAATTTACAAGAGTACCAATTCACTTCTACTTTTAATTGAAACAATATTAGATATTATTTTCTGTCATTACATCATATAATTGACTTTATCATATGACATAGCTTTTCAAGTGGATAACGTCATGTAATAAATATATTTTGACTATATGTGCATTCAGAATTTTGCAGACATTCCTAATGTCGTTGAACAACAAAGTAAATTTTCTTTGAAAATATGTCCACTTTAAGGCAAAGAAATCCTTTTTTTGAAGCCATGTGAAAAAAACATCTTACAGTCATGGTCGTTTATGAAATCTATAAAACTTTCATCGAAAAAATTTCATATGAAATGACCATTTGTGTAAGATGCTGTGTACGCCAAATACAGAAATGAGCCACCTCATGAGAAAACCAACAACCTGCGTATGCAAAAACAGACGCAGACGCTGATCAGCTTCGCGGTTACCGCGAAGCTGACTGATCAGCTTCGCGGTAACCGCGAAGCTGATCAGCGCCTCTGTTTTCGCTATACTGATAGTACAATCCCTCTTCTTCTTCTATCCAAAATTTCAAGCATCTAGCATTCTTCTGTGCTTGTGCAGCTCCGTTTGTGTTGGACCAGTTCAAAAACAAGATTGTTGGTTTTCCCACGAGGCGGCTCAAATCTCATGAATATCAGACCACATTTCCTTGCTTTACTTGG
Source organism: Rugalucina vietnamica (assembly GCA_964017185.1). Classification (NCBI taxonomy): domain Eukaryota; kingdom Metazoa; phylum Mollusca; class Bivalvia; order Lucinida; family Lucinidae; genus Rugalucina; species Rugalucina vietnamica. The sequence continues at coordinate 4,878,622 of OZ024871.1, read as the reverse complement.
GTGACCAGGAGTTCTACGTTGAGAAGCAAACAACTACAGACAAATCAGTTTGCAGATAGATGAGCCGCCTCATGGGAAAACCAACAATCTGCATATGCGAAAACAAAGACGCAGATCAGCTTCGCGGTGACCGCGAAGCTGATCAGCGTCTTTGTTTTCGCTACTCGGATAGTACAATTCCTCCTCTACTTAACTCCAAAATTTCAAGCTTCTAGCTCTTTTTTTGTGACTGTACAGGTCGGTTTATGTCGGACCTGGTCGGAAACCACATTGTTGGTTTTCCCACGAGGTGGCTCATATGTTTACATCTTCATAATTCACTGTAAAAAGCAATATCATGTATGTATTATATGAGCCGCGACAAGAAAACTGGTCTTCTGGGGTTTTCAACCAGGTGCGACACAAATCAGCCTGTACAGTCACAGAAGCAGGCTAGAGGCCTAAAATTTTGGCTATAAGTAGAAGAGGAAATTCAATGGTACTATCCGATTAGCGAAAACAAAGGCGCTGATCAGCTGTGCAGTCACAGCACAGCTGATCTGCGCCTTTGTTTTCACATACGCAAAAATCCAGTTTTCTCATGATGTGGCTCATATATTCTTGTTGATCGCCATAGAATGTGTACCTGTGTGATAATTTTGTGTCATTATTTTAAGTGCTACAGTTATGAAAAAGTTTTCAGTATATAAATAAACTGAAACATGAAAGTCAGCAGTTGATTTCAACCATTTATGTAACTGTATTGTCTATTTGCAGAATTATTCGAAACAACGAAATTACTTTGCAAAATATATAATTTATTATTTTTTTGCTCTGATAGTTCCTGTACTTCAAAAGCTTGAATATTAAGTGACCATTCATCAATTATCAGTTGAGCCGCAGCATCGGAAAACCAACAATCTTCATAGGCGAAAACAAAGGCGCAGATCAGCTTCGCTGAAACTGCGAAGCTGATCACACCTTTGTTTTTGCTACACAGATTGTACAATTACTCTGCTTTCTAAATCCAAAATTTCCAGCCTCTACCCATCTTCTGTGACTGTACAGGTCGGTTTGTGTCGGACCTTGTCGGAAACCCACATTGTTGGTTTTCTCATGCACAGGCTGAAAAACAAAGAGCAATGACCTCAGAATATCTGTTTTGGCAATCACTGACCAGGTCATACACAATCTATGCTGTGTAGCCATATGGGACTGCTCTATGTTTGAATTTCAAGATTAACAAAAGTCTAATGTTACCTACCGAGTGAAATGGACCCTGATCACGCATACCAAGGCTGTATTTAGGCTTTCATTTAATTGTTTTCAGCAATTTTTATTGAAGTTTTATTTCAAACAGCATCATTCTTGTTTTTACTTCATTTTTTAAATCATGGGAAACAATTTTTTAATCATTTAAGATGATAGATTTTTAGCTTGACTGCACGAAGTGCATAGAGCTATTGCAGTCACCCCGGTCGTCCACGTTCCCGTGCGCGTCACACTTGCGTTAAAGTTTTCTAGAAGTCCATATCTTGACAACCACTCACCAGAAAGCATTCATACTTAGACCATAGATACCCTGTAGGTTCAGTGACTTTGCCTTATATCTCGGCTTTCAAGTGGTTTATGAACAAACTTCTTTCACACTGTGTTTGCGTATGACAAGACCTTTGACCCTAAAGTAGTCCTAGGTCAATATGACCTAATTTCACGGTTCAGTGATTTGCCTTTATATCTCGGCACGCAATTAGTTTATGAACATACTTCTTTCACGATATGTATGAGTATGACAAGACCTTTGACCGTAAAGTATTCCTGGGTCACTGTGACCTAATTTCATGGTTCAGTGATTTTGCCTTATATCTCGACACTCAGTTGGTATTTTTTCATACTTCTTTCTGATTATGAATGAGTATGACCACACCTTTAACCCAAACATACTTATAGGTCACTATGACCTAATTTCATGGTTCAGTGATTTTGTTTTATATCTCAACACTGAATGGGTATATGATCATTTTTCTTTCACATTATGAGTAAGTATCACTAGACCTTTGACCTGCAATACTTATAGGCCAGTGTGACCTTTTTTCACAGTTCAGTGATTTTGCCTTGTGTCTTGGCACTCAGTTGGTATATGAACACACTTCTTTCACAATATGAGTGAGACCTTTAAATCTTAGGTAGTTATAGTTAACTTTCATGGTTCAGTGATTTTGCCTTATTGCATCAAGGCAAAAAGATGTATGAGCATAATGCTTTGGGTTACTGGTCGGGTTTGGCCTTATGTTTGACAAAGGTCAGAAGCAGTCGAGCACGCTGTCCTGCGACAGCTCTTATTATATCTGAATTTACTTTTATAATATGAATATAGAATCTTTTGCCAAAACATAATTAAATGAAGTGCTCAAATTATATATGAGCCGCCTCGTGGGAAAACCAACAATCTGCATATGCGAAAACAAAGACGCAGATCAGCTTCGCGGTAACCGCGAAGCTGATCAGCGCCTTTGTTTTCGCTACTCGGATAGTACAATTCCTCCTCTACTTAACTCCAAAATTTCAAGCTTCTAGCCTGCTTCTGTAGCTGTACAGACCGGTTTGTGTCAGACCTGTTCGGAAACCACATTGTTGGTTTTCCCACGTGGCGGCTCACATCACTGTGATGTTGTTGTTGTAGTGGTCATGTCAGAAAAAAAGGAGTCTTAACAAATGTGTAAAGAAACTAAAGTATGATCTACGGTAACTATACTATTGGCATTTAGTTCAGCATATTTTGATTGTAATTTCAATGTTCCAAACTTCAGCATATCACAACAAAAATATGAACTCAGGAGGCTCACATCAACACCATAATTATGCGAAAAAGTGAAATAACACAAAAAGGAGTCAAAAAATTATCACTGTTTGTTAAATGAACCTTTGTAAAGTATTTCATTATAATGCCTTGGTCACTGTGTAGGTGATCAGAACTGCCTTTACTTTTTAATGTTTGGATCTGCATTTTCTTTTTCTCCTAAGAATCATGATATATCATGTCTGACACTGAATAGAACCGGGTAATCCAAATTCAAAATTCAAAATGTGCTTAACTTTAAGTTAATATTATATTATCATGTTACTATTATTTATTACAGGTATATTTTTTGATATTTCCAATTTTTAGAGAAAATTGTATTCAGAAAAACAGTTGAAACAGTAATAAATCAATTTTAAACAAACAGGTACTTAGTTGTTATTGAAGGAAATACCTATGTCTCCAGATGAATGGACCAATACTCATTTGATGTTCTAATAGTTCGTGGTCAACTTTTTCTCTATGTTAACTCATTTAAGTCTGGCGACCCTTTTATGGGACATAGGCAAACAGCATAGCCCCAGATGTGACGCTGCAAAATGCGGCATCCCATCTGGGGCTATTCTGTTTGCTAGGAGAATTTTCTTCGAAAAATTGAAAAAAATTTAAAAATCACCCCTGATGCCCCTAAAACTGAAAGTGGACTCACCCAAATGATAATGATGGGAAAATCCATTCGTCAAATATGGGTTTAGCTCAAATGAGCCCTAAACCAAATCCACTTCTCGAGAAATGCTATATACAAAATACAAAATATATATAAATTATTACCATTGGGTGACTTGACCTATTTTTAAGGGCAAGGTCAACTTAGGTCTCCTATGCAAGTGAATGGAGAAAAGTGTTTAAATGTCATTTGAAGGAAAACTTGCAGGAAATGTTCAATGGACAGAGGACAGATGCATCAGGATAACATGGCCGTGAAATGTATACCCCCTTCAACAATGTCACACACGTGGATGTAATAAAACATCTTGAAATACTTAAGTGCACTTATGACTTGCAAGGTTTTGTAACAGAGCCGATGATATACTTTCTATGATGCCCAGTGATGAAGAATGCCACAATTAAAAGCACATGAGACATTTTGCTGAAACATGCCTATCAATACCATTTCAGATTGATATTTGAGCAGACCATCAGAAAACCAACAATCTGCATATGCGAAAACAAAGGCGCAGACCAGCTTCGCATTAACTGCGAAGCTGATCAGTGCCTTTGTTTTCGCTACACAGATAGTACAATCCTTTTTCTTCTTAAATCCGTAAGTTCAAGCTACTAGCCCGCATCCGGTTTATGTCTGTCAGAACCCAAAATGTTGGTCTTCTCTGTAAGTTTCCTAATGAGCCTGTGCATGAGTCTCATGCACAGGCTCATTAGGAAATCCCAACCTGAACAAACAGTTCTTTGGGTTTCATTTAGTTTTGTTCCATCAGATCTAGAAGGTAAAATTCATACTTTTGAAAATGCCCCCGACAACGTAGCTGGTTAACAATGGACCAGTAGTTAACAATATGATAAACAAGATGTGATCGGGAAAATCTTTATTCCAACAGTTATCAATAGTCAAGCCATGAACAAACTCTTAAAGCATCATGATTCTAAATACACCTGTTTAAATACATTTTAATAACCACTGGCCGAGCTATTAAGAAGCCTTTCTTCTGAGAAAAACAGCGAGAGTTCTTTGCAAATGACAAAGACCCAAACAAGAATCAGTTACTATATTCAAACATTGATCAATTACTTTATTGTTTATGTAAACACACTGTCGACTTTCTCCACCAATCCCCCCCCACACCCCCCAATTTTGGATATCTCAAATCCCACTGATTTTCATTTTTTCTCAACAGCTCTTGCAGTTAAATTAGTTTCAGTTTAAACCTACTTATAAAACAGACAGTATTACAGCCACTCTGCTGCTTTTAACATCACTCTTTAACTATCATGTAGTTACATATAAACAAAGAACTGCGGATTTCATGATATATGACCAGTTTATCTAAACAATCTTGCAGAGAAGTGTAGAGTGTGGGAAAGTCGACTGTCTGTAACGATAGTATTCTGCTTCCAGTAGGCTTTTACAATTATCATTCCTTCACAAAAATTTAATTCCTGTATAAGGCTGTTTAAAACATAAAAGGAAGGCCCAGCCCCCGGCCCAGCCTTACAGTGTCACAAAGCCAGTAGATATGTTTTACATTTGAGCCGCCGCATGGGAAAACCAACAATCTGTATATGCGAAAACAAAGGCGCAGATAAGCTTCGCAGTAACTGCGAAGCTGATCAGCGCCTTTGTTTTTGCTACAGGGATAGTACAATTCCTTTACTTTCTAAATCCAAAATTTCAAGTCTCTAACCATCTTCTGTGACTGTACAGCCCGGTTTGTGTTGGACCTGGTCGGAACCCAAACTGTTGGTTTTCTCATGCACAGGCCCATTTCAGAAATTTCAAATGGCCTTGCTCTCTTTCCTTTCCTTATCAGTCTGGTCTGACTTATCTTGGAACTCGGCCCACGGATGTTTTTCCTTCTCGAAAGATATCTGGGTCACCCAGCGGTTGTAAAAGTCCATAAACTGCCAGAAACCGTTCTCAAAGTTTGGGTTCTCAGCCCAAACTGGGATGGCTTCACCCTTCTCCTACAATATACATGAGCAGCGGCATGAGAAAACCAACAATGTGGTTTCTGAACAGGTCATACACAAAACCGAGCTGTACAAGCACAGAAGAAGGATAGAGGCTGCAAATTTCAGATTTAAGAAGAAGAGGAATCGTACTATCCCTGTAGCGAAGAAAACAAAGGCGCTGATCAGCTGTGCAGTTACTGCACACCAGATCTGCGCCTTAGTTTTCGCATATGCAGATTGTTGGTTTTCTACTGTGGCAGCTCACATAAAATTTCTACTTCAGCATGTTTACATTTTCTTTGTTAATTTCCTTTTATACAATTATCATATGGGAGCTTGAGCCTTTTACAGGATTTAAAATATTTTCTAAATGAGCCATGTCATAAGAAAACTGGATTTTTACATTATGCGAAAACAAAGAAGCAGATTAGCTGTGCAGTAACTGCACAGCTCATCAGCGCCTTCCTTTTCACTACATGAGTAGTACAATTCCTCTTCTTCCTAAATCTGAAATTTCAATCATCTAGCCATCTTCTGTATCCATACAGGCCAGTTTGTGTCAGACCTGGTCGGAAATCCTGAAGACTAGTTTTCTTGCGTCACGGCTCAAAAATTAACAGATCAAATCTACATTTGCATGCCACCTGTATGTGCTCAGCAACAGAAACTCCAATGATTTGAGCCGCGACGTGAGAAAACCGGTCTTCGGGGTTTCCGACCAGGTCCGACACAAACCGGCCTGTACAGTCTCAGAAGCAGGCTAGAAGCTTGAAATTTCGGATATAAGAAGAAGAGGAAATATACTATCCGTGTAGCGAAAACAAAGGCGCTGATCAGCTTCGCGGTTACCGCGAAGCTGATCTGCGCCTTTGTTTTCGCATAGGCAATAATCCCGTTTTCTAACGATGCGGCTCATTTCAATGTTTTTTATGTTTACCAGAAAAATTATTGTGCCTCTCATGGTCAACCTATTATCACGATTTTGACATCAATTGAAAGGTGTCATTGCCTGTAAGTATGAAAATGCATTGAAGTCTATAGGGTTTCCAACATTCTGGATATTAATTTGGTAGGCAACTGCAGCAGGATTAAATGTAGAGAATTTTACATTATTTTTTATTGCAATTAACTGATATGAGACGTGTCATGAGAAAACCAGCACTTCGCTTATGCAAAAACAATGGTGCAGATCAGCTTTGCAATAACTGCAAAGCTGATCAGTGCCTTTGTTTTCGCTACACCAATAGTACAATTCCTCTACTTTCTAAATCCAAAATTTCCAGCCTCTAGCCATCTTCTGTGCATGTACTGCTCGGTTTGTGTCGAACCTGTTCGGAAACCACATTGTTGGTTTTCTCATGATGCAGCTCGTATAAGCCCATGGTCTCACACAGGCAAAAAGTTAAACCACAAAATGAAACACTGCAGAGTATTATGCCGCATTTTGAGCTATATGAGCCACCTCGTGGGAAAACCAACAATGTGGTTTCCGAACAGGTCTGACACAAATCAGGCTGCACAGTCACAGAAGCAGGCTAGAAGCTTGAAATTTCGGATTTAAGAAGAAGAGGTAGTGTACTATCCGTGTAGCGAAAACAAAGGCGCTGATCAGCTTCGCGGTTACCGCGAAGCTGATCTGCGTCTTTGTTTTCGCATATGCAGATTGTTGGTTTTCTCACGAGGTGGCTCATATGATTCTCTTACCATATCCCCGAGATCCCTAAAATGAGCTGGGCAATGAGAAACTCAACAATCTGCATATGAGAAAACAAAGGCGCAGACCAGCTTCGTGGTTACATTTCGCGGTAACCGTGAAGCTGATCAACGCCTTTGTTTTTGCTATATGGATAGTACAATTCCTCTCTAAATTCAAAATTTTGAGTTTCTAGCCTGCTTCTGTGACTGTACAGGCCAGTTTGTGCTGAACCTGTACAGAAACCACATTGTTGGTTTTCTTATGTCGCGGCTCAAGATATCAAACTGATAGAGACAGTCCATTCATCTGAACATATACGAACCTTTCTAACAATGACCTGTTTCATCTTGCTGATCTGTTTCTCCAGCATGTTTATGAACGCTGTGTTAGCGGGGATACTGAGCAGTCTCATCTGGTTCAGTAGCCAGGTCTTGTACTTGAACAGGTTATAGCTGTTCCTAACCAGAACGATGAAGATTGTCGTGTTAGGCTGGAGCTTGGCGGCCTAGGAAGTTATCAAAAAATGAATGCAACATTCTCCAAATTGTCTTATGGCCCGACCTGACATCAGATCAGTCTTAGCTTAGTTCTAATGGGAACAAAATAAATGAAGAATCAATGGCATAAAAACATCATTACAATAAGGCCGTTCTGATTTTTTTCTGTTTAGTGTCCACCCCAGTCAGCAAAACCTACCTTCCTATCTGGAAAAAACAAACAAAACTAAAAAAGCATAGCGTTTCCTAGGCTACTAAGCTTAAATAACATACAAACAAACACAAATAACTGGGCAAAGAATATAAAGATATTTACTTGAACAAACGTTTGATTATAATAGCCTCAGACAAGATAAAATTAAATCAGAAATGTCCAGAACTTAAAAACATCGAAAATCGGGAAGTGCAATACATTTTTGCCAATCAGGAAGCATATTTATTTATTTATATTTTTTTTATTTATTTTTCGAAATTTAGGCCCAAAACCAACCCGCCCGCGGAGGCTTAACATAGAAAAAAATTGGAATGGCCTAATTTGAAATTGAGCCACCACATCAGAAAACCAACAATTTGCATATGTGAAAACAAAGGCGCTAACCAGCTTCGTGGTTACCCCAAACCTGATCATCGCCTTTGTTTTTGGTACGCAGATCATACAATCCCTCATCTGAAATCCAAAATTTCAAGCTTCTAGTATGCCTATACAGGCTGGTTTGTCGGATCTGATATGAAACCCAAATTGTTGGATTTCTCACGCGAAGGATCAAATTAGAACTCACTTCCATATCCTGTAGGAGTTTCTGTCCATTTCTCCAGCTACTGCAGGCAGCAGCCCAGCAACCATATGTCTTTATGTTAGGGACCAGTCCATACTCTTCTATAAGCTCACGAATATCCTGTAAATGAGCTGTACCATGAGTAAATCTGTTTTTACATTTGCAAAAATGAAGATGCTACAAAAATAGTATCTTTTTTACTTCTAAATACATCTCTAGCCATCTGTGGCCAGGTCAGAGATTATAAAACATTATCATGCTCAACTCTGCTGAGCATAAAATTTAAACTGCTCACAAATTCCAAAATAGCGTATGTGTGTACTGGCCTGTACAGTCACAGAAGAAGGCTAAAAGCTTGAAAGTTTGGAAAGATGTAGAGGAGGAATTGTACTGCATTTACTGCACAGCTAATCTGCAACTTTGTTTTTGCATAAGCAAAAGCCGGTTTTCCCATGATGCAGCTCATGTACAATTAAGGATTGAAATTCAGATTTTAGCTTTCATTGGATGATGAAAAAAATTAGACTGCTTTAATGTCTGTGAAGCCCGAAAGAGAAAGCTAAAATCTGAATTTCAATATTTATATTTACATTTTATAATATCAATCAAGTATCAGATTCTTAATTGCATATATCATCACTCATTTTCATGTTATTTGACATTAAATCTGAGGACGTAATTTTGGAACAGCCAAAACATCAAATTCTCGCGCTTAACACAATGACGATAAGCGACTGATGTCACGCCGACAAGAGTAAACAATCAACGTCACTGGCTGGTTTTGACGTCGCCCTGCCCATATGCGTGGCATCTAGATCATGTGACAATGTTTCTCATTGGATAATGAAGAACATCAAGAAAGATACTTTCATCTAGGGCGATTGCAATAAAAATGTAAATTTTTTCGGCAACGAGCATTCTCTTTGTCAAGGTCACCATTACGATTCCTAACTGGTCTAAGATCAACAACTCCAATCAGGTAGGACAAGTAGGTATTTTGTTGATTTTCCATTCCAATATTTCTCTTATTACAACATTACAAAATCTTACCAGTGCAGCTTGGAATTCCAATCTAGAAGACTTCTTCTTAATCAGGTGGTTAAAATAATCAATATGTGGTACCACGTTATACAGTGGCATCATCTCTAGCACCTGGGAAACATAACAAGATCAGGTAGTTAAAATATTCAATGTCTGGTTCCACGTTATACAGTAACATCATCTCCAGCAGCTGGGAAACATAACAAGATCAGGTGGTTAAAATAATCAATGTCTGGTTCCACGTTATACAGTAACATCATCTCCAGCAGCTGGGAAACATAACAAGATCAGGTGGTTAAAATATTCAATGTCTGGTTCCACGTTATACAGTAACATCATCTCCAGCACCTGGGAAACATAACAAGATCAGGTAGTTAAAATATTCAATGTCTGGTTCCACGTTATACAGTAACATCATCTCCAGCAGCTGGGAAACATAACAAGATCAGGTGGTTAAAATAATCAATGTCTGGTTCCACGTTATACAGTAACATAATCTCCAGCAGCTGGGAAACATAACAAGATCAGGTGGTTAAAGTAATCAATGTCTGGTTCCACGTTATACAGTAACATAATCTCCAGCAGCTGGGAAACATAACAAGATCAGGTGGTTAAAATAATCAATGTCTGGTTCCACGTTATACAGTAACATAATCTCCAGCAGCTGGGAAACATAACAAGATCAGGTGGTTAAAGTAATCAATGTCTGGTTCCACGTTGTACAGTGACATCATCTCTAGCACCTGGGAAACATAACAAGTTCGATGTTTTGGGTTTGTTTTTGGACAAGGAGAGACAAATATTGGGCTGTAAAGCCACATATCATGGGAAGCTTGTACTTTCTAATTTAGGTAGACATGGTAGAAGGACTGTGATATCTCATTGTCTTCTTTCTAACATAGGAAACAAAAAATAAGTTAAGAAGTCCCAAAACTGACTCATCTACCGGTAATTGATAAGGACGTGAAGGCTTATTTAACTAAAGAAAAAAACAATGGTCCTGAGAACGATCACCTGAGATTTAGTCTTTGAAAAATGACCTTTGACCAAAAATGACCTTGGCCTTAAATTACCTTAAATACTCACATAACTTAACTCTATAATCTACCTACTTTCAGGTCACAGGCTATGAAACATTCCGAAAAATGTTTTCACTTTTTTACATTAAAAAAATTGAGCTTGCCATAAAATACAAGATCAACCCAAGGACATGTTTTTTACAAACTATGATGGGACAGAGTCCCCAATACTACAGAAGAAGTTTCATTAAAATCAGTCAATCCATTTCAGAGAATAAGATTTTTTAAGGTTTTTACCATATATGGGCATGTCAGCCATCTTGGTCATATGACCTGGACCAAACTTTGGTTTCTTCTTCTTAAAGGGGCACCTGGACTATAAAAGGCCGAATTAGGTGTCTAATCTCACTCTCGTCCTTGTGGTGGAATCATGGATTAAGTCCGTTCAGACCGGCATGACGAAAAACTGCCACTTTCTACTACTACTACTCTTATCTCAATTTTTGTTTAGACACCAGCCTGTCAACATTTCTCTGAGCTCACCAATAAATATCACTAGCAATCGTCAATTCTGATTGGATAATGCTTCAGTGAGGAAAGTTACCTGTAGAATTATTGACAGCTCTTATCAGCAGATTAAGTATTGCAGGTATTCCAATAGGCTTAAGGTTACCTGGGCCAGTAGTCAAGCCATGCCCACTTAAATTTCAACAGGTAATCACAGGTAGCAAAATTTGTGACCCCACCCCCCCTCCAGCAGCAAAAGTGCCCCTTAAGAATGCTCCACATGAAGTTTGGCTTTGATTGGTCTAGTGGTTTCTGAGAAAATTAAGTTTTAAATTAAATATATAAATTATGACCTTTGGCCACTGTCAAGAAATAATGTTGAGTTGGGAGCTCACGCAACTTCATTAACTCAACATTACAAGTTGTCTGTATCTACCTACTTTCAGGTCACAGGCTTCAAAACTCCCCCCCCCCCCCCCCCCAAAAAAAAAAAAAAAAAAACAATGTTTTCACTATTTCCATTAAAAAGCCTATGTGACAAAATTTGACCTTGTCGTAAAACAGGCCATGGTCAACCGAAGGTAATGACTTGTACAAATTATGATGGGCCACAGTCCCTGATGGATGCTACATACCAAATTTGTTTGTCGAAGACATCTCAGATCATTTTTGACCTGCATCCGGGTTTTTTCATATGGAAGATGAAAAAGGCAACAAACTGCATCTCTTTAAAAAGTGCTTTAAGGATGTTCGCTGCCAATGAAAAAGTATTCAAACTTTTTTTCTAACCACTCTTTTTTGATTCCAAAATACAATACAAGACATTTGAAAACAAAATATATATAGGGTAGTGTGCATTTTTTCAAGCTACAGGCCTCTGAATGAGACCTCTGAGCACCATGTTTTAAATTTGGTAAAAATAATTTAATTTTTAATTCTTTGAAACATACATGTCTTGAACAAAAATGCACCTAGAATGCTTTCAAAAGTCATAATATTTACGTAGCGCAGACAATTTTGGACCACAAGCATAGAAAAATTTGCAACTTGGAGTGGATGACAAAATTTTACGATTCCTTTTCCAACCCTACCCCCATACTTGAAAAGTCGGAAAAAATCAATATTTTGAAATGTACCAAACCCATATTTGTTGATTCAAACTTTTTCTTGTATTTTCACACAACATAGAACTTGGTAATATTGTTCGAATAAAAGAAAGAAATATATAGGGTAGTGAGCATATAAGAGAGAACCAACAACTTGAAAATCACCATTTTCAGCCTTTTTTCGGCTGTTTTGTTTCTAAAAGCCCATTTCATAAAACCACCTTAAATTTTAAAACCAGCACACCAAAGACACAAAGAATGACTTAGAAGACCATGTACACATATACTGCTGCTAAAATAAACATCGAACTAGTGCAATTAATTTGAAGATGTGTAATATTTAAGTTTAATCTACCTTACCCCCTAAATTTTACTGGCAACTAAAATTTTCTGAAAAGTTGGAGAAAATGGAGTGAAAAAAATGAAGTTTCTTAGATTGATAATTTTCATGGTTCATTCAATGCATATTATCAATATGTATTCAAATATAAAATATTAGGAAAATATCTGCAACCGTTTACGAGATATTCAAGAAAAGAAAAACCGGAAGTTCCGAAATGTCAAATGTTAGCAGCGAACATCCTTAAGATGATGATTTTTTTACTATAAAAGTCATCATTGATCCTTATCATTATTCATTTTAATCACTTTTTGTGTGACGAAAGCTTTTGCAAAGAAAAATTAAAATAAAAAATCTGTGGATTTTGAAATTTTATGATCCATGCAGGCCATCGTAGATAAGATGCGTTCGGATTTTCTCCATTGAATATAGGCGTGTTCGGATCAAAGGCCCTGCTTCACAGAACGAGTTGTTTCCGCCAGTAAGGGGTCACCACACAATTACGATATTTTTACTACATTTTTTTTTTTGCATCAGATTGATATCCAGGAATTTTGGGGTAGGTATATATGCATTAAAACTGTCAACGTTAAAACGAATAGGTGCAGTTGTTTTTTTTTCACTGAGGGTTTAGCTGTCAGGCTAAGGTAGTGATGTCATTTCAACAACAGAGCAAACTAGTCTTGTGTCGGTCAAAGATGGATTTCAGTCCCAAAACTATATATCTTGTGCTTAGGTATCACTACTACATCACTGAGCTTCTATGCACTGTCAACAATTTATATTTCAGAATAAAGCATAAATAAAATATACATCATGCATCCTGTACCCTATTAATCTTCGACAATTATTTTTTTAAAGATGTTTCTTGTTTGAAATCAGTCCACTGGTACCAGAGAAGATTTTTTAAGGTTTTTACCATATATGGGCATGGTGGCCACATTGGTCATGTGACCTGCACCATTTTTGATTATATAAACTTTGGTTCACCCTTCCTAAGGATGCTCCACATGAAGTTTGGCTTTGAATGGCCCAGTGGTTTCAGAGGAGATGTTTGAACATTGTGAACAATGACAATGGCCACGACAAGGACAAATAAGTATACTATAAGCTCACTTTTGAGCCTTCGGCTCAGGTGAGCTAAAAATCTATTGTGATAGTTCGTCTCTCACTAATGAGAAAGACCATCATTATTTCTTGAATAGTGCTGATGTGTGTTGGTGAGTTCTTTGATGGCTGACTAGGCCAATTCTGGCTCTAAACTGTCGGTTGCAAGTAGAGCAAGTCAATGTCATAGAGTCTGATGGTGGCACATTTGTTTTGGCTTTGCGCTCTCTTCGCTTTCTTTCAGCTTCACAGATTCTCTTCTTTTCATAAAAAGCTGCTCCTTTGTTGATGAGACCTCGCCACTTTGATCGCTCCTGTGCAGTCTGTTCCCAGGACCCCATTGGTATTTCGAAATCCTTCAGAGAGGCTTTGAGGGTGTCTTTGTAGCGTTTCTTCTGGCCACCTTGAGAGCGCTTTCCCTCCTGTAGTTCTCCATAGAAAACTTTCTTTGGAAGTCGCGCATCAGGCATTCTTATAACATGGCCAGTCCATCTTAGCTGTGCTAGCTTTAAGACTGTATGCATGCTTTGCATCCCTGCTTTCGTCAGGACCTCTGTGTCTGGAATCTTGTCCTGCCACTTGATTTTTAACAACTTTCTCAAACAGCTTAAGTGGAAATGGTTAAGTCTCTTTGCATGGCGTTGGTATACTGTCCAGGTCTCACATGCATACAAGAGGGTTGGCAGTACCACAGCCTTGTAGACTTTCAGCTTGGTGTCAAGCTTGATTCCATTTCGCTCCCAGACATTTGCACAGAGTCGTCCGAATGCCACACTAGCCTTTGCAATTCTGGCAGTGATCTCATCATCAATATGCACTGCTCTGGAGAGAGTGCTTCCCAGGTAGGTGAACTTGTCAACAACTTTCAGCTTTTGCCCATTCACAGTGATGGTTGGTTCATTATATGGCTTTCCAGGCGCTGGTTGGTGTACAACCTCTGTCTTTTTTGTGCTGATTGTGAGATCATAGTTATCACATGACTGTGAAACTTGATCCATGGCTCTTTGCATTTTTGCCTCTGTGCTGGCATTCTTATCCATATCATCTGCATAGAGGAGCTCATCTAGCACATCAGTCTGGACCTTAGTTTTGGCTTGCAACCTTCTGAGGTTGAATATGTTGCCATCAAAACGGTACCTGATTGGAAAACCAGTGTCACTGTCCTGAAAAGCATCCATAAGCATGGCAGAAAACATCATGCTGAACAGTGTTGGTGCCAGAACACAGCCTTGTTTGACCCCATTTGTTACTTCAAATGGTTCAGAGAACTCTCCATCATTTTGCACACGTGCCTGCATGCCATCATGAAACTGCCGCACCATTGCTATGAATCTGGGTGGACAGCCAAACTTGGCCATGATTTTCCAGAGTCCATCACGACTAACAGTGTCAAAAGCTTTGGTGAGGTCAACAAACGTCATGTATAGATCTACATTCTGTTCTTGGCATTTCTCCTGAAGCTGTCTTGCTGTGAAGATCATGTCTATTGTCCCTCTGTCTTTTCTGAATCCACATTGACTTTCTGGGATAAGTCCCGTCTGATCAAGATGAACATTCAGACGATTCAACAGAATTTTTGCAAGTATCTTCCCAGCAATTGATAGGAGGGAGATGCCTCTGTGATTGTCACAGACTTGAGGATTTCCTTTCCGCTTGTATAGGTGGATTATGGATGCATCCTTAAATTCTTGTGGGATAGCCTCCTTTCTCCACATACAGTGAAACAACTCTGTCAGTTTCTCTGCCATGGGTAGCCCCCCAGCCTTGTAAACTTCGGCAGGAATTGCATCTGCACCTGGGGCTTTGCCAGATGATAGTTGTTGAACTGCTTTTCTTGTTTCCGTAACGGTAGGAAATTCATCTAACAGAACATTGCACTCTATCTGTGGAAGTCTGTCGATTGCATCCTCATTGATGCTTGATGGTCGATTAAGCACACTATTGAAGTGTTCTGCCCACCTTTCCAAGATAGCTTCTTTATCTGTGAGAAGAGTGTTACCATCTGCACTGAGCAATGTGGTGGCTCCAGAACTCTTTGGACCATAAATGGTTTTCAGTGCATCATGAAATTTCTTCATGTCCTTTCTATCCGCAAAAGACTGAATTTCTTCTGTTTTCTTCCTCAGCCAGGAATCTTGCATGTCCCTAAGCTTGGTCTGGACTGTCTTACAAATGTTGCTGTAGGCTGCTTTATTTGATACTGAGCTAGTATCATCTTGATGTGCCTTGTGCAATCGGTGCTTTTCTTCAAGAAGCCTCTGAATTTCGTCATCATTCTCATCAAACCAGTCTTGATGTTTGCGAGATGGATGGCCTAAGGTGCTTGCAGCTGAAGAAAGAACTGTTTTATGGAAAACTGTCCAGTTTTCTTCGGGGTCCTCTGAACTGAGATTCATTGCGTCCAGTTGGTTGCAAATGTCTGTTAAGAAATCTTGTCTCATGCTGTCTTTATTCAGCTTTGAGACATCCAGTCTCTTAGGAGCTTTCTTGCCTTGAGGTCGCCTCGCAGGCTGTATTCTTAGGTTGAGTTTGCTGACAACCAGTCTATGATCTGTCCAGCAGTCTGCACCACACATAGTCTTTGTCACTTTAACATCCTGCCTGTCTGTTCTCCGCACTATGACATAGTCTATGAGATGCCAGTGTTTGGAACGGGAATGCATCCAGGATGTTTTGTTCCTATTAGGTAGACGGAAGACTGTGTTGGTGATTAGAAGGTCATGTTCAGCACACTTCCTGAGAAGCAAGAGACCATTGCTGTTGCACTTTCCAACCCCTTCTGTACCTATAACTCCTTCCCAGGTCTGGTGGTCTGTACCCACTCTGGCATTAAAGTCGCCAAGAAGGATAAGCTTGTCTGTGCGGGGTGTTGCAGAAATAACATTGTCTAGGTCATCATAGAACTTGTCCTTGACCTCATCTGGATTGGTCATTGTGGGTGCATAAGCACTGACAATAGTTGCATGTTTATTGCCTGACAGAGGAAGTCTCAATGTCATTAGACGGTCATTAATGTCTTTTGGCAATCCTGACAGCTTACCAACAAGTTCTGTTTTGATGGCAAAGCCAACTCCTGCTTCACGCCTCTCTTCACTTTTGCGTCCACTCCAGAAGAAGGTGTATCCAGCACCAACTTCTTTGATCTCCCCAACATCTGCGAACCGAGTCTCACTCAATGCAGCTATCTGTATATCATACCTCCCAAGTTCTCTGCCCACAAGGGCCGTTCTACGCTGTGGTCTATCTGACCCAGCATTGTCCATTAAAGTACGCACATTCCATGCGCCAATCCGTAAGGGGATTACTCTAGCTTTTTTCTTTGTATTTCGACCGCTTAAGGGGATCCCCGCTGATTGCGGTTAACCAGCCAGGGGGTTTGAAGCAGGCCTTTTCTAGCCCCTTCCCCATGCTACGGGGGTGAGCAGTGCGGTCCTAAATAGGTCTGCTCAGTCGCTCAGCCGACTGCCGAATTCTGCTTACTGCTTCTCCTCACAGAAAACGACCATTAGAACTGAGCCGCCTGTGTGCAGGTCTGCAACTACAGCTCCCAGTTGTGTCCTACACCTGCTGCTTCGCCACTCGCCCATCGCCACAGGACTTTGTAGGTATGTGGGTGCAAGTGTGATGAAATTGTTGTGTATGCAAGTGCTTGTGTGTTGAGAAATAAGATGATATGCGCTATGAAATTGGATTATAGTGAGGAAGAGGTGCGCAACGTCAACCTCACTCTCTAGTCCTCGCCCAGCTGCGCCCAGAGGCAAGACACAGGTCAAGACGTCTGGAGTTGGGTTTGGATGCAGTGGATGACCGTAACATCTTTAGTGCCTTGTCACGCTCTGCATGTTCCACAACATGTTGCTGTATCGCTTTCTGAACCGTTGAATCAGGTGATTTCTTCCGCTCCATCTACCGAAACAGTCTTTGCATATCTGGACTAGGCATATCCAGACACACAGGTTTGATTTTGGAGTTTCCTTCTCCTAGATGAATTGCTGGCCACAGCTGAAGAGCTCCATCTACCCTTTCTTAGGTTTTGTTTAGAGACCTGTAAACTCCTAGGAGGACTGTCAACCAAGACTAATGAGTTCCCCCTGCCCAGCTAGATTTTTGTGTAGAGAACTAGCTTAACTCCTAGATGAGTTGCCTTTCAAGGCTAACGAGCCCCATCTGCACCGCATGACAACAGGTAGTACTGATTACATGTTACAGTAGCAGTTAAACTGACCTGACCTAAATCTATTGTACATGTATATGGACACATGTTTATCTGTAACCAGTTGATCAAAGCCTTTTTAGTTTGCAATGCTATAAATGCTATTTTTATTATCAAACAAACAAGTTTGGACTATATCTTTACTGATAAAAATGATTTTTGTGAAACTTAACAAAAGTACTACAAAGTCCAAAACAACTGATATTGTCTCAAAGTATCAAGGTTTTTCACTCTACCTCATCTTCTTCCTGTTTGTTTGCCACCGCCACCAGCTGGATAAATGTCACAACATCAGGTTTGACCCCCTCCATCTCTATACTAGACAGGTACCCCTTGACACCTCCACACAGGGCCAGTCTGTCCTCCGCAGTCTCTAGCTGTCCGAGGGACACCACCTGTAGTGATCTGTCATTGGGGTTCAGAATATTTGGCATCATTTCCTGATCTAATGGCAGAATGTCTGCTCTATTTGTTCTGACACGATGTGTAACAACAGAACCAGGTTGTGTACCAGTCTCTTGTCCTAGATCATATTCCCACCAATGTTTCTCTGAATCAACAGCTGGGGTTTTGTCTATTTCTGATAATCTACCAATGTCCACTATTTTATTTTTCCCGACAACAGCAGCTTGAATATTTTTTGCATTTACAACAGACCCATGAAGCAGATTCTCATTTAAAGAATCGTTCATATTATCAGATGGTTCCACTCCCTCTATAACCTCTACAAATGACACATCATCCTGGTTATATGGATCAACCTTCATCTGCATTGAGGAAACTATTTTCTTTCTCTCTTGTTTGTTTCCATGACGACGACTACCCTCCTGGTTCTCTGCCTCTATCAACAGCAGGTTATTGTCTCTAGTAAGGGGACCAACACCACATTCCTTGATAGCCCGCAGCAAGAGGTTGTAGCTTGCCACACCTGGTTTCACTCCTCTCTTAACAAGTTTTCTCCAGACCTGGTAAAAGGATACCATTTAAAGGTGGTTACCTCCCTAGGGTGGGTACTCCCATATTTAGGCAGTATGGGTATGTGCCACCCTAAAGCTCCCCTATTTTTATTTTTTTAGCTCTGAAAACACCTACTTTTTCAGCTTGATCAGGTCTAAAAGCACCCACTTTTTTCTGAATGCACCCACTTTCCCCAGTTCGATCAGCTCTAAATAGCTCTAAAGGCACAACTTTACAGTTCTGTTAGCTTTGAGAGCATCCACTTTTAAAGTTTCATCAGCTCTGTAAGCCCCCTTCTTTGTAACCTCGAGCGGCACATACATACCCATTTTATATGTGAGTACCCCCACCCCCAAAATTACCTCAAAATTTTAGCAGTAAAAATCATGTGAAAAGTAATCTATAGAATATAAAGCAAAAGTTAAATCTACTTCATAATTAAATGAGCCTCATCCTTCAAATTTTGAAATTTGGTCCTGTAGAGTATGTTCAATAATTCAATGTAAACTTAGCCATGTCAAGATGAAAAAGTCCTCTTGAGAATAATTTGAGCCGCCCCATGGGAAAACCAAGAACCTGCATAGGCGAAAACAAAGGCGCAGATCAGCTTCGCGGTAACCGCGAAGCTGATCAGCGCCTTTGTTTTCGCACCTCGGATAGTACAATTCCTCTTCTACTTAAATCCAAAATTTCAAGCTTCTAGCCTGCTTCTCTTACCGTACAGGTCGGTTTGTGTCGGGCCTGTTCGGAAACCACATTGTTGGTTTTCCCACGAGGCGGCTCATTTCTTCATTGAGCATTTCAAGCTATGTTACAGGGGAAAACTAATGAGATCGTTTCCATTCCAAAGATCTTTTTTCAAAGGACTGACATCAATTAGATAGATCAATGAATATTTACCAATAAAGCATGTCTAAACCCTGCCTCTTTGTCAGATATACATGCCACTAGTGCCGAGTTGAGCAGGTTCTCGCTGGGTCTGCATTTCAGCAGCACCTCATCTAGCAGGCTAAATGCCATCTCTGTATCTCCACACATACCGAATGCACTGATCATGGCCTGATATGTGATGAACGTTGGTTCAATCCCCTGTTCTATCATGTGGTAGCGCAATTTGTGAGCATACTCAAGACCCATGTCTTTGATGCCAGACTTTGCACAGGCATTGAATAGAGATGAATAAACTTTGGGCTCTGCTACTAAATCCATCTGCCGCATCTATAGTAGAAAAGGGATTATATGAGCCGAGATGCGGGAAAACCAGTCTTTGGGAGTTCCGACCCGGTCTGACACAAACTAGCATGTACAGTCCCAGGAGAAGGTTAGAAGCTTGATATTTTGGATATAAATAGAGGAGGAATTGTACTTCCCCTATAACAAAATCAAAGGCACTGATCAGCTGTGCAGTAACTGCACAGCTGATCTGCGCCTTTGTTTTCGCACAGGCAAAAATCTGTCTTTCTCATCATGCAGCCCATATATGCTGAAGCTTTCGTCCTAATCTTACACTGTATATTTGTATGTTCTCACATTAACTTTAAGCCATCTTCTGTTACTGCACAGACCGGTTTGTGTCGGACCTGTTCAGACACCACATATGTACAAGTGACCACCATTAAGCTCAGAGAGTACTGTGCTTCTACTGATCTGACAGAGAAGATGACACCATTGAAAGGTTGAAGGCTAATGCACATAACCGACCCTGCCAAGCAGTGTAATCATATAACCAAACTGGTAATTGTGTTGGTTTCATTAACATCTGAACATTAAGAAAACCTACAACATGCATAGGAGAAAATAAAGACATAGATCAGCTGTGCAGCGCCTTTGTTTTTGCTACACAGACAGTACAATCCATCTTAATTTCAAGATTCTAGCCTGTTTCTGTGGCTGTACAGGCCGGTTTGTCGGATACCCAGATTGCTGGTTTTCTAATGTGAAGACTCATTTCTGTCTCTGTATTCATCCTTCAAATGAACCGCCTTGTGAGAAAACCAACAATGTGGTTTCCGAACAGGTCGGACAAAAACCGGACTGCACAGTAACAGAAGACAGATAGAAGCATGAAATTTCGTATTTAGGAAGTAGAGGGATTGTACTATCCATGTAGCGAAAACAAAGGCGCTGATCAGCTTCACGGTTACCGCGAAGCTGATCTGCGCCTTTGTTTTCGCATATGCAAATTGATGGTTTTCCCATGAGGCGGCTCAAATGTACTCAGTACTCCCAGAGTTTTTACTGATCACACTGTCGTTCAAGCACACAAAACTTTATGAAGGCCTGTTAAAAGCTCCGAAAGTGCCAAGCTGTTCTTGTCACAATTATCTACTTACCCTCTGGAATAAGTTGTAGGCTTTCTGCACATAACCAACCTTGCCCAGCAGTGTAATCATCAGGCCAAACTCGTAATATGTTGGTTTCACACGGTCTTTCTCTATCATCTCTTTCTCAAACAAGTCAAGAGCTTCCTTTACCTGGAATTAATTTGAGCCTGTGCATGAGAAAACCAACAATTTGGGTTCCGACAAGGTATGACACATACCGGCCTGTACAGTCACAGAAACAGGTCAGACGCTTGAAACTTTGGATTTAGAAAGAAGAGGAATTGTACAATCCATGTAGCGAAAACAATGGCGCTGATCAGCTGTGCATTTACTGCCCAGCTGATCTGCGCCTTTATTTTCGCCTATGCGTATTGTTGGTTTTCTTATGCCATGGCTCATTTGATAAAATATGAGCCCTGTTGTGAGTCACTGATCAGCTATGCAGTACCTATGTTTTCGCTCCATGGAAAGAACAATCTCTCTTGTGTCTAAATCTGTAATTTCATGTTCTTGCCTTCTTCTGTGACTAAACAGCCTAGTTTATAATAATAATATGAGCCGTGATGCAACAAAACCGGTTTTCGGGGTTTCCGACCAGGTCTGACACAAACAGAGCTGTGCAAGCACAGAAAATGGCTAGAAGCTGAAAATTCCGGATTTAGAAAGTAGAGGAATAATTGTACTATCCGTGTAGCAAAAACAAATGCGCTGATCAGCTTCGCAGTTAGCTTATCTGTGCCTTTGTTTTCACATAGGCAAAAATCCTGTTTTCTCATGACGCGGCTCATATGTCAGGCTGGAGACAGGTTTTCTTGTGACATTGCTCATACAAGCAACGGCGCGAGAAAACCATTTTTTGGGGTTTCCGACCAGATCCTACACAAATCGGGCCGTGCTGTCACAGAAGAAAGCCAGAAACTTGAAATTTTGGATTTAAGTAGCAGAGGAATTGTACTATCCCTGCAGTCAAAACAAAGGTGCTGATAAGCTGTGCATTACTGCATAGCTGATCTGTGCCTTTGTTTTCTCATAGACAAAAATCCAGTTTTCTTAGGACATTGCTCATATGTGGCATGTGACATTTAACTGTAGCTACTTCTAGCGTCCTTTTCCTTGTATGCCATATACACAAATGATAGCCTACTAGGCTACTACAGACTTTGTTTGAGCCGTGTCAGGAGAAAACCAACAAAGTGGTTTCCAAACAGGGCTGATGCAAACAAAGCTGTACAAGCAATGAAGATGGCTAGAGGCTGGAAATTTTGGATTTAGAAAGGAAACGTATTGTACTATCTGTGTAGTGAAAACAAAGGCACTAATCAGCTTCGCAGTTACTGCGAAGCTAGTTGATCTGTGCCTTTCTTTTCGCATTCTTTTTCAAACAATGAATAAGAAAAGAAAGAATACTGCATCAAGAAAACATGTCCATGTAAATGTATACCCCCTTATACCCCATTTTTGTATGGTAAAACTGGGGCATGCTGGGGTATACCTATTTTTCTTATTTTTGCTCCAAAACATAGTTTGTGGGTACTCATTAGAACCGCCTCACCGAGGCGGTTCTAATGTGTACCCACAAACTATGTTTTGAGCAAAAATAAGAAAAATATCAAATTTTTTCCAGTGAACATTTTCATTTTTACAACTTTAATAATCTATGTATATTGCATGGGCAAGTTTTTGTAATGTTTTCATCTTCTTACCATTCCCTGTTTGCTTAGTTTCTCTATCCTGCGAGCATACCAGTGAGGTATATGTTTCCTGTTTCGCCGTGATAGAGGTATGTGACGTCTGTCGATAACACCATCATCCTCATCCTTAAATCTCTCTTCAGCTGGTAGACGGTCATCAGCTGATCTGTAATGGCAGAAAGTACAAATAAATATATGTGTTTGATGAACAGTAAGTTTTGTCTTTACAACCACTGAATGCATTTTCATCTTTGAGTTTTAAAAACATAAACATAGATTAGAGGATCTTAACGTGTGGTCATTTCATACGAAATTTATTAAACAAGCCTTTGTATAATAAATTTCATATGAAATGACCACAAGTGTAAGATTTTTTTTATCATATTACTTATATCATCATTTCATTATATTTATTTTATCATATGATCATATGAATTATATCAATGGTATTTATAATGTTGTTACGGATGTGGTCAATGACGTTACATATTCCCACAAAAATGTTAATACACGTGTTCATAATCTTTTTATTACATGACATATCCACTGGAAAGCAGCAACATCATATGATAAATACTATTCCTAAACAAGTAAGGGTTCCTCATTATAGTTTGCCGGAATCAATCAAATGTCTGAAGAATGTCATTTAAACATCAATAAAGTTTTTATTTTTACCTTGGTGCTGGTTCTTCTCCAAACAAAACATCCCCTAAGGCAGGTTGATCCTCGTGGCCTATGGTACCAAACGTTTCTGACCAGGATCTTCTTGATGCTTCTGTCCTCTCTCTATAATACTGTTCGTGTTTCATTCTATTAGCAAACCTATCACTTGATCTGAACTTTTCATTTTCGCTTCTATCATCATACTGAGCAAACTTATCATTGGGCCTATACTGTCCATGTTTCAATCTACTCCCTGACCTTATTCTCTGATCTGTTTCATACTGATCTTGTTTTGTTTCATATCCAGCCCCAACACCATACTCATAGTCACCAAACCTATCACTGGCATCATCTTCTTCAAGTGATAATCTCCTAAATTTTTCTTCTTCTCTCAGCTCTTCTTCAGTCAAGACTCGCTTGTGCAGCTTCCTGGGTCTATAATGTGGTCTTTCACTGTAACCATAGTCTGATCTGTATTGCTGATTTTGTTCCAACCTATGTTCGTCTTTAGAAGGATATCTGTAAGCAGACCTATGCTGATTGCCATCTTCTGACAATGGTCTTTCACTATCTCTAAATGACTGTCTTTGTCTTCTATGATCAAATGTCTGTCTATGACTTCTATCATCACCTGATTGGTTTGTCCTGTAATCACTATGGAAACCCATGTCTCTTCCCTTGTCTACTGTCTTAAATCTGTTACGATAATCACTTTTGTCTTGATAATTCTGTTCATTCCATTTTCTCTCCGTTTGAGAAAACCTGAGTCTGTTTTTATCTCTAGTTGGGAGATCTCTTTCTGTAAATACATGAAAGTACAGTTTAGTTTAATGACAATTTTATTTATTTTAACTCTATAGGGGGGGGGTCCAATTTTTTCGATTTGGTACAGTTTCGCCTCCTCCCATTTTGGCTACTCCCGTTTCACCTATTCCCATTTTGCCTACTCCTGTTTCGCCTACTATGGACATTCCATGAATTCCTGTTTTGCCTACTCTGCACTTTTTGTCAGTAAATGCTTTCTTTTTCAATATTATTTCTTATTATAATTTATTTTTATTCTACATCTTTAATAGTGAATATAAATTTGTGCATATTCTACATCTTTTATAGTGAATATAAATATGTGAATATCATACTTGTTTTAAATGTTAAAATAAAAATAATTCTAATTTACATCAACAATTAATGAGTTTGCAATGTTTATATGCTTGCACAAGCCCTTTAAATAGTCATTTTCTTCAAAAACAAAAAATAAATAAGTAAAAATACTTATTTCACTTTTCTATGGTAAACTTTAAAATGTATTTGCATATTTAAATGAATATAATGTTTTAAAACAACATTCTATCTTGTTATTCATCCATATTGAATGAGTAGGCAAAATGGGAATAGTGAATATTTCTGGTGTTGGCGAAATGGGAGTAGGGGAAATGGGACAAATCATAGGCGAAACGGGAGTAGGCGAAATGGGAGTAGGCAAAACGGTAGATCAACAAGTTTATCGTCCAGGATGGACAGATTTATGGACTGACATTGTTAGTTGTCCATCTATTTTCAATATAAACATCACAATAAAGACGGGAAAACCCCGGAGCTTTATGGATGGAACTAGCAAAACGGAAACATCCCCAATTTTTCTAAATATGTTGGGGAAAAAAATAGCAGTATTTATGTCAGATTGGGAAAGTTTTACCTTTTGAATTGGGATTTTTCTGCCAATTGGGAAAGTTTCAGGAATTTCTGGCAATTGGTAAAGTTTCAGGAATTTTTTCAGCAAATTGGGAAAATTTAATGGAAGCTGAACGGTCAAGACCCAGTTTTGTATTCAGAAAAAGCCCTGAACTCTGCATTGTTTGTTGTCATATTCTAAAATTAAAATAAACAATACTATGACAACTGGCTAAAAATTAATTTCTGCTGTCCAGGGAGAAGGATAAGAAGAGCACTTACTGAACAGTGGCCATATGATCGGTCATGAAAATTTGCAATTGTGGCTGTCCAAAAAATTCAGAAATTTGGTACCTTGTCTTTGTGTGTCCTGTCCTCTCCAAGTCACAGGTCTGAAGTTTGACAGACAACTTCTACTTGTATGGAACAATCTAGACCATGAGCAGCCTGCAGTTCTACATGTCTGGCGGATGACAGTCCAGGAGTGTAACATCTTGATACCTTCACTTTAACGTCTCAGAATCATAATTTTTTAAGCATATTCCTGGAAATATTTCACGCTGTAATAGAAAAGTGTCAATGAAATATGAGCTGCTGTATCAGAAAACCAACAATCTGCATATGCGAAAGTAACTGCACAGCTGATCAGCACCTTTGTTTTTGCTACATAGATAGTACGATTTCTCTTCTTCTTAAGGATTATACCAACATCAAGGGAAAAAGCTCTTGTTGAGAGCTCTGTATCGCCAGCTTAGGATTTTGAAAGTGGAAGATTTATGTAAAACACACTAACTAAGTGTCTAAATAGTACAATTGTACAATTGGATCAAGTTTTTGAATAGGAATGATGCCAATGACGTCACAATAAAGGCGATGTTACGTTGTATTTCGATCAATTTCGTGCAACATTTTTTGGCACAATGACTTTGAAATTTGTGACACTCGACTGATTAAAGCTGCATGTTTAATTAAACAAAGTATGTTCTCAACTTTTACTGAATATCAAAACAGATACATTAAGCTACATATTCAGGTAAAACCTACTTGTGCAATGGTAATTTAAACATGTTTTCCATAAGTACGAAATCGTGTAAAACGTAGTCATAAGCAAAATCAAAGGGAGTGGAGAAACATAATTGTCCATTGAACTTTTGCATTCTGTGACCACATGTTTTTCTTTTTGTGAAGTGATTCTAAAGGGTAAAATTGAGATTAAATTAACATAGCAGCGAATGAATCAATGATTTTTTGGTCCCGGGTTGTTACCGGGTTAAATTTATCCTATACTAATGTGAATATTTCACAAATGTTTCCTTTCTAGAGTTCTTTGATATCTTAGGAGATGGCAAAACATAAAAATAATTATATATATAGCATTTATAATAGAGAAAATTACGGTTTATCGAACATCGTCGATACCGCAAAAAATGGTCCCCGGTAGAAAATCTTCGATGGCGTCTTATTTCTTGGTCGAAATTTCAAAAATTTTGGAATGTTTGGGAAAACAAAGATTGCATCATTGAGGAGACCCTTAAACTACATTTGGTCGAAATTTTTATTTAATTATTTGCACGCAAACATCCTTTTT
Source organism: Rugalucina vietnamica (assembly GCA_964017185.1). Taxonomy (NCBI): domain Eukaryota; kingdom Metazoa; phylum Mollusca; class Bivalvia; order Lucinida; family Lucinidae; genus Rugalucina; species Rugalucina vietnamica. The sequence continues at coordinate 4,851,959 of OZ024871.1, read as the reverse complement.
GGTGCCAGTAAAAATTGGTTCCTGATTTTGGTCCCGGGTCCCAGGCGTTGGTCCCAGGTTTTACTCCTTCCCAAACTACGCAGATTGTTTAAACTGCAGGCCAACTGTCTTTTAACAAGGTCTCTTAAGCACTGATTTTCACAGTATATATTCACAGTCCGTAGAGCAAACGTGTTACAACATAAGTTTTATATGTCTGATTAGTTGCGGAACCTCACTCCACTACGTTCCGTTGCGGACCTTGATGGTTCTATTTGATCAAAATAATTTCCGATTGAATAAAACAGGATTACACATGGTTGACACGTGGTCAGTGCATCCGAACTTGACCTTGTTGACGTCACGTGTGTGCCTTGATGTCACGCTGCGTGCTGTCACGTGAGCATAGAGAGCTTCTTTCTGATTTGCTTAGCGTCGCGTAAAAAAATGAGAGCAAACGAGCTAGCTGCATGTGGAAATCTCAGAAATTATGGATTTTAAGCAGGAAATCAGAGACTTTTCTTATGGAACATCACCTGGAGAGAAAATTTAATATCTCTGTGAACAGTATGCGAAGTGAGGGTGAGCGGGATTTAGTTTTTCACAGTGAATTTCGGGTTTCAAAATTTGATGTGTAAAGTAAACTATTTTTGACCGGTTAGTGCACGCTTGGCACTGAGGCTGTATGACACATTCGGAATGCTTTTGTGTAAACATGCATGGAGATTGTAAATAACAGCTGAAGGTCTGAGTCTAATGTCTGATAGGAGTTTCTGAGGTTAAGGCCCGGCGGTGGCACTCTTAAAATTTTTTTGACCCCATGCTCGTTCCACGTTTTTGAAAACACCCCCCTTATGTCGCAAAAACAAGGTCTTCCTGGAGCATTTTTACCCCCCTTTCATCGCAAAAACAAGGACTAACTGCTGTAAAAATACCCCCTTTCGCGCGAAAACAAGGATATTTGAAAGATTTTATACCCCTTTTATCGCAAAAACAAGGACAGCCTACTGTCAAAATAACCCCCTTTTCAGAAAAACAAGGATATTGTACATAATTATTACCCCCTTCTATCGCAAAAACAAGGACAACCTGCTGTCAAAATACCCCCTTTTTTGGCAAAATCACGACATTGTAACAAGTTATCACCCCCTTTTATCGAAAAAACAAGGACAACCTACTGTCAAAATACCCCCTTTTTTTTTCGAAAACCAGGACATTGTACAAAATTATCACCCCCTTTTATCCAACCAACTAGTAAAGTCAAACCCACCCACCCCACCCACCAACTCCGTGATTGACCAACTTTTGAACCATCCAAATTCATGTGCGAAATTGCTATTTTAACTCTACATCCTTACCAAGCTCGTGCTGCCCCGGTGGGCAACCGCAGTATGCACACCTAACTGCCCCAATTTCACTTATGAAGCTACAGTCAGGGCAATTTCTGCAGGCCCCACGCCGATTGCCCCGACAATCGACGTCCATTTTAGTAAGCTTTGGAGCCGAGAAAAAATCCGACACAAGATGGAATATCCTCGTTGATTGGTTGATTTTATATGCATCTCATCATTTATTTGTTGATTTTAAAAATCATTGTCCAATAGAAAAACGTTTTATAAAATTTGACTGGTTTGGTTTCCACAAAAAAACTACGGAAAGTCCTCCCGTTCCCGTAAGCGTAAACCAAAACACCTTTTCTGTGGGAAACGCGGAGGGGCGGAATTAAAATACCCCTTAACGCGGAGGGGCGGAATTTAAGTACCCCTAACGCGGAATTAGAATCAGATAAAAACACCCCCTTTCCATCGAAAAATGCGGCGAGAGATTTTAAACACCCCTAAACGCGGAAATACAGTGAAATGAAAAACACCCCTAAATATGGAAAACGAGGAACCCGATCTGAAATTACCCCCCTTTTTCCCGAAAACGCGGTCCGCGTTTTGACCTCAAAAGTACCCCCTTTTCCGCGATTTTTGGAACAAGCATGGTCCCAAAAAAATTCAAGAGTGACACCACCGGGGTTGAGGGCATCAATTTGGCACATAACTGTAGATAATTGACACGTCTTACTCAATTCAAAGTTCACGTTCTTGAAAGCCTTCTTGAATTGATTTCTGAGAAATCAAATTGCTTACCAGATTGGACAGGACTACTTACTCAAAAATGCTTAAATTCTAAAATTGATGCAATTTCAAACCGGAAAAGTCTACTTTCGCTTTTAGCGGAAGTCGCCGAAAAAAAAAATGGTCGGGTATGAAAACGAATGTCGGTAATTTGTGTAACCCGAACCCGAGATCCGAGATAGCATACCCGAGTTGAAATTTAAATCTTATAACACAACCATATAAAAGAAAATAAAGAATATTAAACAATTTGCTTTAACTAAATATACCATTTCCCATTACTTTTATAACAAATATTCCAAATATGTAATCTTATTTGCTTTTGCAAGCATTATTTCGGTTTCAAACTTGGTAAAATGTGTAGGCGGAATTTACCAAGGGAAGTAACTCGCGCATAACTAAAAGGTGATAAAACACGGTACCAACCACTTGAACCAGGGAATAAAAACCGGAACCAATCTTTCATGACACGAAAAGGTTCTTCAATAAATAATTTAAGAGGGGGGGGGGGCATTTAATGAAATTGAAAACAGGTGTAGTTATACGGCCATCTCTCATAACGTTTATCATTTGTAGTGCATTTTTATTCATCTTTTTTAACGAACATAACGCAGACTATCCGGGAGGGATTGGAATGACATCCCTGATTTTCTGATCTCCAATTAAGAAACATGTCCATGTAATATTCTGAGAGATTTTAAGTTCTAAAAAATGAAACTTTTCAGCAGAAAAAAAATGTTTGGTCAAAATATAGATTTTGAGTATACGACCACAAGTTAGAATCGTCTCGGTGTAGTGGTTCTAACGATTAAATAGCAGTCACACATTAGAGTATAAGCCAAATGCGCACCGGGCATGTTGACAAAAAATAAAATTCATCATACGCCAGGAGCATGTCGGATGCACGTTAAGACGCTTTACATGTGCGTTTTGTACGCTTAGTGTACGCTCAACGTTGATATACGTCGCTGTAAGTCGCTGCATGCTCCAAGCGCGTTTGGGCTAAATAAATAAATAAATAAATAAATAAATAAATAAATAAATAAATAAATAAATAAATAAAAATATGCTTAAAAAATTTCTAGAAGCTTGGTGTGTCCCGGGCGTAACTTGTTCGGTGCACATTTTTGGCACGCCAGTGTACGCTGCATGCGCTCTCCGATTTTATTGGATATTGCATCCGTACCGTGCCCCAAGCGTGTGCGAGACGCGTGTTGAACGTTTTCCGCGCGCTTGTAGCGCGCTTAGCGTGTTTGGGACGTAACACACTAAAATGAGCTTTTTTATACGTCCAGTACACGCCTCAGTCACTTCTAAAGCGAGTTAAAAGAACAAATTAATTTTCATACGTCCAAAATCTTCAGCGTGTTGAGATTTTTCATACGCCCGGTGCGCGTTTGGATTATACGCTAATGTGTGACTGCTGTTGTACACACAATCTATCTTTTGGATAAAAATAATAACGAAAAATAGGTATACTCCTGTAAAACCCCAACTTCACTATAGATCACTCACTCTATGAAAAGGGTTTTAAGGTGGTAAATATTACATGGACATGTTTGCGTGATGCTCTGCTGAAATGTCAGATGACTGTGTGGCGAAATTACCGTATTCATTCTAATTAGCGCACATGCTCCAATAAGCACACACCCTGGTCGTTTCTGAAAATCATGTGCATAAGCACATCAATACCGTGTTAGCCGCATTAAAACTTTACCTTAGATGACCAAACTATTTTGCAACGATTGGGACACTTAAATGACATCTTTATTGGTATTTTTGACATGTTAACTTCAGCAGTTTATGTGTTATTTTCGTTCTTAGTGTGCGCTTATTAGAACGATATTTTGTTATCATAACTTAAAGTCAGTATTCTGAAAAGTTAAGCGCAATGTGCGCTAATTAGAACGAATACGGTAACTGCTATTCTGATTGTGATTTAGACCAAATTGATAATGGACATGGACAGAAAGATCCAAAATATAAAATAGTCCAGTAGTCTAACTCTTTACATATTGTTGGAGAAGTCGGCATGTGCCCATGAGTTGCACGTTTGCTTCGTAATTCTTATAAGACTAATGAATTTGAAGCAACGTGATATATATGGGAATCGGTTAATTGATTGATTGTAGGTTGTAGGAATCGGGACAAAGTAAGAATCGGTTAATTGATTGATTGTCGATTGTAGGAATCGGGACAAAGTAAGAATCTATTATTTTCCTTGCGCAAAGTAGGAATTTTGGGACAAAGTAGGAATATTGTCTCTTCTGAGCGTTTTAAGCTGCAATATGCTTCTGTTATATTTTACTTCTTCATGACTGTTCTGTTGTCATTTAATGATTTGCTTTTTGAGCATTGTTGCTCTTTCTACTCTTTGCTAACGATTTGGTTCTAAATACGCACACCAGATTCTTATCATTGCTTACATTTACTCACCATATCTTTGGGGTGTAGTGGTAGAATAGGGCTCCGGAGCGCGAGGTCCTGGATGCGATAACTACCACCGCCGTAGCCTCTCTTAGTGATGGTGAAGACCCAGGAAGCGATGGCTCCGTCCTTACATGACTGAAAAATTGTTGACTGAGACTTTTTAACACTTTCACTGCCACGCCTCTCAAAAAATCAATATCTCACTGCCAAACATATATTTATTCTATTATTTTATTGATTTATTAATTGATTTATTTATTATTATATTTTTAAATATATGCACATATCATATATCAATGAAAAGGGCTTTTGACGCTGAAAAATCTGATATACAATACATTTACCTCCCTTTAAAACTTTCATCTATATCCCGGGACATACCGGTATACCCGTAAAACGACTACAGTCGTCGGTGGCAGTGAACGGTAAAAACGACTACAGTCGTCGGCGGCAGTGAATGTGTTAAGCAATAACCAAAATACACTTCATCAGATTTCTCTGTTGTCATTTAACAAAACACCTGGATATGATTTGTGTGTGTCTGTTTTGAAATTCCAAGGACATATAGATCTTGAGACAAAGTTCAATTTTCTTTTCATTGGTCCATATTCTTTCATTTGTTTTTGGTAGTCGTTGTTAATTAAATGGTTGGTTCTTTTGGATCATTGCTGACCAATGCTTACCGTTTAGGTCTAATTAGGTCTAACTACATCATTTTCTTTTGGAAGATGCTGTATACAGCCACGAGCACTAGCTCCGCTACTCCAGTCAAATGTCACTTGCAACGACAACAGACAATGCATACTGAAGATAAACCTTACAAATTATGAAAAGCGCGATAGCCTGGTGTTAAAGATTGAGACTCCGAATCAAGAGATCCTGAGCTCGGTCAAGTTAGCAGCAAATTTGCTGCAGCAAAAAACGGTCAAGTTAGCAGCAAAATTGCTGCAGCGAAAAACGGTCAAATTAGCAGCAAATTTGCTGCTAGCAGAAAAACAGAAATAAATGTCGACTAATTCTTTTGTTTTAGCCTGGCTGTCATTGCTATAGAAAACGATGACGAAGGCCGAAAACAGAACTTTTCTATCTCACCTATGGGCGGAGTTATGGTGTACCAAACCCTCCCAGCAGAAAAAATGAAAATAATTTTGTCAAAGATTTTTTTTTTGTTTTAGTCTGGCTGTCATCGCTATAGAAAACGATGACGAAGGCCGAAAACAGAACTTTTCTATCTCACCTATGGGCGGAGTTATGGTGTACCAAACCCTCCCAGCAGAAAAAATGAAAAAAAAAATTGTCAAAGATTTTTTTCGTTTTAGTCTGGCTGTCATCGCCATAGAAAACGATGACGACGGCCGAAAACAGAACTTTTCTATCTCACCTATGGGCGGAGTTATGATGTACCAAACCCTCCTAGCAGAAAAAATGAAAAAAAAATTGTCAAAGATTTTTTTCGTTTTAGTCTGGCTGTCATCGCTATAGAAAACGATGACGAAGGCCGAAAACAGAACTTTTCTATCTTACCTATGGGCGGAGTTATGGTGTACCAAACCCTCCCAGCCGCGAGAAAAAAATGAAAAATTTTTTGTCAAAGATTTTTTCGTTTTAGTCTGGCTGTCATCGCTATAGAAAACGATGACGAAGGCCGAAAACAGAACTTTTCTATCTTACCTATGGGCGGAGTTATGGTGTACCAAACCCTCCCAGCCGCGAGAAAAAAATGAAAAATTTTTTGTCAAAGATTTTTTCGTTTTAGTCTGGCTGTCATCGCTATAGAAAACGATGACAAAGGCCGAAAACAGAACTTTTCTATCTTACCTATGGGCGGAGTTATGGTGTACCAAACCCTCCCAGCCGCGAGAAAAAAATGAAAAATTTTTTGTCAAAGATTTTTTCGTTTTAGTCTGGCTGTCATCGCTATAGAAAACGATGACGAAGGCCGAAAACAGAACTTTTCTATCTCACCTATGGGCGGAGTTATGGTGTACCAAACCCTCCCAGCAGAAAAAAAAAAAAATGAAAAAAAAAAAAAAAATGTCAAAGATTTTTTTCGTTTTAGTCTGGCTGTCATCGCTATAGAAAACGATGACGAATGCCGAAAACAGGACTTTTCTATCTCACCTATGGGCGGAGTTATGGTGTACCAAACCCTCCCAGCAGAAAAAATGAAAAACATTTTGTCAAAGATTTTTTTCGTTTTAGCCTGGCTGTCATCGCTATAGAAAACGATGACGAAGGACGAAAACAGAACTTTTCTATCTCACCTATGGGCGGAGTTGTGGTGTACCAAACCCTCCCAGCAGAAAAAATGAAAAACATTTTGTCAAAGATTTTTTTCGTTTTAGTCTGGCTGTCATCGCTATAGAAAACGTTGACGAAGGCCGAAAACAGAACTTTTCTATCTCACCTATGGGCGGAGTTATGGTGTACCAAACCCTCCCAGCAGAAAAAATGAAAATTTTTTGTCAAAAATTTTTTTCGTTTTAGTCTGGCTGTCATCGCTACAGAAAACGATGACGAAGGCCGAAAACAGAACTTTTCTATCTCACCTGTGGGCGGAGTTATGGTGTATCAAACCCTCCCAGCAGAAAAAAAAAAAAAAAAAAAAAAAAAAAAATCACTATCCGCCATTTTCTTTCTTAGCCATAGCGTTGAAATAGCCTTAGCCTATACGTTCGTGCCTTAGCCAGTGCATTTACGTTTACCAGTGTGTTATATGTATGGATGGTTCTATATGAAACCATTTTTCCTTAGCCAGAGGGGTTAGTTAACTAGTAATCAGATGGTCAGTCAGTAGCGTATAAGCTTTGCCTCGAGGAGGCACTAGCAGCCCATCTATTTCTTTAGGCTCCAGTGGGCTGGGCCATTATTCCCACCCAACCGCCCTATGGGGAAAATTGGTAAAATGGCATTAATTGGGGGAAAACATCCTTGGAATAGGAAAATGGACAGAATGTTTTTTGAAAATAACTTGGCCCCAATGGGTTGTCTTTGCCCCTGCCCCAGGGCAAAAACCATGTATATGCTCATCAGTACTTTAAACATCGCCTGTGAAACCTCTTGGCCAATCAAAACCAATTTTCATATGTAGCCTTCTTGCGTAGGGAACGTGACAAAGATGGCTGCCAGGACTATACATAGCAAAATACTCTTCTCCAAAAGCCAGGAGGCATGAAGCAGCAATGAATAGCTCTACAAAGTTTATATCATGGAAACATTGCAGAAATGGACAAATGGAAAGAAGATTATTTGTAAGTTCTCCACTCAAGGTTGACTCAGGGCTATGCATTTGAATATACAGTAGATCTCAGGTGAGCACTTACAGGACCTTTGGTCCTCTAGTTTGATGATCTGTTCAGTAGCTGTTTCGTATGTCGAGAGATTCTTCTTGCTATAAACCCACTTATTTAATGAAAAACGACCGTGGAGAAAGAACATGCACTATCAGTGGACATCAGTCTCTGGGAGTTTTGCCGAAAAGTAGAGTGTAACAAGCTGCTCTTTTAATCGGTGGTCAGTGGACTTGAAAATGTGACTGACTGTTTTGTGTTGTAGTCTCTCTCTCTCTCTCTCTCTCTCTCTCTCTCTCTCACTCTCTCTCTCTCTCTCTCTCTAACGATTAGAGGGACCAGGATTATTGTGCAATCAAAGTCCCAACGTAAACACCAAGCGGGAAAGAAAATGCATCACATTTTTCCGGCAACACACTCGAAGAGCAAGGTGATTACCTCTTTTCCGACATAGCAGCCGGTAACCAAAATCAAAGGCAACGAGCACAACGGAACGAACGTAAGACAGAATAAACATAAAATGTATCGTGAAGATAAATCACTTTTAAATTGCTTTTACTGAGACGTCAATTACTGTTGACAGCGAAATGGCCAAAGTAGACAAACGCTGTAGCCCATGACAAACGCTTTTCAAAAAAGCCCAGTCTGTGGGTACACGCCAAAAAAAAAAAAAAAAAAATAAATAAATAAATAAATAAATAAAAACATTTTCAGGTTGACTAGTAAGAGGACCAAACAACTAACTAAATGTTTTGAACCACTGCAGAGGATGGGGATGAGGTTAGGGCCCTGTAAAACCGGTTTAAGCCCCACCTCACCCCCATTAGTTTAATATTACTGATCGTTTCAAGGCGATACTTCTGTTGTGGTTATATTTATTTTATGTTTTGTAGTCATTTTTGTGCTGTTTGAACCTTGTGTACGTTTTCATAGTTTTAGCTAAGTTCGGATGACTGAGTGACCGCCTATTGGGAAATAGCAGCTCACCGTCGGACTACGATATGTTTTCTTTATGTGTACCTAATTGTCAATTTAGTCATTCCCAACTCGATTTTTGGAGTGGGATTTTTTTTTCTGATTGCCCATTTTCCTGATCGTTGCCTACTCGTATCTTTTTTATCCGCATACACGGTTATTGAAGATTCCTTATGACAACAGTTTATGATGTAACGCTTACATAGAGGAGATAAACCGTATGACTGTAGCCATCAACCCAACAATTTGAGGTTCCGACCAAATGGACTTGCACAGTTACAGAAGCTGGCTAGCCGCTCTTAATTTCACATTTAAGCACAAGAGGGGTTGTACTATCTGTGTAGCGAAAACAAAGACGCTGCCCATCAGCTGAGCAGTGACCTGCGCCTTTGTTTTTGCCCATGCATACAACTTACGACATTTACAGCAGCTCGAGGGATCATGGGATCGAAGCCTGCATCAAAGGCAGACCTTTAGTAAGTAAAAAAATAAAAATAATTGTTAGATCCTTTGGAAGCAGTTAAAATACAAGGCCTGCTTTCCACGGACAATATTTCTTTGACGAAGATTATTTGCCATAGAAACTTTGGCAATGAGTTTGTGTTCATACACACACAACAAAGATTACTTATATTACTTAGCTCGCTCACCTTTGTCACAGATATTTGACGAAACTTCGCCACACGAGCATATTTTTCTGCGACAAACCTACTTTGTCAAAGAAAAAGTGTCCGTGGAAACCAGGCCTAATGCATATTTACTCATCCAACTTACTGGTAAAAGCTCGGGAGGTGTTAGCAAAAAGTTCTAGAATATTTGGTCGCAACTATTCTGGTTTATAAGGTTTATCTTCAGTATGTAATGACTGTCTAGTTGGCAGTGATACCATAAGGGCACTGAATCGCTTCAGACACGTAAATATAGACAAAAAGAATATGGTCACTGGAAACGATTAGTATCTTAGAATGTAAAAGTAATACTGCGTTTACACTATGTGCCCGGCGGTCACGGCGGCCACGTTTCAGACAACCGTGATCAAAACGGGATAAACGTGGGACTAACGCAGGGGAACGGGATCTACCACGGCAGTCAGAAACGTAATGGGCCGTGATAAAACGGGCTGAACGTAACACACCGTGACAGAACGTAACAGTACGTAGCGAAAGTTGGAGGCCGTCCGTAGTGCAACGGGAAGCTAGTGAATAGCCCGGCAAGCTACGGATCTTCCACGTTCTGCTGCGTTTGATCACGGTCATGTCACGTCTCGTCCCGTTCCTCACGGAATACCCAACAAGTTTTGTTGCGTTAAGTTACGGTACGTTACGGTCTTTGACGGTGTTCACCCCGTTCTACTACATTTGTCACGGTATGTTACGGTTATCACGGCGAGTGAAGTTTATTAATATAAAATGGCATAACATGGGGACAAGTTCCTCCATATTGGAGCAGTCACTATAGTGAACAATAGAGACCATACGCTGCACTATGATTGAAGAAGAAATACAATCCCGAACTTTCTTAATCAACTCTGCAGTCGGTTGTTGAGGAGCGTGGTTGTTATTATTTCAAAGGACTTATTCGTATACAAAAGGCACAAAAGTGCTTTAAATTCTATGGCGTCTACGTTTTGTCCGTGGCTGACCTTGACAGAACAAGAAAACGTGTTACGCCTTGGTCGAAACGCAACTGACCGCAGAAGAACGTAACAGGCCGTAATAGAACGTGCTAATCATCGTGATAGATCGTGGATAACCGTAACGTAACTTAGCGCCTCCGTGACACACCGGCTAATCACTACCACGGAGTGTTACGGATATCGTAATACAACGTAAGAAAACTTAACAAGACGTAGATCTAATAGATATTGAAAAACAGAGAAATATATTACCAAAATCCCACGGCACTCTAGGTTTCGAGCAAACAGGGCTGCTGGGGCCGCCGGGCGCAGTATAAGCAATGAAAAGGCTGTGGTGCAATCCGAACCAAAGTCCCACCATGAAAAACAGGTACAAAGATAACACAGCATTAACTTTCTCTTCAGGTGGCCACTCATTTACCTGAAATATGTAAATACGCACATATTAAGCATCTTTATATCTACTAAGAGGATTCCCCTTGCGTAAACTGCTCACTTACTAGAACATGAAGAGATGCAAATTTATAGCTACTTCACATGACAAATTTTGTGAAAGAGCAATCCATCTCCCCTTGCGTAAACTGCTCACTTACTAGAACATGAAGAGATGCAAATTTATAGCTACTTCACATGACAAATTTTGTGAAAGAGCAATCCATCGACATATAGATGACTTTCAGCTGTTATGCTTGATAGGAAAGCATGTCCATGAAATGTATATCCCCTTAAACCCCACAGTTCCTTATAGAAAAACTGGGGTTTGCAGGGGTATATATAGTTTTCTTATTTTTGATCAAAAGCATGCATTGTAGGTACTCGTTAGAACCTTCTCGCCGAGGCGTATACCCACAATGTATGTTTTGAGTGAAAATATCAAAAGAATAGAATTTTTTCCATCAAATCAATCAGAAAAATCATTATCACTAGCCCTACAAAACCACGTGAGTATATAGAGAAATCCACAGATTTGGAGAAATATGAAGCCCTACATGCACTTTCAAAAAACACCGTAAACTATAATGCATACAGTTTGTATAATTTTCATTACTAACCACACGTTAAAGAAGACTTATCATTTGCGCGCTAGAAGCCTCCGTGGTGCAGTGGTTATGTCACGCGCCTTGTAAACCAGGGGTCGCAGGTTCGATCCCGGGCTTCTCCAGCCCGTCGGATGGGACTATAAACCGAGGTCCCGTCTCCATATGACCTTAGCTGTTGGTGGGACGTTAAACCCCAATCAACCAACCATTTGCGCTCAATGTTAATTTGGTCCCCGGGTTCCCGCCGTCGGTACTGTGTTTTATTACTTTTTAGCGCGAGTTACTTCCCTTGGTAAATTCCGCCTACACATTTTACCAAGTTTGAAACCGAAATAATGCTTGCAAAAGCAAATAAGATTAAATATTTGGAATATTTGTTATAAAAGTAATAGGAAATGGTATATTTAGTTAACGCAAATAGTTTAATATTGTTTATTTTCTTTTATATGATTGTGTTATAAGATTTAAATTTCAACTCGGGTATGCTATCTCGGATCTCGGGTTCGGGTTACAATTTTTACCGAACATTTATGAAAACCCAAACTGCTTCTTTTTAATAGCTTTAATGGCGTCTTCTTTCTTGGTCGAAATATTGGGGAATGAGTCATGGTTAACCCAGACATTAAAAACTCGGAGATTTTTCCCGATTCCTTTGATGCTATCCGGAAAGACAGAGCTAGTGATGCGCATGGTGGTGCCTTCGTTGCTTTTAGGCGTGATCTTCTCTGTACTGAAGCTCCGGAATTGGACACCAAGTGTGAAATAATTTGGTGTAAGTTTAACATTATTGGATGTAGGACTTTGTACCTTGGATCATTCTATCGTCCCCCTAGGTCCCCAACTCAGGAGCTTGAATTGAAATATCTTGAGGATTTTAATACTTCACACTCTCGGATTATGTCAAATAAAAATGCCCATGTTCTTGTAGGTGGAGATTTCAATTGTGGTGATATTGAGTGGAGCACAATGCAGGTACCCGAGGGGGTCCCAAAGAGGCCAGTTCAGACTAAACTTGTAAACATAATACAGGATCACTGCCTCTCCCAAATGGTAAATATACACACCCGAGAAGACAAGACCCTTGATTTACTCTTCACTGACTCGCCATCCCCAATTAACCGTGTTAAAGGGATGCCCCCAATCGGCAAAGCAGATCATGACATTGTCTATATTGAATATAACATTATGGCTAAACGGATCCAGCAGGCCCCGCGTAATATTTTTCTATATATAAACGAGCGGATATGGACGGACTCCATGACCATCTAGCGCGCTATAGGGTATCGTTCCTTTCAACTGACCATAGTCATGTGTCAGTCAATGACATGTGGGTCAGTTCCAAGTCGGAGGTTCTCTCGGCTATTGAAAGGTTTATTCCATCAAAAATGACCAAGACAAAATATAGCTTACCATGGATTGATATATCGATCAAACGCTTGATAAGGAAACGTGATAAACTTTACTTTCGTGCTCGCAAGTCAAGCAGCCCTGACATTAAGAACCATTACAAACGGTTCAGGGCACATGTTCAAAAGAGCAATAAAGATGCATATTGGAAAAAATTTCAAGGCCGTCGTCGGCGGTCCGGCCGGTCCGGCCATGGCCGGACCACTTTTTTGGCCGAACATGGTTTGGGCCGGACCACAACTTTCGATTATTCGGCCGAAAATGTGATAGCCTTTGCGACTTTTTTGAGGTGTGGTGGCCCAATCTTAAGTTATCAATTGATATTAAGCGTACTCGGTCAATCTGCCAAAGGGTGTGAAAGACGGCCCTTATAAAAACAATCACGGAAATGACACCTGTATTAAAGACAGGTATTGCCATTGTTGGATTGTGACGGATTATCGTTTGAAGTGAAGTTGCGCCAAAGTGTTCTTTAAAGACCTATTTCCATGTCTATCGAGAGTCATTAGATAAGGGACAGTGCATTAGAAAACCTAGTTCCCTGACAATGACTCAGAATTCAGGCAGGGGCCGAAACAGGAAAAATCAATATTATTGCTTTCAGAGGGGGGCAGTTTTATTGCACATGTTATCAGGGACCATGAAATCAATAAACAGTGGAACTACAGGTGTTATCCTGTAGGGGCCTCTTTATGACCCCCCTGCAGAGATGTGATAATCACCTCATTATGACAGTCCTTTGATCTAAGGACCATATTGCACCATTAGGGGTCATAAACCGAATAAACAGTGGTACCACTTTTAGCTTCTTCAGAAGTAAGTCTTTAATTCATAATGAATAAAACCGATTTTCTGTAATCAAAAAAACAATTAAAACAAATGTAAAGCTGTATTTCACTGCTGAAAATACTATAATTTCACAATAACCCAATCTTTGTTTAAAATTACTGCATTATTAAATCAAACAACGTGCCGAAAATTCGTTTACGTATAAAGTTTTGTAAACATTATTTTGATTCATATTCCAAAATTTGTTAAAACGTGCATGTTATTCTTCTATCATGGATATGCCGCCGGTTCCTGATCAACCAACGTCTTTCAATTTCCCTCAACGTTCCTAGCTTCGTCAAGGCAAATCCTGTGAATGGGAGCTTTCAGCTTCATGGTTTTCGACCAGGACATGGCTTCATCATGATGAAATCTATAAAATAAGCAGCGCTTCAAGGGCTAAAGTTGTCCCAAAGTGCATTAAAATCGTCTCTATGGACGTCCGGAAATATGAAATTTTCTCGGGGGAGATCCCCCGAACCCCCCTTACGAGAGGGGGAGTACCCCCTCTCGTGCTCTCCCCCAACTCGTGCCTTCGGCACTCGTCAAATGTCTTTGGTATTTCATGGCCAGACCACTTTTCTAAAGCCGACGACGGCCCTGAGAATTTACCAATATATTCTCCTCTGAAAATGATAACCAGGAGGAACACCAGTAGCGTCGGTGAAATGCTAGACGAACTTGAGTGGCCATCCCTGGAGTCCCGCAGGGAGCGGTCCTCCTTAACCTTCTTCTACAAGATACTCTCCGGTACAGTGTCTCTTGATAAAGACAAATACCTGACCCCGGCACCCAACCTAAGGCGTACTCGGGCATCACATGAATCACAATACACAAGACCATTTGCCTATGGTGATGCCCTGAAAAATTCCTTTTCCCCCAGAACTATTCCGGTCTGGAATAGCCTCCCTTCTTCAGTGGTCCTATCCAAGACCATTGAGGAATTTAAGGCTTCTATTTAAATCATTGGCCCAGAGGCATGCGTTTTAGTATGCCTCTCATCTATATCTTGTAAATAGTTTTAATGGTCCACCCGAATGTTTTCTTTTCCCCTGACTAAATTCTAAATTTAGCCACCCACCCCACACCTGAGGTGATGATCAGAAATTGATCGACTCAGTATCAGAATAGTCCACCACGAACCCTCAGCCACGAACCACTTTGCTCAATTCATTTCTTTCTTTCTTTCTACAGATATACTGTCATACGCCTTCGCAGGCATTCTAGACAGGTGTGCGCTGTCGGTGCTAGTTCGTCTCTCACTAATGAGAAAGACCATCATTTCAGTTCAGTCCACTTTTCGTAGAGTTCCCCCGTTACTTTGTCGAGGCACCACCGTTTGGTGTAAGGGCTGTTTCACTTGAGCTCTTAATTTACTTAAACTGGTGAAGGTTTTATATACAGTTTGTGCGTTAAATATTTACAGTATCAACACCGTAAAATCTCGTTGAGTTTCGCTATCCTCTTCTTGTGAATCTGTAGAATATATTCACGAGAGTCCAACTCCAACACTTCAAGGTCCTTGATAGCCACACGGAAAGAAGCATCCAGAGTGAGCTGAGTTAACAGTTCTGGGTTTCGCAAGCCCATGATTTCATCAGAGAGAACTGGGTTATTTCTCAATTTCTCAGAATAGATTACCCTTTCAGACGTATAGGCTGAGCATTCTGTCAGGAAATGTTTCCGAGTTTCTGCTGCAGTATGACACAGTTTACATGTAGCGTCAACCGTGTATTGATTGAATGCAGCTCTATTGTCTTGCAGGATGTAAACGCCGGTTAAAAGCTTACATTTTAATTGGGCTCTTTTGTTGTCAGTAATGCTGTTATTAACAGTGGACCAGACAGGATGCAGAGTCCCAACCTTAAGAGAGTTTGGGTTGACATACTTTATGGATGGTTTTTGTTTAACTTCAGCTTGCCAAGAGGCCTCAATATGGGTATTTACAGCATGGTTTAAAGTACTCTTCCATTCGGCTTTAGACAGAGGTTGCCTAAAAAGTGAGTAAATAGAAGGCAAATTGTAAGTCCCCAGGACAGTCTTGATCAGGTTAAACCAGCTTTTCTCTTCATCCCCCTTCATTACAAGCTGTCTTTCAGCCACCTCATACTCAATAAAATGCTTGTTCCTGATTATGTTCATGAACAAATTTAATGAGTTTTTGTGAATTACTGACTCGATTGGTAAGATACCCAGCAACGACAGAGTGACACAATTTGGGGTTTTGTCAGATAGACCCTGAAGTTGACGGACTAGAATGATTTTCTTTGAAATGTTTCTAAACATTCAATGTCCTTAACCTTAAGAGACAAAACTTCAAGTCCATATATCAGTCTAGGTACCTATATGCCCATTTAAACATGTCTCTATGAAACCTTGCCCCCATTAGTGAGTATGCTTTTTTCCTCCCTAAGCCCACTTTTTCCTCTACATTCACATTGTCCATTACATTCCTTGAGATTCCGAGATGCATTGTGCATTCAGAACATGAAATATTATCACCAGACATTGTTGGTCCATTTTCTTTCACTTCACACCTTGAGGGATTATAACAAAGGCAGCAGCTCTTGCTCGGGTTAACACAATCTCTCTCTCTATTCACCATTTTTGCATTATCGGTTGGTTTCCAACTTACAAAAAATCAATATTGGATATATAGGTAACCAAAACCACCCTGACCTCAAGGTCAGGAGGGTTAATGGTTACCTGTTTTTCTAATATCGATTATTTTCAAGCAGGAAACCAGCCAGTAATGCAGAAATGGTGAATTGGTATTATCCTCAACATCCCAAAGAATGACCTGCATGTCACAGCATTTCTTGGCTAAAACCAACAAGTCATCCGCCACAGTCACATGTGGAATACTAATTGAACCAATTTTCACATCCGAGTAGCGCTCCTCCAATTGAAGCAGTAGGGGATTGTTGTATCTCTTGTAGTGTGACGTAGACAGTACACCTCCCTGACGGACTCCTTGTCTGATATTTATTATATTCATTATTTCTTGATACGTTCGTGTGTGTTGGTGAGTTCTTTGATGGCTGACTAGGCCGATTCTAGCTCTAAACTGTCGGTTGCTCTTTTTTTCATAGAGAATGGTACAAGAGAGCTGCTCCTTTGTTGATGAGACCTCGCCACTTTGATCGCTCCTGTGCAGTCTGTTCCCAATTGGTATGTCGAAATCCTTCAGAAAGGCTTTGAGGGTGTCTTTGTAGCGTTTCCTCTGGCCACCTTGAGAGCGCTTTCCCTCTTGTAGTTCTCCATAGAAGACTTTCTTTGGAAGTCGCTCATCAGGCATTCTTATAACATGGCCAGTCCACCTTAGCTGGGCTAGCTTTAAGACAGTATGCATGCTTTGCATTCCTGCTTTCTTCAAGACCTCTGTGTCTGGGATCTTGTCTTGCCACTTGATTTTTTACAGCTTTCTTAAACAGCTTCAGTGGAAAAATTCTCTTTGCATGACGCTGGTATATAGTCCAGGCCTCACATGTATACAAGAGGGTTGGCAGTACCACAGCCTTGTAGACTTTCAGCTTGGTGTCAAGCTTGATTCCATTTCGCTCCCAGACATTTGCATGGAGTCATCCGAATGCCACACTGGCTTTTGCAATTCTGGCAGTGACCTCATCATCAATGTGCACTGCTCTGGAAAGAGTGCTTCCCAGGTAGGTGAATTTATCAACTCCTTTGTTTTTGTCCATTCATAGTGATGGCTGGTTCATTGTACGGTTTTCCAGGTGCTGGTTGGTGTACAACCTATGTCTTTTTTGTGCTGATTGTGAGATCATAGTTATCACATGACTGTGAGACTTGATCCATGGCTCTTTGCATTTTTGCCTCTGAGCTGGCATTCTTATCCATATCGTCTGCATAGAGGAGCTCATCTAGCACATCAGTCTGCACCTTAGTTTTGGCTTGCAACCTTCTATGGTTGAATACATTGCCACCAAAACAGTACCTGATTGGAAAACCAGTGTCGCTGTCCTGAAAAGCATCCATGAGCATGGCAGAAAACATCATGCTGAACTGTCAGGTGCAACTTTTGATGTTGAGAAACATGTACGAGGGTCGCCCCAAAAGTTCCATTACACTCACTCTTTTGCCACAATAACATCATGTCAGAGCTTATAACACTTATGGTCACGAACTACTATATCTTAGGGTTATGGGGGCAAATTTTCGTACTGCTACGTGTATTTGTTAAAACGCAGTGGCAGTTTGAACCCTTGTACCCCTACTGCACCGGAGCAGGTCTAATGGCGTTGCGGTTAATTGTGATTGTTTTCTTAATATTTGGCTATTTGGATAAATACACTACAAACAAGAAATCTATTTTAAAATCAGATTTATATTAAGCTAAATGATACTGTAGTATATATTTGGAAATCATAGTAAAATATTTATAAGCAAATCGTCAAGATAATACTATAAAGATCAGTCTTGCAAACTAAGAATAATTTACTAAATGCTATCCACTGTTAACCACTTCCCATGTATCATCAGGTCAAGTAATATTTCTGTAAGCTGAAATATCTTTTTAAAAATAAGTGTTGTGTAATAGTATTGAAGTTTCCAACTTATATGAAGCTAAAACATTGCTTGGTTTTCATTAAAGAATACGTTTTAGACGTTTAAATATAACGACCCTGTATTTTTGCTCCGCATGTTTTCGCTGACGTCGTAATTTTGTCGTTGAATTTTTATAGGTAAGCCTCCTTATTTGTCTCCCAAACTATCAAATCATTCCCAAATTTCATAACATTATCACTAAATGGTGCTCATAGAATGGTAGTTGGGCTGGTATATTTTCTAAATGATCACATTATACCAATGTTGATTTAGCAGATTGCGAAAAATAAAAGTTCCAAGAACATTTTGCATAGTTTGTCCTGCTCCGGTCATGCCTACTCATGGTTACCAAGGTAACTGTAGCAGTGAGGTCATTGAAGTGAGTATAATATTATAATGTTATCAATCAAGTTATTTCGTATTGGACCAGTTATAGGTCCGAGGTTAGCTGTATTGGACCGAGGCCAAAGGCCGAGGTCCAATACAGCTGACCGAGGACCTGTAACTGGTCCAATACGAAATAACTTGATTAATGAGATTTTTATTAATTAACTGTCAAAAGTCCATATCGACCCATATCATCCGCTAGCACCTCAAGCATACCTTCGCCATTCTTAGCTCCCAGGTCTGACATTCTTTTCAAAGATGCTGACATGATCTTTGCTTGTTTGTTCACTATTTCACTCGATCGGCTGAATCACCGCCATTGTTTTTGTTTCAACACATTCAACGCGGCGCGTGACCTTGCACGTAATTTTTGACCAATCAGGTGTAGGGATTTCCATATAGATAGCAGGTTAATCCAAATAGATACGAGGTCAACCGTATTAGTGCGAGGTCAGCTGTATTAGGTCGAGGTGAAATCCAGTATAGACTATACGAAAAAAGAAACATCGCCAGTATGACACAGACCAAATTCTCTGTATAAGTACTATATACTAATAAGTTAATTAATAATGTACAGTAAAATAAGTTCCAATATGGCCAATTATTCTCCATGAGTAACTTTGGTTGGTTCCTGCTATGCGTTCAGAATAAAATGCACGTGTAACGAGACTTTTGGGACAAGCCACGTATATACTCTGCTAGACCACAAAGCCTTTTAGAAACTTTCTGAGATTTTTTGAGCGATCTTATTTTCTAGATAACCCCGTTTCCATTTGTGAGAGAAAAACTCCCTCCCCCTTGAACACCGAATACTATCTAAGTTTTATACTAAATCCTGAATACTATTCAGTCATGAATACCAAATACATGTATCATTTAAAACAAAATTATTATATTATGGATAAAAGTGAATTAAATATTTTGGTAGTTAGTTCATGTATTACATGTACATGTACGAGTTCTATAAATTTGTGCTTGTGCCTGGTTACACAAGGCATTTTATTTATAATATGGTCTCAAAAATCAAACGGACGAAGCGAGTGAGGAAAATATGACATATACCATATAAAGTTTATAAACTGACATAGAAAGATTCACAATAACTCTCTTTAATTTGCGTGTGTCTGGTTGCAAAAGACAAGTCCTATAATGTTCTATCATGTTTTCAGATAATGTACTGAGCGACCAATAAAACATGATATTCATCCACAGAAAATATTATGGAAACTATTCCTTAAATCCAATGATAAGTTTCTACCTGATTGTAGAGTATCTTTACAATTCTCTTCGAGCAAGCGAGAGAGAAACAAATATGAATTTGACTCACAAAAAAGTTCAGCGAAGCATTCTACCCAGTACTGATTGCACTGTCAATTTCTTAAAGTACCTAGCGAACAAGGAAAAATGAACTTTTCTCTCAGAAAGGGTCAGAAAAAATTCACCTATACCTTTAGTTCTATGGATAATGTGGGATAATATGCCTTGTACAAGGACAGAAAAAGAAACTATTAAACCTAATTCATTGGCAATCAAAACAGTGAAATGGTGTCAGTAAACACCCGGAATGATCAATTCATTTTTCTCTGTCTTCAAATGACAAAAATGTACATGTATTACTTTTTCAATTAGTTCATGCTGCAAGCAGGCAAAACTTTTGTCAGTCCGAACATTTGAGACGTCATTTATCTATCTTCTGATACTGAGTCGATCAATTTCTGATCATCACCTCAGGTCATTGTAACAATTATGAATAATACAATATTTGAGATGATGTCACGGGATCTGAGGGTTCATCTCCCATATCCCAGAAAAAAAATGAAAATCTAGAATGTCGGGGAGGTCATGTAAGACAATTCTGGAGCCAAATTTCGGTATATTCATTATTCTTTTAAATCGTGTTATTCACTATAGGGATCAAATATTATTTTCCATTCATTAACATTCGCTAGATCCCGAGGGTAGTGTTGAAAACCGAGGGCGCAGCCCCAGCCCGAGGTTTTCAACACTCCCCGAGGGACCTAGCGAATGTTAATGAATGACAAAATCATTTTGATCGCTATTATTGCATTTTAATAAGATAAAGATCATCACATTTTCATACGCGTAAAATCTTTCGTTTTTATGCTCGTTCCGGGCAGACTTATAGCACGTGCTTTGCGTGACGCCTGGTAACGAGCACAAGTAAAAACCATGTATTAACAGCACGTGCGCGCGTGAATTGCAACATTAATGCATGGCTTTCTCTTCATTAATAAACGGTTGTTAATGTCGTATGACACAGGTATTTATGCAATAAAATTCATTCTTTTATTCTGCTATTCATTTAAAAGACATTTATTCATTATTCTTTAGGACCTCATTATTCATTAATCATTTTTTTGCTCTTTATTCACTGTCATTAAAATTTTTGGCCATTATTCATAAATCATTATACTCCATCCAGACCCTCCAATGTGGTCTTGGGAACAGACTGCCCAGGTGCAATCAAAGTGGAGAGGTCTCTTCAACAAAGAAGCAGCTCTCTATGAAGAAAAGAGAATCTGTGAAGCTGAAAGAAAGCGCAGAAAATACAAAGCCAAGACCAATGGACCACCAGCAGATTCCATTACATTGACTTGTGGTGCAGCATACCATCCTCTTTGACAAGCTCCTTGACATGAATATTAGTCCAACGTATTGGCTCATCATCAAGGAATTATATAACGAATTAACTACAACCGGTGAAACGGCTAGGCTCATTCAGTGAATTCTTCGCCTTTAAGATGGGCATAAGGCAGTTTAAGCACTAGTCAGAACCTATGTTAAGATAGAAGCATACCATCCTAACAGGCAATATGTCGTAATTATTTTGTCTATTTGTATGATGATGTGATTGCTATGGTTACCGTTTAACGATAGACATAGGAAGATTATGTGTATTATGGGCTAAAACAAGGGCAGATAAGTCCAAATATTGAAAATAAATATGTTTTAAAGCTCATTCATTTGGTAGCCCAGTGTTCAAAGGTTACAAATACAGTGTTATTTCTAAAACGTATATTACATCATTTTCCCGATTTTTGCTGCTTTCTACTATTAATGCCAGAATGACTAAAGGTACATTTTGTCGCGTTGAGGTTCATATAATACAATGGGAAACGCATCCAAAAATCTTCTTTTCAGAAACCATTAGTCCCGGGAGCTTTTATATGTTGTGTGTAGCAATGTTCAACAATCCCCTTTTTAAATCCTGCCATCTTTCGTCCGCTGACTTTTCTCTGTGCTCCTGGGGTCCATACAGGCCACACCCCAGGGCAGTTGTCATTAGCTCCCCTACAAGTAAAGCTGTCCAGATCAGATGAGCGTTTACAGGACCATCGCCGAGTGGGCTCAGACAAGTGCACCAGGTCATCGTCGTAATCTCTGGGACAACGGATATCGTGGAACTTAATGACCCGGGTACCGTAGTTTTCAAAGAGTAGTCTTCCTGTCTCTGATGAATTTTGATTTAGTCAGACCGGGGCGTTTGGGGAAGTCTTCTCTGTGTAGTATCTCAGAGATGTAGACTCGGCGCACCTGAATCTGAGGAGTCTAATCAAGTGGTATCGCAATAAAATCGATTTGAGGTGTCACACGCCCGAGTTGTTTTCATGATTTTGCCAGATTATTATTATTATTATTTGAATGTATTATCCTCCAACCACTGGGAGCACCTCGGTCATCACCGAGTAATGTCAAGATAACCACAATGACAGAACTACACTGCCCACCACCAACCATCACCTTAACATATTTACTGTATTTCCATCATTGAAGTTATCTTTTTTATCTTTTGGGGAGAAGAGAAGCCAGTGCTAAGCCTTATGAATGCTGAGCGCCAAGCAAGGTAGCCACTGGTACCATTTTTAACGTCTTTGGTATGACGCGGCCCGGGTTCGAACCCGCGACCTCCCGCTTCCGAAGCGGACGCTCTTACCATTACGCCATCGGTTGGTTGGTTGGTTGGTTGGTTGATATAATTTCCGCCGAACTCGACGCACCTCTTGAAGAGTAGGTATA
Source organism: Rugalucina vietnamica (assembly GCA_964017185.1). Taxonomy (NCBI): domain Eukaryota; kingdom Metazoa; phylum Mollusca; class Bivalvia; order Lucinida; family Lucinidae; genus Rugalucina; species Rugalucina vietnamica. Next base: position 4,829,257 of record OZ024871.1, on the reverse strand, counting down.
ATGTAACGTAAGTCTTGTATTAAGTATGTACAGTTCCAAGTTTAAAATGATGACACATCCACCACCCTATTTTACAACCTAAGAATGTCTTGAAAAACCCTGGATTAGCTAAGGTCGACCACGGTTTCCATATTTACAACGTATTGTCTTTAAATTTCAATAGCCAGTCTTTTTAGATTTTCTTTTTCTTCGGGGTATTATAGACAGTCTCTTGTACCTCTCAACATGTAACGCGTAACACAGTCTCCGGGCGTGAAAGATAATCTCATGAACAGTCTTTTCGTCAACAATGGCAGAACAATCAGTTAATAACTGGATTAGATTCTGGTTATTGCTTAAGTCTATATCACTGCCTTTCAGAACTATCTTAATGTCTCTAAGTATTGGCTGCCTTATATTTTCGGGACCGGAACATTGCGTGCGTTCGTAGTTCTTTCCAATGGTAAAGATGGTACCATTGGTAGACAAATTCCGTTCAAGGTTTTACCAATGGTACCATTGGTAATGCCATTGGTACCAATGGTACCAATGTTACCAACATACGGCAGCAAATGATGCAGACAGACTACAGCGTGGGTAATTCTACCAACGCGGGAAAAGTCACGTGATTCAATATGGCGAGCCTAAAAATATATCATGAATTTCGTAAATAAGCAATATTTTTGTCACACATGCAAACGTATATGTTATAAACAGCACGATATACATGAAGTAAATAAGAAAGACAAAAGCAAGTGAGGTGTATTGATCAATATGATAAAAATGCCACCATGTGATCTACCATTGGTACCAATGGTACCATTGGCAGCAGAAATCGTTCAGGGTTTTCTGGTTAGCATTGGTAAAAATGGTACCAACAGTACCATTGGTAGATTTACAGATTTTACCATTGGGAGAACCCCGAACGTAGCCAATATCGGTTCTGTATTGGGGCTATGTATAAAACCTGTAACCGAACCAAACCGAACCGAACCTACGGAAATTACCGAACATATCCGGCCGAACCTACGGAAATTATCGAACATCCGCGGGACCGGACCAATAGCAATTAAGATCTTTCGATACCGGGAATTAACTGCATTACCTGTTAAAATGACCAAAATTTTGAAGTTCAAGCACTTATTTCACTATAATATACAAAGGATTTTATGTAATGTTACCGCTAAGTTAATGAAGGATAATAAAGGCCTGTTGTTTGTTTATTTATTTGTTTGTTTTATAAACATTGAAATTGAGATCCTTTAAGTATCTATTTTATAATGGCGTTATAGTATTTTTTTCCCTTTCCTATTGTAATCGTGCGGTTGTATTTAATACTTCAAAGATTACTTAGAGCAAAATCTTTCTATACACAGTGAACCCCTGCTGTGATGCATGACCACCTTCACTGAATAGCTGATGGTATGCAATTACTGTTAATAAACGCAGGTGTCACTTTCATAATCATGTCTTTCACGCCCTCGTCAAACATAGCTAATTATCGGATTGATATCGCGCTTATTATTCTTTTAATTGATACTAGATGTCAATTAACTTTAACAAACAATCCAAATAATAAAATCATACAAATTTTGATAAAAAAAAAAAAAGAAAAAAAAAGATGTTTATGAAACACTATGCCCCAACAGATACGTCACTTTCAAGATGTAACCGAAAAACAAAAAAATTCAAATTCATATAACCTGTTAACCGAGCTGGGTCCGAACTTGTTATCCGAACTGTGTCCGAAAATGTAAACCGAACTGAGGCCGAACATGTTTACCTAACTGGAGCCGAACCTGTCAGCCGAACTGTGACCGAACCTTTCAACCGAACCTGTTAGCCGAACTGGGTCCGAACATATAAACCGAACTGGGGCCGAACATGTTAACCGAACTGGGACCTGTCAGCCGCATTGTGACCGAACCTGTTAACCGAACCTGTTTGCTAAACTGAGTCCGAACCTGTCAACCGAACTGTGACCGAACCTGTTAACCGAACTCGTGCCGAACCAGTCAGCCGAACTGCACTTGCACAAGACACTATACACACGAAACACACATATACAGCGTATTTATTTATTTATTTATTTATTTATTTATTTATTTATTTATTTATTTATTTATTTATTTATTTATTTATTTTAGATTCTATTTCTTTTTCCCTTTCTGCCATTTCATATCAATGTTGTATATTTACTTGACAAGCCCTTTAAATAATATTTTTTTCCTTAAAAACAAAAGAGAAATAATTAAGAATACTTATTTCACTTTTCTATGGTAAACTTTAAAATATATTTGCATATTAAAAGAATATTATGTTTTAAAACAACATTCTATTCTGGTTATTCATTCATATTGAATGAGTAGTCGGAACGGGAATAGTGAACAGGTTCGGTCCCAGTTCGGTTTACAGGTTCGGACTCAGTTCCGTTTACAAGTTCGGCCCCAGTTCGGCTAACAGGTTCGGCCCCAGTTCGGTTTACATGTTCGGTGCCAGTTCGGCTAACAGGTTCGGCCCCAGTTCGGTAAACATGTTCGGGCCCATTTCGGTTAACAGGTTCGGTCCCAGTTCGACCTCAGTTACTTATAGGTTTGGTTTACACGTTCGGACCCAGTTCAGCTAACAGATTCGGTTAGCAGGTTCGGCCACAATTCGGTTAGCAGGTTCGGCCACATTTCGGTTAGCAGGTTCAGCCACAGTTCGGTTAATATGTTCGGCCTAAGTTCGGCAAACAGGTTCGGTGCCAGTTTGGTTTACATGTTTGGACCCTGTCGGCTAACAGGTTCGGTTAGCAGGTTCGGTCACAGTTCGGTTAGCAGGTTCGGCCACAGTTCGGTTAGCAGGTTCGGCCACAGTTCGGTTAGCAGGTTCGGCCACAGTTCGGTTAGCAGGTTCGGCCACAGTTCGGTTAGCAGGTTCGGCCACAGTTCGGTTAGCCGGTTCGGCCACAGTTCGGTTAAAAGGTTCGGTCCCAGTTCGGCTAACAGGTTCGGCCTCAGTTCGGTTTACATGTTCGCACTCAGTTCGGTTTACATGTTCGGTTAACAGGTTCGGTCACAGTTCGGTTTATATGTTCGGACCCAGTTATTTATTTATTTATTTATTTATTTATTTATTGCCGTATTTAGCCGTATACAGTTTGAATTCCCGAGCTGTCCACGTTTTTCAAATGAGAATATTACAAATAAGAAACTAGCTGCATGAAAATTTGTCTAATGACCCGGAATCAACTCAATTATGGTCCGTTATTCATTTAATGAACATATTATGTATTTTGATTTTCTTACTTTGTGTTGATCGGTTATATATAAGAATCGCTCTTCCGTACATCTATCTTTTATTTTTCCAACAACCGGTATTGATGCTAAATTCCAGTATCGATATATCGGCATTTTCCGTAGGTTCGGTCCGGAACGTTCGGTAATTCCCGTAGGTTCGGTCGGGTAAGTTCGGTAATTTCCGTAGGTTCGGTTTGGTCTGGTTCGGTTACAGGTTTTATCCTGTATTGGTGTTTTCTTTCAACCGGAAATCTAATGTAAACAGTTATGGCTGCCAGAATTGACTTGTCTTCCCAAGTTTTTAATGAAAAAGGTACTATATCATCCGCATTAACAGTTGGAGACTCATTTATCCTTTCGTAATTTCCTTTATGTAACTATTTCCTAACACAAATCCAAGCAACCGCATTGAATAATCTAATAATTATTTTATTCCTTTTGTCATTAGTTTTCGTGATCTATTAAAACCTGGTGAATTATTAGCTCACCTGAGCCGAAGGCTCACAAGGTGAGCTTAAAGTATAGTAGTCGAGCCGGCGTACGTCCACATTTTCAAACTTGAATATCTCTAATACAACAAGGCCAATCATGATCAAATTTTATCTAAAGGCTTAAAAGCATCATTGAGGAGATTGTGTTAGGTTTTGGGCCAGGTCGGATGAGAACTCTGGTTTCCACGGCAACAGATAGCTCCCATAGACTTATGCGACAGTCTGCATGCTTAGTTTTTAACCCAATCATGGTTGATAACTATGCTGCCTTCTTTAATTGCACGCCGGTGGGTCGGGCGTCAGACTCTATGATGGCCCCGACATAAAGCTATTCATTTTAGTTGGTTGTCTGTTGCTTGGCCCACCGGGGTCCAACTGGTGTTTTTCTTTTGCTCCGGAGTTAGTAGGTTATTCGGCGCCCAGGGATCTCCATCGTCGGGCAGCTTACTCAGTCTGTGAGTCCTGGTTTTTGATTCATCAGGATGTTTATCATGATTTATTTGTTTGTTCTTGATGATTCATTGACTAGTCAGAGATTCACCACGAGGACCGAATAACTAACTAAATGTTATGAACCACTGCAGAAGCTGAGGGTGAGGTTATGGCCATGTAAAACCGGTTTAAGCCCGCCAGTAACTTTGTGTTACTGATTGTTCCAAGTCGATACTTCTGTGGTGGTTCTTTTTGTTTTATGTTTTGGTGTATAAAATTTTTTTGTGCTGTTGGCGCCTTATGTATGTTTTCATATTTTTTAGTTAAGTTAAGGTAACTGAGTGGCCACCTATAGGGAAAATAGCTGCTCATTCGGCTTACTATATGTTTCATGGTATAAGTACCTGATTGTTAGTTTGTTTTTTTCCCACCTCGGTTTTTGGAGTGGGAATCTTTTTCTGATTGCGCCTTTTCCTGATCTTTGCCTACTTGTACCTTTTTACAATGGGAAAAACATAAAAAATCTTCTTCTCCGAAACCACAAGGCCCAGAGCTTTCATATTTTGTGTGTAGCAATGTATAATGGTCCTCTTTATAAATCCTGCCAACCATGCCCCTGGGGTCCATACAGGCCCCGCCCCGGGGGCGTCAGGAGAAAAACATAAAAAAATCTTCTTCTCCAAAACCACAAGGCCCAGAGCTTTCATATTTTGTATGTAGCAATGTTTAGTGGTCCTCTTTATAAATCCTGGGGTCAGAAATAGCCCCACCCCGGGGGTCAATAGCTCCCTTAGACTTAGAGTAAGGGGACATGATTTCGCACAGGGCATGGCTTCGCACACCTAATTTATTTCTCAAATTTTACCCCATTGTGATGAAAATCCCTAAGGATGATGCTTATAAATGAGTTTTGTCGAAGAGTGCCGTGTTTTATACAAATTCTTAGCTTCCGCAACCTCGCGTGCTTTTCGCGTGCGACGAAACCTCATTTGCATACAAATGTCAACAAACATGTACACTATGTAAACAATCAGCTTTTTCAACTTACCATTTCTATGATTCCCATCAAAATCTACAGATGAGTAGAAAAATATCCTATTTCCAATAATTTCCCTCTAAATATTCCAATATTTCTCCAAAATGATACAAGTTTTTGCATTTATCTGCGCTGTTGTTTGTCTGTCAAAGCCTAGTCCGTTCCGGTAAACCGTGGTACCGAGGGAGCGATCATTTTTCAAGGTGCCTGGTCATCTCGGCCCAATACAACTCATCCTCCCAAAGTTGGCACACCATGGTATTAAGATGCCAGGTTGTCATTTTTAAGTTTAAGTTGGAACATACTTTTGTAAAGCTACTGTCCCTGAAGTGACAGATCCCCAGTTTGAACACAATGCACTTTAGTCAAGGTCTATCTGTAATTTACATTTTGTTTTTAATTGTTGACAGTATTTTGGTTGTTCTTCATTAATATGTTGTGTTTTTTCCAAGGTCTTGCCTTGTTTTAAAAAAATGAGGGTGTGCGAAGCCATGTCCCATTTCCTCCATATTTTACCACTAAATACCATAGTAAATAATGACAGATCCCCGATGACGTATTGAGCTCTGACGTTTTGTGACACATGTTTTGTAAACAGCTTTTGTCAAGGTTGAAATGAGACAAATAACCGTGATTGTAAGAATTTTTCATTTTCTATAATCTAAGTAAATCTAAGAAGTGTGGGAAACCATGGCCCCTTACTCTGCAATTGGAATAACATAAAAAAATCTTCTCCTGTGAAACCATATGGCCCAGTGCTTTCATATGTTGTGTGGACTAATGTATAATACTCTCCTTTATAAATTCTGCCAACGGTGCCCCTGGGGTCCTAATGGGCCACGCCCCAGGCATGTCATTATCTACCATAGACTTATAATGGAAATACATGAAAAAAAGCTTGTATATTTGATATTCATCAATGTCATGTGGAGCTCTACATAAATCCTGCCAATCATGCCCCTGGGGTCAAATATGGCCCCACCCCGGGGGTCATTATAGGATTCTGACCTTGTTAGATGATTTTTTCAAGTGAACCAAAATGGCAGACAAGAGGATACACAATCCAGACAAGAGCTATTCTGCTGATGTAAGTACATGACCAAGATAGCCACCATACCCATATATGGTAAAAACCCCAATTACTTTGTCCAGTGACTGTACTTGTTGACTCTCAGGTGAGCGATCGTTGCCCTTGGGCTACTTGTTTTCATTATGAATTCCTTGAATATAGCAGATAAAATTAGGTAATGTACATCTCATTGATCGGTTAGAATGACCCTTTGAGCCCCCTAACATTGCACAGCTCCCAACATTACGCTTGTTGCATTTCAGTATCATACACTCAGCTGTTGTTAACATGCTCCATGTGCAATTTAACTTTGACATTCTGAATGTTACACACAGCCTCGTGTCCATGCACAAAACAAAAATATGCCGTTTTACATGTTGATTGTTTCACCAAGAATTCCATTGTTAATTCAAAGAAATGCTCACTGACACTTCACTTATGATGAAAAACAAACATTTAACTTCCTACTTTAAACCTGAAGTATCTTTTAGTCTTATTTCAGCATGGATTTGACATATATTTAATCAATAGTATATGCTGAGGTGATGCAATAAGAAAACAACACACTTTTGTGCGTTCTATTAATTTATTTGATAAAACAATCACGATGGGTCGGACCGTCACGGAAATCGCTTGAAAAAAAAAACAAGGGGAGTAAATCCTGTCTTCCTAACCGGAAGTGACGTGTTACTATACAATGATATCCGTCTCTGTTCGATCTGCCATTACTACACTGACTGTACACGCAGTTTTAAAAGTGACAGTATCTGTCAGTTATGTATGACAACACCTATTTTAATGCTGTTCTCATCGTGGATAAGCATCAGGAGATTGCCCCATGTCCATTCTAACCACAGCCGGCAAATCTTTCAAAATTAATTCATGTTCTTCAGGTCACTCTATCACGTTCAATGAAGAAAACCGCCGATATCCAAATATGATTCCATTGCATACTTCTTGTTTTACTGATTTATATGGAGAGACGCGCGTTTGATACAATAATTAACAACCATTTTTGCATTTTTTTTTTATTTTCACTTTTTTTTTATTTTTATTTTTTTTAGTATTATTTTATGCTTTTTTACAATAAGAATGGATTATGTGAAGTTACTGAACTTTATTGGAATAAGTCATGAACTCGAATATTCTTCTTTTTTCAAATACTTTCTTTTCATGTATATTAGATATGAAGTCGCCGCCGGACTTCAAAAGAAAAATAACACTTTTATTACCAGCTACCTATATTGCACTGTGCAATACCTGTTGATTTGGTGATGCACTGTGCAATAGTACCTGTTGATTTGGTGACTTATTTGATCTTCGAGCCGGCAAAGATCTCTCACACTTATGTCACATGGCAGGCACATGCTGCATGAATAACCGATACCTCACCCAATTATCCAAGTAACAGTTTAATTGGTTAAATAATGTAACAATATTGAAGACTGTATTCGGAAACATAATAAATTACACAATGAAAAAATAATCATTAACTCATAAGCCAACATGCAGCCACCTCTCTCTCTCTGTCTCTCTCGTCTTTCTGAATACTTTATATAATGATGAGAGAGAGAGAGACGCCAATTTATATGTCTACTTGCCCCTCTGAGCGCCTCGCAGTTTTCACATTGCCTGACGAAAATGCAAAAATTGGATGCTTTTCAAAAGCGTCAAATTCAAGTTGCAGTCTGCATATCAGAGCGCCTTTCACCGGTCCCCATTTTTCCTCTCAAATCCGGACTCTCCATATTTTCTCCTGCACTTTTCTACCAAACTTTTATATGTAACCAACCTTATTATATTAGGAAAGGTGTGGAAACTAATTGCTTCTGTTTTCTTTCTTTTTTTCTGTTGTCCTTTTTACACCCTGCTACCGTACATTGTACCATCTTTTATATTACACTTGTTCCATAATTTCAACTTGGAAAACGGTAATGCACACTAAATGAAATCATTTTACTGCAGAAAAACCTATACAAGAGATAGAAAGAAACTGCATGATAATTCATAAGTGGGATATAGTAATTGAAGACATTGTTCTTTTCTTTCTTTTTAATTCAAGTCACTAAACCAGATACATGCATTACCGCACTAACGTAATGGAAGCTCAGTGCACATTCGGATATTTATGTTTATTTCAATCTTAATTTTTCATATACATATTTTTTCTCTCTACTTCTTGTATAACATTTTGCAGAAAATTTGATGTTTGACACAGTAAAGGTGAAATCACACAGAATAATCACTAGTTAATCCATAAAAGGTACTATGCTTCGCGATCTATGTAATATACATGAGTGCCAGATTCCGATCACATTGAAAAGTATGACGTCATAAGCCCCGCTCACAGGTAACTATCAGAAAAGACTGGAAAATACCGAAGTGAACCTGAATTATTGGATCAACAAAAAATAATGATTGTTTTGATGTTTTAGACACTTTATTCGAATATATTCCACAGTTATGTTAGGCTAAAACTACATAAAACGGCAACTTTAAGCATGTTTTCTCCATACACTTCTGCATCCTTTTTTAACAGGTAACTATAACTGCACAGCTGATCACCACCTTTGTTGTTTTTTTGTACAATCTCTCTACTTCTTTAATCTGAAATGTCAAGCTTCTGGCCTTCCTCTGTGACTACAGGCTGGTTTGTGTTGGACTTGATCATAAACCAGGAAGACGGGTTTTTAGCTCACCTGAGCCGAAGGCTCACAGGTGAGCTTATAGGATGGCCATGCTCCGTCGTCCGTCCGTCCGTCGTCCACAATTTCAAAGATCTTCTCCTCTGAAACCGCTTGGCCAATCAAAGCCAAACTTCATATGGAGCATCCTTAGGAAGGGGGAACAAAAGTTTATATAAATGGTCCAGGTCACATGACCAAGATGGCCGCCATGGCTATAAATAGCAAAAACCTTTAAAAATCTTCTTCTTCAGAACCAGTGGGCTGATTTCCACGAAACTTGGTATGTAGCATTGGGGACGTGGGCCCATCATAGTTTATATAAATCATGACCCTAGGATGGCCTTGACCTATTTTACGGCAAGGTCAACTTAGGTCGCCAATGCATTTGAATGGGGAAAAAATGGTAAAATGCTATTTAATGGGTAAAACTTACTGGGAATAGGCAAATGGACAGAAGATTAATGGAAATGGAAAATTTTAGCCCTGGTGGGTTGTCTGCCCCTGCCCTGGGGCTATATACATGTATATGACCATAATATTCAAACATCTTCTTCTCTGAAACTGCTAGGCCAATCAAAGCCAAACTTCATGTGGAGCTTCCTTGGGAAGGGGTAATGAAAGTTTATATAAATGGTCAAGGTCACATGACGAAGATGGCCGCCATGGCTATAAATAGCAAAAACGTTTAAAAATCTTCTACTTCAGAACCAGAAGGCCTATGATTTTGAAACTTGGTGTGAAGCATCTGGGAATGGAGCTCTACAAAGTTTAAATAAATCATGACCCTGGGATGACCTTGACCTATTTTACGGCAAGGTCAACTTAGGTCTCCCTTGCATTGGAATGGAAAAAAATAGGAAAATGTAATTAAATGGCAGAAAACTTGCTAGAAATGAGCAAATGGACAGAAGATTAATGTTTAAGAAAATATTTTGGGCCCAGGGGGTTGTCTGCCCCTGCCCCGGGGCTATTATACATGTATATATGACTATAATATTGAAACATCTTCTTCTCTGAAACCGCTAGGCCAATCAAAGCCAAACTTTTTGTGGAGCGTCCTTAGGAAGAGGGAATGCAAGTTTGTATAAATGGTCAAGGTCACATGACCAAGATGGCTGCCATGGCTATAAATAGCAAAAACCTTTAAAAAAAATCTTCTTCTCCAGAACCAGAAGGCCTATGATTTTGAAACTTGGTATGAAGCATCTGGGAATGGAGCTCTACAAAGTTTATATAAATCATGACCCTGGGATGACCTTGACCTATTTTACGGCAAGGTCAACTTAGGTTGCCCATGCATTTGAATGGGAAAAAAAGGAAATGTCATGTAATGGCAGAAAACTTGCTAGGAATGAGCAAATGGACAGAAGATTTATGCTTATGAAAATATTTTAGGCCCAGGGGTTGTCTGCCCCTGCCCCGGAGCTATATACATGTAGATGACCATAATATTAAAACAGCTTTTTCTCAGAAACCGCTCAGCCAATCAAAGCCATACTTTATGTGGAGCATCCTTAGGAAGAGGAAATGAAAGTTTATATAAATGGTCAAGGTCACATGACCAAGATGGCGGCCAGGGCTATAAATAGCAAATTTTTTAAAAATCTTCTTCTTCAGAACCAGAAGGCCTATGATTTTGAAACTTGGCATGAAGCATTAAGGAACAAAGGTCTACAAAATTTGTATAAATCATGACCCTGGGATGACCTTGACCTATTTTACGGCAAGGTCAACTTAGATCGCCCATGCATTTGAATGGAGAAAATTGTTAAAATGTCATTTGAAGGACAAAACTTGCAGTTAATTGGCAAATGGACTGAATTTTTATGATTTGAAAAAGACGTTGACTCCAGGAGTTATTCTGACCCTGCCCTAGGGTTATATACATGCATTGTGCCATTCTAGTCTAACAAGTTTATTGGTACATGTATATATCTCAGGTCTCAGGTGAGCGTTTACAGGACCATTGGTCCTCTGGTTTAGTGTTGTGATTCTAATGATCCTATTGAAGAGGCAAATTTATGCCTTTTATTTTTCAGTTGTAGACAAGCCCCCAGTACCAGTGAGACCTACATCTGGAAAGTTTCTCAACCGAGGAAAACTTTTTCCATCTACTTGCCAAAATAAACACGTTCGCAACGAAACAGCCATTGAAAATGCTGGGATCAGGGAAAATGCCAAAAACACTTGCCAAGAGCTTGTTCTGCATCATACTGCTGTAAAAGACCTAGAAGATTCAGAACTTAGTAAATCTAAAGCTAAAAAGGTTCCAAATTACTGTAAAAGAACACAAAGTGCTAAAGCAAGACAGAGATCCAAACCAGCCGTGCCAGTGTCAAGAAGGGTTAGACCACAAAGTGCTGGTGACTTAGACAGTCTGAGAAAATCTGGAAACAAATTTAGTCTGAGGAACAAGGGGTCAGAAAATATTGATAATAATCAAGTTGCAGTGATTGATTTAGCTGACAATATCACACCAGCCTTGTTTGATATTCAAAGGGAACAGTTGCTTGCCTTGCCTGACTCTAGAAACTACAACAATAATGCCCCAGAGAACAAACACATGTCCTTTGCTAGACCTTCATCAGCAGGTTACTCTCATGAACACTTAGAGCAGTGTAGCTGCAGGAGTAACATTCTATCAAAAGAGGTGGAACAGAGGCTAAAACCCTCTATATATGGTTTGCAAAGACAGAGACATGTATATGGAAGTAGTCCTGATTTGACAAGTGACAATTCAGAGTGTTTTCCATACAAAGCAGATAAAACAGAAAACAATAGGCATGCTTATGGCGGAGATGATGAAAAACATGGTCATGGTATCAGGTGAGTTAAGACAAATTGAGTGAGCCTTGAGTAAAATACATGTATGTATTTGTTGCATATCGTTGGCTCGTTGACAAAACCTCGTAACTGCACTTTTTTCAAAAAATTGTTTTTTCACATGGCGCAATTCAAAACATTCAAATTCAGCTTGTGACAAAGCCTTGTAGGTTATGTCCAATGGGAAGTTAGTTTTTCGATGACCTTACAAAACCTCATAACTACAAATGGTAAACGGACTTGAAAAAAGGTGACAAAACCTTGTATATGCAATTTCAAAAAATTTAAATACAAGAAAATCTTTATCTTTTAGATATATGCAAAAGTTGCATATGTATGATTTCTCATAAATGCATTCTTTAATTCATCATAAGAATCTGCTTCTAGCTTTCATTTATCAAGTTTTGTATATACGACAATTTGTAAACATGCACAATTATATATCATTTATATACAAGTTTTAGTTTTTTGCTTCTCCTGAAAAATTTGTTTTTTTGCAGTTACGAGGTTTTGTCAACGAGTCAACGATATACATGTATTATATATTAGACATAACAAAATGTAACAAGTGATAAAACATAGATATTGATCAGCCATTATGAATCTTTAGCTCATTAATTAACATATTTACCATACTCAAAAGCAGGTTTTACTCTTTCCCACTCCTTATTAGCTCACCTGAGCCGAAGGCTCACAAGGTGAGATTATAGGATGGCCATGATCTGGCGTCCGTCGTCGTCCACAATTTCAAAGATCTTCTTCTCTGAAACCGCTTGGCCGATCTAGTTGAAATTTTATGTGGAGCTTCCTTGGGTAGTGGCATTGAAATTTTGTACCTGATATCTTGGTCACATGACCAAGATGGCCGCCACGCCCATATATGGTAAAAACCCTTCAAAAATCTTCTTCTCCAGAACCGGTGAGCCGATTTCCACTAAACAAAGTATGTAGCATCGGGGATGCCAGCCCATCATAGTTTGATAAAATGATGACCCTTGGATGACCTTGACCTATTTTACGGCAAGGTCAAATTTGGAAACATAGGCTTTTACATGGGAAAAAGTGAAAACTATGGATTTTTTGAAAACTATTGCAGCCTGAGGCCTGAAAAGTGGTAGATGCAAACAACTAATGGAGTAGATGAAGGTATGTGATTAATTTAGGTCAAGGTCATCTCTTGACCTTGGCCAGTCTGTCGTCCATACACACTTTTCAAAGATCTTCTTCTCTGAAACTGCATGGCCATTCAAAGTGAAATTTTATGTTGAGCATCCATGGGTAGGGGGAACAAAAGTTTGTTCGCGAAATTTGGGTCACATGACCAAGATGGCCACCATGCCCAACTATGGTAAAAAACACTCAAAAATCGTCTTCTCCCGGAACCGGCTGGCCAATTTTCGTGAAACTTGGTATGTAGCATTTGGGACTCCAGCCCATCATAAGTTGTTGAAATGATGACCCTTGGATGACCTTGACCTATTTTACGGCAAGGTCAATTTTGGAAACATAGGCTTTTACATGGAAAAAGGCTTTTACATGGAAAAAGGCGAAAACAATGGATATTTTGTAAACTCTTGCAGCCTGAGACCTGAAAGTTGCTAGATGCAGACAACTAATGGAGTCAATGAAGGTAAGTAATTAATGAAGGACAAGGTCCTTTCTTGACCTTGACCCAAGGTCATTTAAAAATCAAAATTAAAATTAAAGTTTTCTCAGAAATCACTGGGTTTGGAAACTATTGCAGCCTAATACCTGAAACTTTGCAGATGCAGACAACTTATTAAGTCGATAAAGGTGTGTGAGTATTCAAGGTCAAGGTCATTTTATGATGACTTAATACTCCAAGATCAGGCTTCAGGTGAGCGTTCTCAGGACCAATGGTCCTCTGGTTTTGTTTATTTTCAAAACCTTTGTTGTTTTCCCAGCATGGAGTATAAAAATGTTTACATAATTCTGCTTCTTCACAGAAGCATACCAGAGACATTAGAACCACTCCGTCCCTGGCTCACACACAACGTCCCCCAGAATGTGATTGGCGTTGATCCTACACAATGTCTTGTCTTCCTACCAAGTATGGGGGATTACTCTAGTCTACCAGAGGTTCCAGAACCACACGACTGTGAGGATGATCTCCCTTACTTTAAAGATGTTACAACTCCAAAACCTTGGGTAAGTTGTGATAAGTATACCATAAGGCAAATGGCAATGCTTTTCTAATTCCAAATATTTTGTGTCAGTAAGATTATTGCCACATCATCTTCTAATGTTAGCCTACTAAAATGAACACCTATCTAACAGTTGACTTTGATGAGGAACTGTTGATTCCGCCCGACTTTTCTTCAGATCAGATGTTTATCTAGGTGTCAAGCATGTGCATTCATTATAATCGGCTAGAATTATATTATCAGTGTTATTTTTTTCTTTGATTAACTTGATAGTCTTTTTACTGTTAATCTTAAAAATTCAAATGAAGAATGGCATACTTTGTAAAGTGCTATTGATGTTATTATTAATAATAATGTTTTGTATATTTTTCAGAATCCTAAGAAATACCCTCACCCATTTGTAAGTATAGAGTGTTTTAGCCATTAATTATTAAATAATAAATGATTCTCAAAAGAAGTGTCCATGTCCAATGCATCTTTGAACAAAAGCTTTATGGTGGACAAAATACAAATATTTATGATAAGCAGTCTTCACCCTATGTAAACTACTGTTGAAAAAAATTCATGTGACTTTTATGTCGTACATTTGCATATTAATTTTCTGCATTACAAGCAAGTTCTGGAATTCATGAGTGGTTACACTAGTGCAATCCATAAAGCACATAGTAAGTATTAGCAAGTACATATACATTGAATTGGTGACTCAATGAATGCAAACATTATGAACTTACAGTTAATCATTTGTATTGCCATACACCTGCTTGACTTCTTGTATATGTTTTGTGTAGAACAAGCAGCCGGTAGAGGAGTGGGTGTGTAAACACAGTACACATACAGCTACAGAACATGAAAAACTGAAATGGACAACTCTCTACAAGTGAGTACCACTAGTAATATTTACATTTTTATTGTAATCGCCCTAGATGAAAGTATCTTTCTTGATGTTCTTCATTTCTCAATGAAAAACATTAAGTCGCGTGATCTAGAGGCCATGCCTATGGGCGGGGCGACATCAAACCCAGCCAGTGACGTTGTTTGTTTACTCTTGTTGGTGTGACGTCGGTCGCATATCGCCATGACGTTAAGCGCGAAAATTTGACGTATTGGCTGTTCCAAAATTACGTTAAGTCGGATTTAATGTCAAATAACTCGAAAATGAACAATGATATGTGCTATCAAAAATCTGATACTTCATTGATAATATAAAATGTAAATATAAGTATCGAAATTCAGATTTAAGCTTTCACTGGATGATGAAAAACATTAGCTGTTTTAATGTCTCTGAGAAGCCCTTCGGGCTTCACAGACATTAAAACAGCCTAATGTTTTTCATCATCCAGTGAAAGCTAAACTTAAGGTTATAGTAACCAATCAGGGGGTACCCACATTCAAATTCATATTTCACTGTTTTTGTAAGACATAATTATATTGTTTTATATACCAAATTAAAGGCAAGATTTGGAAGTTTAAGGTGAATGCATTTGTTTTATTGTAAGTTATGAATTGGAGGCTAGAAGAAAGCTTAAGTAAAATTATGTCATAAGTCATATTTGACGTTTCATCTTCTACATGTTTTGCTATATGTTTTTCCTTTTTCCTTGAAAAGCTTCCATAACACTAGCTGGTTAAAACGGTATCAGGGATTTCCGCTAAAGTTCTTTGCAACTGAAATATTGCATTTTAAATTTTCTGTGACAAAATTGATTGGTCATCCTAAACAAAACTCCAATTTACTCAGCAACAAATCATAGTAGAAAAAATCTGAGATACCCTTTTGAAGAGAAGACTTCAATTAACACATGTGCCAAATTTCAGTCCACTGGGATGGATATGAAAGGAATTGAAATGCTTTGAAGATGACAGTTCCAACACAAAGTCTACTTTACAAGAAGCTACAAAATTCATTTCAATCAAATGCAAATTTATTCATGATTGGCAGCTTTCTGACATTCAAATTTCTGGTCAGAACATCCCACAATAGGAAACCTTGAAGGCCATGCATTTGGAGGCGGGCTTTTGCTGAAGAAAACATGAAAAATTCATAAATACTTATATACTTAACCAATCAGCTAACACTCAAACCGTTAGGCTATTAATCGCCCCCTGTTGTAAATGACCTCACATTATTACCGGAACATTTTATCTCTAGGATTCAAAGACTGACCATCAACTCCTTTCAATGAAATGGATTTTGCCAGACACCTTGAAGAGGAAATGATTTTATTACACTGACCTTTTGCAATTTTGTAATGGTGATGCTGCTATAGAAATGCAGTGAGTCGTGTCATGATAAAACTGAATTTTTGCAAATGCGAAAACAAAAGCCGCAGATCAGCTTGCAGTAATTTAAATACTGATAATACCATTCTACTTTACTTATTAATTTTTGTGAACTTGAATATAAAAATGCCACTTTCCTTGTGAAAACCAAAACCATTTATTAATAGCTAAATAAGCATATACGTACATCAAAGAGAAATTAAACAGCACCACGAGAAAATTCTATTTGTAAAGAAGCATATACACTACATGTATGTATACTTGCATCATCTATGATCATAATTAGGGCTGGGACGATTCATCGGTACATCGATGAAAGTCGATCCGGGGGTCCACGATACCGTATCGATACGCTGTCCCGAAACGTATCGATTCTCAACGTACACTTCAGACCGCTTATAACGCGCTTGTCGGGGTCCACAAGTCGCATGCGCGTTATAGGTGAGGCGCGTTATGCAAATCTACTGAGTCGGACCAGGCTGATCGCAGTGTCTGTTGTGTTTTGGTGGGTGGGGAACCTATACGACGTGTTTATTGGCGTGGTGGTTTATCGCGGAGTCCTTGTAAAATGGAATAAACAAAAGAAAAACTTTGCGTCTTCCCACATTTTACTCAGTGAAAAACGATTTACAACGATAAAATTCGTTTAGTTACAACGTACTATTTAATGACTTATTGGCGCTCCCGGATATTTAATGCAAATGTACAAATGCATTTTCTGATCAGATAGAATTATACAAGATAAATAGGTGTCCTAGTGCTTAGACAATCTTTGGTTTGTGTCGCCGTCGAAAATAAGCAACGTTGCGTAACAGGTGTCATCAATAGCCTACAGCAACCTGTGTTTACGGTCTCGTTACGGTCAATCGATAATCCCCTAGCGCCTTTGGCTTATTTTCACAACTTTTATGGCTAATCTTAAGAAAACAATGTGTCATCCACGCTTCGCGAGCGGTAGATTGTGTCTAAAAATTACTGAAATGGCAATTATCACTCATGAATATACACGCAGCCGATACGGTTCGTAAACACATTTGGCTTTCTATAAGAAAACCTGTTCTTTCAGTTTTAAATATGCACAAAATAATTAACATTAATTGTTCTCAATATTCAATATAGAGAAACTGTTAGAAAATAGCACCTTGTTTTTCTTTTCTCTCGAGTGCCATAAAGGGAAACTGTAAGAAAACTGAACGTTGGCGAAGTCCCTGCATACGATCTTTTTAACATTGATTTCATCCGCACATAAACACCTTTAACTTTAATACAATAAAGGAATATAAAAGGGTAAACGGCGCCTTCGCGTCGCCGCGATTTTTTTTCTTCAAATTTTTTTCATTAAGTGGGTGGGCAAAATTTTGAAATTTTGGGATCCAAGGTGCCTTCGCGTTACATCCAACACCGCGTTAATTCAAGGCGCGGTATAGCAGGACAATCCCGCTATACGTTATATGTTGGCCACAATAGCCGTCACATGTATTTGGAACTGCACAAAATTGACACAAACAAAAAAAAAAAAAAAAAAAAAAAAAAATGTACAGAATTAGTGGTAAAGCAGCTTGCCTTGTAAACCAGGCCTTAGCTGCCCTGTCTACATTTGACCTTTGCTATTAATGTGATGCAAAACTGTAATGCAAAAGGTAATAAAAAGATAAAACCAAATGATAAACAGTAAATTAGAAATCCTAAGAAACGACCTTAAGTATCGTGATACGTATCATATCATAACATCTGTATCGCGATACGTATCGTATCGCGTCATGAGCGTATCGTCCCAGCCCTAATCATAATGGTCTTCTTGTTTGTTTAGTTGGTTTAAATCTTTACTTCAAGCCTCTAACCAGCTTTTGCAGCTACACATGCCAATTTTGTAACCAATGTTTAGTGAGAAACTGTCCATTTACAACAGAAACATAATAAAAGCAGGTACTGTGAATATGCATAATCAGATGATGATTTACTTTGGTTCTTCATTATCTGATGGCTAACAAATTTTTATATAAAACCCCCATAGGCCCCCAACCTTTGAGAATTTAACAATTGCTTACATTAAAGCCACTGCTTAACAAAACAACGCATAGCAAAATAATGACTGTATAAACTGCTCAACGAAAAGACACTGATCAACTCATTGTAGTCATATGTACAGCCAAAAACATGAGCTGTAAAGGACGATCAGACGTTTACACAGGATTTGAGTGTGTTCTAAGAAACTAGACATAAGCGGTTGCAAATCAGGCATGCAACAAAGAATGATTATTGTTTTTAAAAATGATTTTCAATAAATCTTGACTCTTATGTCTGGCTGTTTATCCTTTTGTCAAACACAAAAAAAACGAATAACAAAGATTTTTTTTGGGGGTGAAACAAGGAATTTCTTGTGATATGACCCATATGCAGTAAACCAGCTTCCATTCCAATAAATAGCTTGGAGAGGGGCATTGCTAATGGGTGCTAAAAAGTTTTACTGACCGTGGATAATTTTATTGACACTGATAGTCATGCTTTGAATTGAAAGCAAAACTAAAGAAGCTCTTTACAGTTATTTTTCTTAGTTTTGCAGTTTCTAAGCTTATTACTTATTGTTGAAATTTGAGCCTTTGATGTAATGTAGGTACCAAAATAATTTATTTGATGAGAGCGATTTTGTAAAATGAGCAAATTTTAACCAAATATGGTATACTATATCCTTAAATGGAACCATTGACAAGAAATATACAGACTGTAGTCTCTAACCAGTAACCATGTATGATTAAAATGTGCCTATTCAGCTTCAAAAGCCTATTGGAATTCTGAATTAAAAGATACATATGTAGGCTGAGCAAAAAGTTTGTGGACTTTGTCAATAAAATCAAAAGTACTGATTTCTCTAAAATTACCGTATGTTTGCAGTCAATTTAATATGAACAAACATGGAAAGTTTCAGACAGATCGCTTGATGAACGTTGTTGCTATGACAATTTGTTCGATGCCTGTAAGTGGTACCTGGAGCATGCTAAGACGTTAACTTCATTTGACTCCAGGATTTCTGTAAACATTGGCCAAGTCAAAAGGTCCTGTAAAAACATTATTTCTCATTAGACTTCAAGCAAATTTTTCATATATTCATTCCCCATCCATGAAGGATTACAGTTGAAAGTTTAAGGCAAATCAATACAAAATTTTAGTTTTTATGACAATTTCTGCAACAGATGTTAGGATTATCCGAGACATGCCGTGACATTTAATTTGTTGACGTAGATAGATTTTTCTGCGTACTTGTTTGTTTTCAACAGCTTTTTCGTTGTGACTAACACCTTGTACATCATTGAACATTGTTGAATGTTTCAGTTCTGATGTGTCTCTAGCTGTTTGTAACAAATTAAACGCTACTGTATGTTTTATTCAGAAGTCTCACACAAAATTATCGATGTGCTAGTTTTCATCATTTAACAGTAACATCATTATACCCCCGGCATCTATGCCGACGGGTATATAGCTTTCGCTTTTCCGTTCGTCCATTCGTATTTTAGTTAGTTAGTTAGTTCGTTTCTTCGTTCGTAATTCGGGAACGTTCGTGGAATTTACGTCAAAGTTTTGGTTAAAAGTTTCTCTAGAGGTGTATATCTCATGAACCAATGGTCAGAAACCATTCATATTTGTACCATAGGTACCCTATAGGGTTTGCTTTGTTTCCATGAGTTCGGACCTCAGGGCCCATCCCCAGGGGTAGGGCTGGAGGTCAAAATCTAGGTCACCTTTAAAATATGCTGTTTACAATTTTAATGTTTCTTCTATAAGTCCATATCTTAACAAACAATCATAGGGATGTATTCTTATTTAGTTCATAGATACCCTATAGGGTTTGCTTTCATACTCCATGCTCGGTACCATCTCCAGGGGGTGGGGCTAGAGGTCAAAATCTAGGACTTATTTATAATATGATAAATATCATAATAAATATTTTCTGTAAGTCTGTTTTCTTGACATCCACAAAGTTTTATCAGAAAGCATTCACACTTAGACCATAGGTACCATGTAAGGTTCAGACACTAGGGTCCATGTGCGGGGGGTGGGGCTAGAGGTCAAAATCTAGAACTTCTTTAAAAAAATGTATTTCTTTACTTTTCTTTACCACCATGTTCAGAAATGATTCGTACTTGCACCAAAGGTACACTATAAGGTTTGCCTTGTTCCTAATGACATTAGACTCTAGGGTCCGTGCCCTGAGGGTGGGGCTAGAGGTCAAAATATAGGACATCTTATTTATTTTTTTTTATTTTTTTTTTAATATTATTGAAGAATGACATTCTACTTTACATCTAGGACCGAGGACCTGACCCTCAATGTCCGCGATCAAGTCCTAGATTGAGTATACAAGTCAGCTCTGTATACTGCTCTAAAATAGATCTGTCATTCTACTACAACCCCCCCCCCCCCTCCCCTTGTTTTTTGCAAATACAAATTTATAAGATTTACTTGTTGAGGGAGCTCTCTTTCATCAGGAATTGAGGTTTAATGTGTCACTGTCAGTGAGCATGTTTGGATTGGTGGCGGTGGGCTGAGGGGTGGGGGCGTAGGAGGGAGCTACCAGCCGGGGGTATACGTGCCTGTGAAGGCACTTTTTCTAGTTTTTACTGAATTTTTGCTTATGACTTGTCTTTCAAAAATTGTTGCTGTAGCATTTTCGTTTTAATGAGAGGACTGAAATTTCATATTTCAAGCCAAATTATATCATTATCAATATTTCCATGATTTAAGGAAATTCGGATAGGGCATTTTTAAAATATTTTCATATTTATAAACATGTAACCAGAGATTTTACGGCATGCTTCGGGGTAGCAAACACGTGTTTGTAGATGTAATTTAACCAATCAAAAATAAGATTCAACAAGTAACAGTTTACATGAATATTGACAATAGACCATTATTACATGTGTGAAAAAATGAAAACAATCGGACGTCAATAATAAAAGTTATTAAGAAAGTCCTCAAACATTTTGCTCGCCCCTCATATATGAAGAAACTGTAGTACCCTGTTTGTAAACATAGTACAGCTCAGATTTTACTTGAGCCGCATCGTGAGAAAACCGGATTTTTGCCTAGGCGAAAACAAAGGCGCAGATCAGCTTCGCGGTAACCGTGAAGCTGATCAGCGCCTTTGTTTTCGCTACTCGGATAGTACAATTCCTCTTCTACTTAAATCAGAAATTTCAAGCTTCTAGCTCTTTTCTGAGCTTGTACAGGCCGGTTTGTGTCGGACCTGGTCGGAAACCCCGAACACCGGTTTTCTCGCGTCGCGGCTCACTTAAAATTGTCAGCATTGTCACAATTTTGCAAATACACCTTGCTCTGCTACAATAATATGAGCCTGTGCGTGACAAAACCAACAATTTGGGATTTCGACCAGGTCTGACACAAACCGGCCTGTACAGCTACAGAAGACAGCTACAAGCTTGAAATTTTGGATTTAGAAAGTAGAGGAATTGTACTATCCGAGTAGCGAAAACAAAAGCGCTGATCAGCTTCGTGGTTACCGCGAAGCTGATCTGCGTCTTTGTTTTCGCATATGCAAATTGTTGGTTTTCTCATGCACTGGCTCATATTCATTTTCTTTCTTATTGAGTCAATTGAATTTCTAAACTACTTATAAGTGCCATTCATATTTCACAGTTTTTTCCTTAGACATTTTAAAGATGTTATGCTCATTCTCTGTATGCGGTAAAAAACGTAAAATGATGCCAAACACACACACAAACATTTGACAAATACACAGAAACTAAGTAACAACATGAAAGTGAAAATATGAACAGCACAGAAAATATTTGTCTTGGAATGGCCAGATATAAATTGCTGAGGAATATTGTTTGACAACACTAAATTTCCTGAGTATTGTGTGGGTCTACACATTAAAATCATTTGAGCCTGTGCATGAGAGAACCAACAATTTGGGTTCTGACCAGGTCTGACACAAGCCAGCCTGTACAGTCACAGAAGCAGGCTAGAAGCTTGAAATTTTGGATTTAAGAAGAAGAAGGATTGTACTATCCTTGCAGCAAAAACAAAGGCGCTGATCAGCGCCTTTGATTTAGCCCAAGCATTTTTAGCTCACCTGAGCCGAAGGCTCACTAGGTGAGCTTATAGTATAGTAGTCGAGCCGGCATCCATCCGTGCGTCCTTCTGTCCGTTCACATTTTCAAACTTGAATATCACTAAGACAACAAGGCCAATCGTGATCAAATTTTATCTAAAAAAGCATCATTGAGGAGGGGGAAAGGTTGTGTTAGGTTTTGGGCCAGGTCGGATCAGAACTCTGATTTCCATGGCAACAGATAGCTCCCATAGACTTACAATGGGAAAAACAAAAAGAAATCTTCTTCTCCGAAACCACAAGGCCCAGAGCTTTCATATTTTGTATGTAGCAATGTACTGTGGTCCTCTTTATAAATCCTGCCAACCATGCCCCTGGGGTCCATACAGGCCCCGCCCCAAGGGCGTCATGGGAAAATCATAAAAAAAATCTTCTTCTCTGAAACCACAAGGCCCAGAGCTTTCATATTTTATATGTAGCAATGTGTAGTGGTCCTCTTTATAAATCCTGCCAACCGTGCCCCTGGGGTCCATATCAGCCACGCCCCAGGGGCATCATGTTAAAAACATAAAAAAAAACTTCTTCTCTGAAACCACAAGGCCCAGAGCTTTCATATTTTATATGTAGCAATGTGTAGTGGTCCTCTTCATAAATCCTGCCAACCGTGCCCCTGGGGTTCATACCGGCCACGCCCCGGGGGCATCATGTTAAAAACATAAAATAATCTTCTTCTCCGAAACCACAGGGCCCAGAGCTTTCATATTTTATATGTAGCAATGTGTAGTGGTCCTCTTTAGAAATCCTGCCAACCATGCCCCTGGGGTCAAAAATGGCCCCACCCCAGGGGTCATTATCTCCGATAGACTAACAATGGGAAAAACATAAAAAAAAATCTCTTTCTCCGAAACCACAAGGCTCAGAGCTTTCAAATTTTGTATGTAGCAATATGCAGTGGTCCTCTTTATAAATCCTGCCAACCATGCCCCTGGGGGTCAAAAATGGCCCTGCCCCGGGGGTCATTATCTTCCATAGACTTACAATGGGAAAACATAAAAAAATATTCTTCTCCGAAACCACAAGGCCCAAAGCTTTCATATTTTGTGTGTAGCAATGTATAGTGGTCCTCTTTATAAATCCTGCCAACCGTGCCCCTGGGGTCCATACAGCCCCCCCCCCCCCCCCCCCCCCCACTCCACTTCCCGGGGCGTTATGGGAAAAACATAAAAAAATCTTCTTCTCCGAAACCACAAGGCCCAGAGCTTTCATATTTTGTATTTAGCAATGTATAGTGGTCCTCTTTATGAATCCTGCCAACCATGCCCCTGGTGTCAAATATGGCCCTGCCTCGATGGGTCATTAGCTCCCATTGACTTACAATGGGAAAAACATAAAAAAAATCTTCTTCTCTGAAACGATAAGGCCCAGAGCTTTCATATTTTGTGTGTATAGTGGTCCTCTTTATAAATCCAGCCAACCATGCCCCTGGGGTCCATACAGGCCACGCCCCAGGCATGTCATTATGTACCATAGACTTATAGTGGAAATATATGAAAAAATCTTCTACTCTACAACCACATGGCACAATTGTCATGTGGAGCTCTACATAAATCCTGCCAATTATGCCCCTGGGGTCAAATATGGCCCCACCCCTGGGATCATTATAGGACCCTGACCTTGTATGATGATTTTTTCAAGTTAACCAAAATGGTGAACAAGAGGATACACAATCCAGACAAGAGCTATTCTGCTGATGTAAGTGGTGTTTCCAGGTCACATGACCAAGATTGTCACCATACCCATATATGGTAAAAACCCCAACTACTTTGTCCAGTGACTTTACTTGTTGACTCTCAGGTGAGCAATCCTTGCCCTTGGGCTACTTGTGTTGGTTTTCTTATGCAGTGGCTCTATTATTAATTGCTTCCATATATCTTTACAGAAAACAAGAGAAACCTCAATGGTTTGTAGTGTGTAATTGTTTGGTAGAAGCTTGTCTTTAAAATGTATAAAAGCTGTTGTTATGTATAATTTCTGATGATTTTTGCTGCCAAGTATGTTGTAAATTATATACTAAAAGTCTGTACTATAACTGACAAAAGCTACAGAATGAATTTAATGCCAGTGGAGCACTAGTAAGTCTCCACACTGAATTAATTTGTTGCCAGTTTACAGGTTTAGATTTTGGTCCTCTTTGTATGTTGTTTTTTAAAAGTCATTTTCTGCCTTAAATGCATGGTCAGTTTACCTACAAAATACATGTAGTTTCTTGGTTCAGGTATATTAAAATTGTGTTGTTGATTTAACTTGAGGTGACTACATGTGGTTGACTGTCTTTCGTAATGATATAGTGCTAGTTATTGTGATAGTATTGTTACAAAAATGCTTGCAATGCTTTCTAATCACTAGATATACATCTAAATGAATTAATATAATAGTATTGACACACAAGAAATCTTTCAACATAGTGTAATAACAGTGCCAAAGTGTTTATTACAAGGAAGAATCAAAGGACTCTTGCAAAGAGGTCAGACAACACTTTAAATTTGAGCCGCCTCATGGGAAAACCAACAATCTGCATATGTGAAAACAAAGACGCAGATCAGCTTCGCGGTAACCGCGAAGCTGATCATCGCCTTTGTTTTCGCTACTCGGATAATACAGTTCCTCTCCTACTTAAATCCGAAATTTCAAGATTCTAGCTCTTTTCTGTGCTTGTACAGGTCAGTTTGTGTCAGACCTGTTCGGAAACCACATTGTTGGTTTTCCCACGAGGCGGCTCATTTCCTCCAAGAGGCTTGGCAAGGAATTACTGTCCATGACTGTAGCTTTTAAAGTAAAACAGCAAATCCAAATAAAATCACCTACCAGAAATATTAAGAGAGTTTAATATCTACAATATGTAAAAACTTGGATTTAGTGCATTGGCAGCAGACTTGTACAGTCTTATCTGAATTAAGGTTTTCTTGTATGTAGACTTGTTATAGAAGGCATGCCTTTCAAAACATGTTTTATGGAGTTTGTCGTTCAATACTGTCTGAGGCCATGTCAAGCCAAGGCAGTAGCTTACGTCTTGGGCTCTGTTTCTGTATATGGCAGTTTATCAGTATTTGTTGCTCATTTCTTTGCCAGTGGCAGTTTGGCAGACAACTTTTTCAGCTGGAATCAACTCTCCATGAATTTCAGAAAGACTCATCTGAATGTGTCAGATAGATGCAAAGATTGATTTTGGACCTCTTTCATTTAAAATGGATACACTACCAACCAAAATTGTTACCAAACCAGGATATTTAGCTTACAGATGCCATGAAAAAAGATTTGAATACATGTATATTGTTTTATAATTTAGGAACTTCAAGTTGCCTAGAATGCGAACAGCAGAAGTGATTCAGAAAGAAATAAATGACCTGGAAAATCTTCTCAAAGGTTGGTTTAGTTTTAACTTGTTTGTCCGTAAAATATCTAAACACTCTTTATCATTGCATATACACTCAGTCCTACAACTTACATACACTGTTAATTTCCCTCTATGAGGTCTACTAAAGATAAACATCCTGATAAATCTACAAAACATTAATACAATCATAATTAATTATAGTTAAATGTATTAGGCACACTCTGTGCAAATAATAAGTAAAGATACATTTCCAAATTGCCTCCAAACTGTCAAATATTATTAATACAAAGTGCTATTAAATTAGTGCACATATTGAAGTTTGTGTGCTAACTACAGCAATGGTATTCTAGGTGTTGGTACACATCAGAGTGACTGTGGTATGGTCAGGTACCAGGATGATCTCACAACACTACAAGATATGCTACAGGTTACACTGGACAAAATACCAGAAAGGTAACAGCCTGTATAACAGTAGCTTTACTTTTGTCACTTGAAAATTTAACTTACAAGTACATTTTGGGCAATAGTGTATTTAATTTACTTCATACAGGCATCAATAAACCAAGGATTAAGGGTGCTTAATAGCAACTATACAACAGTTAGTTTTTGTCTTCACTACCCATGCAAAAAGAAAAAAATAGTTGATGTCAGACTTAATTGGAAGTGGTTGATATCACGTAGAATATTTAAAAGCATGTCAGTGAAATGTGTTTCAGGTTGAAGACACCAGCCCCTGAGCCTCCTGATACAGTAAGTGTTTTCTGTTATTCCGTATTCAGCTTCTTATATCTTTGTCTGAGGATAGGAACAACTTAATTGAGCCGCCTCGTGGGAAAACCAACAGTGTGGTTTCTGAACAGGTCTGAACGAATCAGGCTGTACAGTCACAGAAACAGGCTAGAAGCTTGAAATTTCGGATTTAGGAAGAAGAGGAAGTATACTATCTGTGTAGCAAAAACAAAGGCGCTGATCAGCTTCGCGGTTACCGCGAAGCTGATCTGCGCCTTTGTTTTCGCATATGCAAATTGCTGGTTTTCCCATGAGACGGCTCTTATGTCATGAAGACTGGATTATATTATCCTCTCTAATACATGTATAAAAACTATCAAGTATTGGCTCAGAATTCTTAACATGAATGAAAACAGATATCCAAAAATTTGTTATAAATTACAGTGCAAATGGTTAAATCATAATAAAAGAACAGATTGTTGGGCACGAGACGTTAAAGAGTTACTAGAAAGTCTGGGGTTTGGTTATGCATGGTATAACCAAAGTGTAGCGAACGAGTGCTATTTTATTTCGCAAATTTTACAAAGGCTGAAAGATATTGATATACTCTGTTGGAGAAATGATATTGAAGAAATGAACAAACTTAGAACATACAGATTATTTAAAGAGAACCTAATTTGTGAAAATTATCTTAACGAAATAAATATAATTTCATATAGGAAAGCTTTAACAAAACTTAGAGGGGGGTTGTTAGATTTACGGGCTAATACTGGTAGATATGAAAATATTAACTACAACGATAGAATATGTAAACTGTGTAATGATTCAATAGAAGATGAGTACCATTTTCTTTTGGAATGCAATATTTATGACGATATTCGAAGTAATTTCATTCCTGCTTTTTATTATACTCATCCTTCACATAATAAGTTTAAATTATTAATGAATAAAAAAAATATAACTACATTACTTAATATAGCGAGATATGTTATTGTTGCAATGAAACACAGGGAGGCTTTTATAAAGACTGCCAATCAAATTATATGAGCAGTTCTGTTTTCAAATAGACATTTAACTATATATAGTTTATAGTTATGTAACTCACGTGTACGATATTGATGTTTTTCCATATGTTTGATCGTCATTATGTTTTTGTCATTGTATTGTAAAACCATGTTTGTATTTTGGGCCGGTGGCCTGTATTACGAATAAATTTCTTCTAATATATAGGTACTAGGATACAAGTATCAGCAAACTTTACAGTTGCAACTTACCTGTAGACATTGACAAAGAACTTGTATAGTCATCCCAATCAAAACCTAAATTCTTCTCTAAAACCCTGTATTAAAGATATGTAAAAGTAAAAGAAGTGTGTATTTTTGTCACATTTAAAACCTTTAGCATGGCTTGTAAGGAAAAAGGTGTGAATGAAGCATAACTGCAGTTGAGCCATTGCGTGAGAAATCCAACAATTTGGGTTTCCAACTAGGTCTGACACAAACCAGACTGTAGAGTCACAGAAGCAGGCTAGAGGCTTGAGATTTTGGATCTAAGAAGAGGAATTGTACTATCTGTGTAGCAAAAACAAAGGTGCTGATCAGCTTTGCGGGAACTGTGAAGCTGATCTGCGCCTTTGTTTTCGCGAATGCAGATTGTTGCTTTTCTGATGTGGTGGTTCCAATTATAAAAATAATGACCGCAGGCTTTTTGGTATTCACTATAATTCAGTGCTGATTTAGTGTTGGTAATAGAATGATAACTGAACTGAAACTTCTGGTTTTCTTTTGTTCTTTCAGTTTGGGTTGAACAAAGTATTTGCTGACCATGACAGTGTAATACAAGAGATTCAGGCTCGTATGTCAGAGTGCCGACTAGAATTGGCTGAGTTGGAACTTGAGGCTGGCATAGACACTGACAGACAGTACTTCAGGAAACGATCTAACTCTACACTGTAGAAGCAGACTGAAGAATGTGACCCATCACAGAATTTTGAGTCTTGAGACTCTTTGCTAGAAAAGCTGTCATGAGTATTTCAAACTGGGCCCAGTACAAATCAGAGCCCAGTTGTTCAAACTTTGTTAGCATAAAACTGCCGTTATGCCCTCAATTTGTTAACTATATTGACTTCAAAAGCAAATACACTGTTATTCTTTTTGTTGAAAAATGTGTATTTGTAATATTGCCAATTAAAATTTTAACAAATCGTTAACTAATGACATTGTTTATTTTGAACAACTGGGCCCAGGCTAACAAGGCCTAGAAAATATTTAGAGGCTTGAAATATATAATCTTAAAAGAAGAGAGGTTGTACTATCTATGTAGCGATTGCAAGAGTGCTGACCGTATGTACAGTTTCTGTTCAGCTGATGTGTGTGTCCAGTTTATGCCCATAAGTCAGGTTGAAGATCTAGGTCCCTTAGTTCTTATGGACTTATGGACGTACTGTACACACACATCAGCTGAACAAAAGCTGTGCATCTGGTCAGCACCCTTGCTGTTGCTACACACAACTGATCAGCAGATTTACTGTTGCATGTGCAAATAAAAAGGTCATTATCATTTTTAAGGGTTTTCATCACTAGTGTTAGATATTGTGAAAGTGATTGAAACAGACATTACTGCATGTTGTATACATGTGTTACTACATTTTGTATGCCTCATGAAATGTAAAGTGCTTAGCCTGGTTTCAGTCGTCAATATTTTCCTCCAGTACTACTTTTATACATATTGAAACAAAAAATTAAAAATCAAAGGTATTGGTAGCCATTGATTTCTGTAGATAATGTCATTTTTGACAAACAAAATGAAAAAAGAGATAAAAATGATCAGACTGGAATTGAGGCTAAAGGTTATATGTAACAAAGGAGCCGCCTCGTGGGAAAACCAACAATGTGGTTTTTGAACAGGTCCGACACAAACTGAGCTGCACAAGCACAGAAAAGTGCTCGATGATTGAAATTTTGGATATAAGTAGAAGAGGGATTGTACTATCCGTTAAGCGAAAACAAAGGCGCTGATCAGCTTCGCGGTCACCGCGAAGCTGATCTGCGCCTTTGTTTTCGCATATGCAGATTGTTGGTTTTCCCATGAGACGGCTCAAATATTTAATAGGAGCATTTTCGAGATGTCAGTCCGAGTTACTCTAGTAACTTTTGTGAGTCAGACAAGTTCGATTGCATTAATACTTATGCAAAAAGGTTCGACTCTGATGTCAGATTGCATTAATACTCATGCAAAAGGATTGACTCTGATGTCAGATTGCATTAATACTCATGCAAAAGGATTGACTCTGATAACATTGCGAATGCATATTAATGCTATCCAACTTGTTCGACTTACAGCCCGAGTTACTCACTCGGATTGACATCTAGAAAATGCTCATTATGTTCCCGAGACCTCACTTTTTCTTCTACATTATTTAACTGTTGAGTGTTGTTCTGATGACTTGTGTTGTTGCAGTATTATACTTAATTTTTATAGTCTGATGCTTCACGGTACAAAGCAAAGCTGTGATGTTTTACAATTTTTTATTGAATTTTAAAATGCTCGAATGATGATTTATTTAGAAATGTGACCGCTATGAAGAATATTGCATGTGATCAGGGTTCTTCAATGGTACCACTGGTTGGTCACACCATGACCATTGCACCAATTTCATTTACAATGGTTCCATTTTTAACCAAATTGGTGCAAATGGTATAAAATGTAAATGACTGATCAATAAAAATTGTACAAATGTTACCAACCAACAGTACTATTGGAAGATCATGACAATATTTTTACAGCAATGATCTTATGTGATCTTATGGATCATTAGGTCTAGTGTAGAAGCCACATCACTGTTGTATAGTGTCCATGAACAAGAAACTCACTCCCTGTTGTGCTGGCCCTGTGTTCATGCTCAACTCAACTGAGACTGAAATTTAAATTGTCCATACATACATATGAGCTGCCTCGTGGGAAAACCAACAATGTGGTTTTCGAACAGGTCTGACACAAACCGGCCTGCACAGTAACAGAAAAGAGCTAGAAGCTTGAAATTTCGGATTTAAGTAGAAGAGGAATTGTTTTATCCGAGTAGCGAAAACAAAGGCGCTGATCAGCTTCGCGGTTACCGCGAAGCTGATCTGCGCCTTTGTTTTCGCATATGCAAAGCGTTAGTTTTCCCATGAGGCGGCTCATATATTGAAATAGCCAAAATAAATTGAAATCACCAAAACCTGCAATTTGTCCTGCTAATTAATGTTAGAATTGTTGGCATTTTAACTTTTATAAGCAGAATAAATTTTAGTCTCAGCTGTGTTGAGCATGAAAATAGTTTATAACCTTGGTCCCCGGTTAAGAGTACACAGGAAGTGTGCTCTATCCAAACATGTTGATTTGGATTTTATGTCTCATATGAAACAAATAGTATTTTGAAATGATATATGTTTTGAAAAGTTTTTTTAAATGCTATTTATTGTCTTATTCAACTAGAGAGATTTATTTTATTGTTTTTCTAAGGCTGTATAATGGCTAGAATTTAAAATAAAACAAGTAGATAAACAAAATAGACTTTAATTTTTATGACAACCGATTGTAATAAAATCTTGATTACAATAAAAAGAAGAAAATAATAAGATGCTGTATTTGCTACGCATTTTAATCATTGAATGTAGCCAGTTTGATCTCATTTTTCAACATCAAAGTACTCAGCAATAAACGTGAATAACTTGTATTCAAGAAATGGTGACAAATGACCATAAAACATCAACACAGTCATAACAGAAAAATAAATTGTAAGGTTTATTGCAGTGCCGACTTTACAACTAGTGGACTAAGAAATAATAGTATCGGATATTTCTTGCTTTTGTCAGCTCCACTGATCATGTGTCAGGAACATCACCATTCAATATAGTCACTAGTTTATGTGTGTCTATATTGCCCCCAGAGACTACACACACAACATTACCATTCCCAGCTTTTCCTGCCAAAGCTGCTGCCACTGAGCTAGCCCCCGCCCCTTCTGCGATCACATGATTCTTCTCAGCCAATAGTTTCACAGCATCTGCAATCTCCTTCAAGCTGACCACCAGTGAACCTGAGAGTAGGTTATGAACCATTGGCCACATTTCTTCCAGAACTGATTTCCCACCAATGCCATCAACAAATGTGGCCTTGTAATCACAGAAAGTTGGTTTCCCAGCAGCAAAAGAAGCTGCCAAAGGTGCTGCTGTCTCTACCTCACTGGCATAAACCTTACAGTCAGGCTTGAGGTGTTGGAGTGCTGCGGCTATTCCACAGCTCAAACCTCCTCCCCCGTATGGCACAATTACAGCATCCACCTCTGGCAGGTCCTCATAGATTTCTATACCAGCTGTACCATTCCCTGAAAAATTTACATCTATCATTACTGTGTCTTCTTTCTTGCAGAATATAATCTTTAAAGATGAAATTCATGTCTTCATTCAGTATTAATAGAAATTATTTGGTCGACCCATCCAACTTGTGTCTGTTCAAATCTTAAAGACCTCAAAATTGCCTCATGTTTTCTCTGTTTTCTATGGTCATGGTTGGATGAGGCTTTAGCCAAAACCATGCATTATTAGCTCATTTTTTTTTTTTTTTTTAAATAATCATTGAGCATCAGTGAGCATCAGTGTGCAAAAAATGAAAAGCCCTTTGTCTAGATGGCAAAGTTTAAACTCACTGACTAGATGTACTCAGATGCTTATGACATCTACACACCTGCTATAACAGTTGTATCCGAAACTGGGTGGATAAACTTCCCAGACATTCCCTCATACTTGTGCTTCATGATGATATCCCACCATGTATCAAACGGAACTTTATGTATTACACCACCCAACTTCTCTGCAGCACTCACTTTAGCCATTGGAGCATGATCTGGTACAAACACATCACAGGGAACGCCTTCTTTCTGTGTACAGTATGCCAGTCCTTGTGCAAAGTTGCCAGCACTGGCTGTGTATACACCATAGGAGAGATCTGCTGGGTCTATGGTACCAATAGCATTGCAAGCTCCACGCAGTTTAAAACAACCAATAGGCTGGAGGTTTTCTAGCTTCAAAAATATCTAAAATATAAACAGTTTCAATATAATTGAGCATTTCAGCATGTCTTCTTCATTAACATTTTGAAGATTTCTAGTAAAAAGTAAAGAAAAAGCAAAAGTGCTTTCAATATCATGGTCTTGGGTACATGTAGCACCAATGTCAGAATGTCAAAAGCCATTTGCTCCATATATTCAGGCATTTATCTTTTGACCCCAAAGATAGGGTTATAATGAGGTACTGTAATCATTTTAATTGTAAATGAGCTGTGTTTTGGGGAAAAAAAATTGTTTTTTTTTTTTGTTTTTTGTTTTGTTTTTTTTTTTATCAGGCAAATTGCTCTGTGTGTAAAAGGAAGCAATGATCAGGAAATGGTGCAATCAGAACCATAATTACCCCCACCCCGCACAAAAAAAATAAATTACCTTGCCTCCTTCCCATTCGACATTCAGAGGAATCAAAGGAATTCTGAAAACTTTTCCAGCAATTCTACTTTGTGCCTTTTGGATTTCCTTATATGGTATCGTATCTGGAAGTGTAGCCATGTCTGACATTATCTTTCTGCACTTGTTATCTAAAATACAGTGAATACCATGCACTTGTTGCTTTTGCAGTTGTTGCTTTTTTTTTCTTGATAATATAACACTGGGTGCTTCCTTGGTCCCGATATAAAAAGGTTTTGTTTGACTTTTTGGTAATGGATTTTGTTCTACTTCTTAAACACAGTAAAACTCCACAAAACAAGAGTCGACAATACATGTAATATAAATTGCTTCATTTATATCACTTTTTAACGAATCAAATTAAATTTTACTCATAGCACTATATTATGACTTTAAATTCTTTCAGTGACGTCATAAATTAAAATCAAATCAAATCTTTGACCAAATTCTAGGAATTATTGTAGAAAAAAATCCAGTACCTGAATCAAACGAAACCAAATCCTATTGGGACGTATAGTAAAAATCAAACAAAACCTTTTTATATCGGGACGAAGGAAGCACCCAGTGATATGGGCCACAACGTGAGAAAATGTACCTTCGGGCAATTTTTTGAGTAGTAGAAGAAGAGTGGTACTTTGAATATATAATGTTTCTAGAGTTTGTTAGTCTTTATTTGACCAGAATATTCCAGTTACTTTGTGAGTTATGACCATTTTACTATATGAGCCCTAGAGACGTCATTGCCTTGAAAAATGACGTCAAAGTTGCGTAATGCTTTTCTGCATGTAATTAGAGCCTACAATACTCGATGCATTTGTTTGAAATAGTTTAAACACAGTCCAGAACATATTGTTGAGATAGAAACATGTCATCCTTACAGACAATTTGTCGAAAAAAATATAATGTATTTTATGACTATGCGGTTGCTATGGTTACCATTTAACAATAGATACAGGAAAATTAAGTGAATTATAGGCTAAAACAAGGGCAGATAACTGCAAATATTGAAAATAAAAATGTTTTAAAACTCATTCAATTGATAGCCCAGTGTTCAAAGATTACAAATACAGTGTTGGTTCTAAAACATATATGACATGATTTTTCCCCTTTTTGGTGGTTTCTACTAGTAATGTCTGAATGTCCGAAGGTACATTTTGTCGCGTTGCGGTTCATATAATACTGCAAACACTGAAAATTTCCCCAATTAAAGTGAATCTCTTAGGCAAGTTATCAGGACATTATGAAAACATGCCCATACAATAATATAGAATTTTTTGAAGCTGTAAAAATTGAAAATTTTCAGTAGAAAAATTTTGATATTTTTCTTATTTTTGCTCAAAACATAGATTGTGGGTACACGTTAGAACCGCCTCACCGAGGCGGTTCTAACGAGTACCCACAATCGGGTATAGCTAAACAGCGAAAGGAAGGTTCCTTTCGCGAAAGGAAGATTTTTGTACGAAAGGAACATTTTATCATTATCGCCATTGATATTTAACAGCTTTAATTGCTTTTTTACACATATTGTAATAAAACAATCTCATGTAAAATGTGTAAAATGTAAAAAAAAGTTATTTGGTGCTAAAAGCGGAAATTATAAATAAAGAAACACCTCACTTAATTTAGGCGACGAAAGGAAGTTTGCCTTGAAATGAACGCTATATACCATTAATTATCATCATTGCTGCATATCCCCCCCCCCACACACACACACACACTGCCACCTTTTTTTCTTTTCATACATTCTGCAATAAAATAATAATTAGAAGATAAAGTAAAATACAATTTTACTATTAAGAAAATTTGGTCGAAATTGAGGACAGCAAATGAAATTTGTCACTAGCGGCACTGACGAAAGGAAGATTTTCCGCTTCGAAAGGAAGGTTCATCGCTGCCTTACGGTTTTATAAAATCAATTTAAAGTGAAGTGAACATCATACAAAAACTATTACTTATTTCCTTTACCTGTTTAAAACTTAAAACATGCACAATTATAGTCAATGAGTTCAAAATTTTGAAATGAAATCTTCCTTTCGTGTGAAAATCTTCCTTTCGCGAAAGGAACGTTCCTTTCGCTATATAGCTAAACCGCCCACAATCTATGTTTTGGAGCAAAAATAAGAAAAATAGGTATACCCTTGCATACCCCAGTTTTTTTCTATATAAAAGTGGGGTTTCAGGGGGTACTCATTGCACGGACATGTTTTCCTGATGATCTTCCTGTTGTGATTATTCAGTCAGCCACACACAATGATTGAATCGATCTACATTTTGAGCCCATTTTACAATATAATGAATATTACTGCGAGCCCCAGTTTGATGGCACAAACTTAGTTCAAGGGGATTTAGCATTTTAGGAAAAAGCTGATGGTATTATATATATAAAGATGCAAACCAACAGGCATGCTGAAGGTTTTGTATTAGCTGAAGCATGTTCAATGTAAATTGAATGTAATGGGACAGCCTACATGCTTAGTTTTTAACACAATCATGGTTGACAACTTTGCTGTCTTCTTTAATTGCATGCCAGTGGGTCGGGTGTCAGACTATGATCAGGCCCCGACATAAAGCTATTAATTTTAGTTGGTTTGGGCTGGAGCTTCTTGTCTGTTGCTTCGCTCACTGGGGTTCAACTGCTGTTTTTCTTTTGCTCCGGGTTTCAGTGAGTTATTCGGCGCCCAGGGATCTCCATCATCGGACAGCTTACTGAATCTGTTGAGTCCTCGTTTTTGATTCATCAGGATGATTATCATGATTTATTCGTTTGTCCTTGATGATTCATTGACTAGTTAGAGATTCACCACGAGGACCAAACAGTTAACTAAATGTTGTGAACCACTGTAGGGGATGAGGGTGAGGTTAAGGCCCTGTAATCGGTTTAAGCCCCCCCACCCCAGTAATTTTATATTACTAATCGTTTCAAGGCAATACTTGTGTTATGGTTCTAATTGTTTTGTGTTTTTGAGTCCAATTTTTGTGCTGTTTGAGCCTTATGTACGTTTTCATATTTTAGTTCAGTTCAGGTAACTGAGTGGCCGCCTATTAGGGAATAGCTGCTCACTCGGCTTACTATATGTTTTCCTGGTATAAGTACCTAAGTGTCATTTTAGTTTTTTCCAGCCCCATGGCTTATGGAGTGGGAATTTCTTTCTGATTACGCCATTTTGTGATCATTGACTACTTGTACCTTCACACATGTAATGCACACGCCTTTTTAAATCGTGCCTCCCCTGCCCCTCCCAACACTTTCCAAGAATATGGAACATACCCAGGTTTTTAGCAGTAGGGTAGGGGAAATAAATATAATTTTATGGGCAATGTGTACATAATGAAGGGAAAAACAATAATTTGACTGTCTCAGGAGTGCAGGGTGCAGAACACTATATTACATGTATACTCAATTAAGCTGTTTGAAGTACTTGGCAGATAACGGATTAAGCCTAGACCAAAACATAGAGCTGTCTTAACGCCAATACACTTTACAAACGTTACACTGCTCCTTCCTTGTCACACTCGCCATATCCTTATATTGCTAGGATTAAGCCACCACTTTTCCCTGAGGATCCGTAGGGTGGCTTTATTTCATTGAGGGTGAGCCTAACATGGCTAAAATCCCAGACTGGAACGAAATGACACGGTCCATCATAAAGCGTCTGAGAGAAGGTCAAATGATGGAAGAACCGAAACGGTACAACTTTGCATTTAAATCGCCTCGTGCCAATAAAATACTAACGATTGCTATACCTACTGTCGGTCTGTTGATATTTTTTTGGCCAGCCTTAAAAACTATCCGAATTGTGGGCGAGAAACCTGAGGAAGAAAGGAGAAAACTGCTTCCCTCTGAAGCGCCTCCTCCGACCGCTGGTGTTGGACTTCGAGCGACGTCATTCAGGTGCTTATCAAAACAAGTTCAGCTTTCAGTAAACTAGTGAATATGAATTGCATTTCATGTCTGTTTTCCAGTGTCAAATCAACGTCATCAAATAATAAAAAAGAAATTTCTTTAAGCTACTTCAACCCCAAAACCTAGTGAAACAAACACCTATTGTGAAATAAGACCACTTCCAACAGCCTCGCTGTTGGGCTATGGGCTAGCTCTTTAGCGACGTGGTTAGAGTGGTCGCTTGACACGCAAGAGATCCGGGTTCGATCCCGGTTAGGGACATGGTTTCTTTCTCCTAAAATACTTCATTGGCGACGAGGTAAATTGGACAGAAAGGGCGCAGTGTGTGGCATACTGGTGTATGGTCTTTGTGGAATTCAGGGAGCGTGCGGATGCAGGAGTAATGTTAGCAGCATTACTCTGTTTGTGTTCCCTGCTGGGAATACTGGTCTCAAGTTATTAATTTCACTTCTCACTGTCAAGCCCTCAAAGATAAAGTGGGGAGGAATATTGTGAAATAAGGCCACTTCCAACAGCCTCGCTGTTGGGCTAGCTCTTTAGCGACATTGTTAGAGTGGTCGCTTGTCACGCAAGAGATCCGGGTTCGATCCCGTTTAGGGACATGGTTTCTTTCTCCTAAAATACTTCACACCCGTAGCTCAAAGCCAAAAAATCAGACCAAAGAACGTATTACAATCTCAACCTCGGATCCAAAATAACCCGGATAAGGCACTAAAGCTTGATTTTAAGTATCACAAAACACATGAGAAGGTTTAAAATGAGTTTAAGTGACAACTAAGGCTCTAATAAGAGGTTTTTTATCATGTTTGATAGAAAATTTTAAGTTACTTTGAATACAAATGGAGTTTTTCCATTCATTTTTACCAAAATCTGGTGATTTTCTGTCAAAAAAGCTCAATATGCCGCTAATATGTTGCACTGGTCAACGTGTTTCTCTAAGGGAGGCTACCCCATCACACCTATGTGGTGGCACTTATTGTTTTATGTCTTGCTGTTAAAAAAAATTGTGTTGTTGGTGCCTTATGTATGTTATCATATTGTAGTTAAGTTTAATTAACTGAGTGGCCACCTATTGGGAAAATAGCTGCTCATTCGGCTTACGATATGCTTTAATTATTCATTCCTTAAAGCCGGTAGATAAATGATAATGAAGACATAAATTTAATTATAAGTTGTAATGTGCCTTTTCTCGTGAAGTCTCATGACAAAATGAGTTTAGAACAATCCAAATTAGAATCATTAAATTGCAAATCAATTTAATATTCCATTACAATGCTGTTCAAAATCAAATATACTTGTTATAACAATAAGTATATATCAGTCAAACCAAATAATATCATAATTTAAGTACCAATATATATGAAATACAAATATGAAGTAATCATATCAACAATTTCATCAACATATTAATACAACATGGCAATATATAAAGAAAATGTAACAGAGTGGCGGGTGGGAGGGCATTTTAAAGAACGCAGACTTCACTACAAAACGTCCTTCTCCGTCGAAAACTTTTCAAACTGTGAACAAAGAATTTAAACAAGGGAAAATCTAACCAATAAATTTTCAGTTCTATTTTTAGAAAAAAGGAAGTTAGACGAGATACTGAAAAAGAAAAATAGAGTCGTTTCGTCTTCATAATTAAATATTTTTAATGATTAAAAATTCTCCAATTATTCATTCCTTAAAGCCGGTAGATAAATGATAATGAAGACATAAATTTAATTAAGGCACTAAAGCTTGATTTTAAGTATCACAAAACACATGAGAAGGTCTAAAATGAGTTTAAGTGACACAACTAAGGCCCTAATAAGAGGTTTTTATCATGTTTGATAGAAAATTTTAAGTTACTTTGAATACAAATGGAGTTTTTCCATTCATTTTTACCAAAATCTGGTGATTTTCTGTCAAAAAAGCTCAATATGTCGCTAATATGTTGCACTGGTCAACGTATTTCTCTAAGGGAGGCTACCCCATCACACTTCTGTGGTGGCACTTATTGTTTTATGTCTTGCTGTTAAAAAAAATTGTGTTGTTGGTGCCTTATGTATGTTATCATATTGTAGTTAAGTTTAATTAACTGAGTGGCCACCTATTGGGAAAATAGCTGCTCATTCGGCTTACGATATGCTTTCATGGTATAAGTATCTGATTGTTAATTTAGTTTTTTCCCACCTCGGTTTTTGGAGTGGGAATCATTTTCTGATTGTGCCTTTTCCTGATCATTGCCTACTTGTACCTTTTTAAGGCTAAAGTGTCCCTGTTTAGAATCCTGTCTGGGTCACCATTAGTTGTAGTCTTGAGCAAGTCACATTTCCACAGCTCAACATGTATTAAAGGTACTGGTATGTTCTTAGTGGCATTAAAAGCTCTACAGAACTTACATTGATTGTTGAAAAATAAAAGCGACTTGAAATAAATATTAAAAAACATATACATGTACGTGTACTTTCAAAACCATATGCATATCCATTATCACATTCATTATCATATATGAGCCTTGTCATGAGAAAAACAGGCTTTTGTCTAAGCAAAAAAAAAGGTGCCTTTGATTTTGCTACATGGATAGTACAATTCCTCTTCTTCTTAAATCCGAAATTTCAAGCTTCTAGCCTTTTTCTGAGACTGTACAGGCCAGTTTGTGTCGAACCTGGTCGGAAACCCTAAAGACCAGTTTTCTCGCATCGTGGCATATTATTTCTATAAA
Source organism: Rugalucina vietnamica (assembly GCA_964017185.1). Classification (NCBI taxonomy): domain Eukaryota; kingdom Metazoa; phylum Mollusca; class Bivalvia; order Lucinida; family Lucinidae; genus Rugalucina; species Rugalucina vietnamica. The sequence goes on along the minus strand of OZ024871.1, from coordinate 4,789,714 downwards.
ATCTTAGATTTTTCAGACTTGATGACCCTCCTTATCATTAGTTTCATCCTGAAAACATGTCCATGACATGTATACCCCTTTGAACCCCACTTTTTTTTATAGAAAAACTGAGGTTTACAAGTACTCGTTAGAACTGCCTTGGCGATTTTTCATTTTTAACAGCTTCTCTGTATGTTGCATGGCCATGTTTTTGTAATGTTTTGTTTTATTTTACAGTAAAGGATCCTGGTAATGACCTTCATCATGGTAGTCCAGGGTATGTGTATGGGTTCTCTCAAGTCAAAGGCTGTTTCTAGCCTCTACAGGCTCCAGTCATCAACATACCTTTGCTATTTGAGAAAGAGAATGTGTGCAACACAGACAGGACATCTATGTGTCAAACAAAGATCCACAAAGGGTAGCAAGTGCCTTGGAACATATCAGACACATGCATTAAACTTCTCTAGATCCAACATTGAAAACTGGACAAACACTGCCCTATCCAGGCATGTTGCAGCCAGGAAATATAACACAGTTGACACTGAACGTAGTGGAATAGACAAAGGACTAGAGACCACATCTTCACAGCCAGAATTTACTCCTATTTATCGTTTTCCCTACATTGTTCAAGCTAGAATGGTGTCCAGATTTAAAGTGTATCACACAATATTTACTTTTACTTTAATCCCAGTAGCTGTGTACCTCTACAGTACTGGAGTAGCTCCTATAAGTTCAATCTATATGTTCACAGGAGTCTTCGCCTTTGCTGGGGTCATGCTGGTGGTCATTAGTTCCTTGATTAGAAAAATTGTTGGTGCTCTATACATTGACAGGAAAAAAGAGACTGTTAAACTTTCTCATTTGACATTTTGGTCAAGGCGAAAAGACGAGTATTATAAAATTTCTGAGTTAGTACCTCTGTCTGATACCAATGAACAAATGTCAGAATTGTTTGTGAAGTTATCAACATACAAAGGAGAGTCCTACTATTTAACACTGAAACATGGAAAAGTGCTTGAAAAAGAAGATTTTATGGATGTTATTGGAATTTACAAATTAAAATGACCATCATTTTTATGCCCCCAACTTCGAAGAAGTTGAGGGGGCATATTGGTTTGGGTAGACCTGTCCATGCAGTCAGTCAGTCAGTCTGTCTGTCTGTCTGTCTGTCTGTCTGTCTGTGATGCTTGAGCACTTGGTCAGGAACCGTTAGAGCTAGGATCTCGAAATTTGGTATGTAGTTTGTATATGAAAATTAAGAGGACCCGTATTTTTTCTTTAGGTAAATTCAAGGGGCTAGGGGCCATTCTGTGAGAGTTATTTCCCTTTTTAATTCTTGATAAAGTGAATAGATAGTGGGTACCTTGTGTGCGCAACTCCTCCTACAGTTTTATTCCGATTCTCTTGAAACTTTACAGATGTTGTGACCATGCTTTGAAGATATGCATGTGGTTTGGATATAATCCTCAGATTAATTTTTGTCACTTTTTTCGCAACTTGAACTTTGCCATTTTTCAGGCATTTTCACAATGAAAGTGAATGGGCAGTGGGTACCTTGTGTGCGCAACTCCTCCTACAGTTTTATTCCGATTCTCTTGAAACTTTACAGATGTTGTGACCATGCTTTGAAGATATGCATGTGGTTTGGATATAATCCTCAGATTAATTTTTGTCACTTTTTTTGCAATTTGAACTTAGCCATTTTTCAGGCATTTTCACAATGAAAGTGAATTGGCAGTGGGTACCTTGTGTGCGCAACTCCTCCTACAGTTTCATGCCAATTCATTTAAAACTTTACACATTTTATGGGCATGGTCTGAAGATATGCATGTGGTTTGGATATAATCCTTGGATTATTTTTTATCATTTTTTTTCAAAATTTGAACTTAGTCATTTTTTCAGGCATTTTAGTGATTGGATAGAGGGTACCTTGTGTGAGCAACTCCTCCTACAATTTAATACCGATACTTTTGAAACTTTGCAGACATTGTGACCATGCTTTGAAGATATGCATGTCGTTGGGATATACTCCTCAGATTAATTTTTGTCACTTTTTTTTTTACAATTTGAACTTAGTCATTTTTTGGACATTTTTACATCTTGAAAGTGACTTACCAGTTGGGGGCATAGTGTTTCATAAACACATTTTCTAGTTTTTTCCAGAGTGTATCAGAACCTTATTTGTTTCATCGTTTGCTTTAATTATATCCTTGTCAATCTCCTTAGCTTATGTCAGTACTTGTTACAAAACTTTGTGAGCATAACCTTAGCAGTTAATTGGGAGCATGGTGGCCTAGTGATTAGTGCACAAGACTAGTCTAGGCCAAGCAGAACTTCTTTGAGCGGAATCATGGGTATATTAAAAGCTCACCTGATGAGCCTTTGGCTCAGGTGAGCTAAAACTTCATCACAGGCTTAAAGCTTTAAGCCTTGTGACAAATGCCTGCCCTGGTTACCACTGACTTACCAGTGACATTAATGAAGATAAAGATTAAAGTTAGCATGAGGTGTGACACATATACATGTATAATCATTCATGTCATGAACATGGTTGGAAATAAAAATGTTCATGGTGCTTATGTCAGGCCAACCTTAGAAATATTTTTGTTTCACCTTACCTGACCCTGTTTCTCAGGCGTGGATCGGTCAGTCGGAATATTATTTTATTTTCATTTTCTCAGGTTTTATATAGATTGATATTTGGTTTTAGTTGTTCTATATAGCTAAAACTTGATCGCAGAAATAATACTTACCTAGAAGGCTAACATTGAAAGCATTATCAGACAATGTATCCTTTTAAAACATGAAATTTTTGCCTCTCTGTAATCAACAATAATAATAAAAAAAACTTAATCTTGTATGAAAAATTGCAATAAAATTTTTTGGGTAGGGGCATTTTTTTTAGGGTCGGTCAGGTAATGGGAAACAAATATAATTTTAATTTTGGCCTTGTGGATTTACAAGAATATTCCATTCTATGTATGGGGAGTGCTTTACTTAATGCTAAGAGAACCCAGCCCAACTGCATTTTGAATTTGCAACAAAATGTTTTAACTACATTGTGTTCCCATTTTAAGCCTTTAGAAGTAACATCTAAAGTCTAAAAACTTGCCTCTGATAATGGTTTTTCTCAGAAAATTTTTGTATGGGTGATGACAGAAAAATTGTTTTCAAAATCTTGATCATAGTTTTTTCCTAATAGGACCTGCAAAAATTTTGAAAATCGGTGAACTAATAAAGTTTTTATGGCCAAAATGAATTTGCATAGGGATTTTGCATTGGCAAGGGAGATAATTGATGATTGTGAAAATGCATATTTTTCGAGAATTTTTACCCAATCATGAAGATTTTGTCTCAGGTATGTCATTTGTGTCAATTTATGATAATTTTCAGCAATCATGATTAAATAGTTAGAATTTAAAATTTTTGCGGGAAAATATTTACCTCCCTTCTTTGAGATTTTTGTACAGGAAATCCCTATTCAATAATGTTTTTGACCAGAATTATTTATTTGTCAACCGAATTTCCAAAAAATTTTGCTGCACATTTTGTGACAAACTAGATGCTTAATTGTGCCAAGAAAATATTTCTATTACATTTGAAAAGTTGTAAAATATCTGCGAAAAACCATTATCACACACTACGAAGCAGACTTTAGGCATTGGATGTCAATGGGTAGATCTAGCACTGATGATGTCTGATTCATAATGAAATGGACCCATGATCGGATCCATTCTTATGCTCAACACAGTTCTTTCAGAAAGATTCAGTCATGAAAACAACCACTGATTCAAGATAAGAACACAGCAGAGGTCAATATCACACCTGCATCGGGCATGCACCTTGTGCCCTTGACCTTCATGCTTGATGGACATGTCAGTGACAATATGGCAGCTTCATGGCTTGCTGCTATCACTGCTCTTTAGAAATACACTGCATAAAACTTGGACAAAGTCAATGGGCCATGACATATAGGTCAAGATTCATGTTTGAAGAGGGTTTCATGCTAATAGCTATCACTGCTACAGAGAATTACATTTTAAGTTCTAGCCTAAATGCAACTCACCATACCCTGTTGTGTCCTTGAGCAATACACATTAACTGTTCTGGTTAAGTTATAATAGAGAGACCAGGAGTCAATGCAATTAAAGTCCCAACATAGACACCAGGTGGGAAAGAAAATAAATTGTACATCACGAGACATTTTTTTCGACAACATATTTAAAGAGCAAGATGACTACTGTTTTTTCACCATCTTTCAGAAACTGCTTTTTTCAAAATCACCCTTTTCTGAAACAGCTCAAAAGAATTATGACCCTGTCATCCCTTTGCATCCCAAAGTATTAACAAGTGCCGAGAAGAAATTGAAAATTGGTTCACCACTGAAAATTTAATGCCCAAAAATTGTTTTGAATAGGCGTTTTGCATGTGCAAAGGGGGTAATCCATGCACCTTAAAACTGAATGATTTAAAGAGTTTGGAGCTCAGCTATGTATTATATTGGTTTAGTGCATTTTAAATGAAAATTATCAATTAAGTATTTTTCCAGGAAAAAAAATTTTTCCTTGCTTATATTGTCTTAAAATATTTTATTTGTTAACACATTTTGATTTTTAGAAGGCTCACAGGTGAGCTTATAGTATACCCATGCTCCGGCGTCCGTCCGTCGTCGTCCGTCTGTCCGTAGTCCACAATTTCAAAGATCTTTTCTTCTGTAACCGCTTGGCCAATCAAAGCCAAACTTCATGTGGAGTATCCTTAGGAAGAGGGAACGAAAGTTTATATAAATGGTCCAGGTCACATGACCAAGATGGCCGCCATGGCTATAAATAGCAAAAACCTTTAAAAATCTTCTTTTCCAGAACCAGAAGGCCTATGATCTTGAAACTTGGTGTGAAGCATCAGGGACAGGAGCTCTACAAAGGTTATATAAATCATGACCTTGACTTATTTTACGGCAATGTCAACTTAGGTCGCCAATGCATTTGAATGGGGAAAAAATGGTAATACTATTTAATTGGTAAAACTTACTGGGAATAGGCAAATGGACAGAAGATTAATATTTATGGAAAAATTTTGCCTCCTGGGGGTTGTCTGCCCCTGCCCCGGGGCTATATACATGTAAATTTCCATAATATTGAAACATGTTCTAAAACCGCTTGGCCAATCGAAGCCAAACTTCACATGGAGCATCCTTGGGAAGCAGCAAAGAAAGTTTATATAAAAGGTCAAGGTCACATGACCAAGATGGCCGCCATGGCTATAAATAGCAAAAACCTTTAAAAATCTTCTTCTCCAGAACCAGAAGGCCTATGATTTTTAAACTTGGCATGAAGCATCAGGCAATGGAGCTCTACAAAGTTTTATAAATCATAACCCTGGGAAGACCTTGACCTTTTTTTACAGCAAGGTCAACTTAAGCTGCCCATGCATTTGAATGGGAAAAAAATAAGAAAATGTCATTTAATGGCAAAAAACTTGCTAGGAATGAGCAAATGGACAAAAGATTTATGTTTATGAAAATATTTAATTTTGGGCCCAGAGGTTTGTCTGCCCCTGCCCCAGGGCTATATACATGTGTATGACCATAATATTCAAACATCTTCTCTGAAACTGCTTGGCCAATCAAAGCCAAACTTTATGTGGAGCTTTCTTAGGAAGAGTGAATGAAAGTTTGTATAAATGGTCAAAGTCACATGACCAAGATGGCCGCCATGGCTATAAATAGTAAAAACCTTTAAAAATCTTCTTCTCCAGAACCAGAAGGCATATGATTTTGAAACTTGGCATGAAGCATCAGGCAATGGAGCTCTACAAAATTTATATAAATCATGACCCTGGGATGACCTTGACCTTTTTTACAGCAAGGTCAACTTAGGTTGCCCACGCATTTGAATGGGAAAATTGTTAGGGCAAAACTTGCAGTAAATTGGCAAATGGACTGAATCTTTATGATTTAAAAAAGAAATTGCCTCCAGAGGTTGCTCTGGGGTTATATACATGTATATTACCATTCTAGTGGTATATATCTCAGGTCTCAGGTGAGCGTTTACAGGACCATTGGTCCTCTGGTTTATTTTTCTTGATGAGTTTCAGAAAAGTGGTATTTTGAAAAAGGCAGTTTCTGAAAGATGGCGTATGGACAGTAGCTCTTTCCCAACAAGGTAGCCATCTGCCTAGTCTCAACCAAAACTAAAGGAAAAGAGCACAGCAGACAGAGTATTAAAACAAAAAGAAATCACTTTTACTGGGATGTTGATTACCGTTTTAACTTTGACACTGACCTTTATTCTGAGGCAACGAAATGGTCAAACTGGACATTCATGGTTGGATGAATAAATAAATTTAAATAAAAACAAAGATTTTAAACTGGCGAACACGTTTCAAAAATATTTGATGCAACTGAGTCAAAATTCCAACAGAAGCAACCAGGCGGGATGGCACCATTTGACTTGCTTTTTTTGTGTGTTTTTTTAATGGACTTTGTGCTCAACTGGAGAACATGTGTATCACAAAATTTTGATGCAATCAAACCAAAATCCCAACCCAAAGACACAAGGCCGTACACTGACATTTTTATTTGGTTGGCAAAATGGCCATTCATAAGACCCAGAAGTGATGGCATCATCTGACTGACAAAATGTTGACTAGGACGTTACCTCAATTGTTTGTCAAAAAACATAAATCCCAACCTTGCCATAATAAACGATGAAATAAAGGTCAAGGACATTGGGTCAAGGTGTGTGGTTGAAGAGTATGTCAAGGACAATAAATATTACTATGCAGGGTTTCACGTTAACAGGTAGCACAACTCTGTACGCTTTTACAGTCATATAGGTCAAGGACACCAGCAGATCAAGGTGCATGTATGTAGAGTTTCATGCTAACAGCTACCATCCTTTCAGAGAAATACAGATTCACAAATTGTTGAGGGACAAACCAACAGGCGGACTGACAAATTTGCCGCCACATGGGAAAACCAACAATCTGCATAGGCGAAAACAAAGGCGCAGATCAGCTTCGCAGTAACTGCGAAGCTCATCACCACCTTTGTTTTCGCTATACAGAGAGTACAATTCCTCTTTTAAGTCCAAAATATCAAGTTTCTAGCCTGCTTCTGTGCTTGTACAGGTCGGTTTGTGTCGGACCTGTTCGGAAACACATTGTTGGTTTTCCCACTAGGCGGCTCAAATTTGAACGCCTGTATCACACCTTGTTATAAGCAATTAAATTTGTCAGTTGGTGGTGAAAGGAATGTGCACTAAATACTAACAGTTTATCTTTTTATTTATAACAACTTTCTCATTCATCAGAACTTTAACATGACTGTGCCATGGCTAAGGATAAGTATCCCACCTGATGTCATACCTGGCAACCCTCATTCATGTACTGTACACTGTAAGTCATAATTGGGCTCCTCGATCATTGCCTCTATGCCAAAGGACAGAATACTATATAATAGGGATGTCATTCGGTGTCAGATTTAAGGTTCTGACGTTCGGAAACAAACATCCGGATGGTTCGAACGTTCACATTTTTTCAGCAGGTCATAATATTACCTGTACATTTACATGTGTGTTAATGGAGTGCTCCCTTGAAAGAACATTAATAATCAATGGCGTTGTTTCCGTTGATGTGATGCAGAAACATAACGCCATACAATTTAGGAAAATCCATTTACATTCACAAAAGTAACAAACATCACGCTAAAACAGCATTACTCAAAACTAATGCAAAATTAAATTATGCCATTATCAAAAATTCACGAACATTCACCGAGTTCCCACTTTGTCGTCGAACTGGGCCGTCAGCAAACATTCAATTTAGTCACATTAATATACATGTAGAAAATCTTATAGTATTCTGAATTCATTTCTTCTTTGCATTAATGGGACAGCTTAAGAATCTGCCTATTTGATTTGTCAAATTAAGATCATAGAAACAATTTTTGTTTGATCGCAAAATATATCTGTCAATCATCAGACATGTTGTTTTGCTGGGCGACGGTCTGTATAATTATTATTTTTAAAACTTATTAAGTGTGAATCATATCATTTTCAAAAGGAAACAAAAGAGGCCAATTATCATCTTTAATTCTTTGTTTATCATCGCTTCCCCCTGACCTGCATTGTCCCGTTAATCTGTTACACCTTAGTGACCTTTGACACTACATGTTAAGAAATTTGTATTAAATAAATATCTTGTTTCCTATCCTGCTAATTAGATATTGTGTATTTTTGTCATATATTAATGGAAATTTACCTAAGTATTGGACATATTGATGTTTTAGCGAACGTCCGGATGCTAAAATGTGGATTGGAACTTCGGTACGGGATCCGAAGTCCGAACGTTCGGACTCTGGTTGACATCCCTACTACATAACCACTTGGTAATTCTGAGCCTGCCCAGGAAATGTGTTCAAGTCAAAGCATCCTATGATATGAGTCGCAATGCGAACACTGGAATTTTGCCTGTGCAAAATCAAAGACACAGATCAGCCCTGTAACTGCACAGCTGATCAGCACCTTTGTTTTCACTACACGAATATAGCACTATTCCTCTTCTTTCTATATCCAAAATTTCAAGCTTAGAACTAGCCATCTTCTTTAGATGCATAGGTCGGTTTGTGTCAGACCTGGTCGGAAACACTGAAGACCGGTTTTCTCACATCATGGCTCATATTATATGCCTTAAGCCCCGATCTAACTGGAATGCAACAACTGGAGACTAGTTCATGACCATTTTGTGACAAAGATTAATGCATAACAATACATAGGCTGTCCGGAAGGTCTTGAGACTGTGTCTATAACTCAGTAACTGCTGAAAGGAAGCTATTGAAATTTTACCCAGGAACATGGCATTATATCATGAGATATGGCTGAGAATTTCAGAAGAATAGCTCATCTGGAACCTATTCATTTAATCATTTTAGTATCGACATGTCACTACTCTCGGAGCACTTTGACGTCAACAACGTCACGTCCCATACAATTTTTAAGATTTTCCTTCTGATCTGATGCCTTTTAGAGTGTCTTCAAGTGTATTCTGCACAATATTTGATTGCAATTATGTTATATTTGATGAGAACAACAGTTTGTTCTATTTCAAAGACCATACGACAGATCTCATGTAGCCAGCTCCCAATTACTTTGCAACAATTTAAGTTTGTTACTTTTCCCCTCAAACATTAAACTGTCTGTTGCCCTTCCCCAAATTATCTGCATCTTTTCTAGAATCTTGCCCGTAGCAAACAAATAATGATAAAACGTATGCTTAATTTGATTTAGCCAACAACAACCAGTTTTGAGTATGTTGGGGACTAATTTCGGGATGCAAACAGTGTTTGGTAGTAAGGCGCTGCTCCGTGCATTGCTTTAACATCGCGTTTTTATCCAGCATTTCGCTTGACATGAACACTTCCGTAAGCTATAGCAAGAATGTTATCGATCGTAACACCTTGAAATTTCTCAAACTATTTCTACAGACATCATGCAAGTTGCTTCTGCTTTGAAGAGCCAGATTTTCTATTCGTGCTCATTTGTTTTGTTGTCTCAAGTCTTTTGAAAACGTCAAATTCAAAGCGCTCCGAGAAGCACTACATTGGTTGCCTTGGAGACGAATATCTCCAACAATATTTATTTTGCGACTCTATTTTTTTCCACAATTTCACACAAAACATTTATCTGTTCATCGGTATATATTTTATTGTAAAGCATACAAATGATACAGACACAGTCTAAAAACTTTCCTGACAACCCTTGTATAAATGTAACTTTCACGTTGCAGTCTCGCTGAATGGATATTTATGCAATATATCTAACTACATCATGCGATAGTCACACTCGCATGACAGTCATGAGCCATTTGTGAGAATGTCTCACGATGTTCATACAAATATAGCGTAGTTTCATTTTCACTTTAACAACAGTTGTGAGACATTCATGAGAGTGCGTCATGACATTCGTACGAATGTTGCTCGTTATATTTTCTCACAAGATAAGACATGAGTTGTTTGCATGTTTTCCCAAGACTTTTGCGAGACTGTCACAAAATTGTGGCATTGTAAATGGATTCGAGAATATTTTGGCGAAAAAGTTTGCATAAAATTTTTAAACATGTTTAAAACCTCCACAACTAGTTTGTGACACATGAAAATTCTCGCGACACTTGCACCAATGTCGTGCAAAAGTTCCTTGACTTAATTCGTAAAAAATAATCGCGAGGAATTCGCATGCCAGTGAGATACTAGCTTTAGTTATTTCAGCATATGTAGGATGCCATGACATCAAAGTCACTAAAAAATAATGGCAGCATCTCGAAATGACCATGGCTGTTGACTGGGATGTTAAGCATCAAAACAATCAAAAGAATGTCCAAACACCATCTTAAGATTATCAAATTATTATTGTGGTTTCCATGCAATCAGTATTCTTCCAATTACTGATACACAAAAACATGAAATAATTGTTACCTTTATACAAAGGTACAAGTAGGCAAAGATCAGGAAAAGGCGCAATCAGAAAAAGATTCCCACTCCAAAAACCGAGGTGGGAAAAAACCAAACTAACAATCAGGTACTTATACCATGAAACATATCGTAAGCCGAATGAGCAGCTATTTTCCCAATAGGTGGCCACTCAGTTACCTTAACTTAACTAAAAATATGAAAACATACATAAGGTGCCAACAGCACAAAAAATTTTAAACACCAAGACATAAAACAAAAAGAACCACTACAGAAGTATCGACTTGGAACGATCAGTAACACAAAGTTACTGGCGGGCTTAAACCGGTTTTACAGGTACCTAACCTCACCCTCAGCTTCTCACAACATTTACTTATTACATGATTTAGTGGTAGAGCGTCGTACTCCGAATCAAAAGGTCCAGGGTTCAATCCTCACTGGATGAACCTTGTTTTCTTGAGCAAGGCACATTTATTCCTCCAGGGTACTGGTTGATACCCAGGAAGCCTTGGCTCTGTCATGACCTAATTGAAAAATAGTTGACTGGGACGTTGAACCTCAATACAACAGACAATTGACATGTCCATTGGGCGTAGAAGAATTAGAGGCCCTCTATGTTGACTGAACAACTGTGAAAGGCAAGACTGTCTTCCTCTATCAATTGCTTTGGTACACTGGTAGATCATAATTCTTACGTCAGATCACGTCAGGAAAACAGCTGAATAATATTCCTGGCTCTATCTTCCTTCACAGGGTCTGGAAAACATGGAAAAACAAAAATCGTCAGACAATTTACAAAGTGAACAGGTTAAAGACCCCAACATGCTAAAGAGGCTTGAAATTTGGATATCATGGCAGAAATTGATGTGAATCTCAAGTTTCACAAGAGGATGAATAATTAAACTGTATTATTTTATGATTATTTTGTTCTCTTAAAATTAAAATCAGCATTTTTTTTGTAAAATTTTTACAAAGAAGGAATATCTAAACTATTGTAAATTGCTAAGTCATTGACTCCATTGTTTGTCTGCATCTAGCAACTTCCAGGTCTCAGACTGCAACAGTTTCCAAAATATGCATTGTTTTCGCCTTTTCCCATGTAAAAGCCTATGTTTCCAAAATTGACCTTGCCGTAAAATAGGTCAAGGTCATCCTAAGGTCATCATTTCAACAAACTATGATGGGCTGGAGTCCCAAATGCTACATACCAAGTTTCGTGAAAATTGGCCTGCCGGTTCTGGAGAAGAAAATTTTTGAGTGGTTTTTACCATATATGGGCGTGGCGGCCATCTTGGTCATGTGACCTGGATTTCGCGATCAAACATTCGTCTCCCCTACCCATGGATGCTCCACATAAAATTTCACTTTGATTGGCCGCGCAGTTTCAGAGAAGAAGATCTTTGAAAACTGTGTATGGACAACAGACTGGCCAAGGTCAAGAGATGACCTTGACCTATATTAATCACATACCTTCATCTACTTCATTAGTTGTTTGCATCTACCACTTTTCAGGCCTCAGGCTGCAATAGTTTTCAAAAAATTCGTAGTTTTCACTTTTTCCTATGTAAAAGCCTATGTTTCCAAATTTGACCTTGCCGTAAAATATGTCAAGGTCATCCAAGGGTTATCATTTTATCAAACTATGATGGGCTGAGGGCCTCGATGCTACATACTAAGTTTCGTGGAAATCGACCCACCGGTTCTGGAGAAGAAGATTTTTGAGTGGTTTTTACCATATATGGGCGTGGCGGCCTTCTTGGTCATGTGACCTGGATTTCGCGATCAAACTTTCGTCTCCCCTACCCATGGATGCTCCACATAAAATTTCATTTTGATTGGCCAAGCAGTTTCAGAGAAGAAGATCTTTGAAAAGTGTGTATGGACGACAGACTGGCCAAGGTCAAGAGATGACCTTGACCTACATTAATCACATACCTTCATCTACTCCATTAGTTGTTTGCATCTACCACTTTTCAGGCATCAGGCTGCAATAGTTTTCAAAAAATCCATAGTTTTCACTTTTTCCCATGTTAAAACCATGTTTCCAAAATTGACCTTGCCGTAAATTAGGTCAAGGTCATCCTATGGTCATCCTTTTATCAAACTATGATGGGCTGGAGTCCCAAATGCTACATACCAAGTTTCATGAAAATTGGCCTGCCGGTTCTGGAGAAGAAGATTTTTGAGTGGTTTTTACCATATATGGGCGTGGCAGCCATCTTGGTCATGTGACCTGGATTTCGCAATCAAACTTTCGTCTCCCCTACCCACGGATGCTCCACATAAAATTTCACTTTGATTGGCCCAGCAGTTTCAGAGAAGAAGCTCTTTGAAAAGTGTGAATGGACGACAGACTGGCCAAGGTCAAGAGATGACCTTGACCTAAATTAATCACATACCTTCATCTACTCCATTAGTTGTTTGCATCTACCACTTTTCAGGCCTCAGGCTGCAATAGTTTTCAAAAAATCCATAGTTTTCACTTTTTCCCATGTAAAAGCCTATGTTTCCAAATTTGACCTTGCCGTAAAATAGGTCAAGGTCATCCAAGGGTCATCATTTTATCAAACTATGATGGGCACAAGTCCCCGATGCTACATGCCAAGTTTCGTGGAAATCGGCCTGCCGGTTCTGGAGAAGAAGATTTTTGAAGGGTTTTTACCATATATGGGCGTGGCGGCCATCTTGGTCATGTGACCTAGATTTCGTGATCAAACTTGAAATGCCACTACCCAAGAAGGCTCCACATAAAATTTCAACTAGATCGGCCAAGTGGTTTCAGAGAAGAAGATCTTTGAAATTGTGGAAGACGACGGACGGACGGACGCCGGATCATGGCTATCCTATTAGCTCACCTTGTGAGCCTTCGGCTCAGGTGAGCTAAAAATCAATATTTAAAAATGTGCCAAATCCATATTTGTAGATTCAAACTTTTTCTTGTATTTTCAAACAACATAGAACTTGTGCATATTATTTGAATAAAAGAATGAAATATAGAGAACCAACAACTTGAAAATTGCCCTTTTAAGCCTTTTTTCGGCTGTTTTATTTCTTACACCCCATATCATAAAACCACCCACAATTTTAAAACTAGCTCACCAAAGAAAGAAATACTGATAAAGAAGACCTTGTATACATCTACTTCTGCAAAAATAAACATCAAATCAAAGCAAGTAATTTGAAGTTGTGTAATATTTAAGTTTAATCTATCTTACCCCCTAAATTTTGCTGACACTTATTCCTAAAAAGTTGCAGAAAATTAGGTGAAAAAATGATGATCCTTAGATTGACAATTTTCATGACTCGTTTAATTCATATCATCAATATGTATTCAAATATAAATTATTAGAAAAATATCTGCAACAGTTTACGAGACATTCAACAAAATAAAACAAGTAGCCCAAGGGCAACGATCACTCCCCTGAGAGTCAATAAGTACAGTCACTGGACAAACTAATTTGGGATTTTACCATATATTGTTATGGTGGCCATTTGGTCATGTGACCTTGAAACCCTACTTACATCAAAAGACTAAGCTCTTGTCTTGATTGTGTATCCTCTTGTCTGCCATTTTGGTTCACTTGAAAAAAATTCATCTAACAAGGTCAGGGTCCTACAATGACCCCCCGGGGTGGGGCCATATTTGACCCCAGGGGCATGATTGGCATGATTTATGTAGAGCTCCACATGACATTGTTGTATATCAAATATACAAGCTTTGTGTCATGCTGTTGCAGAGAAGATTTTTTCATGTATGTCCATTCTAAGTCCATGGTAGATAATGAATTGCCTGGGGCGTGGCCTGTATGGACCCCAAGGGTACTGTTGGCAGCATTTATAAAGGAGAGTATTAGTCCACACAACATATGAAAGCTCTGGAACATATGGTTTCGGAGAAGAAGATTTTTTTACGTTTCTCCAATTGTAAGTCTGAGCTATTGACCCTCCGGGTGGGGCCATTTCTGACCCCGGCAGGATTTATGTAAAGCTCCACATAACAATACTGCATACCAAATATAAAAGCTGCGGCTATTGTGGTTTTAGAGAGGAAGATGTTTTCATGTATTTTCCATTGTAAGAAGGTACAAGTAGGCAACGATCAGGAAAAGGCGCAATCAGAAAAAGATTCCCACTCCAAACACCGAGGCGGGAAAAAACAATCAAACTAACAATAAGGTACTAAGACCATGAATACATTTAGTAAGCCGAATGAGCAGCTATTTCCCGATAAGAACCACAACAGAAGTATCGCCTTGGAACGATCAGTAATATAAAATTACTGGCGGGTTTAAACCGGTTTTACAGGATCCTAACCTCACCCTCAGCTTCTGCAGTGGTTCATAAGCCTATAGCAGATAACGATGCCCCCAGGGCGAGGCCTGTATGGACCCCAGGGCCACGGTTAGCAGGATTTATAAAGAGGACCACTTTACATTGCTACACACAAAATATGAAAGCTCTGGGCCTTGTGGTTTTGGAGAATAAGATTTTTTTTATGTTTTTCCCATTGTACATGTATGTCTATGGGAGCTAATGACCACCGGGGCGGGCCATTTTTGACCCCATGGGCATGGTTGGCAGGATTTATAAAGACGACCACTACACATTGCTACATACAAAATATGAAAGCTCTGGGCCTTGTGGTTTCGGAGAAGAAGATTTTTTATGTTTTTCCCATGACGCCCCCGGGGCGGGGCCCGTATGGACCCAAGGGACATGGTTGGCAGGATTTATAAAGAGGACCATTATACATCGCTACACACAAAATATGAAAGCTCTGGGCCTTGTGGTTTCGGAGAAGAAGATTTTTTTTATGTTTTTCCCATTGTAAGTCTATGGGAGCTATCTGTTGCCATGGAAACCAGAGTTCTGATCCGACCTGGCCCAAAACCTTACAAAACCTTTCCCCCTCCTCGATGCTTTAGATAAAATTTGATCACGATTGGCCTTGTTGTCTTAAAGATATTCAAGTTTGAAAATGTGGATGGACGCACACACAGACGGACGCCGGCTCGACTACCATACTATAAGCTCACCTTGTGAGCCTTCGGCTCAGGTGAGCTAAAAACTGGAAGTTTCGAAATGTCATATGTTAGCAGCAAACATCCTTAAATCAGAAACTTCAGGATTGTACCCATTCACAGCGACAGTACTGGCTGGTTTGTACTGAACCTGATCAGAAACCACAAACAGCAGTTTTCTCTTGCTTCAGCTCATATTGTTCTACCTTTCTCACTGTCCTCATTCTCAAGTTCCTCGATGATTTTTTCAGCAGCTTTGATAGTTGTCTCTCTTGAACTGCCTTTCAATGGTTCCAAGTAGCGCAGCAGAATTTCAAATACTTCATCATCAATCTAGAAATATAAATTTGAGCCACCTTGTGGAAAAACCAACAATGTGGTTCCGAACAGGTCTGACACAAATCGGCCTGTACAGTCACAGAAGCAGGCTAGAAGCTTGAAATTTCGGATTTAAGAAGAAGAGGAAGTGTACTATCCATGTAGCGAAAACAAAGGCGCTGATCAGCTTCGCGGTTACCGCGAAGCTGATCTGCGCCTTTGTTTTCGCCTATGCAGATTGTTGGTTTTCCCATGGGGCGGCTCAAATTTTATTGGACAAAACATTGCGGACAACTTTGTGTGAAGAAAGGGTAGTGCTCTTACAAACCTGTCCAGTAATTAAAGTACATGTACTAGTGTAATTTTTGTGCTTGTACACAACACCTTCCATGGGGCCAAATTTTCCTGTCACTGCCCCATTTCAAAGCTTCAGTTCCAAATATCTGTAACGAACAGCCGAGCCAAAGCCACAGCAAACCCCGTCGGTCGAAAAGCATGCTCATCCACCAAGGGTGGTTTACTGCGCTATATACTCAACACTTACTCGATTTACAAAGTTTCGAGTTTGAAATTTGCATATTACAAGCACTCAATATGCCGCTAATATGTTGCACCGACATATTTTTTCAAGGGAGGCTATCCCGTCACATTACTTCCCCCTCCGAGAAGACTCGTCCCGAGTCTAGGCCTGGGGACTACGTGGGTAAGGCAACTCCATTCTGGCAGTTGTCATCATCCCACCACTGCCACCAAATGTAATGAACAGCCAAGCCAAAGCCACAGCTAACCCCGTCGGTGGAAAAGCATGCTCATTCACCAAGGGTGGTTTACTGCCCTATATACTCAACACTAACTCGATTCACAAAGTTTCATGTTTGAAATTTGCATATTACAAGCACTCAATACACCGCTAATATGTTGCACCAACATATTTTTCCAAGGGAGGCTATTCCATCACAATCTATACAATTTGTTTTTCTTCATGAACCAAAAACTACAGGAATTCATTTGATACTCTAAAGCACTTTATCCTAGAGGCAACTGAGTGCCTTATCAACTAGTGGTGACAGTAATCAAAATAATAAAGTTGACATAAAGGCTTTGGCAACAAAGTGGACCGATATTATTTGAGCCGCCTCATGAGAAAACCAACAATCTGCATATGCAAAAACAAAGACGCAGATCAGCTTCGCGGTAGCCGCGAAGCTGATCAGCGCCTTTGTTTTCGCCACACAGATAGTACACTTCCTCTTCCTTTTAAATCTGAAATTTCAAGCTTCTAGCTTGCTTCTGTGACTGTACAGCCTGATATGGTCAGACCTGTTTGGAAACCACAACCACATTGTTGGTTTCCCCATGAGGCAGCTCAAAATTTTGTTTGACTCCCACTTACCTCTGAACTGTTAAACATGTTCTGTAAGAGATAGACCTGTCTCACTTTCTGAAACTTCCAGCTCTCTCTGTCTGTGTCCCATTGTTTCAGGTAGTCTATTGCCAACACCTTCCCAGTCCCTGCCTTCTCTCTGTCACGCTGTTTCCTTCTTTGTTTCTCCAGTTTTTTCTCTCTACGCTTCTCTCTTTTCTTCTTTCTCAGCGCTGCTTTCTCTGGATCAAGACCTGCATCAAGATCATTCTCTTCCTCTGCTGTCTGCATTTCATCCATTCTGAAAACATTCTTCCTTTTCTTATTAGTTTTTGCTTCAGAATTCACATCTGTTACATGTACTGTATCCTTATTTGCTCTTAAAGATTTGCCAGTTAACTCTTCCAGTTTTTCCATTAACTTACCCTCGGTGCCTAATTTTGGTTTCCTTACATCAGCACTATCACTTTTATTCTGTTTCGAAATCCTTTTAAGAGTCTTTTCAGTAAACAAAACTCCTGGTTTAGAAGTATTAGTCTGAAAGCGCTTCACATGTTTTGCCCAATCCCTGTCTGTTGTTTGCTTTTCAGATTGTTTTGCTATTGTAACATCTTCATATTTTCTTTTTCTAGACTTTTTCTGTGAAGCATGAGCTCTGTCTACTTTTGTATCTACCTGTATGTTTTTGTTTTTATTAGTGACTACATTATCACTGGTACTTGTCTCATTGTTTTCTGCATTTGTTCCATATATAATATTCTTTTGGTTCTTCTGTTTCTTTGCCTTCTTTCTTTCTCTGTCCATTGCCAGTTAACCCCAGCCTTGCTTTCTGCAAAAATAAATACTTTCATTTTAAGTTCATAATTACATATATATCAACTATTTATTCACATGATTTAGCAAAAAGGTACACTCACTGTCATTCTTCCAGAGTCAAATTTATCTTACTTGGGGGACTATTCCGAGATTTCTCTGATGTCAAAATAACATTCTAATAGTTTCGACAACTGGCAGCTAGCCCCATTTTCATTTAGGTTTAGAGCCAGAGAAGACTCGGGTTAACTGGGACTAATCCCCTCTGGTTAAGATGAGAAAAGATGGCGACACAGGAGCACCCACATGGCGGAATTTTTTCGTTGTGTTTTTTGTGAATAACAGCTAATGGAGCTACCAGCTGTTATCCCTGATATGATCGTCCAAGTCATTAATGCTTTGGAAAAAAGACAGTCTATCGATTTGAATGGAAGTTGTCCAGAAATCTGGAAAATGTGTTACTTTTTGTGAAATATAAATTTCCCGTCAAAGCTGATAATGATGCCAAGGTTGACTCTTCTCTTCCTATGAATCCTCGGTAGGAAAAGAAGAAACCGCCATCTGCAAGAAGACAAGCTAGAAGAAGACTTGAAATGATATCATTACCTTAGCCTTACAGTCACGGTAGTGATGGATCCCTATCTTTTTAATGTAACACTGGATACGTGAATCATGTATCACTCCAAATGGCGCCTAGCAAATAATCTCTCAAGAGATTTTTTTTTTCCAGAGTGTTCAAGTATCATATTTTCTCATATTTGAAACCAGTTTGATCAAATTTTTAGCTCACCTGAGCCGAAGGCTCATAGGTGAGCTTATAGTATACCCATGCTCCGGCGTCCGTCCGTCCGTCGTCCACAATTTCAAAGATCTTCTTCTCTGAAACTGCTTGGCCGATTGTTCTCATATTACACATACACCATCTACAGGTAGGGGGAAAGAATAATTGTGTTTTTTGTTTTGATCGGATAAGAACTCTGGTTGCTATGGCAACTTATGCTTCCCATAGACTTATAATGGAAAAAAGTGAAAATTGCCAGTTTTTGCTGTCTTGTTGGAGATATTTGAATTTTGTTTTTGCGGAAATGTTTATTGAGTAGTCCTCTACGTTTCATGTGACTTTTGTCCTAATCCTTTATTTTGATTGGTTGCAGGGGCCCCATATAGGACAAAATTTCAAAAAACATTCAAAAATCTTCTTCTCAGAAACTGTCAAGGGAATTAAGCCTGTACTTTGTATACACGTTCCTGACAGTGACCTCTACATAATTTGTGTTTTTTTTATTCCAGGCGGATAAGAACTCTGGTTGCTATGGCAACTTAAAGTTTCCATAGACTTATAATGGGAAAAGTGGAAATCGGCTATTTTTCCGCTAAAATTGCAGACATTTGAATTTTGTTTTTGCAGAAATGTTTATTGAGTAGTGTTTGACATTTCTTGTGAGTTTTGTCCTAATCCTTTATTTTGATTGGTTGCTGGGGCCCCATAAAGGGCAAAATTTAAAAAAAAAAAAAAAAAAAAAACAACAACAAAAAACATTCAAAAACCTTCTCCTCAGAAACTGTCAAGTGGACGAATCCTGTACTTTGTATACATGTTCCTGACAGTAGCCTCTACATAATTTGTGTTTTTTATTCCAGTCGGATAAGAACTCTGGTTGCTATGGTTTCCATAGACTTATAATGGGAAAAGTGGAAATTAGCTAATTTTTCTGAACCAGTTGTAGGTATTTGAATTTTGTCTTTGCAGAAATATTTATTGAGTATATCTCTATGTTTCATGTGACTTTTTTCCTAATCCTTTATTTTGATTGGTTGCTGGGGCCACATAAAGGGTAAAATTTCGAAAAACATTTTAAAATTTTCTCCTCAGAAATTGTCTAAGGCATGAAGCCTGTACTTTGTTTACATGTTCCTGACAGTAGTCTCTACATAATTTGTGTTTTTTATTTCAGTCGGATAAGAAATCTGGTTGCTATGGCTTGACTTAAAACGGGAAAAGTGGAAATTGGCTATTTTTTCTGGTCCAATCGCAGATATTTGAATTCCATTTTTGCAGAAATGTTTATAGATCTAATCCTCTACAGTTTGGTTGACTTTTGTCCTAATCCTTTATTTTGATTGGTTGGTGGGGCCCCATAAAGGGCAAATTTTTTAAATTAATATTTGATTAATATAGCAGATCTCAGGTGAGCGCTTACAGGACTGTTGGTCCTCTGGTTGATTTATACTTTGGGTTTAGACCAGATTTTATAGCCATGTATGGCCCAATGCAAAATTACAAAATGGCTACCAGTTGGCTGTAAAAAATAAGAAAAATAGTCAAATTGATGGGCTAATTAAGCATAATTGTGGTAAACTTATTAGATTGAATTGATATATTGAAGAAAACTTCAGTTTATCATAATGCCATCACAAGCAAGTTAGAAAAAATCCAAAATGATTTTGTTACATTGTAGTGCATGGACACCTTCTCTTAAAATCTGAATCTGAATAGTTTACTGGTGACACGCTTCTTCTTACTAGAAGAAGACGGCAAAGCTTCCTGGAGAAGAAGGCTGCTGAAAAAGCAACCTCGCCGAAGCGTTCTGTTTCTCAAACAACCATTCCAAAGGAACCGGAATCCATTCCCAAAGAACTATTCCTTTCACCAGAGATCAGGAAAAAGCCGATCAATCTGTGCTGGTGGTATCTCAGTGAACCAGTAGCAAGACAAGCAACTCCGCCTGGATAACCAGACATTGGGTGTTTCCCTTCCGGCTTCTATACAAGAGGAGCAGAAAATTCTCAAGGACTTCCTTGCAGCTAATATTGACAGCGACAACTATTTTGGTGACACAGGAGTTTGTTTGTGCTAACTGTAACCGTGAACCAAAAGAAGGTACCAAACTCAAGCGAAGCGCTCGCCGTCACATCAGCAGATATTGCAGCACTGACTGTCAATGGAAGGACTGGGGATTTCACAAAAGGGCTCCAACAAAGACTTAGCTACATGGATCTCAGTTTTAGGGGTGCGTTCCTTTACCAGAATGGACTGGAATGGACATAATTACCGGAATGGACTACCGGAATGGACATTATGCTGTGGATTTGGGTGTTTTATATATATTGTAGTAGGACTGCTTTGCAGTGATTTTGAAATTTATCTACATTTGCCTAGTTAGAGCAATTTTCATTTGAAAGGCCATAACTTGTTAAAAGTTTTACTTGTTTTTCAAGGGAAGTAACTTTTATTTTGGCAATTTCATTTATGAAAACTTGATGTTTTGTCATAAATTTTACTTTCTATAAGTAATTCTTGAATTGAATTGCATTTCTTAGTTCAAATGCGATGATAAATTGATAACATTTATTGAAAATTGTTTACACTAAAATATGTGTTTTTGTACTTTGCACCTTTTTCTAGTGTAATTGAGTTTGATATAGATCTCAATCAAACTCATTTCTTGATGGCTTAACATGGCAAATATTCGCACATATGTGCGCTGACCCTTTTGGCCCTAGTTTTTAAATGTGAAAGTTGGCATGTGACATGCTGTAACTCACGCCCAAACTTTGGATTCCTTTTTCTGAATTCTCCCACCCCCCTCAATTTTAAGCCCATTTGGTTTCACCTCATATTTCATAACCAATCTGCTACGATAATTCAAACTAAATACCAAAATGCAGCTTTAACTTAAATTCTAAATCAAATTCAGTTCATTACTTCATTGAATCACTTGGAATCCTCTTGTAAATAAAATAGTTAAAATCTAAACTGCATTTTCATACTTTGTTCCCCACAAAACAACCAACTTGTATCCTTGAGATGGAACCTACACTATACGGACCACGGGGGTGACAGCGGCCCAGTCTAAGTCACCCTAGGCATACTTGTGGGACTCTGGTTTGCCTTTTGTGTGTATCGCTCACCTGATCGCACCGGAATATCTGGCTCTGTGCGTCTTTCAGTTTTAGTGCTTATGCACTCGAGTTTACTCTAACTTCAGTGTGCGTTGTCCTGACCCACGGGCGTCCTACTACAATATTCTATCTGCATAAAACATACTTCTGTAGTCGTATAAATGTTTTGCATTAGATTAAATTCATCCAAGTATAGCCAAATTGACTTCACAGGGTGGTTAGGGTAGCTCAGCAGTGGGGTCTGGGGTTTGGGCCACTGTGCAGAGGTTTTTTCAATTGACATATAGAGTGGTTTTTCTGCAGCAAAAACAGAGGTAAACAGAAGTAGAAATTACTAAAATGTGCTGGCACTGTGACAGTGACCTATACGCATATATGAGCCCCTGACCTAGGCTACCCCTTGGTGCGAAACACAATTTAACTGTATTTAAACCACATGATTCTCGTACTAATCAATGTATATGTATATTCTAGGCCAATTTGTCCCAACAAACCAAATGAAAAGTACTTCAGGACAAATATAAATGTCCATTCTGGTAATCAGGCCCATTCCGGTCCATTCCGGTAAAGGAACGCACCGCAGTTTTAGTGGGGACCGTGGAAACACCCCAAACCACCCCAAAACACACCAAACCACCCCAAACCATGAACTCCTTAAAAGCAAATTGTTTAGCTATGGAATAGGTGGAACAACACTGAATTGGATAAATGCTTTCCTTTGTTTCAGACAACAAAGGGTAGTGGTTAATGGTATTAAATCGGATTGGGCCCCAGTTGTGTCTGGTGTCCCTCAGGGCACCGTTCTCGGCCCCTTGCTGTTTTCCTTGTATATAAATGACATCTCAGCAGACATTGAGTCTGAAATAAGACTCTTTGCTGATGATTGTGTTTGCTATCGTGAAATCAAGAATGAAGAGGATACATTGAAACTTCAGAGAGACATTGATCGTTAAGGCAGTTGGGCTAGGAAATGGGGAATGAGATTTTAACCCGTCAAATGCAACATGATGCAGCTGACAAATAAACGGTCTAGTAAGATACAGGCTAACTACACCCTTGAGGGCACTGTACTGGAAAACGTTGAAAGCATAAAATACCTGGGTGTAACTATCACAAATGATTTGAAATGGAATACTCATATTTCCAATGTTTGTACAAAGGCTAACAGAACTCTCGGATTCTAGAGGAGAAATTTGTATTCTTGTCCCCCAGATGTGAAAGAAGCAGCTTATAAAGGACTGGTGCAGCCGGTCTTGGAATATGGAAGCTCAGTTTGGGACCCTCACACTCATGGCCTCCCACTCCTGTATCCATCGCCAAAAAAAAGCTCCAATGGAGCTGAAGGAGCCTGTAATAAATCTCAGAAAATATCTGGTAGCTTTCAGCTTTTATCATCATTATCAGTAGACTGTGAAAAGAGCAATTAACAGTCTCCAGATGTCCAATATCAGGTTTCTGCAGGTTTCATTTTTGTTCAGTTTTCTCGTGGTCCATTTTGTGTTATGCTAGTGGGTACTAATATATATGGGTACTCAAAATTTGGGGTATTCAAAATTTGGTAGCTCTTTTAAAATTTTTGAAACTATCCTAATTATTTTCTCAAATTTTGGGCAGTTGAAATTTGCGGTCTTCAAATTTGTTGGTACCCAAAACATGTGGGTACTCAAAAGTGTGGATATAATGAAATAAGAGCTGTCGCAGGACAGCGTAGCTCGCCTGACTTGTGCTTTGCCACTACATCTGTTAAAATCTATGACCCATGACCTTGACCTCAAGGTCACTCAGGTGGGTCATGATGGTACTGCGTAAAACTTCAGACCAACATCTAGCAACATGCAAAGTATCAACTCAATCCATCAATATGGTCAAGAGATATAGATTTACAAAAACATTAACCAAAAACTTAAACACAAAATTTCTAAGTCCGTGACCTTGACCTCAAGGTCACCCAGGGTGGGTCATGATGGTACTGCGTAAAACTTCAGACCAATATCTGGCAACATGCAAAGTATCAACTCAATCCATCAATACGGTCAAGAGATATAGACTTACAAAAACATTCACCAAAAACTTAAACACAAAATTTCTAAGTCCGTGACCTTGACCTCAAGGTCACCCAGGGTGGGTCATGATGGTACTGCGTAAAACTTCAGACCGATATCTAGCAACATGCAAAGTATCAACTCAATCCATCAATATGGTCAAGAGATATAGACTTACAAAAACATTAACCAAAAACTTAAACACAAAATTTCTAAGTCTGTGACCTTGACCTCAAGGTCACCCAGGGTAGGTCATGATGGTACTGCGTAAAACTTCAGACCAATATCTAGCAACATGCAAAGTATCAACTTGATCCATCAACATGGTCAAGAGATATAGACTTTTAAAAAACTTTAACCAAAAACTTAAACACAAAATTTCTAAGTCTGTGACCTTGACCTCAAGGTCACCCAGGGTGGGTCATGATGGTACTGCGTAAAACTTCAGACCAATATCTAGCAACATGCAAAGTATCAACTTGATCCATCAACATGGTCAAGAGATATAGACTTTTAAAAAACTTTAACCAAAAACTTAAACACAAAATTTCTAAGTCTGTGACCTTGACCTCAAGGTCACCCAGGGTGGGTCATGATGGTACTGCGTAAAACTTCAGACCAATATCTAGCAACATGCAAAGTATCAACTTGATCCATCAACATGGTCAAGAGATATAGACTTTTAAAAAACTTTAACCGAAAGTGTGACGCGGACGCGGACGCGGACGCACACGTAAACGTAAACGTAAACGTAAACGTAAACGCGCACGACCGAGGTGACTACAATAGCTCTATGCACTTCGTGCAGGCGAGCTAATGATAAATCTTGTTGGCACCCAGAATTGGTGGCAAATACTAAGATATAGATATTTTAGAGATGTTACTACACAAAGTTTAGGTACTTGAAATATTCAATGAGTCTTCAAGTCTGAGTGTATTCGAAATATGTGGGTATTCAATAGTGCATATAAATATGTGTGAGTATCAAAATGTTGGAAACTTATCTTGTTGACGTTGTTGTTACACAAAGCATGGACAAATTATGTTTTTCTTTACTATAAGAGTGCTCACAAAATTCAAAAATCGCAATAACTGTAGGTATTCAGATTAAGCTGGTTCATGAAATTTTGAATCAGGACTTGAAACCGTTGGTAAGAAATTGTTGTGATCTTGTGGTACTCATAGGTTTGTTGGTGTTTATTTGTATGTACATGTATTTGTAAATTGTGGAATTTCACACCGTGAGTGGGTACTCAACATGTGGGTACCTATGTAAAAATGTAGAAAGTATGCACATGCACATGTACTGAAATTCTCAATATTGGAAAAAAGCACACCTTAAAATCTTTATAGACCAGCGTTTCATTTAGTCTAATCACAGGCACAGCATCCACTGTTTAATTTTTTGAAACAAAGTCGAATGGTATATTTCATCTAATTCTTGAAACAAACAGGTGGCCACAGTCAAGAAGTAACTTACTGCTACAAAAGCAGTTATCTTCTTTCTAAGAATTTACTGTGACAATCTAAATGATTAAGAAAAAACTGCAAAAACTCTGAAAACTGGCGATGGATATAGAAGTGCTCCAGGAAGAATTGGAAAAGGTCCAAAATCGTGCGGCAAGGTTTGTGACGGGAAATTATGTTTTTGAAACTGGGAGCATGACTGGCATTGATTTTAGGTCAACTGAAATGGGAATCTCTTCAGAAAAGGAGGAAGGATAGTAGACTTATATTGCTATACAAAGGTCTAAAGGGTAAAGCCAGAATACCCACAGATGACCTTATCCCAAAGAATAGGTGTTGTAGAAATCAACACTCTTTGGCTTTTCAGATACCTTCAGCTAGCAAAGAAGCGTACAAAAATAGTTTCTTTCCACAGATCATCAGGGACTGGAATGACTTCCCTGATTCACTTATCTCCTCTGCTGAAATGTCTGATGACTGTGTGTCCAAGTTCGCTTCACTCATGCATTCAAGGGACTAATCTCTCCCCCATCTGAACCCCCTGGTGAAATAATGTCATTTGGCGTGTCACCAGTAAACTATTCAGATTCAGAAACCACATCAGAACACATTCAAACCATCTCAAAACACATATTTTTATATCATAAACCAGATATTTTAGCGATACAACACCCAAATTGTATCATAAATAACCCATAACCACTTCATAAACACCCCAAACCACATCAGAGAAACTCCCCTAAACGCCAAAAAAGTCAGACCACTTCAAAACACCCCAAACCTCCTCATCAACACCCCTAGTTCTAGAAAAAGAACCGATCGATTTCGTATTCACTACATGCTATCGGTTCTACAACACCCCTTACTACACTAAATTACTCCCAAACGACCTCAAATAAGCTTACTCAGAAAGATCCCAAATACATCCAAAATACACATACACATGTTGCATGCATACATGTTTATGGGTTTTATATGGACCTTTTCAAAGCAAAACCACACAAAGCAAAACCACATGCTACATGTATGTGTATGTCCATATTAGCCCCATATGAGACTTAATTGAGGGTTTAGGGCGTTTAGGGTTATGAATCTCATAAAGACCTGGTTTGTGATAAAGTTATTGTTCTTCAAGAAGTTTAAATGTGTTTAAAATGAGGTTTGGGGTGGTTTTGAAGTGGTTTGGGGTGGTTTGGTGTGTTTTGGGGTGGTTTGGTGGAGCAGGGAGCTGTTAACCTGGAGTTCATACTCAATTACATCAAAGGTTCCATCTCCTGCACCGCCACACCATTTAATGAGTCAAGTGTCATTATTATTTGGCACCAATTAGCACAATCTGCGGATAATTTACTTGTCTGGTTCCCGTTTTAGACTATCATTTACATGCATGTGCTGACAACCAGTTACTACCCTTCATGAAATGAAAATAAAAAAAAATAATTTGTTATACATGCACGTTGCATACACATTCAATTGTCAAAAGCGATTGACTGAACGACATGATAAATGTAAAAACTTTTGCTCTGGCATCGAAAACATCTAATTTTTGACAACGAAAATAATCGGAAACATACTTTAATTAAATTGACGTCATTCGCTCTGTCAGTACTTCAAATAGTTCCTTATTTCAATTAGTTCCTTTTCGCTGAGCCTTTTCGTTGCTGATGAGAATAAAAAACATGTATAGAAAAGATAAGAAATAAATTTTGCATTAAATTTTACAAATTGTATTACTTTGTACATGTATTTTATGTGGATGTATTTGTTTTCAAGCGCCTTCATTTTATTTTTCTTAATAATGTCGTTGAAGCTTTCGTTTGCACGTGTCACACACATGCGGTGGCTGTGTGTACACGTCATCATTATCATAGAAAAAACTGCAAACTAGCAGTCTGCTTTATTTCAAATTCATTTTGGTAGGACTGTTTTGTCAAAACATTACCAAACACTCGACATAGCCGTGTGTCGAAATTTCACGGAGTACCTCCGGGTCCACTGTTGAAAAAGATTGTTAATTATAAGGTTTCAAGCTTATTTGACTGTTTAATCTCATAATTTTAAACGAACTCGGGCATACATATTCTTACTAAACGATTTACGATTAATATATATATTCGTCTTATATTATTTTTTCATGTATTAGACATTGTACGGGATGCGTCATAATGAAATCCAAAACAGCGATAGGTCTATGTGGTACATATCGTATTCAACAGATAAAGACACAAAAATCCACAGAACCATGTTTTAAAATGTGATAAAACAGCAATACGGCACTTCCCGGCATAAATGCGAGGTTCATTAGATTAAATTGCAAAGTTTGTCCTGCGTAAGTATTAAATGAAAATTTGTCGCAAAGCGTCGGAACAATGTTAAATTTTAAAAGAAAAACACCACTTTTTTTGAAAATTAGAAATGTCAGTTCTAGGCTTTTCGTCTTTATTCCACCGAACACCGAAGTTGTATCTACGCATATCATCTTAATTATGGTTCAGACACTTAATCGTAATTAAATTTCATTGAGTGCGCATACATGAAGACAGGTGTCACCCTGTGGTGACACTTGCGCATACGGCACTCTTATTTCCGGTAATACAATTCAGTCGAAGTTCTGGAATTTTTAAGAAGCTACCGCGGTGCAGGAGATAGGGATCAAAGGCGATAACAATTAGGTGATAATGGCTCTAGACTGTTGGTCTTTTTGCATTGAAGTGTATGGAGCACACAGCATAATGCTGCTAAAGGTGCTAATTTCCGCTATAAATTATAATTAAGTACGAATTCCAGGTATAACAGTTCCCTGGGTGGAGGATTGTTGCTTGGCGCGACAGCGTCAAGCAATTGAAACGGAATGAGGATTTCTCCTCAATCTGTGGGGTTTTTCCTTCAACCTATGGGGTTTCCCTTTGACATCCAGGGGCCTGGTTCCAGTCGCAATATTTTGCTACACTTCTTGCATAATAAAGCAATTGAAGACGGAAACCAGACTTGCTCTCCGCCGTTTTTATAAGGACTTATGGGAAGAATGACGTATTTGGATCTAACGTTAAACATTTAGGTGGGGTTATGTATAAAACCTGTAACCGAACCAGACCAAACCGAACCTACGGAAATTACCGAACTTGCCTGGCCGAACCTACGGGAATTACCGAACGTTCCGGACCGAACCTACGGAAAATGCCGATATATCGATACTGGGATTTAGCATCAATACCGGTTTAATTTGGAAAAATAAAAGGTAGATGTATGGAAGAACGATTCTTATATATAAACGCAAGGAGTACTTGATACGAAACCTATCAACACAAAGTAAGAAAATCAAAATACAAAATATGTTCTGTAATTAATGAATGACGGACCATAAGTGAGTTGATTTTCCGGGTCATTAGATAAATTTTCATGCAGCTAGTTTCTTATTTGTAATATTCTCATGTGAAAAACATGGACAGCTCGGAAATTCAAACTGTATACGGCTATATACGGCAATAAATAAATAAATAAATAAATAAATAAATAAATAAATAAATAAAATCAAAGCAAATAAATAGATAACTGAGTCCGAACATATAAACCGAACTGTGACCGAACCTGTTAACCGAACATGTAAACCGAACTGAGTGCGAACATGTAAACCGAACTGAGGCCGAATCTGTTAGCCGTACTGGGGCCGAACCTATTAGCCGATCTTGGGACAAACACTTAAACCGAACTTGCACCAAACCTGCTAACCGAACTGTGGCCGAACCTGCTAACCGAACTGTGACCGAACCTGCTTACTGAACTGTGGCCGAACCTGCTAACCGAACTGTGGCCGAACCTGCTAACCGAACTGTGGCCGAACCTGCTAACCGAACTGTGGCCAAACCTTCTAACCGAACCGGTTAGTCGAACTGGGTCCAAACATGTAAACCAAACTGGCACCGAACCCGTTAGCCGAACTTAGGCCGAACATATTAACTGAACTGTGGCCAAACCTGCTTACCGAACTGTGGCCGAACCTGCTAACCGAACCGGTTAGCCGAAATGGGTCCGAACGTGTAAACCGAACCTATTAGCCGAACTGGGACCGAACCTGTTAACCGAACTTGGGCCGAACATGTTTACCGAACTGAGGCCGAACCTGTTATCTTAACTGGCACCGAACATGTAAACCGAACTGGGGCCGAACCTTTTAGCCAAACTGGAGCCGAACTTGTAAACCGAACTGGGGCCGAGCCTGTTAACTGAACTGTGACCGAACCTGTTAGCCGAACCGAGGCCGAACTGGAACCGAACCTGTTAACCGAACTGGGGCCGAACCTGTTAGCCGAACTGGGGGTTAACAGGTTCAATGAATTTTTCATTTTTCGTTTACATCTTTAAAGTGACGTATCTTTTTTTTTTTTTTTTTAAATCAAAATTTGTATGATTTAATTATTTTGGATTGTTTGTTAAAGTTAATTGACATCTGGTATCAATTAAAAGAATAATAAACGCTTTATCAATCTGGGCCCAGTTGTTCAAATATATAATGTCGCTAGTTAACAATTCGTTAAAATTTCAAACATAAATATTACTAATACACTGTTATTTTTTGTTAAAAAATGTGAAAGGATTCTCACATTTTTTTTTTTCAACAAAAAATAACAGTGTATTTGCTTATATAGCCAGCATTTACTTAACCAGTTGAGGTCTTAACGATAAGATTAAGCTAACAAAGTTTTGGACAACTGGGCCCTGATAATTAGCTATGTTTGACGAGGGCGTGAAAGACAGTCTTTATCGTAATAAAGACATGATTATGAAAGTGACACCTGCGTTTATTAACAGTAATTGGATGAAGAAGGATTATCACCAGCTATTCAGTGAAGGTGGTCATGCATCACAGCAGGGGTTCACTGTGTATAGAAAGACTTTGCTCTAAGTAATCTTTGAAGTATTAAATACAACCACACCATTACAATAGGAAAGGAAAAGAAAATACTATAACTCCATTATAATATAGAAACGTACGCGTATAAAAGATCATTAAACAAACAAATAAATAAACAAACAACAAACCTTTATGATCCTTCATTTAGCTTAACTTAGCGGTAAAAAATAGTGAAATAGGTGCTTGATCTTCAAAATTTTGGTCATTTTGACAGGTAATGCAGTTAATTCCCGGTATCGAAAGATCATAATTGCCATAGGTCCGGTCCGGATGTTCGATAATTTCCGTAGGTTCGGCCGGATATGTTCGGTAATTTCCGTAGGTTCGGTTCGGTTTGGTTCGGTTACAGGTTTTATACACAAGGAGTGACACCAGTCAAAAATTGTCCATAGGCCACAATGCAAATTGTCGCACTTTGTGACACTCCCAGCTGTTACCAAACATTTTATGACCAAAAGGACTCCCCTCGCCTTATAGCTCAGCCATACATCTACCCAACGAGCCTAGTTCAAAGGGGGGTTGACCGTTGAGTTTTTCCGGTATTCCGTTTTGCAACCACCCTAGGGTTGCGTTTTACACTCTAGAATGGTGCAGATTTGAGGAGGGGGTAGTTTACAGACAGAAGCTTCCGACGAGAAATAGTCTCTTTTAAGATCGTGTTTTGTACACCCAAATGTCGTACACTAGTGATACTTTGCAGTGCATACTAAATATAAAACAGACACAAATAAATGTGCTCGTAATACAGTGTCAAACTCACCTAGGCAAAATTTTCAAATGCACTATTTTCGTGGGGTACGGCGGAGTGATAAATTTTGAGCGGTGTCGCACCTTGAGGAAAATTTGTTTTTATCGCGAACAAGAAAATTTCTTTGCGATACACTCTTCCCCAAAATATAAGATGCTTGATAAGTATTTTGTTGAGAAAGAACACAAAATGAAGATGCATTGGGTCTTTCAATTCTAGGTACCCCCCATGCAAAAACATGCCATTTTGACGAAAATTGCAAATATGGTGGTCAGACATATTGCCCAACAAGCGTTCAAAACAACCAAACCTAAGCATTAAACTGCTATATATTTAATGTTAAGATATTTATGTACCACATTTGACCTTCAGATGACCTTGACCTTTGATCTCTGAACTGTGACCTTGACCCAAAACAGCTACACAAGAAGAAATTTACAACCTAGAAATTGAGCAAAAATGCTCTTTTCGTTAATTTTTGTGGCCTTGACCTTTGACCCTGGGTGACCTTGACCTTTGACATTCACTGTGACCTTGCCCAAGGTAAGTACAAAGGTTTACCACGGTTGTTGCTCATGTCCCAATGTCTTCTAAGTGCTGAGTGACAGCAATAGCACTAGAAAATGGGACCGAAATGACCCTCTGAATTTACAGTCCAAACTTATCAAAATGATGACTATCCGCGTCCAAAATTGTACAAAACACTAACAAACAGCGTAATTCAACATTATAACACGACTTAGGCCAGTTTTAGGTCTACATCTGGCCTAAAATCACATTTTTAATCGAATTTTAATGGATTTTAACTTTTTCAATTTTTCAAAAATTCAAATTTTTGTAAAATTTTACATAAATTGATAAAAGTTTGAAATTTTTGTCATAATCAAAGTTTGAGCCAGATTCGATGAGAATTCCACTAAGCAACGACTGACTATACCAAAAGTAAAAATTTTGACATTCAGCTTGAGGAAAATTTGTTTTTATCGCGAACAAGAAAATTTCTTTGCGATACACTCTTCCCCAAAATATAAGATGCTTGATAAGTATTTTGTTGAGAAAGAACACAAAATGAAGATGCATTGGGTCTTTCAATTCTAGGTACCCCCCATGCAAAAACATGCCATTTTGACGAAAATTGCAAATATGGTGGTCAGACATATTGCCTAACAAGCGTTCAAAACAACCAAACCTAAGCATTAAACTGCTATATATTTAATGTTAAGATATTTATGTACCACATTTGACCTTCAGATGACCTTGACCTTTGATCTCTGAACTGTGACCTTGACCCAAAACAGCTACACAAGAAGAAATTTACAACCTAGAAATTGAGCAAAAATGCTCTTTTCGTTAATTTTTGTGGCCTTGACCTTTGACCCTGGGTGACCTTGACCTTTGACATTCACTGTGACCTTGCCCAAGGTAAGTACAAAGGTTTACCACGGTTGTTGCTCATGTCCCAATGTCTTCTAAGTGCTGAGTGACAGCAATATCACTAGAAAATGGGACCGAAATGACCCTCTGAATAACCCAATTTACAGTCCAAACTTATCAAAATGATGACTATCCGCGTCCAAAATTGTACAAAACACTAACAAACAGCGTAATTCAACATTATAACACGACTTAGGCCAGTTTTAGGTCTACATCTGGCCTAAAATCACATTTTTAATCGAATTTTAATGGATTTTAACTTTTTCAATTTTTCAAAAATTCAAATTTTTGTAAAATTTTACATAAATTGATAAAAGTTTGAAATTTTTGTCATAATCAAAGTTTGAGCCAGATTCGATGAGAATTCCACTAAGCAACGACTGACTATACCAAAAGTAAAAATTTTGACATTCAGCTTCTAAGGAGTGACACCAGTCAAAAATTGTCCATAGGCCACAATGCAAATTGTCGCACTTTGTGACACTCCCAGCTGTTACCAAACATTTTATGACCAAAAGGACTCCCCTCGCCTTATAGCTCAGCCATACATCTACCCAACGAGCCTAGTTCAAAGGGGGGTTGACCGTTGAGTTTTTCCGGTATTCCGTTTTGCAACCACCCTAGGGTTGGGTTTTACACTCTAGAATGGTGCAGATTTGAGGAGGGGGTAGTTTACAGACAGAAGCTTCCGACGAGAAATAGTCTCTTTTAAGATCGTGTTTTGTACACCCAAATGTCGTACACTAGTGATACTTTGCAGTGCATACTAAATATAAAACAGACACAAATAAATGTGCTCGTAATACAGTGTCAAACTCACCTAGGCAAAATTTTCAAATGCACTATTTTCGTGGGGTACGGCGGAGTGATAAATTTTGAGCGGTGTCGCACCTTGAGGAAAATTTGTTTTTATCGCGAACAAGAAAATTTCTTTGCGATACACTCTTCCCCAAAATATAAGATGCTTGATAAGTATTTTGTTGAGAAAGAACACAAAATGAAGATGCATTGGGTCTTTCAATTCTAGGTACCCCCCATGCAAAAACATGCCATTTTGACGAAAATTGCAAATATGGTGGTCAGACATATTGCCTAACAAGCGTTCAAAACAACCAAACCTAAGCATTAAACTGCTATATATTTAATGTTAAGATATTTATGTACCACATTTGACCTTCAGATGACCTTGACCTTTGATCTCTGAACTGTGACCTTGACCCAAAACAGCTACACAAGAAGAAATTTACAACCTAGAAATTGAGCAAAAATGCTCTTTTCGTTAATTTTTGTGGCCTTGACCTTTGACCCTGGGTGACCTTGACCTTTGACATTCACTGTGACCTTGCCCAAGGTAAGTACAAAGGTTTACCACGGTTGTTGCTCATGTCCCAATGTCTTCTAAGTGCTGAGTGACAGCAATAGCACTAGAAAATGGGACCGAAATGACCCTCTGAATAACCCAATTTACAGTCCAAACTTATCAAAATGATGACTATCCGCGTCCAAAATTGTACAAAACACTAACAAACAGCGTAATTCAACATTATAACACGACTTAGGCCAGTTTTAGGTCTACATCTGGCCTAAAATCACATTTTTAATCGAATTTTAATGGATTTTAACTTTTTCAATTTTTCAAAAATTCAAATTTTTGTAAAATTTTACATAAATTGATAAAAGTTTGAAATTTTTGTCATAATCAAAGTTTGAGCCAGATTCGATGAGAATTCCACTAAGCAACGACTGACTATACCAAAAGTAAAAATTTTGACATTCAGCTTCTAAGGAGTGACACCAGTCAAAAATTGTCCATAGGCCACAATGCAAATTGTCGCACTTTGTGACACTCCCAGCTGTTACCAAACATTTTATGACCAAAAGGACTCCCCTCGCCTTATAGCTCAGCCATACATCTACCCAACGAGCCTAGTTCAAAGGGGGGTTGACCGTTGAGTTTTTCCGGTATTCCGTTTTGCAACCACCCTAGGGTTGGGTTTTACACTCTAGAATGGTGCAGATTTGAGGAGGGGGTAGTTTACAGACAGAAGCTTCCGACGAGAAATAGTCTCTTTTAAGATCGTGTTTTGTACACCCAAATGTCGTACACTAGTGATACTTTGCAGTGCATACTAAATATAAAACAGACACAAATAAATGTGCTCGTAATACAGTGTCAAACTCACCTAGGCAAAATTTTCAAATGCACTATTTTCGTGGGGTACGGCGGAGTGATAAATTTTGAGCGGTGTCGCACCTTGAGGAAAATTTGTTTTTATCGCGAACAAGAAAATTTCTTTGCGATACACTCTTCCCCAAAATATAAGATGCTTGATAAGTATTTTGTTGAGAAAGAACACAAAATGAAGATGCATTGGGTCTTTCAATTCTAGGTACCCCCCATGCAAAAACATGCCATTTTGACGAAAATTGCAAATATGGTGGTCAGACATATTGCCCAACAAGCGTTCAAAACAACCAAACCTAAGCATTAAACTGCTATATATTTAATGTTAAGATATTTATGTACCACATTTGACCTTCAGATGACCTTGACCTTTGATCTCTGAACTGTGACCTTGACCCAAAACAGCTACACAAGAAGAAATTTACAACCTAGAAATTGAGCAAAAATGCTCTTTTCGTTAATTTTTGTGGCCTTGACCTTTGACCCTGGGTGACCTTGACCTTTGACATTCACTGTGACCTTGCCCAAGGTAAGTACAAAGGTTTACCACGGTTGTTGCTCATGTCCCAATGTCTTCTAAGTGCTGAGTGACAGCAATAGCACTAGAAAATGGGACCGAAATGACCCTCTGAATAACCCAATTTACAGTCCAAACTTATCAAAATGATGACTATCCGCGTCCAAAATTGTACAAAACACTAACAAACAGCGTAATTCAACATTATAACACGACTTAGGCCAGTTTTAGGTCTACATCTGGCCTAAAATCACATTTTTAATCGAATTTTAATGGATTTTAACTTTTTCAATTTTTCAAAAATTCAAATTTTTGTAAAATTTTACATAAATTGATAAAAGTTTGAAATTTTTGTCAAAATCAAAGTTTGAGCCAGATTCGATGAGAATTCCACTAAGCAACGACTGACTATACCAAAAGTAAAAATTTTGACATTCAGCTTTGAGGAAAATTTGTTTTTATCGCGAACAAGAAAATTTCTTTGCGATACACTCTTCCCCAAAATATAAGATGCTTGATAAGTATTTTGTTGAGAAAGAACACAAAATGAAGATGCATTGGGTCTTTCAATTCTAGGTACCCCCCATGCAAAAACATGCCATTTTGACGAAAATTGCAAATATGGTGGTCAGACATATTGCCCAACAAGCGTTCAAAACAACCAAACCTAAGCATTAAACTGCTATATATTTAATGTTAAGATATTTATGTACCACATTTGACCTTCAGATGACCTTGACCTTTGATCTCTGAACTGTGACCTTGACCCAAAACAGCTACACAAGAAGAAATTTACAACCTAGAAATTGAGCAAAAATGCTCTTTTTGTTAATTTTTGTGGCCTTGACCTTTGACCGGGGTACGGCGGAGTGATAAATTTTGAGCGGTGTCGCACTACAAGCTTTAGGTGGCGTTCTGGGCGGATAATGTTAAAACCCGGAACTTTGTGCTAGGTCCGACCAAGTACGAAAGCTTGAAATCCACCGTAGCGAGGAAGTGTTCATGACCGATGTGATCCATCGAGTTACCGAAAAACTCCACAAACCTACGAAAAACCACAACACACGGACAAATAATGGTATATACAGACTAGCCAAGCGTTCCTTTTAACAAGGAAAATTTATTTTACTTTTCTCTCGGTGTGTTTATACGTATATATAGTTGCGAAATCTCACTCCGCTATATTACACATATGTTCCATATCTCTTCGTTGCGATCCCAGTTGGTTTTTCAATGGTGAAACGAAGTGTCGATTATTGCAACTTTTTCAAGATAAATCAAGAAGAATACACTTCACCGATGCGTTACTAACATGTTTATTGTGCTTTTAGAAAAAAATCCAACCTTTTCTGTCCGTTTGAGCGATTTTATTCTCGTTTAAAAACTTCTGGCTGTCATTCTTTCAATGCACTTAATCATCCGTATATGTTCGTATGTTTACACCGAGAATTGTCTAACGGCCATTTCCTTATATGGAAAGTTAATTGTCAATTAATATTTAATTGATCAATTAGTATAATGAAGCGCGTGTTGCAACGTCACGATGACGTCAAACGCCACGCGGCGAAATCAAAATGGCTGACCTGATTGACGTCATTTTTAGAAATGCGTGCATATCATTGGACAAGGCCAAATCTTGACCTTTCAACTGGAATAAAAATTAATGTTCGGCATATGTGTTCGGCTCGTTCCGGAAACGGCCCCACACGAGTGAACACGATTGACAAACAGCTGAAAAATGAATCTGTTAAAAAAGAAGACACAGAATTTTGTGGAGAAAACTTGATTGTTAGAAAGTTAAATGTGTGTTTCATCAAATAACCAAGTGTCGGTGAGCATTTCTTTGTATTAACAATGGAATTCTAGGTGAAACAATCGTTATGTAAAAACGGCTTATTCTCACCATCTTGATTTACGGATGGACACGAGGCTGAGAGTACATTCGTAATGGTGACGAGACGTTTCGCTCCATGGAGATTGTACACATCAGCTGAGTGTGCGAGTCTAACGTATATAAAGTGATATTCTGATACTTAACTGATCTTAAAACACTGAAATACAGAAACATGATTACTTCTGTGGCAATGAAGTCCGTTTTCAATGTTGAATGACAAGAGACACATGCACATGACACACACGTGTGTTTTGTTTACTAAACTGTCTCCCTTGTTTTATCGGGATATGTTGAAGGAAACCGAAGCTAGACTGCTCCACTGCGCATGTGTCGGATTTGAAAATCCAATAACACAAGCAGACAGCCGAACGCCAATATTTACATCCAAGCATTCGTGGATGTAATAATTTTAGCTGCGATATCCCAATACTATAATTATACTGGTTGTTGTCTGCTGCCGATGTGTAGCTATGTCGTTATCAATGAAACCATATCAGGTGTTGAATTTTCAGGTGTTGAAAACAATTAGCCAGTTCATTGTTTCTTTTAGCACAAATCTACCAGCAGAAAAAAGCTCTCGTTAATAACATTATGTGTGCGGTAATTATTGAATTTATGATTCCACAGTTGTAGAATGAATATTACTGCAAATGATGGTAGGTTTAAACATAGCTTGTACATATAATAGAAACTGGCCATAGAATTATGAAGGGTTTGCAGCATACAACTTTTAAAAACAAATTCGATAATCGAACCCGTATCTGAACATATAATTGAGCAGTGCCATGAAAAACCAAACGTTTTGCACATATATGCGAAAGCAAAGACGCAGATCAGCTTCGCTTTCTTTCCTCAACTTCCATCTCGAACTAGAGCTATAAAAGCCAACAGTTTAAAAAAGTCACTGAAATCACATAATTATCAATTTGAACATATTAACACTACATGGAGCGTTATCATCATTTTCTGAAAATCAAGCGTTTTAAACTAATGCGTGTTTAGAATCAGGTAATTAAGAGATGACAGGTTTATGTATTATTTTAATAGACGCTGTGGTTGCACGACAAGAAACAGAAAAAGGGGCATTTGGTCGTGTAGGCCTACAAGCCGACCTGTGCCGCAGAATAAAGACACAGAAGAATCCTTCGAAGTTCAAAAGACGAATGTGCTATTTTTTCAATATCAATGTGTGGATATAGCTATTTCTACTACTATTGTAAACCGTTAATATAAAGCAAGCCTGTTTTTCTTTTACCGCGTGCCGCCAATGATCTACAAACACATAATTCGCTGTTACAATAGCATCATTAACGAGCCGCCTCGTTGGAAAATAGACTAGGCGAAAACAAAGACGCAGATCAGCTTCGCGGTAACCAGCGCCTTTGTTTCCTTTGTGATCAGCGCCTTTGTTTTCGCTTCTCGGATAGCACAATTCGTCTTCTTCTAAAATCCAAAATTCCATGCTTCTAGCTGTCTACTGCGACTGTACAGGCTGGTTTGTGTCGGACCTGTTCAAAAACCACATTATTGGTTTTCCCACGAGGTGGCTCAAATATATCTATGCTATGCAGTCGATTCAGTGGGGGAAGCCTTTCTTAAAATAGGAATCCGATTATCGTAACGGCTGTGACCTAGGTCATGTAAACAACTTTTGATTGGTTGGCCCCATGGCAACAGCGTGTAAACAAGTGGCCATTAGTGGGTGTTCAGCTGGCGTGTGATTGATAATGAACTCGCTCAGCCAAAGCAGGCTAAACCGAAGCCGGATTGTATTTTCTGATTTGGCCAGAGTCGCTTCGGTCCAAAACATCTGAGTTTTTTCATTGTCGCCAACAGGTAGCGCTATAACACTGACCTGTCGCCTTTGGCTCGTTGCATGCTGGGAATGTCCGCCATGGAATCCATTTTGAAATCCATTTTATATGTACATCATATTAATATAATTTTAGATACATTTTATTTTTGTCTTTTTGTTACGTCCAGTGTTTTACCTATGCACAGCTCGAATGAAAGAAAAACATTCTAGTTCAGCAAATTCAAGAAATCTATTAATTGATGAACGGGATTAGCCCATTTTGGCTATATCCCACAATTCAAAGCGTCAAATGCGAGAGATCTAGACTGCTCCACTGCGCATGTGTCGGATTTGAAAATCCAATAACACAAGCAGACAGCCGAACGCCAATATTTACATCCAAGCATTCGTGGATGTAATAATTTTAGCTGCGATATCCCAATACTATAATTATACTGGTTGTTGTCTGCTGCCGATGTGTAGCTATGTCGTTATCAATGAAACCATATCAGGTGTTGAATTTTCAGGTGTTGAAAACAATTAGCCAGTTCATTGTTTCTTTTAGCACAAATCTACCAGCAGAAAAAAGCTCTCGTTAATAACATTATGTGTGCGGTAATTATTGAATTTATGATTCCACAGTTGTAGAATGAATATTACTGCAAATGATGGTAGGTTTAAACATAGCTTGTACATATAATAGAAACTGGCCATAGAATTATGAAGGGTTTGCAGCATACAACTTTTAAAAACAAATTCGATAATCGAACCCGTATCTGAACATATAATTGAGCAGTGCCATGAAAAACCAAACGTTTTGCACATATATGCGAAAGCAAAGACGCAGATCAGCTTCGCTTTCTTTCCTCAACTTCCATCTCGAACTAGAGCTATAAAAGCCAACAGTTTAAAAAAGTCACTGAAATCACATAATTATCAATTTGAACATATTAACACTACATGGAGCGTTATCATCATTTTCTGAAAATCAAGCGTTTTAAACTAATGCGTGTTTAGAATCAGGTAATTAAGAGATGACAGGTTTATGTATTATTTTAATAGACGCTGTGGTTGCACGACAAGAAACAGAAAAAGGGGCATTTGGTCGTGTAGGCCTACAAGCCGACCTGTGCCGCAGAATAAAGACACAGAAGAATCCTTCGAAGTTCAAAAGACGAATGTGCTATTTTTTCAATATCAATGTGTGGATATAGCTATTTCTACTACTATTGTAAACCGTTAATATAAAGCAAGCCTGTTTTTCTTTTACCGCGTGCCGCCAATGATCTACAAACACATAATTCGCTGTTACAATAGCATCATTAACGAGCCGCCTCGTTGGAAAATAGACTAGGCGAAAACAAAGACGCAGATCAGCTTCGCGGTAACCAGCGCCTTTGTTTCCTTTGTGATCAGCGCCTTTGTTTTCGCTTCTCGGATAGCACAATTCGTCTTCTTCTAAAATCCAAAATTCCATGCTTCTAGCTGTCTACTGCGACTGTACAGGCTGGTTTGT
Organism: Rugalucina vietnamica; assembly: GCA_964017185.1. NCBI lineage: Eukaryota > Metazoa > Mollusca > Bivalvia > Lucinida > Lucinidae > Rugalucina > Rugalucina vietnamica. The sequence continues at coordinate 4,749,342 of OZ024871.1, read as the reverse complement.
GTCGGACCTGTTCAAAAACCACATTATTGGTTTTCCCACGAGGTGGCTCAAATATATCTATGCTATGCAGTCGATTCAGTGGGGGAAGCCTTTCTTAAAATAGGAATCCGATTATCGTAACGGCTGTGACCTAGGTCATGTAAACAACTTTTGATTGGTTGGCCCCATGGCAACAGCGTGTAAACAAGTGGCCATTAGTGGGTGTTCAGCTGGCGTGTGATTGATAATGAACTCGCTCAGCCAAAGCAGGCTACGAGAGATCTAGATGAGATATCGTCAGATCTCGCGAGAATGGAGTTTTTTAACCCGTTTTTCTGGCGAGTTGTTGTTGTTAGTACATCCCTCCTCTTCCAGGAGAACCACGTTGATACGTGTGAATTTCTCAGATTTAATACTTTGAGGCTTAATACTTGCACCCCACCGATTACAAGCTCCTATATTGTTCTTGCTATCAAGTGCTTTCCCATACACCACGATAAACATGCAACTAACTTCAACTTATGTACACTTGTATATACAAGTTCGTAACAGTTCAGTTTGACTGGCTGAGTAAGGAAGTGCGTTTCATATGAAGAGCATAGCAGAGTCCTCTGGAGGATGTCTCCATCTCATGCAGGAATGCTTCCAGGGGTAGCGCACTATTAGGATCAATCAGCACTGTACAGTCCAGGAGAATATCTTTAGGAAGCGAGGTAGCCGAGTGGTTAGCGCACTGGCTTCTTGTGCCGGCGGCGAGGAAAATTTGTTGTTCCGAACACGTTTCCTTTCGTGTCATTTGCAGGAATGACATGATACAGTGCGCCATCCTTCGGATCGAGACGTTAACTTGAGGCCCCCTGTGCAGGGATATTATTAATGATTTGATCAATTAGTCCACTTCCCTACCAGAGAAAGAAATACTTTGGACTTGGTTATCTATGGTGTACTGGAAGGGTCAAAATGACCGAAGTGGTTAACCGATCGGTCCATGCCTATTTCAAAATAGACATGCACCCGCAAATATAGGGGTGCACCCGCATATTTAGAGGTTCACTCCTATTTTAAGATAGAGGTTAACCCTTAAAATGCAGGTACATGCCTATTATAGGGGTGCATGCCTATTTTAGGGGTTAACCTCTACTTTACGGGTGCACCTCTATATGGTGTACTGGGAGGGTCAAAATGACCGAAGTGGTTAACCGATCGGTCCATGCCATGCATCCGCAAATATAGGGGTGCACCCGCATATTTAGAGGTTCACCCCTATTTTAAGATAGAGGTTAACCCCTAAAATGCAGGTGCATGTCTATTTTAGGGGTACATGCCTATTTTAGGGGATAACCTCTATTTTACGGGTGCACCTCTAAAAATACGGGTGAACGCCTAAAATAGGCATGCACCGCTATTTAGGGGTTAACCTCTATTTAGGGGTGCATCCGCATATTTGCAGGTTAACTCCTAAAAATAGGGGTGAACCTGCATTTTCAAATTACGGGTGCACCCCTATATTTAGACATGCACCTACAAATATGCGGGTGCACCCCTAAAATAGAGGTTAACCCGTAAATAGCGGTGCATGCCTATTTTAGGGGTGAACCCGTATTTTAGGAATTAACCTATAAAATAGAGGTTAACCCCTAAAATAGGCATGCACCCCTAAAATAAGGATGCACCTGCATTTTTGGGGTCCACCTCTAAAATAGGCATGCGCCGCTAAAATAGGCATGCACCTCTAAATTGCAGAATAACCCCTAAAATACAGGTTAACCCGTATCTGAAAATAGGGGTGGACCTCTAAATATGCGGGTGCACCCCTATATATGTGGGTGCATGCCTATTTCAAAATGGTGTACTGGAAGCTCCGGCCCCAACCAACTAAAATTAATCGCTTTAAGTCGGGGCCATAATAGAGTCTGACGCCCGACCCACCGGCATGCAATTAAAGAAGGCAGCATAGTTATCAACCATGATTGGGTTAAAAACTAAGCATGCAGACTGTCGCATAACATTCAAGTTATAACCTATACGTCTGTAACGTGTTATGATTTTTCTGAACTGAAAAGAAAAATCATTAATTCCTATAAGTTTCTTAAATTTATAAACCCATTTGCATTCAACGTAACTTAAAAGTTTTGATCAAACATGATAAAAACCTCTTATTAGAGTCTTAGTTGTCACTAAACTCATTTTAGACCATCCTAATGTGTTTTGTGATACTTAAAATCAAGCAGAGACAACATGAATTGACACTCGCTTTAGTGCCTTATCCGGGTTATTTTGGATCCGAGGTCGACATGAGACGTAAATAAACTATAAAATTAACTACTTCCAATCCTTTATCACGCGTCTATATAATTGATACCATTAACAACTACTGGATTTGTTTGTTTGATTTTATCGTGTACGCCCAGTCAACAGCTTTGGTCATGTTGGGACGTTAGTTTCCATTTTATGGGACATCTAGACCAACATTGCATGTCATGACATGCGTAATGTGCATGTATTATCATATGGCTGGTTTGACTAAAACACTTTTCCCGGCCAGGCAGGTTCAGAATTTAAGCGGTTAAACCCAGTATTCATGTTGTCGGTCAGTCGATTATAATGTTGCCTGTCGGTACAGTTAGCCCATAGAAGAAGAAAAAGAAGCAGAATAAAAAAGTGGATTTTGGAATTGCATATTTCATACTGATATATCTCAATCTGTTTTCATTAAACGACTATTCATTCATTCATTCATTCATTCATTCAAGAAAGAAAGAAAGAAAGAAAGAAAGAAAGAAAGAAAGAAAGAAAGAAAGAAAGAAAGAAAGAAAAAGAAAGAAAGAAAGCCGTAGCATGAGAAAACCAAAAATCTGGGTTTCCCGACCAGGCCTGACGAAGAGGGCTATTTGAGAAGCTTGAAATTTCGGATTTAAGTAAGAGAGGAATTGTACTATCTGTTAAGCGAAAACAAAGACGCTGATCAGCTATGCAGTTACTGCACAGCTAATCTGCACCTTTGTTTTTGCCTATACATGTTGTTTGTTTTCTTATGCAGTGGCTCATTTATCATTAGCATTGTGTGCATATGAGTTTGTGCGTTATTGAACATTTTTGTTGATCGTTTCGTGTAACGGTCAACATGGAAAAATGAAACTTTTCAATTGTGAAACACTAATGCAATCGACGGCCAAGATGAACACCAATTTATCAATAAGACAATAAATAAAAATTAAAACTGAGATCCTTTAAGAGCAGTGAACACATTAATGAGAAAGGTGATGGGCCATACCGCGGTTTCGACTATTGAAGTCTCGTCAGTGACCCTTTAGATTTGGCAACTTGGAGCCAAAGAGAATTACTGAAATTTTGCAACTTTCAACAGGGTAGTCGATACAAAGACTAGTTTTATCTAAATGGGGCCAAATATATTAAACATTGGCTAGAAAATGAATCTTAACCGATAATAAATTTCTGAGTTCTCATAATATCTTCGCTGATCTCAAAGGACCAAAAAGAAAATATAACCTGCACTATGGATGATGTACGGGGAGACTTTTTAGGGCCGCCGCACGGCACAACACCAGCTGCAGTAATAGCAAATAAAAATTAAAACTGAGATCCTTTAAGAGCAGTGAACACATTAATGAGAAAGGTGATGGGCCTAAAAGCTACATGTATATTAATCAATCAATAATTGTTTCATATCGATAAGACAACTGTCCCCAGGCATTGACATTACCTGTACAGATTAGCCGAAAGATATTCGAATATCGCCGACCAATATCGGATATTATCGGAACGCTTCCGTAAATTTACCTGAGCTCTAGTAAAAATCTATTGAAATACGAGATAAGTACGGGTTTCAAACGAAAGATAGTCTAGACAATAAAAAATCGAATGGTAATCCATGTAAGAGTATTTAATGGAGGGCCGAAGGGAAGACTGGCATTCGTGATAGATATTTTATCCATCTACAATACAAAGATGATTATCATAATTAAGCATCGTTATAATAGGTATGAAAGGTGCATGCTTAACTCAACATAAATGTGCACAATCATATCATATCATTTATTTATTTTTATTTATCTATTTATTCATTTATTCACCATTATCGTCGTCATCATCATCAGTATTAATTATTTACTTTATTTATTAATCGTAATGGAATTCCAAGTTGGTCAATTATTCCAAGTCGGTTAATAACATATATTTGACAATAGTCAATCTCAAGATTGACTACTCCAACTTGGAATTCCAAGTTGGAGACATGCAAATCTTATAGATTGACAATATTCCAAGTTAGCTCATAACACCCACCCCCACACCTGAGGTGATGATCAGAAATTGATCGACTCAGTATCAGAAGATAGATAAATTACTGGTGACAATATTTCACCAGGGGTATATTTCACCATAATATTATGAAAAAGAGAGGAGACAAATGAAAAATAAAGTTTCCTTTTAAAAGGAAAGTCTCGCCCGGTTTGATCAATTTGTAAGGAGTTATATCAGAAGTGTAAATATAAAATGATTGAATTCTATGTACCTAACATTGCAAGGTTATCATCGCATTATAAACAAACTGTTTAAATAGACCTGAGCAGTGTGTTAGAGTGTATGTTTGAAGGATTTGATAAACCAGATGACCAATGGCTGCGCAGTTTGTAAACTTGCCTTTTGCTTGGGATGTGCTAAAATAAGTAAAACTCTGTTTCAATGCCTTATGGAGGGAGAATTAGACAATTTTCACTGGACTTGTCGCAGTTGCCGGTCCATGTTTCCTTCAATTGAAGGTATTTCCTCCTCTATAAAGGACATACAAAAACAGCATGATCACAGAATGAGTAGAATGGAGGAAAGAATGACAAAAATGGAGGTCAATACGAAACAGGAAATCAAATTACAAGTAACTAGTATGAAAGATGAAATTATTGACAGCCTGAAACAGGATATAAATAAAGTAGTGGATACCAGGAATAAGGAATTAGAGGACAGGAAGAGGAGAGAGCTTAATTTAACTGTGTTTAACTTAACTGAACACAATCATGAACTAGGTACTGATAATAAGACTGCAGATCAACAAGATATTTTCAGAATTAGCTCAGATTTAGGGCTGGGTGAACTGAATATTGTGACCTCATATAGGTTAGGTAAGAAAACCGAAGGGAAAGCAAGACCACTAAAGATTGTTCTTGATTCAAAGGCGCAAAGGAAATTCATTCTTGAGAATGCAAAGTTCATTGCCACAAAAGCCAGACCTAAATTCAAACGCGTTATCATAACAAAAGACCTCACTGAGGAACAACGTAAAGAGCGCAGAGAGCGAGTGAAACATAGAAGAAATGAGAGGAACGGCCAGAGGCAGCAAAGGGGTACAGAAATCGATACAAGTGAAGATGAAGCCGCACAGCAGAGGGGTACGGGCGATGCTGCCACCATGCTAGTTGACGAAGAAGAACCCAGTCCAATAGCAAGCAGGACAGCCCTGTCACACCTGGCTGCCGATTCAAGTCTTATGAATGACACTCTAAGAGCTTACAACGAGACGACAGTTATCGGTGAAGATACAATAATAGGTGGTTTCGATACACAAGGGGGGAGACTGAAATGGCCACCTCCAGCGCCACCAAATACATCATAGGGAACATGTTTTAATCATGTAAATAGCCAACCCCAAGACAATCATAAAACAAATGGGGCTTTTAGTTCCTCCAATGATTTTAACGTAGACAAACTCAAGGTGTTTTATTCCAATGTAGACTGCCTCACAAAGGAAAAGAAAAGTGAGTTAGAGATTCTTTTAATTAATGAAAAAGTAGATATAATTGGTCTGACTGAAATCTCGCCAAAACATTCATCCTTTGAAAATGTCGAGCAACATTATGAACTGAAAACCTATAATCTTTTTACAAACAATTTAAATGATGGTTGTGGTGTTGCGATTTACGTGAGAGCTGGACTCTGTGCTGAAAGGGTAACTTTGCAATCTGATTTTAAGGAATCGGTATGGTGTAGAATAAAACTGAGAAACAATGATTCTCTCTTAATTGGATGTGTGTATAGGAGCCCCAGTAGTGTTGACACAAATTCACGTGAACTTTTAAATTTATTTGAAATAGCTAGAGACTCTAGGGATTCGCATAAACTAATCATGGGGGACTTTAATCTGAAAGAAATAAACTGGGAAGATATGTCTACATCAGTCGGGGAAACCCATCTAGCAAATCTCTTTGTAGAGTGTGTACGAGATTCATATTTTATTCAGCATATTACAGAGCCAACTAGAATTCGCGCTGGTCAAGAACCGTCAGTGTTGGATCTTATTTTTACAAACGAAGATGACATGGTGTCAGAAATCAATTTGTTGCCCAGTATAGGCAAAAGTGACCATGTTTTGATATCTTTTAATTTTAACTGTTATATAACATCTGAATTTGAAAATAGTCAGCAGACCAAATACAATTTTCACAGAGGTGACTATCAGTCAATAAATGCAAACTTATCTTCACTGGACTGGGACGATGAATTCAATGGGCTAGACTTGTCGCGGTCCTGGTCGAGACTCACTGAAATATATATCAAATTAGTTGAAGATTACATACCGGTGAGTGGGTCCCGGCTAAATCGCGAGGATTATATTCCATATTTAACCCAGTCTTGTTTTGACGCTATAAGATCTAAACATCAGAAATGGCTGAAATTTAAGCACTGTCAAACTGAAGAAAATTTTAACATATACAAAACTGCTAGAAATCGTGTAACAGCTGAAGTTAGGAAGGCCAAATACGAATATGAAAAAAATCTCTCCGCCAAAATCAAAACAGACAATAAAATCTTCTGGAGTTATGTGAGGAAGCATACAAAAACCAAAACAGTGGTGTCCAAGTTACAAATGCCAAATGGAGAACTTTCATCGACTTCACAGGAGACAGCCAACACATTGAACAACTACTTTGCTAGTGTCTTTAAGAAAGAAAACCTTGACAACATACCCAATTTTGACGATAGACCGTTCAATCAGACCATCGAAACAGTTAATATTACTAAAGAACTAGTCGAAAAGGCAATAAAAAGGGTAAATCCAACTAAATCACAAGGCCCAGACAAGATTCATCCCCGTTTTATTGAACAAACTAAGGATAACATTATCGAACCTCTGACAAAAATATTTAAAAAATCTATGGCAGAAAGTAAAATCCCTGACATATGGAAATCAGCCAATGTAACAGCAATTTTCAAAAAAGGCGAAAGAAAAAATCCAGCTAACTATCGGCCTATAAGCCTAACTTCTGTTCCTGGGAAAATAATGGAAAGATTGATAAGAAATGCACTTGTCGAGCACATGGCTGACAATAATCTTTTTACCCCCGAACAACATGGGTTTATATCAGGGAAATCATGTACAACACAATTACTAGAATATATGGAGGACATAACACAAGCTATTGATAATGGTGACGATGTTGATGTGATATATCTGGACTTCTGCAAAGCATTTGACCGTGTACCCCATACACGGCTGTTACATAAACTACATGGATATGGAATAAGGGGAGAATTATACAACTGGATTAAAGATTTTCTTAGTAATAGAATTCAACGGGTAGTGGTCAATGGTGCAGAATCTGATTGGCAAGAGGTTACAAGCGGAATACCCCAAGGGAGCGTACTGGGGCCGGTGCTGTTTTTAATATTCATAAACGATCTACCCGATGTTCTGGAGGTTTGTGTGAAGCTTTTTGCAGATGACACCAAACTGTATAAAACGATAAAAAATCAGCATGATAGGCAGCCTGTACAAAGGAGTGTAACATCAGCGGCGATATGGGCGATAGACTGGGACATGGAATTTAATAATACTAAATGTCACCATTTACACATAGGAAAACATGACAGTAACCTAAATTACACTATTGAACATCAAGGAACAGACTGTGTTATTACAAAAGTAGACTCTGAAAAAGACCTAGGCGTTACCATCGACAAAAACCTAAATTTTAGGGAACATATTTCATCAAAAATCAATCTAGCCAATAGGAATGTGGGAATTATATTCAGAACCTTTACTTATCTGGACCCAGAAATGTTTAAAAATCTCTACAAAAGTATTGTTAGGCCGCATCTGGAATATGGAACTGTTATCTGGTCGCCTATGTATAAAAAAGACAAAATAGCAATTGAAAATGTGCAAAGGAGAGCGACAAAACTTGTAAGATCATGCAAAGACCTATCATATCCAGAAAGATTAAGAAAGCTTGGTTTACCATCACTGGAATATAGAAGGGAAAGATCTGACCTTATTCAAGTATACAAGATCTTAAATGATATTGACAAAATGAATAAGGACAAACTCTTCACATTATCAGCATATGGTGCAACAAGAGGTCATCCAAAAAAGATATTTAAAGAAAGACCCCGTCTCAACATTCGTGCAAATAGCTTTCCACACAGAGTAGTAAATACATGGAACAATCTTCCTGAACACGTAGTTATGGCACCCTCCGTTAACGCGTTCAAGAGTCGTTTGAATACCCACTGGAAAGGACACCCCCACAAATTCGAGCCTGCATGCTATGAGACTGGAACAAACACCGGACAAAGAAATTATATTCCAAATGCGTCTTTACAAGTCTGAAGACTTTCTACGACGTCGACTACGTGAGTAAACGTGAGTAAAATGGTCTTGTAAACGTTCACCCGAGATTTGGTATATACTCAAATACTTTCATACATATCCTTGTATATAGCCTTGGGCCAGCAACAGACAACCCTGTGGGGCCAAAACTTTTTCATAAGCATAAATATGTCCATTTGCCTATCCCCAGCATGTTTGATCTCATAAATGAAATTTTACCAATTTTCACCATTCCAGTGCATGGGCAACCTAAGCTCACCTTGCTATAAAATAGGTCATGGTCATCCCAGGGTCAAGATTTGGATATACGTTGTACAGCTGCTATCTATAGACACGGCCTGAATCATTTATATACTTCTGTTCTCATTTCGTAAAAATGTTCTATATGAAATTTGGCTTTGATTGGCCACACGATTAAATCACCAGCAGTTTCATCGAAATCGCCAGTTCCAGTTGCAACACGTTACGGTAGAACTGTGAAACGACCGCAGAAACTAAACCTTTGAAGAAGTTGACATTATTCATACAGGATAGAGACCTGATAAATCATTCTAAAGTACATTCATACTGTAGAGAAACCAAGTGTGTATACAATGTGTTTATTTTGTAGCGCTAGCCGAGCCAAGCCACAGAAACCCCGTCGGTGGAAAAGCATGCTCATCCACCAAGGGTGGTTTACTGCGCTATATACTCAACGCTCATATATATACCCAAAAGACAGTTGTGCATGCCCAAGACATATCATTAAGTTATAAATAACAAATAATACACCATATTACACATTTGGTCATGGTAGAAAAATAAGGGCGAAACGACTCACCAAATAGGGGCGAAACGACTCACGGGCGAAACGACCCAGGGCGAAACGACCCAGGGCGAAACGACTCACGGGCGAAACGACTCAGGGGCGAAACAACTCACGGTCGAAACGACCCGGGACCTACCTGGTGATCAGACGCTTTTACCACTCCTCGCATCGAGACGCAACCAGGAAGTTTTTGAAGTTTTAAGATTTTAGAAGATTGTTTTTTAAAACATGATACTTCAAACACGATCAAAAACGCTTGAATTTCACAATAACACTGCAAGTATGTATACCAGTTGATTGTCACTTCTTTGTTTATTGGTTCAAAGCATTTATAACTGCATGAAACAATCACTGACAATCATTAACAACGGGTGAATTTTTTTAGTGTACGAGTAGTGAACGCCTGGAATGAACTGCCGGATGATGTCATATCAGCTCCAACAGTGAATTCCTTCAAGAACAGACTAGACCGATTCAACAAGTACAGACATGGGGCACAAGAGGCATCTGCCTAAATTAAACCCCCCATCATCCTAACGTAACGTAACGTATTATGTGTTTAGCTATTGAAATACATTCGAAATCAACATATTTGTTAATTATGAATAAGAAAACTAGTTTGACTTGATTAATCCAGCTGATGTAAACTGAATTACAGTAGATTTCTAACAGCGGAGAAAAATATAATCATTGTATTTTTTAATTGTGTTACTGAAATGTTTCCATACTCCATTGTTAAAATCAAAGGCTGTTTATTATTTTGGATTACCACATTATTTTATTATGTAGGTTACCGATAATTACTTTCTAATTGATACATACGCATGACTGATTTTTACAGGTAAATTCACATGTAAGCCAATTTCAGCAAAATAACAATTTTGTTAATTAAAAAGTAAAAACATCCTGCATGTGTAATATTCTGTTTCAGTTTTGAAGCCAGTGTAATATATTTTTCAACTTAAAATGTATCAATTTCTTAACATATTTAACATTTGGATATCTATTTCCCTGTGGTGCGGATAACGCCGCTTATCCGCACGACGGTCGTGCCGATAAGCGGCGTTATCGGCACGACCGTCGTGCGGATAGCCAGTGTCAGATTAATGTTCGACGTCAGTTTCCGTAATGTCGGCATATTTGTTCGGCTCGTTCCGGATACGGCCCCACACGAGTGAAAACGATTGACAAACAGCTGAAAAACGAATCTGTTAAAAAAGAAGATGCAGAATTTTCTGGAGAAAACTTAAATGTGTGTTTCATGCAATGCCCAAGTGTCGGTGAGCATTTCTTTGTATTAACGATGGAGTTCTAGGTGAAGCAATCGATGTGTAAAAACGGCTTATTCTCGCCATCGTATCGTATCGTATCGTTGTATAACTTCTGCCTTGGTAGGCACACCTCCTTCTGGAGTCTTCTTAGTATTTTAGGTACACTTCAGTAACTGCCCATCATCCTATTAAAGAACTCATTCGTGCTTCAATGTATGGCAGCAACCTTTTCTGCAGGTTTTCTTAAGTCTCTTGATTTACGGATGGACGCGAGGCTGAAAGTACATTCGGAATGTTGAAGAGACGTTTCGCTCCATGGAGATTGTACTCATCAGCTGAGTGTGCGAGTCTAATACATAGGGCATGTGAGTCTCCTGCCGGTACAACTAACTAAGCCTGATCAGCATTGGGCAAAAGAAATGAAGACAGCTGTCACATGACAGAAGACATGGGGACAGTTGTCATGAGATATGGCATGAGAATCAGAATATTTTACTGGTGAAACATCAAATTGACAATAAAGACAGACATGAGGATAGGTGCCATGAGGTAGAGGATATCTGTCATGGGACAGAGGACTTGAGGACAGCTGTCATTGGACAGAGGACATGAGGACAACTGTCATGGTACAGGACATGAGGACTGCTGCCATGGGACAGTGGACACAGCTGTCTAGGACATGACAGCTGTCAGTGAACAGAGGACATGATGACAGCTGTCAGTGGACAGACGACATGAGCACAGCTAGGATGGGATAGTTTACATGAGGACAGCTGTCTTGAGGCACAGTCCTGACATGAGTACAGCTACCATGGGACAGAGGACACGAGGACAGCTGTCATGGGTCAGATGACATGAGGACAGCTGCCATAGGACAGAGGAGAGCTGTCATAGGACTGAGGACATGATGACAACTGTCATGGGACATAGGACAGTGGACAGCTGTCATGGGACAGAGGACATCAGGACAGCTGTCATGGGACAGAGGACATAAGGACAGCTATCATGGGACAGATGACATGAGGACAGCTGTCATTGGACATAGGACATGAGGGCAGCTGTCATGGGACAGAGGACATGAGGACAGCTGTCATTTGACAGAGGACATGAGAACAGCTGCCATGGGACAGAGGACATGAGGATAGCTACCATGGGACAGAGGACAGCTGTCACTGGACATACATAGGGCATGGGGACAGCTGCCTTAGGACATGAGGACAGCTGTCAATTTTATGACAGAGAACATTTGGACAGCTGCCATGGTACAGAGGACATGATGACAGCTGTCATTGGACATACATAGGGCATGGGGACAGCTGCCTTGGGATAGACGACATGATGACAGCTGTCATTGGACATACATAGGGCATGGGGACAGCTGCCTTGGGATAGAAGACATGATGGCAGCTGTCATTGGACATACATAGGGCATGGGGACAGCTGCCTTGGGATAGACGAGATGATGACAGCTGTCATTGGACATACATAGGGCATGGGGACAGCTTCCTTGGGATAGACGACATGATGACAGCTGTCATTGGACATACATAGGGCATGGGGACAGCTGCCTTGGGATAGACGACATGATGACAGCTGTCATTGGACATACATAGGGCATGGGGACAGCTGCCTTGGGATAGACGACATGATGACAGCTGTCATTGGACATACATAGGGCATGGGGACAGCTGTCTTGGGATAGACGACATGATGACAACCGTCATTGGACATACATAGGGCATGGGGACAGCTGCCTTGGGATAGAGGAAATGAGGACAGCTGTCAGTGCACATAGGACATGAGGACAGCTGTCATGGGACAGAGGACATGAGGACAGCTGTTATGGGACAGAGGATATTTGTCTGATATAGGACATGAGGACAGCTGTCATGGGGCATAGGGCATGTAGACAGCTGCCATGGGACTGAGGACAGAGGACATGAGGACAGCTGCCATGGGACAGAGGACATGAGTACAGCTACCATGGGACAGAGGACATGAGGACAGCTGTCATGGGACAGAGGACATGATGACAGCTGAATTAATGAAAATGACTTACTATATGTTGTCTAAAAGTAATTGCAAAAGTCTTGTTTGCTACCATGGGACAGAGGACATGAGTACAGCTACCATGGGACAGAGGACATGAGTACAGCTACCATGGGACAGAGGACATGAGTACAGCTACCATGGGACAGAGGACATGAGGACAGCTGTCATGGGACAGAGGACATGATGACAGCTGAATTAATGAAAATGACTTACTACATGTTGCCTAAAAGTAATTGCAAAAGTCTTGTTTGCTTATATTAATGAGCCTGTGCATGAGAAAACCAACAATTTGCATAAGCGAAAACAAAGCCGCAGATCAGCTTCGCGGTGACCGCGAAGCTGATCAGCGCCTTTGTTTTCGCTACACGGATAGTACAATCTCTCTTCTTCTTAAATCCGAAATTTCAAGCTTCTAGCCTGCTTCTGTGACTGTACAGCCTGGTTTGTGTCGGACCTGGTCTGAAACCCAAATTGTTGGTTTTCTCATGCACAGGCTCATTTTATAAATCTTGAATCTTGTTAACTTTAGACTGAATGCTTGAAGAAAGAAGACAGAAGCAGTTTTTTTTATCAAACAGAAATAATAAGTGGAACTATTTCTCTACTGGAAGCATTTAAGCTCACCTGAGCCTTCACCTGAGCCGAAGGCTCACAAGGTGAGCTTATAGTATAGTAGTCGAGCGGGCGTCCGTGTGTCAGTGCGTGAGTGCACACGTCCGTTCATACTTTCAATCTTGAATATCTCTAAAACAACAAGGCCAGTCGTGGTCAAATAAATTTTATCTAAAGCATCATTGAGGAGGAGGAAAGGTTGCATTAGGTTTTGGCCCAGGTCGGATCAGAACTCTGGTTTCCATGGCAACAGATAGTTCCCATAGACTTACAATGGGAAAAACATGGCCCAGAGCTTTCATATTTTGTGTGTAGCAATGTATAGTGGTCCTCTGTATAAATCCTGCCAACGGTGCCCCTGCCCCAGGTGGCGTCACGGGAAAAACATAAAAAAATTCTTCTTCTCTGAAACCACAAGGCCCAGAGCTTTCATATTCTGTGTGTAGCAATTTGTAGCACTTGGTCCTGTTTATAAATCCTGCCAACCATGCCCCAGGGGTCAAAAATGGCCCTGTCCTGGGGATAATTAGCCCCCATAGACTTACAATGGGAAAAACATAAAAAAAATTCTTCTCGGAAACTACAAGGCCTAGAGCTTTCATATTGTATATGTAGCATTGTATAAAGGTCCTCTTTATAAATCCTGCCAACCATGCCCCTGGGGTAAAAAATGGCCTTGCCCCGGGGATCATTAGCTCCGGGGCGGGCGGGCATAGACTTACAATGGGAAAAGCATAGAAAATTTTCTTCTCGGAAACTACAAGGCCTAGAGTTTTCATATTTTATATGTAGCAAGGTATAAAGGTCCTCTTTATAAATCCTGCCAACCATGCCCCTGGGGTCAATTCAGGCCTCGCCCCAGGGGCATCATTATCTGTCATAGACTTATACTAGAAATACATGAAAAAATCTGCAACTGGACTTAATAATTATCATTCTGAAAAAATTGGCTTCCATCTGCCCCCACCCCGTGGCAATATACATATATATTACAATAATTTTAAAGCATCACAGAAATCGCTTGGCCAGTCAAAGTCAAATTTTGTATGAAGCATTTATAAGAAGGGGAAACCAATGCATACATGCATGAAAATCCAGGTCACATGACCAAGATGGCCACCATGCCCATATATGGTAAAACCCCAGCTAGCTTTCTTTTGTCCAGTTACTGTACTTGTTGACTCTCAGGTGAGCGATCATTGCCCATGGGCTACTTGTTTTTTACTTCACCACAAACATCTATATTTCACTGCAAACATTTATATAACTGCGAGAAAAGAAAGAAATTTTTACTGGGTGTGATGTAAAATCATGCTTCTCTGGCATTACGCTAAGTTTTTAAGGTGTGTCGACAGTTCACCAACCGTAGCACTCAACAGGGTGTATCTGTTACAGCCTGGCAGAACTAGCACAGCTTATGAGCCGCATCATGAAAAAACCAACAATCTGCATTATGCAAAAACAAAGACGCAGATCAGCTTCGCGGTTTGTTTTCACTACACTGATAGTACAATTCCTCTACGTTCTAAATCCAATATTTCAAGCTTCTAGCCATCTTCTGTGCATGTACAGCTCGATTTGTGTCATAACTGTTTGGAAACCACATCATCTGTTTTCTCATGATGCGGCTCATATCATGTCCTTTATCTTTGTTAAATCTCAAGGCTCTAGCCTTTGCACATGCTGATTTGTATCTCATGGGCTGGAAATGCCGAAAGAAGGTTTTCTTATTAATTGCCTCAGATTAGTTTTTTTATGGGTGACAATGGTAACATGGTATGTATGCATTGACCTACTAGTTTGAAATCATTCACCCAAATTTGCTATATAATACACATTAGGGTATAAATTAGCATCATAAAAGATGGGAAGTTTCCCATTTTTTATATTCTGGATAAATTATGTTCATCCTAATTGCTGTATCTTCTTACAACATTAAACTATTATACTGTGAATATTGGTAACAGCAACCGAAAATCCCCCAAAATAAGGGTAGATTGTGAAATGAGCCGCCTCATGGGAAAACCAACAATGTGCATAGGCGAAAACAAAGACGCAGATCAGCTTCGCGATTACTTTCTGCTAAGCTGATCAGCGCCTTTGTTTTTGCTACTCGGATAGTACAGTTCCTCTTCTACTTAAATCCGAAATTTCAAGCTTCTAGCTCTTTTCTGTGCTTGTACAGGTCGGTTTGTGTCGGACTTGTTCGGAAACCACATTGTTGGTTTTCCCACGAGGCGGCTCAAATGTCTGCAGTGCAAAATCATCCAAGAGCATCCTAAACTGTTTCCTTGACTTGTTTGACTTGGTTATAATAGCCAATTCTCATGGTTACGTGTGTAAACAAGTTAAAATTGCTCTGGGACAGAGCAAAGAGAAAGCGCTGGCAAACCAAAATGTATTACCATGTTTTGAGGGCCCCAAGGAAGATTTGCTCTGCCAATTGGGCTACCCTCGTAAAATAAAGAATTTACTTACTTACTTACTTACATGTACTTACTTATGATCAGAGATGGTTATGATGATATTCAATACACATTTTGAATCACGTCTATAACAAACATTTATAGGCTACACTTTGATGGCAAAAGAATGGACACCTTCTGCAAACAAATGATTTTTCCCTAATTATGCATAATTAAATTCATTACTTTGGCGGATGAAGCAAATACACACTACAAGGATTAAAAAAAATAATAAAAAATAAAATTTAATAAAATTTTGATAACTTTCTGGTTTATTGATGCACTAAAATAAACATTGACATGTCTAAACTACTTGCATAAAATAAATTAAGTAATTTTACGTTGACCACACATGTATTTGTTAAATAGATTCTAAAGTTGCAATGCAAATACTCATTTGATTTGTTGTTCAACGACCCACTCACAGATTAAGGTCACTGAGATACGGAATCTCGATTTAAAACCTCTGAAGGGTGACTGGAGAATCCGGGCCGGGATCGAACCATCGACCCCTGTTTTACAAGGCTAGTGGCTTATGAATTATAACGGGTTCAACATGTACCCACTACGTTTAGTAACACATTTGTCTGTGAAAGTCTCGGACCGAAGGACTAGAGAAGTCCGGGACTGAGCCCATGGCCCATGTTTTACAAGGCGAGTGGCTTAAAACTTAAAAAATGAGTTCAGCACCAAAACCATTATTGCGTTTAATCCATGTTTTAGCGACTGAGTTAACACTGAAAAAACAAAACGGGATTCCAATTTCCCAGGGTTCGCGAAACATCCAGAATGTGATTGTTTCATGTATCTGTGAACGATATCTATATATGTACAGATATACAAATAGCCCCCGAATTCCACAAACTATTAGACATAATCTAGGTTTTACTCTAACACGGTCATCTAATATTAGATTTTAGTAGGAATCTAGGTCAGATAAGTCATAATAGATAAGTACGCGAAGAGTTCTGAAGCAGCGTTGAAAAATCGAAAGGACTGTCTGCGAGGGATTTTACACAGCGCAAAAACATGGAAAAAAAGTAAAAATGATGCGGTAACATAAAATAACATTATATTTATCGTATTAATAAAAAAAAAATAGATAAAATTTTGCAACATAACTTTTTGTATCGTAGTTTTATAGAAGTTTTTTATTGATAGCTTTCGAAGCCGACCACCCTTTCGATATAGTCATAACGAAAAAATAGTTCCTCAGTTTTTATAATCAAATTTAATTAAAGTCAGTCATTTTAAGACAACAAACATGTTAAGATGCAGTTTAAGATATAGTTCATGTTTTGACAAAATGATTTCGCATGTATTGAACCAGAAATGGAAGTAGCTGCTCAAATCAAAGCCGCTTATAGCAATAAAGAATCAATTAATTGTGCCCCATAACCCTTGCTCAAACCAACCACATATAGCACTGGCTTGGGAGCCAGCGCAATTAATCATTACGGATTGACCATTTGATTTTTAAGAAGTGCCACAGGCACAACAATTTCTAATGCACTTACAAGGTTTTGTAACTGAGCCAACGATGTACCTTTTTTTTACCGAACAGCACAAAGATAGATTTTGTTGTGACGCAACTCATTTTATACAGCAAGAATAGTCAAATTCATACATGTGATACCTCCCTCATCATCAGGGAGACTCCAGGAAATGAGCCATAAAATTGGTCGAAATTCTTCTAAAATATACCTATTTTTCAAGCAAAATTCAAAATCTCCCTGAAAAGAATCAGGAAGTTTCCTATATATTTTATGCATTTTTCAAAAACCTCCCTGAAATGAAAGAAAAATCTCCCTGAAGCTCCTTTTCAGCTCATCACATGTATGCAAATTCATTGTGGGACATACATGTAGTTTTGAAATGGCAATAAAGGATATTTTAGCCATGTTTTAGGCTCTTGCTCTAGAAGCAGGAAGTTATTAAGTATTAACCTTGCTCCAGAGTTTACAGATAATAGTGTTAAATGATATTATTCAAGTTTCTTGTAATTTCATTCTTTCGTTAAGTCATAAATTTTGTTTAGGGAAAAACTTAGACCGGGCATAGTTATATAATTATAAAAAAAGTGCCAAACACAAACATGACATCAGGAAAACATGTCCATGAAATGTATACCCCTTTAAACCCCACTTTTATATTTATAGAAAAACTGGGATTTGTAGGGTATACCTTTTTTTATTATTTTTGTTCCAAAACATGGGTTGTGGATACTCGTTAGAACCCCCTCAGCGGTTCTAACGTGTACCCACAATCCATGTTTTGAGCAAAAATAATGAAAATATCAAAAATTTTCAGCTGAAAATTTTAAATTTTTAAAGCTCAAAAAATCTCTGTGTATTCACTGTATTGCATGGGCAAGTTTTCGTAATGACATTAATGAGATTGTTGTTTTTTTTTTTCTTCCTTAGAGTTTTAATTTAGGAGACCAAAGTCCCACTAGTGGTACCTTCTCAGGGTCATTTTGATGACATTGTAGAGAATTTGGGGGACATTAATTTCAGGAAACAGAAATATTTGTGAAGTTTGGGTTACAGCATTGTCCCTGCTCTAGACAGTTCAGTTTGGAGGTCAGTAGAGGCCTAAAGAGATCAAAATTGATTATGTCCCATTTCACCTACTCCCGTTTCACCTACTCCCATTTTGCCTTTTCCCGTTTCGCCTATTCCCATTTCGCCTACTCCCGTTTTGCATATACTCTGGACATTCAGTAAATTCCCGTTTCGCCTACTCTGCACTTTTTGATAGCATTTTTTTTTTTTTACTTTTTCAATCTTATTATCATTTATTTATTGTACTTGTTTTAAATGTTAAAATAAAAACTAATTTAATTTAGATCCTTAATTTACATGATTAATGAGTTTGCAATGTTTATATGCTTGCACAAGCCCTTTAAATAATTATTTTCTTCAAAACCAAAAAAATAAATAAAGTAAAATACTTATTTCACTTTTCTGAGGTAAACTTTAAAATGTATTTGCATATTTAAATGAATATCATGTTTTAAAACAATATTCTATTCTTGCTATTCATCCATATTCAGGGGCGGATGCAGGATTTCTGAAGAGGGGGTTCAAACTTAGAAAAGGGGGGTTCGTTTGCCTTATTTCACACAAAATCGCTTGAAATTCCCCATGAAAATAAATAATTTGGGCCAAGAGGGGGGTTCGAGCGAACCCCTTGAGCCCCCTCTAAATCTGCCACTGATATTGGATGAGTAGGCAAAAGGGGAATACAGTAGTGAACATTTCTGGTGTAGGTGAAATAGTAGTAGGTGAAATGGGAGTTGGCGAAATGGAAACATCCCTCAAAATTCATGTTTGTGTGCCAGGGAAATTTAAACCATGGCAAAAACAGCTATCCTAAATGCTATTTGCATTTAAGGAAAATTCAATGCGAAATTGCCAGTTTATTTCTATTTTGCTTAACATCTATGTCAGTTATCCTGGACACCATTCTCAGGCAAGCCTCCCGGAGGCTTATTACCAGTACAAAGTGCATAATTATTTCTTTCTCCATTTACTGACAAATGATCTTCTTCAGTCAGTTACTGCACAGCTGATCTGCTCTTTTGTTTATGCACATGCAAAACCAGTTGTGACACGGCTTATAGTATGTGACAAAAATGCTTTTATTTAAAGTGTCATATTTACTTTCAGATTCTAGATTACAATGATCTGGAGATTGTCGCTGGCCAGGGATTGGTAGGATTGGATTACGGAATGGACTGTTATATAAACTTCCTGGTGCACTCTCTACACTGAAAATGACTTTATCACCAAGCACTACAATAATCTAGTTTAGTGTCACTCTTACTTTATTTGGGCATTGGATCAGTGAGAAAGGCAGTGTAAAAAGTAATGTGAAGCTTTATCAATCAAGTTATTTTCAACATTTAGGAATTATGGAAGACTTTTAGACATAATTAAAGGCATTTAGACATTATAATAGGCATTATAAAAGATGATTAGTGGCATTAAGTGACATAAAGCATTACAAATTAAGCATTATTGAAGTGGAAAAAGTGAATCGTGTAAAAACAGGGTTAGGAAAAAAATAATCAACACAGTAATTTATCTGTGTGAAAGGAAGTAATTGTCATCTAACATTTTATTAGTCACAACAGACCTCAGTGGCATGATAGTCTTGTGAATTATCTCATAGTGAATGTCAAACATGGTGTGAAATTTCTGTCTTGTAACAATTCAGAATGGTGCTCTCCTAGAGTTATATGTTGAACACACAAAGATTAATTGTTCTCATATTAAACTGCTGTTACTTCTGAACATTTTAATGTGAAATATAAACTCAACAATGAGTGAGACACTGCATCCAGGCTACCAGGACATTCTCACACAGAACTACCATTTATTCAGTCGCTACCTGATCGCTGAGGATTTTCTCTCTGAGCTTATTGGCAAGGAGGTTCTGTCAACCAATGACAAAGACTTAATCACCAATCCCTATGTTAACCAGACCAGGAGGCAGAAAGCTAGTAAGTGTGCATACTGAAATACTGTAAACCATTTGAGCCGCGACGCGAGAAAACCGGTCTTCGGGGTTTCCGACCAGGTCTGACACAAACCGGCCTGTACAAGCTCAGAAGCAGGCTAGAAGCTTGAAATTTCGGATATAAGAAGAAGAGGAAATATACTATCCGTGTAGCGAAAACAAAGGCGCTGATCAGCTTCGCGGTTACCGCGAAGCTGATCTGCGCCTTTGTTTTCGCCTAGGCAAAAATCCGGTTTTCTCACGATGCGGCTCATTTAATTTTTGTGAACCATTTTTTTTTTGCGTTTTTCATGAAGTTGTCTGTTTTGAGACTGTGTCCATTATTCTTGCATAGGCCGGCTCTTCAGCCCACAAAAAATAATCACTGCAGAAATGTATGTGAAAATTAATCACAGACACCTATTTTTTTTATTTCTTTAATACCATGAATTAAAGTACATTTTGTATCACATGAACTCTGATTCAGAAAGCATTAAGAACTTAAAAAAAACTTTATTTTCCCTGGCAGCTGCCTTGATAGATGTGTTGTTGACCAAAGGTTCCCATGGTTACGACTGTTTCCTGGAGATTCTGGAGTTCCAGTACCCACATGTGTATAAAGATGTCACGAAACGGGAACCAAGACCACTGCCAAAAGGTAAATGATATTCAGCCTCAATGCTAGAAAACTGGTCTACAGGGTTGCCTACCAGGTCAAACACAGACTGATCTCTGCAATCACTGGAGAAGTCAAGAACCTTGAAAGATTGGATTTGAGAAGATGAGGTATTTAAGCAAACACAAAGATGCCAGCATCTGATTTTGCATATGCAAAAAGCTGGTTTTCTCATGATGGGGCTCATAATTATGTTTTTCTACGGACTTATGACATTTTTGCATGTTTTAGGTTATGTTGCGAAATCAGTGATCCAGGTGACAATTTTCAAAGGCAAACTTGATAGTGGAAGTTTACCTTGAGTACCTTGACTTACTTTTTCTACTTAGAATTGTTGCAATGGAAACCTTGCTCAATATAAGATCATAAAAGCCCATGTCTTATTTACACCAGGTCGTCATCGTAATCGTAACAGTGACAGACTCCTGCTGTTGGAGAACCTACCAAACCTGGCAGCCCATATCAAGGAACAGTTTAAACAGAACGAGAAACTCAACATGCAGCTGTCAGTGTTAGAGGGCCTCATGGCGGACTCCCACTCAGAGAAAGAGGAGCTAGAGGTTAGTTGTCTCTCAGAAAATAAAATTGGCAGTTTGAATTTTACTTTTTTCTGACATGCATATTTATTTAAGCAAATTATGCATATTTTACATGCATTACATATTAAAAGTTGTTTATTTTCATTGACTCAGCCTTTTCCTCTCTTTTATTTTTCCTCCTCCTACCATGTACTTTACCTGAAATTTCTCAAGAACCAAGTAATAAAACAAACCTGGTCTTAGTGTGACTTGATTAAGATGGTATACTGAAACTAGTTTAAAACCGTATCTGATTTAATGATTGCCTCAAAGTCCATTTAAGCATGTTTTCTTGTATTTTATTTAGAAAGATATGGAGTCCCAGAAGAAGATAGCTAAAGAGCGGGAAAGGGAGGCAATTGCTTTGAAAGCAGACAATAAAAGGTTACAGGAACAAGTCAACAGACTGCATGAAGAGAAGGGTAAAGAATAACAGTAAAATCATCATTTAAAAAGACTGAACTCAGAAATATGTTTTGATGAATATTTTGCTGTGATCTGTCTTGAAAATATTATTGAAGAATTCAATCTAAAGAGTGCGAGCTGTATTGCATACTGCCATTCTGGGGACACTAAACAGGGCAATGCTCAGTGACAGACTGACATAGGTCAGGTGTTTGAAACCCATCATGATTAAAACACCTTACTTTCTCAAGCAGAACTACATGTAATTGACATCTTAGGCACAATAAATACATTTATCATTTTCAAATTTAGCATGAAAATATCCTTTTTGGTCATATTGAAGGTAATTACATTTGAACATGTCATTATTTTTGCTACATCTAAAATAAAAATATTCTCTCTACTCCCAAAGTCCATTCTAAGCTGTAAGACACAAGCCAATTTCTGTTTGTGTCAGACCTATGCGAAAACTGGAAATGTGTTTGTTTCATTGCTGCCTCCTATTTCTAGCCTCAGAGATGGAGAGGAGTCATAAGTTCCGCGACGAACGAGATGACCTTCAACAGAAAGTACAAGAACTTCTGATAGAACGGGAACAGAAAAAACAAAGTAGGTATCAATTAATAGAGAACTTATAAATTAATAATAGAACTAGAGCAGAGAGAGTAAAGTAGGTATCAATTAATAAAGAACTTATAATAGAACTAGAGCAGAGAGAGCAAAGTAGGTATCAATTAATAAAGAACTTATAATAGAACTAGAGCAGAGAGAGCAAAGTAGGTATCAATTAATAAAGAACTTATAAATTAATAATAGAACTAGAGCAGAGAGAGCAAAGTAGGTATCAATTAAAGACTTCTTAGCTTATTAAAATTATAGTTTTTGTTTGTCTACGGCTAAACCAGTTAATCATTTTGGATTGATCAGTTGGTAGCTATTTTCCTTGTGCAAGCCTCCTGAAGACAGCTTATCAGTGTGTAGTGTCTATGCTTACACCAGTAACTGCTATCTTGTTTTTAATCAAAACTCAAAAAGTTGTAATTATTGTAAGACTGCTCCTAAGAAATCTGTACTGGATATGGGGATCAATATTAAGTCAGAGAAACAGACTACCAGACCTGTAGCTTATGTGTGTACCAACATTCCAATGTAGCACATGGTCTTTGATTTTTTAGGTAACAGACAGTATCATAAATATATGCTGTGATTGTTAATTTTATTGTCTTGGTGAATTAAAATTAGTAAGATTAAAATAGGTGTGATTTATAAGCTGATTGACTACTCTGCTATATAAACTACTTGTTTCCATGCTTCACTATAATTTCAGGCACAGAAAAACGAAAGGTGAGTCCTAATAAATGAGCCACCTCGTGGGAAAACCAACAATGTGGATTCCGAACAGGTCCAACACAAACCGGCCTGTACAAGCACAGAAAGGAGCTAGAAGCTTGAAATTTTGGAGTTAAGTAGAGGAGGAATTGTACTATCCGCGTAGCGAAAACAAATGCGCTGATCAGCTTCGCGGTTACCACAAAGCTGATCTGCGTCTTTGTTTTCGCCTATGCAGATTGTTGGTTTTCCCATGAGGCGGCTCAAATGTTAATTGGGCCTTCACATGAGAAAACCTGCAATCAGGGTTTCCAACCAGGTTCGACACAAACTAGCCTGTAAAGTCACAGAATCAGGCTTCTGAAATTTTGGATTTAAGAAGAATGATTATGCTACATGTATCTGTGTGAGGAAAACCAAGCCTATGAATGAATGAGGTTTTCTTATGTGGCAGCTCATTACTGATAAAAGTCTGACAAGTATTGACTGAATGAAAATATTTCCGTTTCAAGGCAAATATTTCCGTTTCAAGGCAAATATTTCCGTTTCAAGGCAAATATTTCAGTTTCAAGGCAAATATTTCAGTTTCAAGGCAAATATTTCAGTTCCAAGGCAAATATTTCAGTTTCAAGGCAAATATTTCCATTTCAAGGCAAATATTTCCGTTTCAAGGCAAATATTTCAGTTTCAAGGTAAATATTTCTGTTTCAAGGCAAATATTTCCGTTTCAAGGCAGATATTTTAGTTTCAAGGTAAATATTTCAGTTTCAAGGCAAATATTTCCGTTTCAAGGCAAATATTTCAGTTTCAAGACAAATATTTCTGTTTCAAGGCAAATATTTCCATTTCAAGGCTTTGCTAATTTATACTAGTGAGCAACACCAGGAGCACAGATTCATTTTCTGCTATATTTCACACAAAATTTGCAATTATATTTTACATAAACAATGTAGTAAGCTGAATTAATTTTTCATTCATTGTTAATTATCACCTACCCTATTTCCAAAACAGTTTAGAGGACTAACAGTAGCAGGGCTTTTTCTGACCTTTTGAAAAGTTTTGGTACCAATGAAATTAGGAAAAAAATTGCATGATTTTGGAGAAAAAAACAGCACAATTTTGGGGGAAAAAATATTGCAGTTTTCAGTCAAATTGGGAAAGTTAACCTTTAAAATTTGGATTTTGCTGTTAATTGGGAGTGTTTCAGGTTAATTGGGAATATTTTCAGCTAATAGGGAAAAAATTTGGTACTGGAAACTGGACCATAGGAAAAGCCCTGAGTAGTGTGAAACTTCTATAAAATTATAATAATGTGTGTTTATTAACAGCCAGAAGCTAGTGCTTTGCCGACTATCAGTGATCAACATATCCATGAACAGAACAAGATTCTGAAACAGCAGCTAGAGGAAATGTCTGAGCAGGCTAACGAATACGCTGACAGGCTGACTAGGGCAGAGGCTAGGGAGATAGACCTGAGATCCAAAATGAAAACTGTAAGTTGTATTGCTGTGATGGTAATGCTGGTAACAGGTGCAGTTCCTTGTTTTGAGCCACCTCGTGGGAAAACCAACAATGTGGTTTCTGAACAGGTCCGACACAAACCAACCTGTACAGCCACAGAAAAGAGCTAGAAGCTTGAAATTTCGAATTTAAGTAGAAGAGGAATTGTACTATCCGAGTAGCGAAAACAAAGGCGCTGATCAGCTTCGCGGTTACCGCGAAGCTGATCTGCGTCTTTGTTTTCGCCTATGCAGATTGTTGGTTTTCCCATGAGGCGGCTCATTTATAGCTTGTCTGATTCATTTTCTTGTAGCCATAATGTCTATGAGCATAGCTGTATGAAGCCATAGAGTCTGTAGTTATACCACTAAGCCTATATGTTCCCCCCCAGAGCCTATATAATCCCCACATGAACTGTGGCTAGGATACATAACTGTCCCAACATGAGCTTCGCTCTTGATCCTGAACTTAAGTATAAAATCAAACAATAAGTTATATATAATTTAAATCCTTTCAGTTTATGCAAGTTAAACAAACGTATCTTGTATGTCCATCCAATGTGGTCAAGTCATTTGCTTTTTGTCCAGAAAGCACAAGTAGAATTCATCAGGATAACATGTCTGTGCAATAAATACCCTTTTTATATAGTGAAAATGGGGTTTGCAGCGGTAAATCTATTTTTCTTATTTTTGCTTCAAAATACTTGCTGAGGCGGTTCCAACGTGGACCCACAATCTATGTTTTGAAAAATATCAAAGATTTTCTACTGAAAATTTTCAATTTTTAGCTTGACTGCACGAAGTGCAAAGAGCTATTGTAGTCACCTCGGTCGTCCGTGTTCCCGTTCCCGTCACACTGCGTCAAAGTTTTCTAGAAGTGTACAGCTTGGCAACTACTTACGATAGAGGGTTCAAACTGGGACCATAGGTACCTTGGAGGGTTGGCTTTCATTACATGTTATCAGACTCCTGGGTTCATGCCCTGGGGTGGGGCTGGGGGTTAATATCTAGAACACTGTAAAAAATTGTCTGTACTGCTTCAAAGTTTTCTAGCAGTCCAGATCTTGGCAACTACTTATCAAAGAGAGTTCAAACTTGGACCATAGGTACCTTGGAGGGTTGGCTTTCATTCCATTGCATCGGATTCCCGGGTTCATGCCAGGGGTTTGGGACTAGAGGTTAAAATCTAGAACATTATTAATAATGGCTTTTCTGTGGTATAGTATTCTAGAAGTCTATATATTGAAAACCTTTTATCTGAGGGTTTTCATTCTTGGATCATAGGTACCCTGAAGGATTGAGTTTCATTTCATGGCATCGGATCCGTAGGTCCATGCCTAGGGGTGGGGCTAGAGGTTAAAAACTAGAACACTGTAAAAAATGGATGTACTGCTGTGTAACTTTTACAAAGAGTTTATATCTTGACAACAATTTATCATAAAGCATTCATACTTCATACACTTTAGGTTCCATGACATCGCATCGGACCTCTGGGTCTAAATCAGGGGGGTGGGGCTAGAGGTCAAAATCTATAACACTCTGAAAATATTTTTTTTCTTTTTTATTCCTAAATAGAAACAACTTAGGAAGATGCTTGGTCATTCATCTTTTAACTTAGTGACACTAACTTAGTGTCATGACGGTTACTTTTGGTTGACCTACTTTCTATGGTCCAGTGATTTTGCCTTATATCTTGACACTCAATTAGTATATTTTCATACTTCTTTCAGATTATGAGTGAGTATGACCAGATTTTTGGCCCCAATATACTTGTAGGTCACTGTGACCTAATTTCATGGTTGAGTGATTTTACCTTATATCTTGACACTCAATTAGTATATTTTCGAACTTCTTTCAGATTATGAGTTAGCATGACTAGACCTTTGACTCCAATATACTTATAGATCAGTGTGACCTAATTTCATGCTTCATTGATTTTGCCTTATATCTTGAGACTCAGTTGGTATATTTTCATACGTCTTTATTATTATGAGTATGATAAGACCTTTGATCCTAAAGTACTTATAGGTCAGTGTGAGCTTATTTCAGGGTTCAGTGATTTTGCCTTGTATCTCGGCACTCAGTTGGTGTATTATAACATACTTCATGTGCAATATGATTGAGACATTTAAACCTTCAGTAGTTATAACTTATAGTTAATTGTCATGGTTCAGTGATTTTGTTCTGTATAACATCAAGGCAAAAAGATGTATGAGCATAATGCTTTGGGTTACAGGTCGAGTTTGGCCCTATGTTTGACAAAGGTCAGAAGCAGTCGAGCTTGCTGTCCTGCGACAGCTCTTATTTACATGTGAAATAATCTCTGTATTTTGCATGGACAAGTATTTTTAATGTTTAAGCCACAAACGAAAGCAAAAGATTATTTTAACCTACAACTGAGTTTGTTATGAACTAGGGATGTCAACCGGAGTTTGAACGTTAGGACTTCGGATCCCGAACCGAAGTTCGGACCCAAATTTTTGCATCCCGACGTTCGCTAAAAATGTCCAATATTAAGGTAGATTTCTATTGTTAAATGACAAAAATTTGCAATATCTACTAAACAAGGTATTTAATACTAATTTCTAAACATGAAGTGTCAAAGGTAAACGGTAAATGGGACAATGTAGGTCATGAAGAATCGACAATAAACAAAGAAAGGATTACTGAAAGTGATAATTGGCCTCTGTTGTTTTCTTTTGAAAATGATTTGATTTACTTTTTTTAGCTCACCTGAGCCGAAGGCTCACAAGGTGAGCTTATAGGATGGCCATGATCCGGCGTCCGTCCGTCGTCCGGCTGTCGTCGTCGTCGTCCTCCACAATTTCAAAGATCTTCTTCTCTGAAACCGCGTGGCCGATCTAGTTGAAATTTTATGTGGAGCCTCCTTGGTTAGTGGCATTTCAAGTTTGATCGCGAAATCCAGGTCACATGACCAAGATGACCTATTTTACGGCAAGGTCAAATTTGGAAACATAGGCTTTTACATGGGAAAAAGTGAAAACTATGGATTTTTTTAAAACTATTGCAACCAGAGACCTGAAAAGTGGTAGATGCAAACAACTAATGGAGTAGATGAAGGTATGTGATTAATTTAGGTCAAGGTCATCTCTTGACCTTGGCCAGTCTGTCGTCCATACACACTTTTCAAAGATCTTCTTCTCTGAAACTGCTTGGCCAATCAAAGTGAAATTTTATGTGGAGCATCCATGGGTAGGGGAGACGAAAGTTTGATTTCAAAATCCAGGTCACATGACCAAGATGGCCGCCACGCCCATATTTGGTAAAAACCACTCAAAAATCTTCTTCTCCAGAACCGGCTGGCCGATTTTCATGAAACTTGGGATGTAGCATTTGGGACTCCAGCCCATCAATTTATTCATAGTTTGATCAAATGATGACCATAGGATGACCTTGACCTATTTTACGGCAATGTCAATTTTGGAAACATAGGCTTTATCATGGGAAAAAGTGAAAACTATGGATTTTTTGAAAACTATTGCAGCCTGAGGCCTGAAAAGTGGTAGATGCAAACAACCAATGGAGTAGATGAAGGTATGTGATTAATTTAGGTCAAGGTCATCTCTTGACCTTGGCCTGTCTGTCGTCCATACACACTTTTCAAAGATCTTCTTCTCTGAAACTGCTTGGCCAATCAAAGTGAAATTTTATGTGGAGCATCCATGGGTAGGGGAGACGAAAGTTTAATTGCAAAATCCAGGTCACATGACCAAGATGGCCGCCACGCCCATATATGGTAAAAACCACTCAAAAATCTTCTTCTCCAGAACCGGCAGATCGATTTTCATGAAACTTGGTATGTAGCATTTGGGACTCCAGCCTATCATAGTTTGATCAAATGATAACCCTAGGATGACCTTGACCTATTTTACGGCAATTTCAATTTAGGAAACATAGGCTTTTACATGGGAAAAGTGAAAACTATGGATTTTTTAAAAACTGTTGCAGCCTGAGACCTGCAAACAACTAATGGAGTAGATGAAGGTATGTGATTAATTTAGGTCAAGGTCATCTCTTGACCTTGGCCAGTCTGTCGTCCATACACACTTTTCAAAGATCTTCTTCTCTGAAACTGCTTGGCCAATCAAAGTGAAATTTTATGTGGAGCGTCCATGGGTAGGGGAGACGAAAGTTTGATTTCAAAATCCAGGTCACATGACCAAGATGGCCGCCATGCCCAACTATGGTAAAAATCACTCAACAATCTTCTTCTCCAGAACCGGCTGGCCGATTTACGCGAAACTTGGTATGTAGCATTTGGGACTCCAGCCCATCATAGTTTGTTGAAATGATGACCCTAGGATGACCTTGACCTATTTTATGGCAAGGTCAATTTAGGAAACATAGGCTTTTACATGGGAAAAGGCGAAAACAATGGATATTTTGGAAACTGTTGCAGCCTGAGACCTGAAAGTTGCTAGATGCAGACAACTAATGGAGTCAATGAAGGTAAGTAATTAATGAAGGCCAAGGTCATTTGTTGACCTTGACCCAAGGTCATTTAAATATCAAAATTAAAATTATGGTTTTCTCAGAAATCACTGGGTTTGGAAACTATTGCAGCCTGAGACCTGAAACTTTGCAGATGCAGACAACTTGTGAAGCTTGTGAAGTCAATAAAGGTGTGTGAGTATTCAAGGTCAAGGTCATTTCATGATGACTTCATACTCGAAGATCAGGCTTCAGGTGAGCGTTCTCAGGACCAATGGTCCTCTGGTCACATATTAAATTAATGATCATAAATAATAGATATGTTTTGGGATTAAACAAAACAAGTATGCTTACTATGATCTTTAAATTTGACAAATCAAACAGGCAGATTTTTAAGCTGACCCATTTATGCAGAGAAGAAACACATTCAGAACATCGTTAGAGTTTCTGCATATATGATGTGCTTTAATTAAATTTGTTTCCTGACGTGCCAATTCGACAAAATGGGAACTCAGTAAATGTCTGTGAATTTGTGATAATGACAAAATATTATGTTAGTTTTTGAGTAAGCTGTCTTTGCATGATGTTTGTAACTTTTGTGAGTGTAAATAAAATTTCCTAAATTGTCATGAAGTTTCGTTTCTAAATCACATCAACGGAAACAATGCCAATCTCAGTTACTCTTGATTACGAATGTTCTTTCAATGGAACACTCGATGTCCATGTAATACGATGATCTGATAAAAAAGTGTGAACGTTCGAACCATCCAGATGTTTGTTTCCAAACATCCGAACCTTTAAGTCTGACACCGAATGACATCCCTATTATGAACTGAACTCTTTCTAGGTCAAGCAGGAGTTAGAGAAAGAATTGAAGACAGTACGGAAAGACTTGGAAATCCTGGAGAGAGAGAAAAAGGAACTGAAATGGAAAAATGAGACATATCTGGGGAAAATAAAAGAAAGAACAGATGAAAAGTTTGCGGTAATTTGTAAATCAGTGCCTTAGTGGGCTTGCCAAACTCTTTCTAGATGAAATAATATTTAGACTTAAGTTTAACATTAGCTTTATTGTAAAAAAGTTAGTGTTGTAGCTGTATTTTTAGGTAATAAACCCTATATTGTCTGCTTTATGAACAGTTAAGAACTACCGGTAGTGCCCATATTTGTTGAAATACATAAAAAGTTCACACAGAAAAATAGATAGTATAACTGCATTAAATGCTAAGGAATTATGGAAATCTTAAGAGATTTTTTATATTAAATCTAGTCTGATATGAACGGCGCCATGAGAAATCCGGTCTATGGGGGTTTCCGACCAGGTCTGACATAAACTGACCTGTACAGTCACAGAAGCAGGCTAGAAGCTTGAAATTTGAGATATTGGAGAAGAGAAATTGTACTATCCCAGTAGTGAAAACAAAGGTGCTGATCAGCTTCACGGTAACTGCAAAGTTGGTCTGTGACTTTGTTCTCGCATATGCAATTTGTTGGTTTCCTGATGCGGTGGCTCAAATTTTAAAGACATTTTCCATATTAAATCTAGTCTGATATTTTTTTTTATAGCCCCGCTTTGGAAAAGTGGGGCTATACTGGATTCACCCTGTCCTTCCGTGATTCCGTGGTTCCGTGGATCCGTGGTTCCGTCATTCCGTGAACACTTTGTTTCCGCTCAATATCTTAAGAACAAATTGACAGAATCTGACCAAATTTTGTATGCACATCAACATTGACAACATCTACCTTGGGATTGTTGCCCGTCATTTTTCGCAAAATTTTGACGGAGTTACGGCCCTTGATTGACGTCAGAATTTCATTTCCGCTCAATATCTCAAGAACAAATTGACAGAATCTGACCAAATTTTGTATGCACATCAACATTGACAACATCTAGCTTGGGATTGTTGCCCATCATTTTTCGCAAAATTTTGACGGAGTTATGGCCCTTGATTGACGTCATAATTTTGTTTCCGCTCAGTATCTTGAGAACCGATGGACAGAATCTGATTAAATTTTGTATGCACATCAACATTGACAAGATCTAGCTTGGGATTGTTGCCTGTCATTTTTCGCATCATTTTGACGGAGTTACGGCCCTTGATTGACTTCAGAATTTCGTTTCCGCTCAATATCTCGAGAACAAATTGACAGAATCTGAGCAAAATTTATATGCACATAAACATTGTTAAGATCTAGCTTGGGATTGTTGCCCGTCATTTTTCGCAAAATTTTGACGGAGTTATGGCCCTTGATTGGCGTCAGAATTTTGTTTCCGCTCAATATCTCGAGAACAAATTGATAGAATCAGACCAAAATTTATGTGCACATCAACATTGACATGATCTAGCTTGGGATTGTTGCCTGTCATTTTTCGCAAAATTCTGACTGAGTTATGGCCCTTGATTGACGTCAGAATTTTGTTTCTGTCCAATATCTTGAGAGCCGATTGACAGAATCTGACCAAATTTTGTATGCATATTAACATTGACAAGATGTAGCTTATGATTGTTGCCTGTCATTTTTCACATCATTTTGACGGAGGTACGGCCCTTGATTGACGTCAGAATTTCGTTTCCGCTCAATATCTCGAGAACAAATTGATAGAATATGACCAAATTTAATATGCACATCAACATTGACATGATCTAGCTTGGCATTGTTGCCCGTCATTTTTCGTAAAATTTTGACGGAGTAACAGCCCTTGATTGACGTCAGATTATAGTTTCCACTCAATATATTGAGAATGAATTGACAGAATCTGACCAAATTTTGTATGCACATCAACATTGACAAGATCTAGCTTGGGATTGTTGCCTGTCATTTTTTGCAAAATCTTAACAGAGTTTTGGCCCTTGATTGATGTCAGCTCAATACCTTGAGAACAAATTGTCAGAATCTGACTAATCTTTTTATGTGCATCAACATTAACAAGATCTAACTTGGGATTGTTGCCCGTCATTGTTTGTCTCACCCTGGCACAAAGCTCAGAAGCGGGGCTATAGTCAGATCCTCTGACAATTCTAGTTTGGTATTATTTTATCAGCTACAAGATCAGAAGCGGGAGGTTGAAGACAAGGTACAGCAGGTTGAGAGGGAGAGACAAGAGTTGTTTGAGGAGACACACAGACTGAAGGAACAGTTACAGCAGGCTCATAGTGAACTAGAGAGGTTGAGACGCTCCAGCCAGGAAATGGTATGGCACTGCTGTTACAAAAACATGTCTATATATAGAAAGCATTTTTTTTTTTCAGCTGTAAAAATGAAAATTTTCTATTGATTTTTTTATAGCTTTATTATTTTTGCTCAAAACATGACTTGTGGGTACATGCTAGAGTCATCTCAGTTGTCCCATATTGATTTTGTCAGTGCTGATTTTTAGCTCACCTGAGCTGAAGGCTCGCAAGGTGAGTTTATAGGATGGTATTTGGACGGGCGTCTGTCAGTGTGTTTCTGTCCTCACTTTCAAATGTGAATATCTCTTAGACCACTTGGTCAAGCACAATCAAATTTTATCTAATTTATCATTTGGGTTGGGGATTGCCTGCATCAGGTTTTGATGCTATTCAGATTAACACTCTGGCTTCCATGGCAACAGATACTTCCTGTAGGGTCATTAGCGGGAAAATATTGTCAACACACTATCGCCTACATTTTTAATTGGACCTTCTTCATGTAATAAGGACTGCTATAAGATATCAGATGAGTTTGAAAGAGAGGTCAGTTTACATAGAAAACAAGCTCGGGGAAGATTAGATTGTGGTTGCTGACCACAGGAGGTCACCAATGACAAATGGTCTCTGAGCCTGTCTGGATTGTGTAGTAGAATGTTAGTGTACTGTGTTTGTATTTAGGCAGTTTCTAAGGATTCTACTACTATTTACAGAATTAACTGCCCTTGAGTGTCCAAGATCATGAGTTTGACTTTTTCTTGCTTGCTTTTGAAGTGTTTGAAACTTTTTGGTTCTTAGGAGAGCGATCATTGCCCTTTGGGCTACTTGTTCTCAGCTGTGTTCGTTGCCTCTGGATAGCCATTGTAAATTGCTGAACAAAATTGAGCCTGTGTGTGAGAAAACCAACAGTTTGGGTTTCCAACCAGGTCTGCCACAAATCAGCCTGTACAATCTCGGGAACATACTAGAACTTTGAAATTTCGGATTTAAGAAGATGAGGTATTGCACTATCTATGGAGCGAAAACAAAGGTGCTGATCATTCGTGCAATTACTGCACGGCTGATTTGCGGCTTTGTTTTAAAGGCACTGATCATTCGTGCAATTACTGCACGGCTGATTTGCGGCTTTGTTTTCGTTTATGCAGATTGTTGATTTTCTTATGCAGCATCTCAAATGAGCCGCATCGTGAGAAAACCGGATTTTTACCTATGCGAAAACAAAGGCGCAGATCAGTCACCGCGAAGCTGATCAGCGCCTTTGTTTTCGCTACACGGATAGTACATTTCCTCTTCTTCATATATCCAAAATTTCAAGCTTCTAGCCCGCTTCTGTGACTGTACAGGTCAGTTTGTGTCAGACCTGGTCGGAAACCCCGAAGACCGGTTTTCTCGCGTCGCGGCTCAAATGATTTTCTATATCTCGTTGCAGAGTAGCAGTGCTGAGGAAGAAAAGGAAGATGTCATACAGGTAAAGATGAATAAGCCACATCATGAGAAAACAAACCTACTTCATATATGAAAACAAAGATGCTTTGCTGTAAACACCATGAAGCTAATCAGTGACTTTGGTTTTCACTTCAAGGATAGTACAATTCCTCTTCTTTCTAAATCCAAACTTTACAGCCTCTAGCCATCATCAGTACCTGTACAGCCTGGTTTGAGTCAGACTTGGTCGGAAACCACAATGTTGGTTTTCTGGTGTTACAGCTCAATTTTGAGCCTTCCTGGGAGAAAAACAATAAAAGACTTGGTTTCCAACCAGGCCTGACACGAACCAGTCACAGAAGACGACTTAATTCACCGCTGTGCATGTATCATCACAAGTCATTTATGACAAGGGACAATCAAACAAAAACGAGTTGCATTGGTGATCAATGAGCCGCCGCATGGGAAAATCAACAATCTGCTTATGTGAAAACAAAAACACGGATCAGCTTTGCAGTAACTGCGAAGCTGATCAGCACCTTTGTTTTTGCTACATGGATAGTGCATTTCTTCTTCTACTTGTATCCAAAATTTCAAGCTTCTAGCCTTTTTCTGTGACTGTACATGCTGGTTTGTGTAGGACCTGGTCGGAAATCCAAATTGTTTTCTCCCTTTCATTAGGTAGTTTAAAACCAAGTCTATGCTTGACAAAAAGAAACATGCATTGAAGATTTATATTAGACTGGGTATTTATTTGGCTTCAGTTCTCTCAAAGTTTGTGATACAACAAACCTATTTTACAAAAGAAAAAAAACAACAACAAAAAAAAAAAAAAAAAAAAAAAAAAAAAAAAAAAAAAAAAAAAAAAAAAAAAAAAAACACAAAAGAAGCCTCCATAGCGTAGTGGTTAAGCCTTTTGCCTTGTAAACCAGGGCCCAGTTTTTCAAAATTAACGACATTGTTAATTAACGATTTGTTAAAATTTCAAACATGTACACTGTTATTTTTTGTTGATAAAATTGAGTATTTTTAGTTGATAAAATGTGAGAATCCTTTGCATTGCAAAGCATTCTCACATTTAATCAACAAAATATAACAGTGTATTTGCTTATGTAGTCAGCGTTTACTTAATGAGTTGACATCTTAACAATGATGTTAAGCTAACAAAGTTTTGAACAACTGGCCCCTGAGATCATCATTTTGGTCCAGGGCTTATCCAGTTTATGAGACTTTATACCAATGGCCAATCTCCATATGACTTAGCTGACGAGTGGGATGTCAAACAAGAAATCAGGGGCCTGTTGTTCAAAATTAACGACATCATTAGTTAACGATTCGTTAAAATTTCAAACTTCAATATTACAAATACACTGTTATTTTTTGTTGATAAAATGTGAGAATCCTTTGCCGTGCAAAGGATTCTCACATTTTATCAACAAAAAATAACAGTGTATTTGTCGATGTAGTCGGCATTTACTTAACAAGTTGAGGTCGTAACGATGACGTTAAGCTAACAAAGTTTTGAACAACTGACCCCAGCCCACCAAAATATTGAAGTGTTTTATTGTAGTTGCCAGGATATTTTTCACAAGTTCAGAGGCAGAACTTTGTAAGTGTTAATGTAAGAGTATCAACAATATATGAACTGCCTCATGAGAAAACCAACAATCTGCATATGTGAAAATAAAGACGCAGATCAGCTTTGCAGTAATCGCGAAGTTCAATTCCTCTCCTACTTGAATTCAAAATTTCATGTCTCTAAACTGCTTCATTGACTGTACAGCCTGTTTGTGTCAGACCTGTTGGGAACCACATTGTTGGTTTTCTCATGCGAAGGCTCAATATATACATGTACTTCTATTGAGATTAACAGGACTCAAGAGAGCATGGTTTGCTTATTAACAAAAAGCTTCCGATTCTTTTGTTTTATAAGAGGATTTGTGGAGTATCTTGATTAAGATAACAATTTTTAACAGTGTGCTTTAGATAACAGATATAAGGATTTTCTTTTATGTTTGTGCATATAAGTCATGGGCTGATCCATAGGGGGGGACGGGGTCCGGACCCCCCCTGGAATTGCCAGATTATTAATTTTTGCCATGTTGAAATTTTCCGTCAGACCCCTTCTGGGAATTTGGACCCCCCTGAGAAAATTTTCTGGATCCTCGCATGCAAGTGTCAGTGCATGCTGACATCATCAGTGCATACTCACATGTGATGGGCTTTTCTTGTGTGTGTGGGTGTGCATACACATGCGGTTTGGTGTTGCATGTTTGGTGAGGTGTAACTGTTTATCTGAAAGACAACAATCTGCATAATTATGTGGAAACAAAGATACAGATCAGCTTTGCAGTTATCAGTGCCTTAGTTTTTGCTTCATAGAAAGTACAATCCCTCTTGTTCATAAATCCAAAATTTCAAGCTTCTAGCCTGCTTCTATGACTGTGCAGCCTGGTTTTTGTAGGAACTGGTCGGAAACCCATATTGTTGTTGTTTTGTTTTTTTCATTCGAAAGGCTCAGTTGTAACTGTTTATCTGAAATTAACATATCTATTTTTGCTTTATTAATCTCACTAGCTTGCATGAATCACTATGTGATTTAGCTCATTGTATATCTGCTTCACAGTGAAATTAGAAAAAAGTACAGGATATACTTGCTTTTTTATGAATAAATATAAGTGTTTGCGAGAACTATATTTTCGCTAATTTTCACAAACTGTTGCCCCACTAAAATAAAATTCTCACTTAAAAAGAACTACTATATGCTTTAATTATAGACTTTTTAGCTCACCTGAGCCGAAGGCTCACAAGGTGAGCTTATAGGATGGCCATGATCCGGCGTCCGTCCGTCGTCCGTCGTCCGTCCGTCGTCGTCGTCGTCGTCCACAATTTCAAAGATCTTCTTCTCTGAAACCGCTTGGCCAATCTAGTTGAAATTTTATGTGGAGCCTCCTTGGGTAGTGGCATTTCAAGTTTGATCGCGAAATCCAGGTCACATGACCAAGATGGCCGCCACGCCCATATATGGTAAAAACCCTTCAAAAATCTTCTTCTCCAGAACCGGTGGGCTGATTTCCACGAAACTTGGTATGTAGCATCGGGGACTTCAGCCCATCATAGTTTGATAAAATGATGACCCTTGGATGACCTTGACCTATTTTACGGCAAGGTCAAATTTGGAAACATAGGCTTTTACATGGTAAAAAGTGAAAACTATGGATTTTTTGAAAACTATTGCAGCCTGAGGCCTGAAAAGTGGTAGATGCAAACAACTAATGGAGTAGATGAAGGTATGTGATTAATTTAGGTCAAGGTCATCTCTTGACCTTGGCCAGTCTGTCGTCCATTCACACTTTTCAAAGATCTTCTTCTCTGAAACTGCTGGGCCAATCAAAGTGAAATTTTATGTGGAGCATCCATGGGTAGAGGAGATGCAAGTTTGATCGCGAAATCCAGGTCACATGACCAAGATGGCTGCCACGCCCATATATGGTAAAAACCACTCAAAAATCTTCTTCTCCAGAACCGGCAGGCCGATTTTCATGAAACTTGGTATGTAGCATTTGGGGCTTTAGCCCATCATAGTTTGATAAAATGATGACCCTAGGATGACCTTGATCTAATTTACGGCAATGTCAATTTCGGAAACATAGGCTTTTACATGGGAAAAAGTGAGAACTATGGATTTTTTGAAAACTATTGCAGCCTGATGCCTGAAAAGTGGTAGATGCAAACAACTAACGGAGTAGATGAAGGTATGTGATTAATGTAGGTCAAGGTCATCTCTTGACCTTGGCCAGTCTGTCGTCCATACACACTTTTCAAAGGTCTTCTTCTCTGAAACTGCTGGGCCAATCAAAGTGAAATTTTATGTGGAGCATCCATGGGTAGGGGAGACGAAAGTTTGATCGCAAAATCCAGGTCACATGACCAAGATGGCTGCCACGCCCATATATGGTAAAAACCACTCAAAAATCTTCTTCTCCAGAACCGGCAGGCCGATTTTCATGAAACTTAGTATGTAGCATCTGGGACTCCAGCCAATCATAGTTTGATAAAATGATGACCCTAGGATGACCTTGACATATTTTACGGCAATGTCAATTTTGGGAACATAGGCTTTTACATGGGAAAAAGTGAAAACTATGGATTTTTTGAAAACTATTGCAGCCTGATGCTTGAAAAGTGGTAGATGCAAACAACTAATGGAGTAGATGAAGGTATGTGATTAATTTAGGTCAAGGTCATCTCTTGACCTTGGCCAGTTTGTCGTCCATACACACTGTTCAAAGATCTTCTTCTCTGAAACTGCTGGGCCAATCAAAGTGAAATTTTATGTGGAGCATCCATGGGTAGGGGAGACGAAAGTTTGATCGCGAAATCCAAGTAACATTACCAAGATGGCCGCCACGCCCATATATGGTAAAAACCACTCAAAAATTTTCTTCTCCAGAACCGGCAGGCCAATTTTCGCGAAACTTGGTATGTAGCATTTGGGACTACAGCCCATCATAGTTTGATCAAATGATGACCATAGGATGACCTTGACCTATTTTACGGCAAGGTCAATTTTGGAAACATAGGCTTTTACACGGGAAAAGGCGAAAACAATGGATATTTTGGAAACTGTTGCAGTCTGAGACCTGGAAGTTGCTAGATGCAGACAACCAATGGAGTCAATTGAGGTAAGTAATTAATGAAGGCCAAGGTCATTTCTTGACCTTGACCCAAAGTCATTTAAATATCAAAATTAAAATTATGGTTTTCTCATAAATCACTGGGTTTTGAAACTATTGTAGCCTGAGACCTGAAACTTTGCAGATGCAGACAACTTATGAATTCAATAAAGGTGTGTGAGTATTCAAGGTCAAGGTCATTTCATGATGACTTAATACTCCAGGATCAGGCTTCAGGTGAGCGTTCTCAGGACCAATGGTCCTCTGGTTATATTTGTTCGGGAATTCTAGAGCTCACTTACAATTCAGAAATCGAAAATTCACAAGATAAAAGTCACATGAAAATTTCCAAACTTACAGTATTGCACTCAAAATTAATTACATTGGGCCTGATATAGCCCTGCAGAAAAAGCTGTTGATGTCTAATTGATTTGGGTTTGTGTAAGTGGATTGGCATAGTACATAGCATAGTCATTGTCTTATGAGAAAATGTCTCAATCTACATCAGAATGGTTTACTGATGTAGTGTCAGATTGACAATACTTCAACATGGGAGTGTGTCAGGAGGGACATTAGCCCCTGCCTCTCACAAGAGATGCATATTTGGACTTGCAGTCATTGATAATTCAGCACTGGAGATCAGAGAATCAAGGAGGTCATTCCAGTCCCTTGACCATTAATCACCATAATTACCTTATAACCCTCTCTCATCATTGATTGTTTTGAGAAATTCAATATTGTTTCCAAAATTTTTGCCAGATAGCATTACATGTACCTACTATCTCACTTTGAACTTTTTTCTGTCAAATAAATTATAGAGTACAATGTGCTATTATCAAATGGTGACCAGGGTCCAGTTGTTCAAAGCATCGTTAGCTTAACGATA
Organism: Rugalucina vietnamica; assembly: GCA_964017185.1. Lineage (NCBI taxonomy): Eukaryota > Metazoa > Mollusca > Bivalvia > Lucinida > Lucinidae > Rugalucina > Rugalucina vietnamica. The sequence continues at coordinate 4,709,933 of OZ024871.1, read as the reverse complement.
TCGTTAAGACATAAATTTCTTAAGCAAATATCAGCTAAAGTAACAAATACACTGTTATTTTTTGTTGAAAAAATGTGAGAATCCTTTGCAATGCAAAGGATTCTCACATTTTTTCAACAAAAAATTACAGTGTATTTGCAATATTGGCATTTGAAATTTTAACAAATCGTTAACTAACGACATCATTAATTTTGAACAACTGGGTCCAGGAGGGTTACCTGGGCCCTGTTGCATAAAACTCTATTAACTCTTAATTGCAAGTTAAAGTCCCAGTTAACTTAATGACAGCTTTATTCCTGCAGCAATTTTGTATATGAAAATCAACACCAGTGTATTTTAAAAGCTGTCATTAGCTAATGTAGCTCTGGAGGTGCTTTAAAATTGTTTTGTGCAGCAGAATTTTAATGCCATATTTACTAAGAGAGTTCTTGAACTTAATGGCAGCTTAGGGTTTAATGACAGCTTAAGTTCATGCAACTTATTATTTGTTATTTGATTTTGTCGCATGATGTAGATGTAAAGTTAAATTCACCTTGGTATTTCTTCTACAGCATTAAGAATGAATTTCTTCTTGTCCAATTATTCATAGCTGTGATAACACGTAAGTAAATGAAAACCAAATTTACCTCAATGAATGTAGGATGCACTAATACAAGTTGGCTTGATTTTTTATCTCCTTAATTGAATTTTCAGTAAAAGACTGGATAGTATTTATAGCTGTAATATCAATCACAGCTCGTCTCCAAGACATGTAAATGTTCTATTAAGTGAAGGAGCAATGTATATTTACAGAGACGGACCAATGTGAAGTGTACAGACAGAAAGTTTCACCATGATCCACACGATCAAGACTCCTTCAGTGAATTAGATCTAGGTAAGACAGGACAGAAATCCTGTGTTGCAATAAAGCTTGTCCACTAGTACTGGGTTACTCAGTCATTTGCCATATGCCCCCTCAGTCATTTGCCATATGCCCCCTCAGTCATTTGCCATATGCCCCCTCATTCATTTGCCATATGCCCCCTAAGTCATTTGCCATATGCCCCAAAAATGTTTGTCAGGACATTTTATAACTCATCGATTGAAAGGGTGGATATTTGTCACCTCATCAAATGTATAAGGATGGACATTTGCTATGCATGGTAGAGAGCCTGAGATGTAACTTGCTCACACATTCAAAAACTTGCTAATGATTTGGAAATAGAATAGTTACAAAATAATGTCATGCCAAATTTTCGGAAGTTCAAATGAAGTACCTACTAGGCTGAGTGTTACTTATTTAGACCATTGTTTTTAGATGAGAATTCAGAACCAGAAGAAGACCTTGACACCCACAAGTCTAACACCTTGCCAACAGGATCCGGTAGATTTGATTCTCCAGAGTTCATCTTCCAACAAGAGGTGGCCCACCTGAGGTGGTCGTTGAAGGAAAAGAAACCAGCCAACATATCTCTATCAACAGAGGTGCAGTGTGGTTCCATGAAGAAGCCAGTGCCGTTAACACCTGCATTGGAGAGGGAGGTTAACTTGGAGAGGACCTTGGGACATGAATTTAACCAGCCAATCTTCCCAGCTAACATGATACTGCAGGACAATCTACCAGACAGAGGTAGGATGTGAACCTTTTTGAGCCGCCTCGTGGGAAAACCAACAATGTGGTTTCCGAACAGATCTGACATAAATCGAGCTGTACAAGCACAGAAGCAGACTAGAAGCTTGAAATTTCGGATTTAGGAAGAAGAGAAATTGTACTATCCAAGTAGCGAAAACAAAGGCGCTGATCAGCTTCGCAGTTACTGCGAAGCTGATCTGCGCCTTTGTTTTCGCATAGGCAAAAATCCGGTTTGCGTACATTGCAGCTCATATGAGAAAACTGAGTCTGGATTTACAACTAGGTCGAATACCAGGCTCTTTACTGCCAAAGAAGATAATAGAATGACCTTGAAATTTCAAATTTAGTAACCACAGCTCTTCTAAAATCTATATAATTTGATATCATTGTATTTTAGTTAAGCCTGAAAAATACATATACAAGTTGTCACTTAAGAGTCATATGTATGACCATCAGTTTCAGGTCCTGTGGTTCATTCCGAAGACCCAAAAGATGCCAATGACAAGAACGATGCTGTCAGTTCAACGTCAACAGGCTCGCTAGTGCCCAGGGAGCCGGAGGTTGTGCGGAGAAAACATAGTGAACCCATATCACCCATTTCACCCACAGTCGACTGTGGCATACCTGAGGTGATGCGGAGAAAGATCAGTGAACCCACATCACCTATAGAGTGCAGCAGACCCAGCGTCAGGGCTATCTGTCTATCAACAGAGTTAGGCTCTGACTTCCCGAGTCATGATGTCTACTCTGTCTTACTGCCCAGATGTCTAGAGGTGTAAGTTTTTCTCTTATCTTGACAGCCTCCATGACTAAGTGGGTAGACATCATTGATTTCATTGCCACTGTATATCATAAGATTATCTCACCGCTTTTTCCAGTGATCCACATGGGGCACAGTCACTTGTAAGACAAACCAAGTTTTGCATGCCAGTATACCAGATGGCACTCCCATTTTTGCCCCATATACTTGATTGGCTATCTCATATGGAAAAAAAAATCTTTTAAACGTCATTAATGATCATGAAATCTGGAAATGCAACCATTACTCCAGCTGCTCAGTAACGTAGAGAGTTGTAAACAGCAGAGTAACATAAGAGCAAAGGGGTTGTAGGAAATGCTTGTCTTCATGGGCAAAAAGTATCTAAAATACCATTTACATTTGTAATTACCAACCCTGCATTAAGGTCAGGGTGAAGTAAAAAACGCCACGACAGATTTTTTTTATTTTTTGCATATCGATGTTTTAAATGCTCCCCCATGGGAATATGTAAAAATATTCCTTGACTACCAGATTAGTTTTTGAGCTACAGGCAATCCAACACCACCATTTTTACCATTAAACTCAATGGGAAATGGGAAATAGATGTCTGATTTCGCACATAAACATATTTTTCTCCTAAATTCCACGATGATTTTTTTAAAAAAACTGATATTATCTGCGTGAATTATTTTGGAACAGGTTGCTTGAAAAAAAGTCCTTGACAACCAGGCTCGTTTTCGAGCTATTTAACATCTTTCACGTGTAAGGTCGGGCTTTTCTGGTATTTTCCATGACGTAACGTAATGTCGTGGCGCAAACGGCTTACTAATCGGGGTTTAGATCTACAAAGAATTTGAAACAAATTTGGAACACACTACACATATACTGTAAGTATTTTTGTCGTTTACCTCTCCAAACTTCCCTTGAAAGAAAGCACCAAGAATAACGATTTCGTTCATCCTCCGTGTAAAACTTCTATGGTGGACGGTTCGGGGGATTTATCTTAGATCCTGGATGATCGTGTTATACTCACTTCACAGATTTACCGGACACATCTGCTTTTATAGGCCTAGGTCAGATTTAGATTCATTTCATTGATATTTATAATAGTAAATATGTGACGTGAGTCTGCTTCTATGGACCCCATGATATTTACTTTATTGCCTCCGCGACATTTTGTCGAAAATAACATTTGCGGAAAATGTCCCCATGCCCTAACCCTAGTGGTTGTTGGCTCAAAATGAGCTTCTACAGGCTAGTCTTCTACGGAATAAATCTCAAAATTTTGCGGTGAATATTTTTGAAGCTACAAAATTTTCGACAAAACACATTTTTGACGAAATCATTTTTGATCATTTTATTCAGGCCTGGTTTCCACGGACAATGTTTCTTTGACGAAGATTATATGTCATAGAAACTTTGGCAATGAGTGAGTTCACGCACAGCAAAGATTTCTTATATTACTGAGCTCGTTCCACAGATATTTGACAATGAAACTTCGCGACAGAATTGATTTTACACGAGGATATAAAATTTATCTGCGACAAACCTACTTTGTCTTAGAAAAATTGTCCGTGGAAACCAGGGCCCAGAATTACAATGCTCCCTTAAAGTTAAGGAAGACCTTAGTTAAGGTGGCAAACTTCAGCATCCAAAAGCATGCATCTAAAACATACTAAAATCATATGTTTTTGTTTTATTATGTAAAGGACATTTTATTTTACACACCTGTATATTTTTGTAAAATCAGTTATTGATTTTAACGGTAAAATATTGAGTCAAAATTTGTCACCTTAACTAAGGTGGGCCTTAACTTTAAGGAAGCATTGTAATTCTGGGCCCAGGCCTGCGCCCAAACTTGAACAAAGTTATTGGCCTAAGGCCCATGTCAACCGAAGATCGTGAACTAGCCAAACATTTCTCGCTAGGCCGCGTTCCCATGGACACTTTTTCTCTGGCAAAGTAGGTTTGTCGCGGAAAATAAGCTCGTGTAAACTCAATTCTGTGGCGAAGTTTCTTTGTCAAATATCTGTGACAAAGTTGAGCGAGCTAAGTAGTATAAGTAATCTATGCTGTTTGTGAACACAATCTCATTGCCAAAGTTTCTGAGACAAAGAATCTTCGTCAAAGAAACATTGTCCGTGGAGACGCGGCCTTATTGTTCGATTTTGACCGCAGGCGCGTCAAAAGATTGACGAGCACGTGAAAGGATATTCAGATTGTAACAGTACACATACTTGCTGTGTGTGCAACTAAGTATAACAAAAATCTTGCAGCATTTCTTCCTGATTTACCTTTCACGTGCTTCTTCATGCACTCGCTAGTGGTCAACTCTAGCAATACCTTATTTTGTCTGCACACGAGTGCTAGACTTCATTAATTTCACGTCTGTGAGAGAGAAGGACTGGTGAGAAATATGCGGTCATTTTGGCGTTTCACCAATAAACTAATCCAAACCCGGTAGCACATTTATTCGTCGGTCTGTTGCGAGCTCGTTTACTGTATGGAAAACTCATTGCCTGATCACGCTTGGAATCGACCCCCTCCCCACCAATATGAAGATCTGAGAGTTTGTCAGCAATTTTTGTTCTTTCTGAAAAGTAACTGGATTTTACTGATAGGCTTCTTTTTTTATAAATCATATATGTATTAGTCCAATCCGGCAACCAAAGTCTCGTCCTTTTAAAGCATGCTACAGTCAGTGGTATTCACAATAACAGACAGACAATTAGGATACATAATTTACATATTTTATTATGTGCTAGAACTTATTTTATATTCTAGTAAAAACGGCGCAACGTTAACGTCTCAACTCTTGTTGCAACGTCGCTCGTGACGCTGCATAACAACCATTACTTCACCCTGACCTTAAGTACATGTACCTGTATATAGCCAGTCACTGACAACTGATGCTGAAGAAAATAATTTTTATTTTTTGTTTCATTCTAGGATAAGACCATCTGGTATACAGTCCAATACGACAGTGGTTACAGTAAAACTGCCGATATTGAATGACAAGTTTGAGTTAAAGGGAGGTAACCACACAGGGATCTTTGTCTCAAAAGTCCACAACAAGACCTGTAATATTGTGGCTGGAGATCAAATAAAGGAGGTATTGTTATGTCAATAAACATTTGAGCCGCTACATGGGAAAACCAACAATCTGTATTGGCGAAAACAAAGACACAGATCAGCTTCACGGTAACCGAAGCTGATTAGCATCTTTGTTTTCGCTATACGGATAGTACAATTCCTCTTCTTCTTACATCCAAAATTTCAAGCTTCTAGCTCTTTTCTGTGACTGTACAGCTCGGTTTGTGTCAGACCTGTTCGGACACCACATTGTTGGTTTTCCCACGAGGCGGCTCATTTATTGAGATGACAGGGAGCTTTCTGGCCTATGCTCAGAGGTAATATCAAATTGGGGAGCAGGAATGTTTAGTTGAAGGGCCAGGTGTTCTAAAGATACAGCCATTATGTTGTGTCCTTCAGCAGCACCAGCTGTTCTCCGTTGGCTGTGTCTCCCTGCTGTATCGCTCAAGCTGTTAATACACTATAGCGATTCAGTGATCATAGACAACAAATAAAAACAAAATAAATAAATAAAATATAAAGGTTTGATCCTTTAGAAGCAATAAAACTTTCAAAGAGAGATATACACTTCAACCTCATTATAACGCAGTTCATTATAATGCGGTTTTCAATATAACACGGCCATGTCATGGCTCCCAAATTGATTATTTTACTATATGTCTAGATCTATAGAAAGTAACCTCATTATAACGCGGTTCACTTATAACACAGTCTGTTTCTATGGACCCCAAAGATAGCATTATAATGAGGTTGGCCTGTATAGTATGGACTATATTGCGCAATTTTGGGTAATTAACCCTCATCAGTAGCCCTTTTTAAACCGGCAATGAAAGCCCGACTATTATACTGCAATTTCGAAAATTTACACGAGAAGTCTAAATCAAAGACACATTCGTAAATGGTGCCAAGCTTAGAGGTGAATGTTTTGAACACTCTGAATATCGTTACCGATCTCAAAGGACCTAAATAAAAAAGCTTCATTTTTGGAAAATCCTGTAACTCATGGTGATGATCTTTGGCTGTGATGTACAGTATTGTCACACCTGCTCATGCACCTTGAGAAGCCTTTGTGGCACAGTGGTGAAGTCACTCACCTTCTACCATAGGAGTTGCAGGTTCAATCCTGGGCTTCCCAAGTCTGTAAGATGAGACTTTAAACTGGTCTTGTCTTTATATGACCTGAGCTGTTGGTGGGACATTAAACCCAAATCAACCAAACAAATACCTTGATGCACCTGGTTATTATTATTATATTTTCAGGTGATTTTCATCCCCAATGATGTGGCTGAGCCAGTGGTGACCTCTCTACAAGGTTGTACTATAGAAGAGGCACATAGACTACTCGGGGAGGAGTTTATAAGAAGAAGAAAAGAAAAAGAAGTGAAACTGAGGCTGAGGAAATCTCAACAAGGTATGGGCCTTTGCGGAAGAAAAACATCTATTTGGTGTTTCTGACCAGGTCTGACACAAACACAGAAAAGAGCTAGAAGCTTGAAAAACTGCCTACTGGATATAAGTAGAAGAGGCATTGTACTATCCCTGTAGCAAAAACAAAGGTGCTGATCTGCTGTGCAGTTACTGAACAGCTAATCTGCGCCTTTGGTTTCGCAAATGCAGATTGTTGTTTTTCTGATTCATTGACTTGTATTGTATAAGGCCAAATCATAGATCATCATAGATTGATAAAAGTATACAAACTGTGCAACCTCTGGCATCAGAGTTATCATTGTCTTCAATGATTGTAGCTCAGTTTGCAGCAACTTTTTCAAGACTGAGATGCATGGTGAAACATGTTTCTATACTGACCGACAAAAGAAACCCGACACTTACTTTAGGGGGTAAAAATCCTTAAAAAATAATGACCCCTACCTTTAATCTTACTTAATTACTGATAGTCGTTTGATTGAAAAAATCAAATGTTTGCATGAAATGGTAGAAAAATGATTTGTCTTAAATGTGGTATAAACCACATTTCCATTGTGCACTAGTTTTACGGATTTTTACCCCCCAAAGTAAGTGTCGGGCTTCTTTTGTCGGTCAGTATATGATAATTTATCTAAACAGCTTTTGGTATTATAAAAACCCTCTCAATTGTATGTTGATGCAAATTAAAAGATCTGGTCCTGAGGTTATAAAACTATTTCCATGCTCAATTCAGACTGCTCATAAATGCCGAAATAGCCAAACTAAATTGAAATTTCATGTTTAGATCATCAAAGCCTCTAATTTATCCTGCTTATAAATGAGCCTCGACGCGAGAAAATCGGTCTTCGGGGTTTCCGACCAGGTCTGACACAAACCGAGCTGTACAAGCACAGAAGATGACTATAGACTGGAAATTTTGGATTTAGAAAGTAGAGGAATTGTACTATCCGTGTAGCGAAAACAAAGGCGCTGATCAGCTTCGCAGTTACTGCGAAGCTGATCTGCGCCTTTGTTTTCGCATAGGCAAAAACCCGGTTTTCTCACGACGCGGCTCAAATGTTAAAATGTCAACATTCTCTACTGTTGGCATTTTAACAGTTATGAGCAGGATACATTTTAGTCTCAGCTGAGTTGAGCATGTAAAAAGTTTTATAACCTCGATGCCTGTTCTGTTCAACTGGAATAATATAATAATCTGAGACTATGGTATGTTTACAGAGTATGACCTGGTTAACAAATGGCTGGTAGAGAATGGTGGAACAGGAGACTACTTCTATATCAGGTAAAACCAGAATTTCAACTATGATTTCTCTCTTCAATAAACTCATTTTCTATGTGCTGTTCAGCTTTTAAGTCTGTATTGATGAAAACTGACATCATTAGCTCACCTGAGCCGAAGGCTCACAAGGTGAGCTTATAGTATGGTAGTCGAGCAGGCGTCCGTGGGTGCGTCCATCCGTCCGTTCACACTTTCAAACTTGAATATCTCTAAGACAACAAGGTCAATTGCAGTCAACTTTTATCTGAAGCATCATTGAGGAAGGGGAAAGGTTGCAGTAGGTTTTGGGCCAGGTCAGATCAGAACTCTGGTTTCCATGGCAACAGATAGCTCCCATTGAGTTATAATAGGGAAAATGTTGTTGCCACTCTAGCAACTTCGTTTTTGATTGGATCTTCTTCATTCTTGCAGGTAGCAAGGACAACCATAACATCTCGGATGAGTTCGAATTTCGGCCAGATTCGACCTCAGATTGCGGAGTTAGCTGCCCTTGAGCGTCTGGAAAAATCCCCATAGACTTATAATGGGAAAAATGTTATGACCACTCTAGCGCCTTTATTTTTCATTGGATCTTCTTCATTCTTGCAGGTAACAAGGACAACCATAATATCTTGGATGGGTGCGAATTTCACCCAGATCCGATTTCTGACTGTGTAGTTAGCTGCCCTTGAGTGTTTGAAAAATCATTATTTTGTGTTGTGGCCACTCTAGCGCCTTCAATTTTAATCGTATCGTCTTAATACTTGAAAGTAACAAGGATAGCCATAACATCTCAGATGAGTTCGAATTTCAGCTAGATTCAACCCTTGACTGCAGAGTTATCTGCCCATGACTATGTGAAAAATTAATATTTAGTGTTGTGGCCACTCTAGCACCTTTATTTTTATTCGGATCTTCTTTATTCTTGGAAGTAACAAGGACATTCGTAACATCTCGGATGAGTACGAATTTCGACCAGATCCGACCTCTGACAGCGGAGTTATCTGCCCTTGAGTGTTTGAAAAAAATCAATATTTTGTGTTGTGGCCACTCTAGCATCTTTGTTTTTCAGTGGATCTTCTTCATTCTTGCAGGTAACAAGGATAACTACAATATCTCGCATTAGTTCGAATTTGACCTCTGATTGCAGAGTTGGCTGCCCTTTATTGTTTGAAAAATTAATATTTTGTATTGTGACCACTCTAGCGCCTTCAATTCTGATCGGATCTTCTTCATTCTTGGAAGAAACAAGGATAACCATAACATCTTGGATGAGTTCGAATTAGAGCCAGATTCGACCGTGGACTGCGGAGTTAGCTGCCCTTGAATGTTTGAAAAATCAATATTTAGTGTTGTGGCCACTCCAGCATCTTCAATTTTGACCAGATTTTCAAATAAAAAAAAAAAAAAAAAAAAAAAACACTTTGTCCAGTGACTGTACTTGTTGACTCTCAGGTGAGCGATCGTTGCCCTTGGGCTACTTGTTTCACTTTGTTGCGATACAGCCATACAAAGTAGTTATGTGATGTCTATATAACCAATGTTTTCTAATATGTTATACTGTGCAAGGTAGCATAAGAGATAAAAGAATTTCTCACCAAAGATAATAGGTAAAATCTGCTATACCATATGATGTGTATGAATTGAAACCCCTCTTTTCGTAAATACAGACTATCATGACTACAAAGCTTAGTATATGTCGGTAATGGTCAGAATGAAGCAAGTTTTGTCATGACTACAATATAGGGGAGCTCTGCGTCTTGTAGCTAGACGCATTGACTCGAAAGAGTATTGGTTAATACCCAGGAAGCGTTGGCTTTGTCCCACCATGACTGAATATATGTTAACTGGGACATTAAACCTCAGTGCAAACAAACAAAACCTTCAGTATATTTATGTAGGTGTAACTATGACAAGTCAGCCCTACAGCAGACCGGGGAGGAGACAACCTTGAAGCCTGGGGAGATATTCCTGGTGCGGGACACCTGCAACGACCAGAGACTGTGGGCTGGGCACAGGGTCAATGAACTGACAGGGGATATAGACCCACAGCTACTCAAGATCCTCAACAAAAGCTGGTAGGGTCACAATAACTGAGAAAAAATGTGTTTAGGGCTACTTAACAATTACAAAAAATTGCCTAGGCAATATACCGGTATATTTTTTTAAGCTGTAAAAATTGAAAATTTCATCAGATAAAATTGATATTTATAATATCTTTGCTCAAAACATTGATTGTGGGTTCACGTAAGAACCGCCTGGGCAATGCGGTTCTAGCAAATACCCATAATCTATGTTTTGTATTTTCCTGGTGCACTCTGATTAAAAACTTATCTTAAAAATCATATTTTACGGTAAAGTAAGCAAATGAGCCTCGTCACGAGAAAACTGGATTTTTGCCAGTGCAAAAAAAAGGTGCAGATCAGCTTTGCAGTAACTGCGAAGCTGATCAGCCCCTTTGTTTTCGTTACACCAATAGTTCAATTTCTCTTCTTCTCAAATCCGAAATTTCAAGCTTCAAGCCTGCCTCTGTGACTGTACAGGTCGATTTGTGTCAGACCTGTTCGGAAACCCCCCGAAGACAAGTTTTCTGGTGTTGCGGCTCAAATTGCTTTAAACACTATTCAGCTCCCTGTCTGTGCTGCAGAGATTGTGTAATTTTTCAAGCTTAACATCCAAAAAGTCCCATGCTTGAAATTTCAATTATTGAATTTAGAGATGACCTTAGCTGTTGAGTGGGGCGTATTTAAAAGGAACACCACAACCATCAGAATTATTCCTACACAAGTTTGGAGTAGCAAGGGGCTTAATTCTTTGCTCAGTAATTTTGCATGTACCTGCTGGAATTCAAGCATGCATTGGAAAGATTTCCTGGCGGTGCTGGGCTTGTGTACAGGCTGTTTGTCAGAAATTTATTCTTTATGATAGTCATATAGATTGGCCATTAGATGGAAAGAGTCAATAGCTCACTATTCCCCTTCTCCTATAGATCACATTAATACAAGTGGCTGTTGAATACTCATTACGAAAACTTGCCCATGCAATATATGGAGATTTTTTCTTCCGTAAAAAAAAAAAATTTTGTTGGAAAAAATTAGATTGTTTTAACATTTTTGCTCAAAACATTGATTGTGGGTGCAGGTAAGGACCGCCTCGCCTTTTGGACTAAAAATAAGAAACAATAGGTATACCCCTGCGCAAATCCCAGTTTTACTATATAAAAGTGGTGTTTAAGGGGATACATTTCACAGACATGTTATCCTGATGAATGTTTCCTATACCCTACAGCATGAAGAGAAAACTTGCTAAATTATGTCGAGGTATTTCACATGATGAAGAGGGAGAGACACGACACAATTATGCCTTTAAGGTTCGGGGTACGTACAGGGATGTGGTTGCTAACTATTATAGCAGCGTATCGAGAAAACCGGATTTTTGCCTATGGGAAAACAAAGGCACAAATCAGCTGTGCAATAACAGTGCCTTTGTTTTCGCTGCTGCTGTAGTACAATTCCTCCTCTTCCTAAATTCGAAATTTCCAAGCTTTTAACTATTTTCTGTAGCTGCACTGGCCAGTTTCTGTCAGACCTACGGTAATTGGAAATCCCAAAGACCTGTTTTCTCATATCGTGACTATATTGGTTGTTTTGTGATAGTCAAACTATAATTTTCATCAAGCTTCTATCAAAAACAACATAAATGTAATTTGTGGGTCTTCATTAGTAGTATGCCAGGCAGATGAGTACCCACAACTTACATTCTCATGTAGAAATAGGTAAAATTATTACCTGATTATCACAAAATATGAGCCCCTCGTGGGAAAACCAACAATGTGGTTTCCGAACAGGTCTAACACAAATCAGGCTGTACAGTCACAGTAACAGGCTACAAGTTTGAAATTTCGGATTTAAGAAGAAGAGGAAGTGTAGCGAAAAAAAGATGCTGATCAGCCTCAAGGTTACGGCGAAGCTGATCTGCGTCTTTGTTTTCGCATATGCAAATTGTAGGTTTTCTCAGGAGGTGGCTCAATTATGTCCATTTATTGAGTTACAAGTAGTTTTAAATTCTCATATATACACTATTATGTAGGTACATTCCTACAAAGTCAATACGAGAACCTAATATGAAAGAAAGGCGACAAGGAGCATTTAAGTGTAAAGGTGAGATAAATACTTTGGGTAAGTCGTTTGTCTCCCTTTCTGCTTCCACCCTACTGTAGTGAAAGCTGAGCTTATGAAAGTTTTTTGTCATTATTGCCCTTCCAATCACATCTTCAATAGAGCCGCATCGTGAGAAAACCGTATTTTTGCCTAGGCGAAAACAAAGGCGCAGATCAGCTTCGCGGTAACCGCGAAGCTGATCAGCGCCTTTGTTTTCGCTACTCGGATAGTACAATTCCTCTTCTACTCAAATCCGAAATTTCAAGCTTCTAGCTCTTTTCTGAGCTTGTACAGGCCGGTTTGTGTCGGACCTGGTCGGAAACCCCGAAGACCGGTTTTCTCGCATCGAGGCTCAATAGTGATCTTTCCTGGGTGCACTAATGGAAAAAAAATTCAATATGCTTTTTGATTTTGAACTTTGTTCAGGCTTTAACTCTTTCTAGAAACCAATAAATGCCTTTGTTTTTGTTGTAAAAGCCTACATGTAAACACACCACAGGTACAACTTCAATGGTTTTTCCAATTTTCTGTATTTAGAAATAATAAATATAACCAGAAAAATATGTTTTTTTTTGTGTAGGCGCATTCGACAAGTTCGGCGATTCCTTACGGAATCGACCGGATATTTCCGGGCACAGTCCGGCACTCCGAAGTGATTTTTGTGGGGTGGGTGGAATAGTTTGTCTTTTTGTTATTCACTGACTTTTATGGGCGCATTTCATGTATCCATTGTCAAATGTTATATGATTTGCAAATAAAGTTGAGTTGAGTTGAGTTGAGTTGAGTTGTGTGTTTTTTTTTTATTCAAATAATGGTAGTAACTGTTTTCTTCACAGTGACTTTCAAATGAAATAACAGCATCAATATCATGTTTTAGAATCAATGTACACACATTTTCATCCTGCTGCATTTTTGCATACCACATAAATAGAATCCATCATGGGTGGTCAGTGAAGATAGGAAAATCTCAACCCGAGAGTCCATCCGTTCCAGTCCCACTGGAACAATGGACCCAAGGGTTGAGATTTTCCTTTCTCCACTGAAAACCACTGATGGATACTTTTTTTTACATACCCCGATTAGGCCTAAATTCATTTTACCGGTAAAGTAACCTAGAAAAGTGCTTTAACTCTGATGACGTAATAAACGTTTATTACGGATATGACGTCAAATGTAAATAAATCGTCAAAGTCAAAAGAGATGCAGTTTTAATTTGTTTTTCGTTGAAAACAAGCGTGAATCAAGATTATACCCAAGGAATTTACACCAATTTAGTCTAGTTTTGTTGAACATTATTGCTGCAAGAGCAGCTGCTTTGGGCTAGAAACGATCAAATTTAGTTGCGTGCTTTTCTTATCTTGGATGAGCAACCAAGCCAGCAGTGTAAGATCGATTTATCTACCACCACTAAAATACCGGAACTTTTCTATCTTTATGATAGAAGTATGTAAGAAAACTTTATCCTCCACAGGACAATGATGCATCAATCTGCATAGCACATGATCTGATGACGTAATTGTTTATGTCTCTGATGGTATTGTTTCTTTGCAACTTTGCATTAGTCAAGATGTTTACACGTCAATACAAATCCATTCTTCTGACTTTGTTAAAGTTTCTTCAGGGGAACGTTACCCCTGACTAAATGTAGATAGCACCTTCTGATCAAAGTCCCTGGTGTGATATTGTCAGTTTGACGTTTCACCAGTAAACTATTCTGATTCTGATTCTGAGGTCTGGTATTTTCTATGCTTCCCTTATTGAGGAACAAGATTAGTCAAAGCAAATAAACCTTATTGTATTCTGTTCTGATTGTTTGCCTATACCAGTAGTTTGTGTTATGTACCTAGCTTACTGTCCCTTTCAACTGGGTGTGATGCTTATTCCTACCTTATATGTTGTAGTAAATGTTTAGAGACATAAATAGCTAGGTTTACCTTCTTATCTCTGAAAGGAACTATGAAATAAAACTTCTATAAAACGAGAATTACTTTCTCACAGCATTAAAACTATGTTCACTGTACTTTCCAAAGCTTTCCACCAGTAGGTAACAGAGATTAATTGCCTCTTGGATATGGTGTTATCTTTCTAAAATTGGAGCAAAAACCAATTTAAATGTTTTTCAACCTTTCCAAACAGTTAGGGAGCATAAGTGAATGAAAGAAACATCACTTGGTATTTGTACATTGGGAGGATCAGTCACTTGCTATATTACAATAGACAATTGGTCACTTGTTTCACCACCAAAGAAAAATGACTGTACAAAACAGCTGTGTAATGCTTGTTATGTTTTTCCTACTTTTCACACCCTCATGGGCTGTCGTGAATTGAATCTGCCCTCCAACATTCCATGCGCGGATCCAGAGGGGGGGACCAGGGGTCCGGACCCCCCCCCCCCCCTGGAATTTGAAAAATTTACCTAAAAAAAGGTAATTTCGGGATTTTTTCGGGGGTTGAACCCCCCTCGTCTGTGACCAAAAATAACCATTTTCGTTGGACCCCCTCTCATGAAAATTTCTGGATCCATGCATGAATTCCTTGATAACCACAACCATTCACAGTAAAGTAAAATTATTTCTTGATTACCACATTTTGATAAGAGCTAATGAACATTAGTCGGTTTCAGTGAAAGCTGCCAGTGAAATAGCAAATCCCTGCAGTCAAAATAACCTTAACATAGGTAACTTACCTAAATACCAATTCAAATGAGTCTGTTTACTTCAGTGTGTATGCAAGAGAAAGCTTTTTTGGGTGCAAACAAATGAGCTGCCACATGGGAAAACCAACAATCTGCATATGCGAAACAAAGACGCAGATCGTCTTCGCAGTAACTGCGAAGCTGATCAGCGCCTTTGTTTTGCTACATGGATAGTGCAATTCCTTTTCTACTTATATCAAAAGTCAAGGATGAGACTCAGATGATCAGAAAACGAGCCTGAAATTTCCTTGTTGAGGCCTCAAAACCAGCATTGATTATTTTTCTCACCCATAACTTAAACCATTTTGACTCTGAATGGCTTCAAGTGCTGTTCAGGCAGCCATTTTGTTTTTAATATGCAAATTAACCTGTGAAAAACAAATCTATTATTTTATGCACTAACCTTACAAAAAAGTTTAATCAGCATTTTGTTTTGGCATAAATTCTCAGCAAAATTAAATTTTTAGATTTTTATCAAATCAGCAGACTACAATTACTCCTAATCTGTGATACCGAAATAATTCAATCACTCCTGTAATCTTCCTGAAATTAACACCCAGAAGTTTATTTTTGTCACTGATAGTTGACACCCAGCTTATCACTTCCTAATAAAGATGCACATTTCTGTTTAGCCAAATACAGAAATGATTGGCATTTTGAGACAGCTAAAATCTACTTATACTGAGACAGAAAAATCTAAGACTGGCACGAAATGGGATATGCTTGTCTGATGGTGAGAAAGTACATGTACAATTCCTTATTTTGTTCAGTATGAAATTTAAGATCAAAATCCTGAGACTTTTAGACCTTTAAGCCAAGACAAGGTTAAATTTACCTTATTTCTCTAATTGCAGGACAAGTTTATGAAAGAGTTCTACCAATGAAAGGTAATGTACCATATTAGTGATATCATCCAGACTCAGAATAGGATCATTTTCAGATGTACAGAATCAGTTTTCACATTCTGTCCTTTGAAATTGCCGATTAATAATACTTTGAAATTGGAAAAAAAAATAAATGCTTTGAAATTGCCAAAAACCTATACTTGTATGGAATTTCCATTATACTTAATTGTGTGACAGTTTATACATAATCTTAGTTTTCATATCAACTGTTTCAGATATTTTTTGATTACATTGCTTTGCAAAACATGAATTTGCAGTCCAGATAGTACCATCCTGCTTCTTGCTCTATACTGTATTTTCCCATATTCAGCCTCGGTGAAGTTGCCTGTTATATTGTTTGGTCCCGATGTTCTGGTAGAGGCAACTATGAATCTCATATCTAACAAACTCGGCCAGCAGTTCACTGTCAATTGGCCAGGAGAGACCAGAGATCCAGAGTGCTTCGAACTCTACAGACAGGTACTACGCTCATTAATTTGGTATTTTTCCTACTTGTGAGGAAAGCTTGTGTCCTCTTAGGTATGAATCTGAAAAAACTTGATGCCCCAAGCTACTAAACACTGGAGGGAAATTACAGTCCTGTCATCTGATTTAAATTTAGCAATTGACTAGATCAAGTTGAGATAGTTAAAAAAATTGTATTGTTCATATCATTTTCTAGGAATTGATACCCAAGTGATTTTATGTGTGTGTGTGTGTGTTTGATTTGTTTTTTGTTGTTTTTTTCCAAAATAAACTACATTAAACAGTACATACCTAGATCAGACCAATTTTAGAAGAGCACCAGTAGTATGGTACCCATCTGCACTGTTTCCCTTAAAAAAGTGTACCTTTTGACAAATTTCTAATTGGGAGACCTGTTGAATGGAAGGTTAAATTTTGTGGGGTTGAAAAGGTCAAGCTCTTTTATAATAAGCACTTTAATAGATCTTTTTTTTATATATAATATTCATTCTTTTACTTCAGGAATTCCACAGTGTATGGAAAGGGGGACTAGAAAAGATTTCATCCACACAAAAACATATCCAGAAAATCATCTTCCTTCTCAAAGTTACAGCAGAGGACAGTGATTCACTGAGGTAATGATGTTAGCATTCTGGGCCCAGTTATTCAAAACTTTGTTAGCTTAACCTCATCATTAAGAACTCAACTTGTTAAGTAAATGCCTTGTACATAAGCAATACACTGTTATTTTTTTTTGAAAAAAAATGTGAGAATCCTTTGCAATGCAAAGGGTTCTCACATTTTTTTTTCAACAAAACTGCTAAGGATTCTCACATTTGTTTCAACAAACTGCTATGGATTCTCACATTTTTTCTACAAAAAATAACAGTGTATTTGTAATATTGCCTTTTGAAATTTTAACAAATTGTTAACTAATGGCATTGTTGTCTACGCGCCAGCGCGTAGACTACTCTAAAGTTTGAGATTGACCTACTTTTAATTAAATTACAAGACAACTCGTACACCTCTCTACAACTGCAACTGCACGTTTGAGTCTAGTGGCTTGACTATCGTGTTAGTAGGATTCAGGGTCGTTTCGCCAAGGACCGTGTAAACACCCAAAACACTCAGGCAAACCTCCCTTTGGCTGGTAACATTTGTACCAATGGTGCAGTAGGTATCAAAAATGGGGCAAATTGTTAAATTCGTGGAACTGGTGCATGACTGCATTCTATCTAAGCAACAACGGAATGAAATGAACCGACGGTATTGTGACGCTATATGGTCAGGCCTGAAAGCTTTGAACGCACCCCACCTGCCGTGTAGCCAATTACATTCTATCCAAGCCACAACGGAATGAAATGAACGGACAGTACTGTGGCGGTCGATTGTCAGGTATGAATGCTTTGACCGCGCAGCGTTTTATTTCTGTTCAGTCACATGAACCACGATGAAATGGGAGTACGGTCAGATTCTTTGACATTCAAGTTTATATATGCGAAGCGTAGACCAAGCTTTTTGTAAAAGCTTATACTTGTTAATACTTTGTTTCAACTGCCAATAATCTGTAAGTAAGGGAGAAAAACAATGTTTGATTTCATGAATGTAAAATCTCAGTTATCTGATGGTGTTGATATATAACTCTATTTCAAGGCAAGTATGTTTTAAATCAGGATGTGACCTTTTCTTTTTAATTAAATTTCAGGAGTATATTTGGTGGCAGTTTTTCAATGACAATCAACCGTGATACAGAGGAACAGTGTAAAAGCCTGGAGAAGGTGTTGAAACAAGGTGGTTTCCATATTGGTTAGTAAATGAGCCTCGACGCGAGAAAACCGGTCTTCGGGGTTTCCGACCAGGTCCGACACAAACCGGCCTGTACAAGCTCAGAAAAGAGCTAGAAGCTTGAAATTTCGGATTTAAGTAGAAGAGGAATTGTACTATCCGAGTAGCGAAAACAAAGGCGCTGATCAGCTTCGCGGTTACCGCGAAGCTGATCTGCGCCTTTGTTTTCGCATAGGCAAAAATCCGGTTTTCTCACGATGCGGCTCAAATACATCCTAAGATGTCATCCATTGAGATGTTCCTCAC
This sequence comes from Rugalucina vietnamica, assembly GCA_964017185.1. Lineage (NCBI taxonomy): Eukaryota > Metazoa > Mollusca > Bivalvia > Lucinida > Lucinidae > Rugalucina > Rugalucina vietnamica. Next base: position 4,691,490 of record OZ024871.1, on the reverse strand, counting down.
GCAGTATGCAAAGGAACTATAAGTTTTCTGCACCTTTCTCTTGGCTTATAGTCCCTTGTTGCCAAAATTAATGTTCATTTAGGCCAATATTTGAGATAAAGTTTTGAGTTCTGAACAAACATACGTGGGTGATCCAAGAAGTAATGCGAACACAACTATATTTTAGTAACCAATGCAGGTACATTAAAATAATTTGGCATGTTAACATGTGTATATATGTGCAGTAATTCGGTGTAATATCATGAAGTTCGGATGACGAGTTGAGATTTAAGGATTATTTGATTTGTCCACCTGAAGTCTTTTTTGAGTTCTGAACAAACATAGATATACTCTAATAGAGGATTATTAGCTTCCCATACTTTGGGTTGGAGCCACATAAAATTGATTTAGTTTTCAAGTAATTTCTCTATTGACCGCTTCATTGCGGTAAAGAAATTACTGTAGGTTCAGAAGTGAAAAGGAGCTGGACCATCAGGTATCGTTGCTGAGATGCTGAAGCCCCTTGGTGAAGCTGGCGTAGCTGAGGTGCGTGATCTTATAGAGGACATCATCTCAGAGGGTTGCATCCCGATTGACTGGCAGGAGAGTTACATTGTCAATTTGTACAAGGGCAAAGGAGATGCTCTGAACAGGGGTAACTACAGGGGTTTGATGCTGATTGAACAGACAATGAAAGTACTGGAGCGTGTAGTAGAAGGACTCATCCGGCAAATAGTTGAGATTGATGAGATGCGGTGTGGCTTTATGTCAGGTCGTGGCACTACAAATGCGATTTTCATTGTCGGTCAACTACAAGAGAAGCACTTAGCTTCTAACAAGCTGCTCTACATGGCCTTCGTTGATCTGGAGAAAGCATTCGATCGGGTCCCACGGGATGTCATCTGGTGGGCAATGCGAAAACTAGGAATCGACGAGTGGCTAGTGCGCCTTGTCCAGTCCATGTATAAAGACGTGAGAAGTAGGGTAAGAGTTGGCAGTGGATACAGTGAGGAGTTTGGTGTCAAGGTAGGTGTTCTCAGGGATCTGTCCTAAGTCCGCTACTCTTCATCATTGTGCTAGAGGCTTTATCCAGAGAGTTCCAAACAGGCTGCCCTTGGGAGCTGTTGTATGCAGATGACTTGATGATTAGTGCTGAGTCCATGGAGGAACTACTGGTCAAGCTGAAGACATAGAAAGCAGAGACGGAGAGGAAAGACCTTCAAGTGAACATGGGGAAGACAGAGATCATGGTCTCTGGCCCCAATCTGGACCTTCTGAAAAAATCTGGAAAGGATCCCTGTGGCGTCTGTCAGACAGGTGTAGGAAGAAATGCTATCTTCTGTGGTGGCTGCTTGTCCTGGATCCACAAGAAATGCAGTGGAATCAAAGGCCCCTTACGCCCTGATCCTGATTTCAGATGTGCTCGCTGTCTGGGAAAGGCACGTCCAATAGATGGAAGACTTGTGAAGGAGGTTCAGGTTGATGATGAAACAGTTGAGGCTGTTCCAGGGTTCTGTTATCTAGGAGACGTGCTTTCTGCTGGTGGTGGTTGTGAACTGGCTGCAGTTACGCGTTGCACATCCGCTTGGGGCAAGTTCCGACAGCTACTCCCCCTCCTAAACCAAACGCAATCTGCCACTTTTGACTAGAGGTTGAGAGTATTCAACTTGCGAGAGAAGTGTAATGCTGCATGCTGCAGAAACATGGGCCATGACTGTGGCTACACTTAACCGCCTAGGGCGCAATGACCGTGCGATGATCCGCTGGATCTGTAATGTCAAGATGAATGATGAAGTAAGCTCAGACTCCCTTCTCTCAAAGCTTGGACTCCAGGATATAGATGTGGTCCTTCGCTCCAGCAGAATGAGATGGTATGGACACGTAGAGCGCAGCAAAGGCTGGATTGCTCAAGTATGCAAGCTAAACATAGTTGCACAGAAAAGATCTGGCAAGCCAAGGAAATCATGGGATGAAGTGTTGTTAGACGACAGAAAAAAGCTAGGAAATGATCCTCAGAATCGCTCAGAGTGGAGAGGTCGTCTAAGAAGGAGACTTGTCAAACAAGTCCAACCCTCAGTAGAGGACAACAGACTATAAAACGGATATAATGATGATGATGAGGGGTAAAATTACCGTAGGGGATAAATTCATTTTACTAGGCCCAAACCCAAAATAACAGAAGTACTAAAGTTTCTAGTTCCTCTCAGTATGAAATACTTCTGTGATATGTAGTGATTTACATTTTCCTTTACTTGTTAAACCCACTTTGAAAAATGTGGGGTATTATGTTATACCCTCCGCAAAAATTTGAGCCACCTCGTGGAAAAACCAACAATGTGGTTTCCGACCAGGTCCAACACAAACCGGACTGCACAGTGACAGAAGCAGGCTAGAAGCTTGAAATTTCGGATTTAAGTAGAAGAGAAATTGTACTATCCGAGTAGCGAAAACAAAGGTGCTGATCAGCTTCGCGGTTACCGCGAAGCTGATCTGCGTCTTTGTTTTCGCATAAGCAGATTGTTGGTTTTCCCATGAGGCGGCTCATTTACTGATTTTCTTCAAACTTAGTATAGGAGTACATTTCTGGAAGGAGTGGTTTGGGATTGTAGATGGGTAAAATTCATAAAATAAGTACAGAGTTAAAGCCCTTGATTTATGTGAAACTTTTGTTTTTGGCCTCTATCTTGATCATTTATTTACCAATTTTCTTCAAACTTTGTGTGGAAGTTTATATTAGGGGTGGTTTGGGATTGCAGATGGGTAAATTATATCAAATAAGTACAGAGTTATGGCCCTTGGTTTTACCTGAATTTTGAAACACACTTTCTAAAGAATGTTGTAAAGATATTCTGTGCATTTGTTCTAAATTAATTTTTTATGGCGGGGAATCATGCATGCCCGCAGCTATTTTATTTTGTCTTGTCTAAATGTTTTCTTTATCCCATACAAGTCTGTGGATTTAATTTATACCATTCAGCACAAAAACTCTCAAATCACTGTATGTCTGGGCCAATCAGAGACCCCCATAAGAGATAATAGAATTGCATTTTAACCGTTTAGATACAAGCTTTTTATAGAGTTTTATGTATTTTTTTTTCCTAAAAAAGTTATATAATCCAAGATAGGAGGCTTTGACTCCCGAAGGATGATATGCATTCATGTAATGCCTCCGTCATCATCAGGGAGACTCCAGGAAATGAGCGATAAATTGATCTAAAATTTTACTGAAATATAACACTTTTTCAAGAAAATTTCAAAATCTCCCTGAAATGAACCATTAATTTTACTTAAATATAACACTTTTTCAAGAAAATTTCAAAATCTCCCTGAAATGAACCATTAATTTTACTATAGATTCTGTACATTTTTCAAAAACCTCCCTGAAATGAAGGAAACATCTCCCAGATGCCACTTTCACACTCATCACCTGTATGGATATGTACCATATTTATATTCACTAAATAAAAAGTTTTCATACTTTCAGAGGAGCTGTGTTTCTCCAAGATCTGTACCACCGAGACATTCCTGTCCCAGTTCCGCCACTGTGTTCAATCCTCCCAGGACCGGATCCTGTGGCTGAGTCAGGCGGAGATGGACACTAGTGTCGCCGAGAAGTACCTGACGTACCTCGGTCCAGACCTGTCTAAAGTCATGCTCAGTTTACAGCAGGCCCAGTCTATGGACGAGATATTTGGACCTTGAGAATTGGGCATTGCTCACAGAAGATCAGGCCACGAGGTCATGAAACTTTTTCATGCTCAACTCAGCTGAACATAAAATTTCAATAGTTCATAAATACTGAAATAGCTAAAATCAGTTAAAAAGTCTGGCATAAATCCCTTTAAACAGTAATTTATCCTGCTGATAAATGTTAAAATGCCAACAGTTGTTGGCATTTTAACATTTATCAGCAGGATAAATTTTAGTCTCAGTTCAGTTGAACATTAAAAAAGTTTTATAACCTTGGGACCTGTTTAACTTTAGAGGTTTCCCACCAGGTATGGCAAACCTGGCTATACAGCCTTAAAAGAATTGCTGAAGGATGGAAATTTCATACTAAGGTAGTAGATGGATTGTACTGTTTCTATACATTCTACAACAAGGTCAAATTTTGTCACCAGTGCATTAATATGTTACTAACAGTATTTTAGGTGTACAGTTTTTGTGTTACATGTATAGCCATTTCATGCCATTGATGTTTTCATTGCCAAAAGAAAATTTGATATGTTATTAGAAATGCTTTTAATATTTGAGCCGCGACGCGAGAAAACCGGTCTTCGGGGTTTCCGACCAGGTCCGACACAAACCGGCCTGTACAAGCTCAGAAAAGAGCTAGAAGCCTGAAATTTCGGATTTAAGTAGAAGAGGAATTGTACTATCCGAGTAGCGAAAACAAAGGCGCTGATCAGCTTCGCGGTTACCGCGAAGCTGATCTGCGCCTTTGTTTTCGCCTAGGCAAAAATCCGGTTTTCTCACGATGCGGCTCATTTAATATTCATTGTTTCAAGATTAGACTTAATATTGCTCTGCCTTGGTGTAGGTTTTAGCTACTTGGCTTAGTACTACACAACATTCTGACTAAAATTTTCCTATCAGATATTGAGACTTTCATGGCCTCTTATTTCCATTATCACAAGCAAAAATAGAATGAGGGTTTGCTTGTTTAGATGGCAATTCTTCTTTCAAAGCTAAACTTACTAGTATCTGAAATCCAAAAATGTCATGCAACCACACAGACTTTTACAAAAGTGTGCAACGAATTTGCAACCAAATAACTCTTAAGTGGGTCAAATTGTATTTTCTTTCTGAAGACTCGTAGAAGTTATAACTAAGTAATGACATGATACAGTCCTTCGGATCGGGACATTAACTGGACGCCCCCTGTGCAGGTTAAAGATCCCTACACAGGTTCTATCCTCATACATGTAGGCTCATCCTGCAAACACACCGGAGTGTATAATGTACACCTCTCAAGAATAATCAGAAATTGATTGATGGGAGTAACAAGAAAACAAAACAAACCGTTCTTCACATTTAAAGAAAAACTTGAGTTTCAGTTTCTCTTCCTAGAATCTATGTTCAAACTAAAGTCTTCTATTAGGAGATTATCTGTAAAGTTGCTTCATATTCCCCGATTTTGAATTTCTGACCTCAGTGGCAAGTGAGAATTCTCACCTTTGTGTTTTCATTCGTTTGAATCTTCTTTTAATAGTATCACTATAATTATGTCTCCTTAACATTTTCACATTCACAACATGCATTCTACTTGATCACAACAGTGTGGTGATTTGGAAGATAGTGGCCACAGATTTGCATCTGAGTCTGTGCGTGAGAAAACCAACAATTTGGGTTCCGACCAGGTCCGACACAAACCAGGCTGTACAGTCACAGAAGCAGGCTAGAAGCTTGAAATTTCGGATTTAAGAAGAAGAGAGATTGTACTGTCCGTGTAGCGAAAACAAAGGCGCTGATCAGCTTCGCGGTCACCGCGAAGCTGATCTGCGGCTTTGTTTTCGCTTATGCAAATTGTTGGTTTTCCCATGCACAGGCTCATCTTTTTTGTCATGAAACAATTAAAGAGAAGGAAGAACGGTGGCCAAGTGGTCAGTACATGTCTGTACGTCAGACTCCCAATTTCCCAAATGAGGGGTCTTAAGCTCGAACCCTGACTTGCACTTCAGCAACATACATTAACTCCCCATGATACTGTTTCATACCTAGAAATCCATCTTTATATGACTGAAAAATTGTTGACTGGAGCATTAAACAATGTTCAGAACATAAAACAATTACAGAGGGCCATATTTCATATACAGTTGTGCCATATTAATTTTTTTCTCCAGAGATCGATATGAGCCATGTCATGAGGAAACATATTCTGCATATGCTTAAAAAAAAAAGGCGCAGATCAGCTACGCAGTAACTGCGAAGCTGATCAGCACCTTTGTTTTCACTACATGGATAATACAATAATTTTTATTCCTCTGCTTTCTATAACTCAAATTTCTAGCCATCTTGTACATTGTTGGTTTTCTCATGATGTGGCTCATATTATCCTGTTAGCAAGATAATGATAATGCTATAGATGTATATGTGTCATTGAATTTGTGTCTCTCAGTTGTGTGTGCCAGGTTTTTGTAAATATATCAATATGTATACTAAACTTCTAATTTGGCAGAACTTCCCTTGTCTCACATGTACCATGCTAGGGGCTGGAACCCCCACTGGACATAGGGGGAGCCGCCTCGTGGGAAAACCAACAATGTGGTTTCCGAACAGGTCCGACACAAACCGGCCTGTACAGTCACAGAAGCAGGCTAGAAGCTTGAAATTTCGGATTTAAGAAGAAGAGGAAGTGTACTATCCGAGTAGCGAAAACAAAGGCGCTGATCAGCTTCGCGGTTACCGCGAAGCTGATCTGCGCCTTTGTTTTCGCCTATGCAGATTGTTGGTTTTCCCATGGGGCGGCAATTTAAGATGCGGGATTGTACTATCAACTGTACTGTAACTGCAGAACTGCACAGGTCTGTGTGTTTGTTAGATAATGGAACAGTGTATGCCAAATTTTCTAAATTTCACAATCATTCCATTGAACATGCTTATTGATAGCAATCAAACATAATTTGAGCTGCATGATGAGAAAAGCAGATTTTTTGCCTGTGTGAAAACAGAGGCGCCTTTGTATTCACTACTCTGAGAGTACGATTCCTCTTCTACATAAATCCAAAATTTCAAGGTCTAGCTTTCTTCTGTGACTGTACAGGCCGGTTTGTGTCAGACCTGGCAGGAACCCCCAAGACTGTTTTTTTTTTCACATCGCAGCTCATTTTGTTGTTAATTATGATCACTGAGACTGATTTTTTTTTTCACATCGCAGCTCATTTTGTTGTTAATTCTGATCACTGAAATCCTCTGGCCTTTGCTTCTACAGATTTTATTTTGATATTAGAGCCACCTTGTGGGAAAACCAACAAAGTGGTTTCCGAACGGGTCTGACACAAACCAGCCTGTACAGTCACAGAAAAGAGCTAGAAGTTTGAAATTTCGGATTTAAGAAGAAGAGTAAGTGTACTATCCGTGTAGCGAAAACAAAGGCACTGATCAGCTTCGCGGTTACCGCGAAGCTGATCTGCGTCTTTGTTTTCGCCTATACAAATTGTTGGTTTTCTCACGAGGTGGCTCATTAAATACCATGAGCAGGCAGTGATTTATGGATCATTTCCTATCAGTTTTGATATGTTTCTGCCATTGAAAAAATTTATTTTTCAAATGTATTTTTACACAAATCTATGTTATCGATTCGATACTACAGTTCTTTGTTAATGATACAATTGTTAACATTTTAAACTGGTTTTAACAGAGTATTAGAAGAATTTTACTGTTTTATATGTAACATTATTTTAGCTGCCTCATGATGAAACCAACAAACCAATAGTGTTAAATATTAAATGTCATTTGTTTTCGTGACTGCAGGATGGTTTTGACAAGCGTGTTTGTATGTCTCTGATGATGTCATCAGTTGGCTGGATGTATTGGGAAATCAAAATTTCCTGAGCTCTGTTTATAGTTCAACATAAATCTGATAAATTGATTTGTGATCTTTGACAACGAAACTTTGCTGATGTAAACCTAGTGTTATAGACAACTGTTGTCTGTTGCTCAATCTCCACGTTTAATGCTTCATACATTCCATATTGCTTCCTGTGATGTTTTTGCTATTAAAGATTTATAATTTTGCTTGTTCACGTTTTTATGGAAAACCATCAAGGGCAACAACCCATGTTATAGCTACTGGATATTTTGATGTTTGCTGGGTTATCCCACTTTGAAATACTTGCATAAGACCACAGATTTTCATTGTCTATCGAAAACACGCCCATGCAATATTCAGAAAATTTTTTGGTTGTAAAAAATGAAAAATTTCACTGGAAAAATTTTGATAATTTTCTTATTTTTGCTCAAAACATAGATTGTGGGTACACGTTAGAACCGCCTCGGCGAGGTGGTTCTAACAAGTACCCACAATCTATGTTTTGGAGCAAAAAATAAGAAAAATAGGTATACCCCTGCATACCCCAGTTTTTCTATATAAAAGTGGGGTTTAAGGGGGTATACATTTCATGGACATGTTTTCCTGATGTGTGTCCTCTATAATTGGAACTGAGGACCATTAGTCAAAGTCACTGTTGGCATAACTGTTACTGGTAGATATACTACTCAAACTTTGATAAGCATCAAAACTATATTTTTGATTACAGGACATACTGGTAATCGCACATCCAAAATTTTGCTATAGATATATAGCAGAACCAGCATCATGCAAACATTCCATCTTTTTTTCGAATTGCCTGCAAGTGCTTCTTGCAGACTTGCAGAAACAATGGAACCCCCCTGAAATTGAAGTTGTCACTGTTTCTTACCCTATCCAATTCTGTTATTCATCTCCTCTTACTGGTTCATTCAATTGCAAAACTGTTTTGAAAGTCGAAATGTCGATACTTTTGTGCCTAAAATGCCCTTTGGAAAATTTCAGAAATTTTGGTTAAAAACACCATTTTTTACAAAAAAAAAAATTTTCGCTTAAAATGTTGTCCTTTGCACAGTGAGCATGAAACTGAAAACCATTTTTGAATACGCACTCTGGTTGGCTGAAACCAGCGTTTTTTTAATGTGTTGGCAAATGGTTTAATCATGTAATGCAAATTTCCATTAAGAAAATGTTCAGTCCAATGACAAATGTTTTAAAACGCTGTAAAAGCTAAACCAATGCCCGTAGCTCAAATCAGTTTTCTGTTTCACACTCGCGGCCTAAAGGGCAACGTTTTAAGTGAAAAAAATTATTTTGGTATAAAATCGTGTTTTTAACCCAAAATTACAGATTTCTGAAATTTTCCAAATGTACATAATATAAAAATAATGTAAAATTTCTGAAAATGGAGTTAGCATAGTTTTGCGCTGAGCCATTGATATAGACATCGAAGTATTGATATTTCGATTATCAAAACAGTTTTGCAGTTGAATGAACCAGTAAGATGGGATGAATGACAGAATCTGATAGGGTAGACAGTTTTTTGCCCACCTACTGATTAGCCGGTCTCATATAAGCTGAAATAATTTTGAAAGGGATGTTAAACTGAATTAAATAAAAGTTGTAACTTCATAACTTTTGGAGAAAGAAAAATGAAAAATAACTGATATCTTTACAAATATTTTATTAGAAATAAGCTTTTTTATAAACTAAAATTCTTCAACAAGGACATCTATGCCTTAGATGTAAGAAGTCCCTAAATCTCAGATTTGGGAGGACGAAATTTTCAAGTTATGACTATGGGGCTGAATTTAGCATTTATATGAGAAGAAATATATACACTTTCGTTTACAAAACAGTTTGGCTGATTTAACAGAATCCAGACAATGCAACTAAATATTTTCACAACCCACCCCATCTTTGGCAAAAATGAACCATTAGAGTTTGAACTGATTTGCATTTGCTTGTCAACAACACTTTTCAAGCAAACAAATATGGGCTTGTTTGTCATATGAATGTTGAACAATATCCACACATTGATTGTTTATTGTTTTGTAATTTTAAGTTTATTTTGAAAGAAATATTAGCTTAGTGCATTATTAAGATCTTTAATTTACAATTTTATAGTTTATTTTTAGGTGTGTTCCCCCCCGGGACCCAGCATGCCCTTTCGTCAGTTTGTGTGTTTTTCACATTCACACACCATATCAAAGTGGCATCCTGGGTCTAGGGGGGAACAGGGTCAGCAAGGCGAAAATGTACAATTTCCTGAAATATTCCATGAACTAACATAAGCACAGTTGTTATGGACAATATTAAAGACATCAACTGTAGAAATGTAAACATTCATGGCCGTATTTCTTGTCAAACCGGTGTCAGGGTGAGTATATTTAGGTTATGTAGATGTATTTATAGAGATACAGTACAGGTTCAAAAGTAAATTTGCTTTCAATCTATCGTATTGCATTAATGCTTAGAAATGTGAATTCCCAAACTAATGTTAAAATTTACATAAATTATATCATTGACAATCAAAATATGCAAGAACACAATAATAATAAAGAACTAGGCATTTTCGTCTTTGAAAGTGACATATTTGTCAATTAGGGAGTATCCCAATCTAAGGCATAGATGTCCTTTGTGAATCTGTATGTGTTTTACCATTAAGCTCATACAGAGTTATTTATCCTAAAACTTCATCTGTCTAGTGCAAACATCTTGGAGCAATTAAAATAGGAACATTATTTACCTATAGATATCAAGAATCACTAGAGAATGGTGGCGATAGAAAACCAGAGGACCAATGGTCCTGTAAACAATCACCTAAGATCTGAAATATATACCAATAACTTTGACTATATTGGTCATATACAAATAAATAGCCCTAGTGCAGGGTCAGAATAAGCCCTGGGTCAATTTCTTTTTCAAATAATATGTATTCTGTCCATTTACCCATTTCCGGAAGTTTTTCTTATCAGCTTTCTGCACATGGGAACTAAGCGTACCTTGCTGTCAAAAAGGTCACGTTCATCACAGGGTCAAATTCTAATTTAAGTACACATTGAAGTATTCTAGTCCACAATGCTACATGCCAAATTTTGTTGAAATGGTCCACCAGTTGTGGAGATTTTTGAAGGGGTTTTACCATAAATGGGCATGGCAGCCATCTTGGTCATGTGACCTGGAGAATTTATCTACACATTGGTTCCCCCTTCCTATAGATGTTTCACATCAAATTTGGTTTTCATTGGCCTAGCAATTTCAGAGATCTTTGAATATTATTGTAATATACAAGTACATTGCCCTGGGGTGTGGGCAGAACAGCCCCTGGGGTCCAAATTTTTTCAGAATCATAAATCTTCAGTACATTGCCCATTTCTATCAAGTTTTTTTCCTTCAAATGACATTTTGACAATTTTCCCCATTCAAATGCATGGGAGAAGCCTCCGTGGTGCAGTGGTTATATCACTCGCCTTGTAAACCAGGGGTCGCAGGTTCGATCCCGGGCTTCTCCAGTCTGTCGGATGGGACTATAAACCGAGGTCCCGTCTCCATATGACCTAAGCTGTTGGTGAGACGTTAAACCCCAATCAACCAACATCAAATGCATGGGTGAACTATGTTGACCTGTGTCATGATTTGAGCCGCATCGTGAGAAAACCGGATTTTTGCCTAGGCGAAAACAAAGGCGCAGATCAGCTTCGCGGTAACCGCGAAGCTGATCACGCCTTTGTTTTCGCTACTCGGATAGTGCAATTCCTCCTCTACTTAAATCCAAAATTTCAAGCTTCTAGCTCTTTTCTGAGCTTGTACAGCCCCGTTTGTGTCGGACCTGGTCGGAAACCCCGAAGACCGGTTTTCTCGCGTCGCGGCTCATTTATACTTTGTAGAGCTCGTCTCCCTGATGCTTCATGCCAAGTTTCAAAATCATAGGCCTTTAGCTATTTATAGCCATGGCAGCCATCTTTGTCATGTGACCGGGACCATTTACATGTATATAAATTGATGTTCCCCCTTCCTTCAGAGGAGAAGATCTTTGAAATTGTGAGCAACAACATAAGGACGCCAGAGCATTGCTATCCTATAAGCTTACCTTGTGAGCCTTCGGTTCAGGTGAGCTAAAAATGAACTAACCTCTAGAATAGAAAATGTAGGGCAAAGAATAAATGATGTATATTTTTAGTGCACATTTTATTTGTTAAATGAATACAAAACGAATTAAAAACAATATTTCTGAGAATGAAAAAAAAATATAAAGAAGATAAAAAACATACTTGTATATAAATGACTAAAATGAATCACTAGTAGGATTAATTTATTTAAAACAATATTTACAGCATATTATTGTATTATAATGTTGTTAGAATAAGTAAAATATGGCATTATGTTTTGGAAAGATGAGGCACATCACCAGCAACTTGGACCCAACACAAACCGGCCTGTACAGTCACAGAAAAGGGCTAGAAACCGGAAATTTCGGATTTAAATATGAAGAGGAGGAATTGTACTATCTGAGGAGTGAAAACAAAGTTGTAGATCAGCTGTACAGTTACTCCAGTTCTCTCATGATGAGGCTTATATTTAAAGCGCTCCGGTGTTTTCATGATCATTCTTTATGACTATCACAGTTTTCAGTCGAAATAAATTTCTTGATCATCGCAATACATGTCATATATACTTATTCGCAAAAGAAACGCGAAAATATCTAATACACTTGTTGTTTTTTTTTCTTTCTATATCGCCAAAATTTATTTAAATGATATAAATATCAATAGTCCTGTTAGTTCTCTTTCACACAATTAGAAAATCATGACGTTAAGACTTACGCTGTCGTGTTGCCGCGAAAAAAAAACCCGTTAACCCCCAGTTCCATAGCTACATGGTTAGGATACCTTAAATTACCTTGCAAAAGTTTCCGAACCGATACCAATATTCGAAAGTCATGGTTGAAACAAAATCAAATCGGAAAATGTTATGTCTTTTTCGAAGCTTTTTTATTGTACGTGACGTCGTTTTTTTACTTTTTTAATGTAAACTGACGTTTCCCATCAAGCGAATAGACGTTCTCGAAATCTTTCAGCGCCATAAGACAGCTGTTAACACACTGAACAGACACCTACAGAATCACAATTTGAAAGCCCGTAGTGTGTCTGTAGTGAACAATAATGACAATCTCAAAACAATAGGCTGACGTCAACAGAAAAACGCGACCCTTGGGAGCGTTGACAAGCGGTATTTTCCCAATCTTTTTGTACGATTTCTTCAGATTAGACACCCGGCTACTACTTCACGCTATCTGTTTTCAAATCGCATTAATCATGAATGTTTTAGATTCAATTTTGTAATACACATGATTGTACACTAACTTTCATTGTAACGTCTTAAAGAAGCATGCTACAAAAGTTTAATTCTGGTGGATTAATGCTCACTGAAAATACTCTAGTTATATCACTGAAAATTCTATCACAATGATACTTTTCAAGAAAATGGTGTTTTGATATTTTCGTGTTTCATTTGCAGATAAGTATAATTAAAAGTAGCAACACAGCTTTCCGTGTTAAGAAAATAGAAGCTTAATCAATGCAAATAATTAACATCTGAATATAACATACGTATTGCACTAATATACAAGAGAATATCACAAAAAATAAATGGACAAAATGTACAAGAAATAAACACAAACCAATGGATTCCTCTGATAAAATTCGAGTATATATTTTGATATCAATGCTTATAGTACATGTATTACGTCTCATTCAATGACGCAATAAACATAAAATGTGTAATTTACATGCAATTGATGATAATATTTATTAAGTTATTAACATAATCAAGTTAACATTAAACAGAACATTGTCATCTCATAGGCATTCAAAGTCAAATATAAGGCCTAGTTTCCACAGACAATTTTTCTTTGACAAAGCGGGTTTGTCGCAAAAAGAAATTGCTCGTGTAAACTCAATTCTGTGGCAAAGTTTGATCGTCAAATATCTGTGACAAAGGTTAGGGTTAAGTAGTACAAGTAATCTTTGCTGTGAACACAAACTCATTGCCAAAGTTTCTGTGACAAAGAATCTTCGCCAAAGAAATATTGCACGTGGAGATGAGGCCTAATGTCAGAATCTGACAGTCTGGCTCGTAGGAGTTTGCCTAGAATCATTCAATCTAACACAAGTTAAATATGAGCCTGTGCTTAAGAAAACCAACAATTTTAGGTTCTGACCAAGTCCGACACAAACTGGGCTGTACAGTCACAGAAGATCGTTAGAGGCTGGAAATTTTGGATTTAGAACGAAGAGTAATTGTACTATCCATGTAGCGAAAACAAAGGCACTGATCAGCTTCGCAGTAACTGCGAAGCTGATCATCGCCTCTGTTTTCGTCTGTGCAGATTGTTGGTTTTCCCATGCAGTGGCTCATATTGTAAAAAAAAAGTTTGACCACACATGATTAGAGTTGGTAAATATTAATTAGCATAGATGAGATAAATTTTCAATTGTCATGCAAAGCATGTACGCACGTATTTGACAATCTTGTTTTAATACCATATTAGCATGGCCTGGTCGATTTGAAAGTCTGATCAATAAACTAAGTTGCTAGAGAACACAACAACTTCTTATTGCATTTTCTTGTACAAAAGTCCCTTTAAGGACATCTTAAGAAGACACTGTGCAAATAATGTTCCTATACATGTTATGGCAAAGCATGGTTTCAAATGTGGATATGAGCCGCCCCATGGGAAAACCAACAATCTGCATAGGCGAAAACAAAGATGCAGATCAGCTTCGCGGTAACCGCGAAGCTGATCAGCGCCTTTGTTTTCGCTACAAGGATAGTACAATTCCTCTTCTACTTAAATCCGAAATTTCAAGCTTCTAGCTCTTTTCTGTGCTTGTACAGGCCGGTTTGTGTCGGACCTGTTCGTAAACCACATAGTTGGTTTTCCCACGAGGTGGCTCATATATTACAATAATAATGCTGGCGATGTAAATAGATTAACTAATATAAGCCTGGCATCCTTTTCATGGTGCATAGGCAAACAGTACAGCCTCAGATGTGATGCCGCAGAATGCGGCATCCCATCTGGGTCTATTCTGTTTGCCTGAAGGAAATTCATATAAAAATGGAGTAAAAATTCAAAATCACTCCTGATGGCCCTAAAACGACAGTAGACTCACCCAAATGATAATGATGTGCGAATCCATTTGTCATATATATATTGGTTACAATCAGAATGTCCTGTTTACATCACGGTGAGAAGACAAAACAGAGAGTCAGCAGTATTGTATAAATCAAACTAGGGATATAATAAATGAGCCGCCTTGTGGGAAAACCAACAATCTGCATAGGTGAAAACAAAAACGCAGATCAGCTTCGCGGTAACCGCGAAGCTGATCAGCGCCTTTGTTTTCACTACTCGGATAGTACAATTCCTCCTCCACTTAACTCCAAAATTTTAAGCTTCTAGCCTGCTTCTGTAGCTGTACAGGCTGGTTTGTGTCAAACCTGTTCGGAAACCACATTGTTGGTTTTCCCACGAGGCGGCTCAAATAGTGTCACCTATCTATATCTGAATCACATTTTTTTTTGTTGCTGCATTGTAATTTGTCAGCCAATAAACAACTTATTACATATGGTGATGTATAGTAATGGAACATTGGAACCTACCATCTAAAAATCTGGAGAAGCCAAAATTTAATTCCTGTCCCCTGGTTTACCAGGCAAGTACTTTACCAACTATGCCACCATGGCATCAGGAAAACATGTCCGTGCAATGTATACCCCCTTGAACCCCACTTTTATATAGTAAAACTGGGGTTTGCAGGGGTATACCTATTTTTCTTATTTTCGCTCCAAAACATAGATTGTGGGTACTCGTTAGAACCGCCTCGGCGAGGTGGTTCTAACATGTACCCACAATGTATGTTTTGAGCAAAAATAAGAAAAATATCAAAATTTTTCAGCTGAAAATTTTCAATTTTTAAAGCTAAAAAAATCTGTTTATTGCATGGGCAAGTTTTTGTAATGGGGTACTAGGATCAGATATTTGGCTAATGTCACCCGTATGTATTTTGGTCTGATATGGTACATTTACAAAAGATACAACCATAAAAATATGATGCTTAACAATAACTACAATGAAATATCTAAAACACTTAACAACTAGTCTAACTACTGTAAGTTTGAAAATTTTTGCATGATCTATATTTTCTGAGTTGGTAAAAGTGTAATCTGTGATATAATAATTATTGTAAGTTTTTAGGGATGTCTTTAAATATGAGCCGCCTCATGGGAAAACCAACAATCTGCATAGGCGAAAACAAAAACGCAGATCAGCTTCGCGGTAACCGCTAAGCTGATCAGCGCCTTTGTTTTCGCTACTCGCCTTTGTTTTCGCTACTCGGATAGTACAATTCCTCTTCTACTTAAATCTGAAATTTCAAGCCTCTAGCCTGCTTCTGAGACTGTGCAGCATGATTTGTGTCAGACCTATTCGGAAACCACATTGTTGGTTTTCCCACGAGGCGGCTCTTTTGGTATCCATGTGAGCTCATGTAATTTTTAAGTTAATGACTCTCAGTGAATTTCCATACTTACAGAAAGAAAGACTAAAGAGATATAGAGAAGTCACATATTCACAGCTGAGAATCACATGGTATTGTATACATACAAACCAATAAATGATCGGTGACAAACATTGCAATTGAGGCCAAAGTTGAAGTGAAATATTTGAGTTTTCTCCAATAGGGTTTACTGTATTGACTGATAGATAGATGCATGCAGTGCAGAAATTGAATATTTATTGAATGAAAGTAACATAAAGAATACAAATTATTTCATTTTCGCAAACACTTCAGAAAAGTAAACGCTCATTACTTCCAACACAATAACATTGAAGTGTTTGCGAAAACGAAATATCCTGAATTTCTTATGTTACTTTCAATAAATGTTCAATTTCCGCATTGCCTGCAATAATCTATCAGTCAATAGAGTAAACACTATAGGAAAAATTTTGAAAATCTCAAAAACTTCTGCCTCAATTGCAATGTGTCAGCGATCATTTATTGTTAGTATGTACATGTATACAATACCACATAATATTGAGCCGCCTCATGGGAAAACCAACAATCTGCATAGGCGAAAACAAAGACGCAGATCAGCTTCGCGAAAACCCCAAAGCTGATCAGCGCCTTTGTTTTCGCCACTCGGATACTACAATTCCTCTTCTACTTAAATCCAAAATTTCAAGCTTCTAGCTTTTTTCTGTGCTTGTACAGGCCAGTTTGTGTCGGACCTGGTCGGAAACCACATTGTTGGTTTTCCCTTGAGGTGGCTCATTTATTGTTAGTATGTACATGTATACAATACCACATGATATTGATGGTTTTGATTGCACTGATGTTGCTTCATGTAATTGAAAGCACAATAAAAATGGTTGTATGTACATTAATATTATGTGGCTAAACTGTGTTGATCAGTTTGGCTTTCTTGTTAAAAGAGTACAATGTTATTTTTTTCATGGATTAGCTTCAAATGTTTCTGAGCACAATGTTTTCTATGTTGCTTCAATTGAGCCACAGTACGAGAAAACTGGTCTTCTGGTTTCCCTCCAGGTCCACTATAAACCAGTCTGTACAGTCACAGAAGGCTAGAAACTTCCAATTTCAGACGAAAGGAAGAAGAGGGATTGTAACATAAAGCAAAAAACAAAGATGCTGATCAACTGTGCAGATACTGCACAGCTGATCTGCATCTATGTTTTCGCATATTATGCAAGAAAGCCGTTTTTTCTATGTGACTCAATTGATCCCAGCTGGCCACAACTTTTTCTTCACATCCTCTATGAGTTGTTCCAGGTCCTGATCTTTCTGTATCTTTGTGCTCAGCCACGTCAGAGCTTTCTTCTCAATCATTTCCCATTCATCGTGACTCGACATGAACTTTGACCTCAACCAGATGATCACTGCCATTGTCGTTGCCATGGTAACATCCTATCAATAGAAGAAATTCTTCGTTGCACTACAATGTGTTTAAATTTTTGACATATTGCCAGGTAAATGTATCAATTATTAAGTCACATCTCACGGGGACCCAACTGTTAATCGTGATTATTGATGCGACGTGGAATGTTAATGCATGCTACTATGAAGTTTCGTATGCGTCGGCGAGTTCGTTACGAATGCGACGCTCCACATCCTCTGTCCTTGGACGGTAAGTACCACATGTTTTGCTCTCGTGAAAATAAACAAAGCCGAGTTTACAAAATCGGCGTCCACTATGGTCTGCAAAATTCTTCTATGTTCCCACTTGAAGTCAATTGGAATACTTACGGCACTTGTATTTTTCAGCTAATGGTTGATAAAGTTGACAGGTAGATACAAGGTTGCCACGAAAACTCATTACATTCTTAAAGTCCTTTTGGTTTTCTAATTCTTGGCCATAAACTAAGAAGTATAACACAGTCTTGTGGTGTCTTTATTGAAATATGTATCAAAATGGCTTTGTAAATGCACACGTATTTACTGAGCGTGAAAAACAGTAAGATAAGCATCTTTCGTATGCATCGTAGACTTTGTTAAAATTTAATATGCGACACAGAAATGCATCGTGGAAGATTGAGACCGATGAATCAGTAAAATAAAATAGCAAATGGTACGATATGGAGACAGTGATGCATTTTCTTCAATTAATATTTTCTAGATACATGTTAAAGGGGTCAATCATATACTGTATTAACATTTGCAGAGGCTGGAGAAAGTTGTTTTAGCCTGAGGCTGAGGGTTCAAAGGGCTCCCGAAAGACTCTTCTAATTGCAATAAAATAACCATAGTTGATCGCTGTTCTTGTACAACACACCATTCCCATGGAAAACTGACTGACAACCGCACATAAAAACCGCACAAATACCTTTAATTCGTTTGTTCCCCCCCCCCCCCCCTGCTTATCAAAATGCATGGAGCCACCGATATTAAATGATCAAATAATACTTGGTTTAGCCTTAGTGGTCATTTAATGTTAGAAAACATAAATTACCTATGTCACTAATATGCTCGGAAATGATTTGCTATTTCGAGGCAAGAAGTCACTCGAATGTTGACAAAGCTATATCAGAAAACCACTCTGTGACCTCATTCAAGATAAAAGTGGAACATTTTTGAAGCTCGCCTCAACGAAGTACATGTAGTACAAGGAAAAATACGCCATGCAATATTGCGCTTGATAAAAGCGCAAGCTATGCTTCTGCATTGACGTAAATAACTTTTGTAAGAGCACAACAAAATGCTAATTCTTCCATGACTCATTCTAGTAGTACGTACCTTCATCTTCGATGCATACAAAAGATACTTATCTTACTGTTTTTCACGCTCTGTAGATAAATGTGCATTTAAAAAGCCATTTTGATACATATTTCAATAAAGACACCCATAGGACTGTGTTATACTTCTTAGTTTACGACCAAGAATTAGAAAAACAAAAGGACTTTTTGAATGTAATGTGTATTCGTGGCAATCTTGTATCTACCTGTCAACTTTATAAACCATTAGCTGAAAAACACAAGTGCCGTACGTATTCCAGTTGACTTCAAGTGGGAATATGGAAGAATTTTGAAGATCATAGTGGACGCCGGTTTTGTAAACTCGGCTTTGTTTATTTTCACGAGAGCAAAACATGTGGTACTTACCGTCCAAGGACAGAGGATGTGGAACGTCGCATTCATAACAAACTCGCCGACGCATATGAAACTTCATAATGGCATGCATTAACATTCCACGTCGCATCAATAATCACGATTAACAGTTGGGTCCCCGTGCATCTATTGACTTATTAAGTGTATGTGAAATAAAATTGACCTTTGGTTTAAACACACTTGCGGTATGGCCCATCCTCTTTCTCATTAATATGCTGGCTGGTCTCAAAGGATCCTGACATGACTGTAAAATTGTTGACTAGCATGTTAAATCTCAAAATAAACAAGCATAAATTGTAGCACACATACCTTAACTATATCCAAAGATTTCAAAGCATCTTGGCTGATCTGGAGGAGTGATGTCACTTCCTTTGCAAGCTCCCAGTAACCATCGATTTCCTGTAGACTCACCATCTCAAACCACACTAGTGTGCTGTCGTCTAAACAAATCAGACCAAGAGATAAAGTCAACCATGATGGCAGAAGAAATACTGTTTGTGTAATATGCAAACAATTGGCCTTACAGCTTCAGAGAAAGAAGTTTGTCCTATAAGCTCTAAACTTGGATTTTATAATGTGGTAAGGTTGTAAGGCATGTGCTCCTAGACTCAAAAGTTACCAAGATTTCAGAACTAAAGGTGAAAGGAAAAAGTCCTAAAAGTGAAAGGAAAGAGTCAAGTTGTATTGGTCATTGAACCTACAAGAAGGAAGTAGAAGCTAAGACTGATCCCAGTCTTCATTGGGTGCAAACCCCAACCCTATTTTTTTTTTTATTTCTCTACAATGCAAGTCTGTTATACTTACTTGTCTGATGACTCTTTGGAGAAAATTTGGCTTCTTCTTCAACAGAGTCAAAGGAAGGTTTTTTATAGCAACAATATACATCTAAAAATAAAGACGATTATTATTATTTTTTAAACATAAAGGATTAAGTTTTTATCATTTAAAGAAATATTTGTAATATATCAAAATATTTACAATTCATTGTAATTGCCTTAGGTGAAAGTGTCAATATTTATGTTCTTCATTTCCCGATTAAAACATTGAGAAGTCACGTGACCGTAAGCCACGCCCATGGGCAGAGCGACGTCAATGCTAGCCAGTGATGTTGTTTGTTGACTTGTGTTGGCATGACATCGGTCGTGTATTGCTATGATGTTAAGCGTGAAATTTTGGCTGTTTAGAAACTCCGTTATGTTGGATTTAATGTCAAATAACCTGAAAATTGGCAAATGTATTGGGAAACATAAGACTGATAATTTATTAATAATATAGAATGCAAATATAAGTACTGAAATTCAGACTTTTAGCAAAACATGAAATATTTGCAATATTGGATAATTAAAAACGTTTCCATGGAATTGTCAAGTATAATGAACAGGGTTACATAGGAATGCTTATATTTTAAGATGCATTTGTCTGGTCACTAGTCCAGTACTGCATGCTATCATTATGAAAAACTTGCCCATGCAATATGCAGTGATTTTTGCACCTTCAAAAATAATGAAAATTTCATTGGAAAAAATTTGATAATTTCATATTTTTGCTCAAAACATATTTTATGGGTACACATTAGTACTACCTCGGCAAAGCGGTTCTAATGAATACCCACAATCTATGTTTTGGATCAAAAATAAGAAAACTAGAAATTGGCTGCAAGCAAGGCTTTCAGTATACCCCCCGCAAAATTATCTATGGCCAATAACTTAAAGGCCTTTAAGTGAAACATGCAGAAAATTTGTCAAAAATATCTTTTCAGCATTATAATCCTTCATGAAAATCCTCCGTATGTCTGACTCATGTCTGTAAGGTATTAAATAATATACTGAAAGCCCAGGGAGTAAAATTATTGTTGATTTCACTGTACACTGTTGATCATTATTTATCATGAGAAATGGTCAAAAATTGGCTATGCTCAAAAAAAAAGCTGTAAATTTGTCAAAAATAAATTATTCAGCATAAGAATTCTTCATGCAGATCTGAAATATATCTGGAACAAGTGTGCAAAGAATTTAAATAAAACAATGAAAGCACTATATATATAGGAGGACTTGATTTCATAAAGTATGCACTACCAGCCGTATTGTATATTAGCGATGGTTGAAAAATGTCTAAGTTGAAAAATGCTGTAAATTTGTCAAAAATTATTTTTCACCAATAAAATTCTTCATGCACATCTTCAATATGTCTGTAACATGTCTGCAAAGTATTGAAAAGAATTACTGAAAGCCCCAGGAGGAGTTGGATTTCACAATGTATGTACTATCAACCATAATTGAATATAAGCAGAAATGGTCAAAATTGGCTAAGTTTAAAAAGCTGTAAATTTGTCAAAACTAAAATTTTCAGCATAAAAATTCTTCATGCACATCTTCAATATATCTGGAACAAATCTGCAAAGAATTAAAAAAGAAACAATGAAAGCCCTAGGAGGAGTTGATTTCACAAAGTATGCACTACCAACCATTATTGTATGTAAGCAATGGTCGAAAAATGGCTAAGTTAAAAAATGCTGTAAATTTGTCAAAAATTATTTTTTTCAGCATTATAATTCTTCATGCACATCTTCAATATGTCTGTAACATGTCTGCAAAGTACTGAAAAGAAATACTGAAAGCCCTAGAAGGAGTTGATTTCACAAAGTATGTAAGCAGTAGTCGAAAAATGGCAAAGTTAAAAAATGCTGTAAACTTGTCAAAAATTATTTTTTCAGCATTATAATTCTTCATGCACATCTTCAATATGTCTGTAACATGTCTTTAAAGTACCGAAAAGAAATACTGAAAGCCCTAGGAGGAGTTGATTTCACAAAGTATGTATGTAAGCAATAGTCGAAAAATGGCAAAGTTAAAAAATGCTTTAAATTTGTCAAAAATTATTTTTTCAGCATTATAATTCTTCATGCACATATTCAATATGTCTGTAACATGTCTGCAAAGTACTGAAAAGAAACACTGAAAACCCTAGGAGGAGTTGATTTCACAAAGTATGCACTACCAACCATTATTGAATATAAGCAATTATAGAAAATTTGCTAAGTTAAAAATGCTTTAAATTTGTCAAAAATGATTTTTTTCAGCATGACAATTGTTCATGCACATCTGCAATATATCTGAAACATTTCAGCAAAATATTAAAAGGAAACATTGAAAGCTGTAAAAGGAGTTGATTTCACAAAGTATGTACTTTCAGTACTATGGCAAACATGTTATAGGAAGACTTAAAAAGTCCCATAACTCTTGCAATACTGACCCTTTGGCCCCTAAATTCATACCACACATGTATTGTCTGATGGTGCAAGTGTGGTGAAAATTTGAAACAAATCAGGCAAAAGCTTCTCAAGTTATTCAGCAAAGATGTCCAAATGTTGACGGAATCACGGAGTCACGGAATGACGGACAGGCTGAAAACAGTATACCCCCCTAAAACTTCGTTTTGCGGAGGTATAAATATGTATACACTTACATACTGCTACTGCTATGTAAAAGTGGGGTTTAAGGGGACATCTTATCCTGACGTTAAACTGTATTTGTCTGGTCCCGTACTGCATACTATTATCTCATGCTTTGTTCTCTGTGCACTTTAATGTTTTATGTCTTCAGTCATAGTCAATTATTATAACCCCCGAAAACGAAATTTTAGGGGGGTATACTGTTTTCAGCCTGTCCGTGATTGCGTCATTCCGTCATTCTCTCATTCCGTGATTCCGTCATTCCGTCAACATTTTGACATCTTTGCTGGATAACTTAAGTAGTTTTTGCCGGATGTTCTTCAAATTTTCAACACACCTGCACCATTAGACAACACATGCGTGATATAACTTTAGGGGCCAAAGGGTCAGTTTTGCAAGAGTTATGGGACTTTTTAAACCTATACACAGAATGTTTGCCATAGTGCTAATAGTGCATACTTTGTGAAATCAACTCCTCCTACAGCTTTCAATATTCTCTTTTGATACTTTGCAGACATGTTCCACACATATTGAAGATGTGCATGAAGAATTATTGTGCTGAAAAAATGAATTTTGACAAATTTACAGCATTTTGAACTTAGCCAATTTTCGATAATTGCCATATTCAAAAATGGATGGTAGTGCATAGTTTGTGAAATCAACTCCTCCTAGGGCTTTCAGTATTTCTTTTCAGTACTTTGCAGACATGTTCAACACATATTGAAGATGTGCATGAAGAATTATAATGCTGTAAAAAATAATTTTTGACAAATTTACAGCATTTTTCAACATAGCCATTTTTTGACCATTGCTTATATACATAGAATGTTTGCCATAGTGCTAATAGTGCATACTTTGTGAAATCAACTCCTCCTACAGCTTTCAATATTCTCTTTTGATACTTTGCAGACATATTCCACACATATTGAAGATGTGTATGAAGAAGTATTGTGCTGAAAAAATGAATTTTGACAAATTTACAGCATTTTGAACTTAGCCAATTTTCGATAATTGCCATATTCAAAAATGGTTGGTAGTGCATAGTTTGTGAAATCAACTCCTCCTAGGGCTTTCAGTATTTCTTTTCAATACTTTGCAGACATGTTCCACACATATTGAAGATGTGCATGAAGAATTATAATGCCGAAAAAATAATTTTTGACAAATTTACAGCATTTTTTAACATAGCCATTTTTTGACCATTGCTTATATACAATAATGGTTGGTAGTTCATAGTTTGTGAAATCAACTTCTCCTAGGGCTTTCAGTATTTCTTTTCAATACTTTGCAGACATGTTCCACACATACTGAAGATGTGCATGGAGAATTATGATGCTGAAAATATAATTTTTGTCAAATTTACAACAATTTTTAACATAAACAGCTTATTAATTTAAACTAGAATGTATTTTCAGACATAGAATGTGGCAAAACCTAGTCTTGAAAATTTTATATGGGTAACGCATCAAACCTTGATTGAAGATGGACAAAAAATAGAAAAAAAACTAAGGTAATGCGTGCAATTTCATGATAACAGACCCTAAAAACTGTATAATGCTAATGCTATATGAAGGGTTAGCTACAATACTCAGAACCAGACACAGGGTTAGCTGCTAACCCCGTGCCAGGCACGAGGTTAGCTGCTAACCCTGCGCTAGACACAGGGTTAGCTGCTAACCTCGTGCCAGGCACGGGGTTAGCTGCTAACCCCGTGCCAGGCACGAGGTTAGCTGCTAACCCCATGTCAGACACAGGGTTAGCTGCTAACCTCGTGCCAGGCACGAGGTTAGCTGCTAACCCTGTGCCAGGCACGAGGTTAGCTGCTAACCCCATGTCAGACACAGGGTTAGCTGCTAACCTCGTGCCAGGCACGGGGGTTAGCTGCTAACCCCGTGCCAGGCACGAGATTAGCTGCTAACCCTGTGCCAGGCACAGGTATTTGCAGCTTAACCCATGTCAAGCAGTTGCAAAGTTTTCTCTTAGTGTGTATATTAGGTTTGTATGTGTATGCAATGTGTATAACAAAATACAAAGGCAAAACTGCTGTTTTAACCCTTGTTTATATATGTCTTAATACATGTCTGTGGAGTTTCAATGTACATACCTTACTCATCTGAGACGCTGTAGTCTTCTTGGAAATGATAGACAATAAAAGATAAGAATGAAACAAACTGTCAGTGTTGTTTATTGACTTTTCAACAAAAATACTACATTGTATCAAAAATAACATTGAACATCAAATAACCCACATTATAAATGACAAAGTTATAACACTTTCCACTTTCACCCCTAACTACCTGTGTGCCGGTTAAGAAACTCAAATTTTTTGAAATTCAAAAATTGTGAGAATTTTCATTGAAACATGCATATATACCTGCCAATTGATGAGATAAGATGAAAAGTTTTTAATTTTTTGAAATTGATCAATAAATGACAAAGTTATAACACTTTCCATTTTTACCCCTAACAACCTACAGGTTGAGAGACTCAAATTTTTTTAAATTCAAAAATTGTGAGAATTTACATTGAAACATGCATATACACTTTTCAACTGATGAGATGAGATGAAAAGTTTTTAATTTTTTGAAATTGATCAATAAATGACAAAGTTATAACACTTTCCATTTTCACCCCTTACTACCTGTGTGGCACACAGGTTAAAGGACTCAATTTTTTTTTATTCAAAAAATGTGTGAATTTACAGTGGAAAATGCATATATACCTGCCAATTGATGAGATAAGATGAAAAGTTTTAAAATTTTTGAAATTGATCAATAAATGACAAAGTTATAACATTTTCCATTTTCACCCCTTACTACCTGTATGGCACACAGGTTAAGAGAATCAAATTTTTTGAAATTCAAAAATTGTGAGACTTTACATTGAAACATGCATATATACCTGCCAATTGATGAGATAAGATGAAAAGTTTTTAATTTTTTGAAATTGATCAATAAATGATAAAGTTATAACATTTTCCATTTTTACCCCTAACTACCTGTACAGGTTGAGAGACTCAAATTTTTTGAAATTCAAAAATTGTGAGAATTTACATTGAAACATGCATATACACTTTTCAACTGATGAGATATGATGAAAAGTTTTTAATTTTTTGAAATTGATCAATAAATGACAAAGTTATAACACTTTCCATTTTCGACCCTAACTACCTGTGTGGCACACAGGTTAAAGGACTCATTTTTTTGAAATTCAAAAAATATGAGAATTTACATTGAAAAATGCATGTATTCTTGCCAATTGATGAGATAAGATGAAAAGTTTATAGGTTTTTGAAATTGATAAATAAAATGACAAAGTTATAAAACTTTCCATTTTCGACCCTGACTATCTGTATGGCACAAATTTTTTGAAATTCAAAAATTGTGAGAATTTACATTGAAACATGCACATACACCTGCCAATTGAGGAGCAAAGACCAAAAGTTTTTAATTTTTTTTTTTAAATTGATCAATAAATGACAATGACAAATTGTGAGAATTTACATTGAAATGTGCATGTAAACCTACCAGTTGATGAGATAGGATGAAAAGTTTTTAAATTTTTTGAAATTGATCAATAAATATCATGGCTTGAATGACTAAAACATTTCCAATGTAAATAAAAAAAAAATGCCAGCATTAACATTGAAACAATTGATGAGATGAGATGAGATGATTTTTTTTGTTTTTTTTTTTTTAATTTTGAAAAAAATTATTGATCATTAATTCCATTGTCACTCCTCGGTACCTGTGTGGTGCATGGCTTCGAAGACTCTATTAAATCGAAATTCAAAAATTGTTAGATTGAAGCATGATGCACAAACATCTTTCAATAGATGAGATAAGATGAAAAGTGTTTTTTTTTTTTTTACATTTTTCAAATGGAGCAATAAATGACAAAGTTATAACAGTTTTCATTTTCACCATCTGTGTGGCTCAATTATTTCAATTTTCACCCCTAACTACCTATGCAACACATGGCTTAATAGACTTGTGTATTTCAAAATCAAACCAGAGGACCAATGGTCCTGTAAACACTCACCTGAGATCTGGGATATATACCAATAAACTTGTTTGACTATTATGGTCATATACATGTATACAGCCCCAGGGCAGGGACAGATGAACCCCTGGGGTCAGTTTTATTTTCATATTCATACACATGTATTCTGTCCATTGACCCATTTCCTCGAAGTTTTCCCCTTCAATGACATTTTAAGAGGTTACTGCATACACAACCTAAGCTGACCTTGCTGTAAAATAGGTCAAGGTCATCACAGGGTCATAATTTATATTTCTTTGTAGCACACTAGTCCCTGATGCTACATGCCAAGTTTTGTTGAAATCGGTCCACCAGTTCCAGAGAAGAGATTTCTGAAGGGTTTTTACCATATATGGGCATGGTGGCCATCTTGGTAATGTGACCTGGATTATTTATGTACACATTGATTCCCCCTTCATATAGATGCATCATGTAAAACTTGGCTTTCATCGGCCAAGCAGTTTCAGAGAAGACTATCTTTGAACGTCATAAACATTTATAAACCAAATGGGAACCAAATTTTTTGAGAATCATAAATCTGCAGTCCATTTGCCCATTCCCATCAAGTTTTACCCTTCAAATGACATTTTAACAATTTTCCTAATTCAAATGCATGGGCGACCTATGTTGACCTTGCAGTAAAATGTCGTCATCACAGCGTCATGATTTATACAAACTTTGTACAGCTCCATTCCTGGATGCTTCATGCCAAGTTTCAAAATCATAGGCCTTCTGGTTCTGAAGGAGATTTTTAAAGATTTTTGCTATTTATAGTCATGGGGGCCATCTTGGTCATGTGACCTTGACCATTTACAAACTTTCATTCCCCCTTCCTAACAATGATCCACATTAAGTTTGGCTTTGATTGGCCCTTCGGTTTCAGAGAAGACGTTCAAACATTGTTTACCACAATGACAACTACGACGGACGATGGAACATGGGTAACTATAAGATTAACTTGTGTACGGCTCACATGAGCTAACCAGAGGACCAATGGTCCTGTAAACGCTCACCTGAGATCTGAGATATATACCAATTAATTTGGGGGCATAGTGTTTCATAAACACATTTTCCAGTTCCGATTCTTTTGAAACTTTACGGAAGATATGCATACTTGGTTTGGATATAGTCCTCAATTTAATTTTTTCACTTTTTCGCAATTTTGAACTTAGTTGTTTTTTCGGGCGTGTACAAGAAAGTGCATGTGGTTTGGATATATGTTATTCTCAGATTATGTTCGTGTAACTAAACAATCAAGGCGGGGGACATTAATTCTCTGGATCAAGTTGATACTTTGCATGTTGGTAGATATTGGTCTGAAGTTTTATGCAGTACCATCGTGGTCCAACCTGGGTGACCTTGAGGTCAAGGTCACAGACTTAGAAAATTTTTATGTTAAAGTTTTTCATTAAAGATTTAAGAAGTCTATATCTCTTGAACATGTTGATGGATCAAGTTGATACTTTGCATGTTTGAAGATATTGGTCTGAAGTTAAATGGAGTACCATCATGACCCACCCTGGGTGACCGTGAGGTCAAGGTCACAGATTTAGAAATGTTTTGTTGAAGTTTTTCGTTAAAGTTGTTAGAAGTCTATATCTCTTGAACATGTTGATGGATCAAGTTGATACTTTGCATGTTTGTAGATATTGGTCTGAAATTTTAATTTTATGCTTTTACGACCCACCTGAGTGACCTTGAGGTCAGGGTCATGGGTCATAGATTTTGATAAATTTAGTGGCAAATTTTGATAAATTTAGTTTCAGGCGAGCTACGCTGTCCTGCGACAGCTCTTATTGTAAATCTTGTATGAAAGAGCTGTCCATTGGTAGCCATGACTAATGCACACTCGGCTTTGTGCTTCGATCTCATAATTTCAAATAAAAATTATCTCTGATGGGTTTATAGAATATTAACACTCCCTTAACTTACAGGTAGTGGATGCCAACTAACACAAAGGGGCCACATTTATGACAGTATTAGAAGAATGGTACGAACTAGAAGAGATAAGAAAGTAAATTCTTCCTCTATGCCTATGCTGTTGAATTCAGAAATGATAAGGTAAGTGACTTCATTTAGAAACCTTTAACAAAATGAGGTTAAACACAAAACACAAAGATTGTGCTAACATCATGCTCACAAACAATAGTAAGTGGAAGACATAGATCAGCTTTAGCTGAATTGTTGAGTAATAATTCACTGTTTGGAGATTGGTTGTAAAGATCAAATCAGGAGTGTGTAGTGCCAGTGATTTATATTATAACAACTGACCCAACAAACAGTGAATGTTTACTCAATTCACTCACTTGAGCTGATCTATATTCTAACACATTAAATGGGATAAAATTAAAGTAACTGTAACCGTCAGTCAACATCGTTCAGCTTTCTGCAATTGCACTGTAGATATCCCACCAAATATTTGACTGTAGGTATTTACACACATTTGCACTCAGATGAGCTAAAAGGAATTGACATGCTAGTATATAAACCTTGCTTGTCTGGTTAAATAGTTTGTACCCTTTTAAGAGTTGTCAGAATAGCAGCTCTGAGGAAGCACAGTGGCCAAGGCATCAAACTCTGAATCAAGAAGTCTTTGGTTTGAACCCTACTGGTGCCAGGTTGTGTCTTTTAGCCAGAAAAACTTATACACCGTATTTTGATATTTATCAGATCTTCCAGTTGAAGGGATGTTGGATGATGCTTGGTGGTACTTGAACTACCAGTAGTAAGACAGCTGATACTATTGCATTGGGAGAAGATACTGATGATACACACTGATTATTGTTTACCAACATGGAATATTGAGGAAACAAAGGTCAACTAGGAAACAGGTAATTTGTGCAACTATTGTGATAGATTATCTACTTTTAAAGCCATTTGAGCTAGCATCCATTAATGTCATAAATGCATGGAATGGGTGCATCTGTAAAGACTCTCAAGCTGCTGAAGGCTCACAAAGTGAGCTTATAGGATGGTACTTGAACCAGCGTCTGTACATGTGTGTGTGTGTCTGTTAGAGCAATGAGAAAAGCATACAAAAAATCTTCTTCTCAAAAACCATTAGTCCCAGAGCTTTTATATTTTGTCAGTAGCATTATTCAGCAATCCTCTTTATAAATACTGCCATCTGTGCTCCTTACATGCCACACCCCAGGGCAGGGGTCATTAGCTCCCCTACAATTTAACAAGTAAAGCTGCCCAGATCAGGTGAGCTTTTACAGGACTATTGGTCCTCTGGTAAGTTGGGTTTGGGTGTAAATTACACTCAACAAAAGTGTTAAGGACATGTTATGTCAGATGGTTTTACATATTTCAAGCACAATGCACATTTTCTTAGGAATAATGCATCCACTTTATTCAGCTTGAAGATTTAACATCTTAGTACAGACTGAATTGGGTAAAATAATGTATGGTTGATATTTTTCTTACAATTAGAAGTACATGTATTTCTTATAATAGTCTAATTAAATATGCTGCTTACTTTTATCTTTTAACAGGGTGCATGCCGAGAGGTTTCAATCTTAACACTACTATCAGAAGACACCACAGAGACAGTGTGCAAGATAAATTGAGCAACATTAAGAGAAAACCTTTCTATTAGCGGATTTCCAACCAGGTCCTACACAGTCCTGTTGTCACAAAACATTGATTGAAGCTTGATATTTCAGATTGAAAATAGAGGAATTGTACTATTTCTGATCAGCTGTGGAGTACTGCTGTCTTCACATATGCAAAAAGTCCAGTTTTCTCGTGATATTGCACAATTTTTACAGCACAGTGACAATCAAAGAAACACACAGTGTCTTTTCTCAACATATGTGCTGAAAACATTCAGGGCCAGTTTGTTTCACACTTTCTTGGCAACTTAAGAACCAAGGACTCTTTCTGCAGACTGACAGAACATTCATTTATTGCAAAGCAGAAAAGGATATGACCAGGAACTATCACACAATCAAATTTTTAGCTCACCTGAGTCGAAGGCTCAAAGGCGAGCTTATAGGATAGGCAGTCACCTGGCACCTGTCCATCGTCCAAATTTTCAAAGTCAAATTATACATGAAGCATCAATTGGAAGGGGGAATCAATGTGTATATAAAAAATCCAGGCCACATGACCAAGATGGTCGCCAAGCTTATATAAAACAATTCAAAAATCTTCTCCAGAACTGGTGGACCAATTTCAATGAAACTTTGCATGTAGCATCTGGGCCTTAAGTAATACAATGTTTTTATAAATCATGACCTTGTGATGACCCTGTCCTATTTTATGGCAAGGTAGGTTGCCCATGCATTTGAATGGGAAAAATTGTAAAATTGTCATTTGAAGGGAAAAACTTGTAGGATGGGCAAACCCGCGGCAATATACATGTATATAACCATAAAAGATCTTCTTCTCTGAAGCCAAATTTGTTAGGATAGGAAGCATCTATAGGAAGTGGGAACCAATTTTTGTAAATAATCCAGACCTGTCAGATGACCAAGATGGCCGCCATGCTCATATTTGGTAAAAACCCTTCAAAAGTCTTCTCTCCAGCAGACCGATTTCGACTAAACTTGGCATGTAGCATCTGGGCCTAAACTAGTACAATGTGTATATAAATCATGACCCTGTAAGGACCTTGACCCATTTTATGGCAAGGTCAACATAGGTCGCCCATGCATTTGAATGGGGAAAATTGATAGGGCATAACTTGCAGATAATGGGCATTTGGACTGAAGAATTTAAGATTCTGAAAAAATTTGGACCCCAGGGGTTGGTCTGCCCCCACACTGGGGCAATATACATGTAGATAAATATATGTTCAAACATCATTTTCTCCAAAACCCCTTAGCCAATAAAAGTCAAATTTTATAGGAAGCATCTACTAGTATATGAAGGGGTAATATAAAAACTTTTCATCCTATTTCATCAATTACTGTCTGTGCACCATTTTTCAGAAACTGCATTTTTCAAAATCTCGCTTTTCTGAAATTTTGAAAATGAGTTCACTAACAAAATAATTATGGGCATGGCGGCCATCTTGGTCATGTGACCTGGATTTATATACACATTGGTTCCCCTTTGGTTGCCCCTTCCTATAGATGCTTCATATAAAATTTGGCATTGATTGGCCAAGCGGTTTTAAAGAAGATCTTTGAAAATGGTGGACGCCGGACGGAGCATGGGTATACTATAAGCTCACCTATGAGCCTTCGGCTCAGGTGAGCTAATGAGCAGATGCATAAGAAAACCAACAATCTGCATATGCGACAATAAAGCTGCAGATCATCCGTGCAATAACTGCACGACTGATGAGCACCTTTTTTTCACTCCATAAATAGTGCAATACCTCTTCTTCTTAAATCCGAGATTTCAAGGTTCTAGTCAGCTTCTGAGATTGTACAGGCCGGTTTGTGTTGGACCTGGTCGAAAGCCCAAATTGTTGGTTTTCTCAAGCACAGGCTCAAAATATTATAACTTTGTCATTTATTGATCAACTTAAAAAAAATAAAAACTTTTTATTTTATCTCATCAATTACTGTCTGTGCACCATTTTTCAGAAACTGCATTTTTCAAAATCTCGCTTTTCTGAAATTTTGAAAATGAGTTCACTAATAAAATAATTATGCCAAAATTTATTTTGAATAGGCCTTTTTCATGTACAAAGGAGGTAATCCAAACATCTAAAAATTGAAAATCAGGCAACTCTGTGGAATAATTTTAAGAGTTGGGCTCTCAGCTATGCATACAATACATTTTTTTTTTTTTTGAGCATTTTAAATGAAAAACTGCTAATTTAGATTTTTTCCGGGAAAATGGTTACTTCCCTTGCTGACTTTTTTCAATGGAAAACCCATATTCAAAATAATTTTCTGGCATAAAATTTTTTGTTTGTTAACCGATTTTCAATTTTTTTGGCACCTTCTTAAGACTTGGAATGCAAAATGGTGGTATGATAATATTTTTCTTGAGGTCTTTCAGTAAAGGAAGATTTTGCAAAATGCAGTTTCTGGAAGATGGTGTATAGACAGTAGTACATGTAGGTTTACATGCATGTTTTTCAATGTAAATTCTCACAATTTTTTAATATATATATTATTAAAAAAAAAGTCTTTTGTGCGCCACACAGGTAGTAAGGGTTGAAAATGGAAAGCGTTATATTTTAGCTCTGACACCTGAGCCGAAGGCTCACAGGTGAGCTTATAGTATACCCATGCTCTGTCGTCCGTCCGTCGTCCGTCCGTCCGTTGTCCATCCATCGTTCACAATTTCAAAGATCTTCTCCTCTGAAACCGCTTGGCCAATCAAAGCCAAACTTCATGTGGAGCATCCTTAGGAATGGGGAACGAAAGTGTATATATAAATGGTCCAGGTTACATGACCAAGATGGCTGCCATGGCTATAAATAGCAAGAACCTTTAAAAATCTTCTTCTCCAGAACCAGTGGGCCGATTTCCACGAAACTTGGTATGTAGCATCGGGGACGCGGGCCCATCATAGTTTATATAAATCATGACCCTAGGATGACCTTGACCTATTTTACAGCAAGGTCAACTTAGGTCGCCAATGCATTTGAATGGGAAAAATGATAAAATGCTATTTAATGGGTAAAACGTACTGGGAATAGGCAAATTGGACAGAAAATTAATGTTAATGGAAAATTTTAGCCCCTGGGGGGTTGTCTGCCCCTGCCCGGGGCTATATCAATGTATATTTCCATAATAATGAAACATCTTCTCCCCTGAAACCGCTTGGCCAATCAAAGCCAAGCTTCATCTGCATCCTTGGGAAAGGGGAAAGAAAGTTTATATAAATGGTCATGGTCACATGACCAAGATGGCCACCATGGCTATAAATAGAAAAAACCTTTAAAAATCTTCTTCTCCAGAACCAGAAGGCCAATGATTTTGAAACTTGGTGTGAAGCATCAGGCAATGAATCTCTACAAAGTTTATATAAATCATGACCATGGGATGACCTTGACCTTTTTTACAGCAAGGTCAACTTAGGTCACACATGCATTTGAATGGGAAAAATAGGAAAATTTCATTTAATGGCAGAAAACTTGCTAGGAATGAGCAAATGGACAGAATATTCATGTTTATGAAAATATTTTGGGCCCGGGGGGTTGTCTGCCCCTGCCCCAGGGCTTTATACATGTATATGACCATAATATTCAAACATCTTCTTCTCTAAAACCCCTTGGCCAATCGAAGCCAAACTTTATGTGGAGCATCCTTAGAAAGAGGGAATGGAAGTTTGTATAAATGGTCATGGTCACATGACCAAGATGGCCGCTATGGCTATAAATAGCAAAAACCTTTGAAAATCTTCTTCTCCAGAACCAGAAGGGCTATGATTTTGAAACTTGGCATGAAGCAGCAGGCAATGGAGCTCTACTAAATTTGTATAAATCATGACCCTGGGATGACCTTGACCTATTTTACGGTAAGGTCAATTTGGTTCACTAATGCATTCGAATGGGAAAAAAATAGTAAAATGGAATTAAATGGAGGAAACTTGCTGGGAGTATGCAAATGGACAGAAAATTTATGTTTATTGAAAAAAATTTGACCCCAGGAGGTTGTCTGCCCCTGCCCTGGGGCTATATACATATATATATATGACATCTACTTCTCTGAAATTGCTATACCAATAAAAACCAATGACCCATTTTATGGCAAGGTCAACTTAAGTTGGTCCTCTGTTTTTCATTTATTGATCAATTTCAAAATATCAACTGAGATAATCTCATCAATTATTGGCAAGTATACTTGCATGTTTCAATGTAAATTCTCAAAATTTTTGAATTAAAAAAAAAATCAGTAAAATCAATTTAAGCACCCCCCCCCCCCCCCCCCCCAGTAATCTAATGATACTGATCATTCCAAGGCGATACTTCTGTTGTGGTTCCATTTGTTTAATGTTTAATGTTTTGGAGTTGAGTTCTTGCACTGTTTGAACCGTATGTGGATTTTCATATTTTTTTTAAGTTCGGGTAACTGAGTAGCCCCCTATTGGGAAATAGCTGCTCACTCGGCTTACAATATCTTTTCTAAGTATAAGTACCTAATTGTCAATTTAGTTTTTCCCTCTTCAACTTTTGGAGTGGGAATTTCTTTCTGATTACGCCTTTTCCTGATCAGTGCCGTACTTGTTTAAATCTGAGCGCCACACAGGTAGTAAGGGGTGAAAATGAAAAACGTTATAACTTTGTCATTTATTGATCAATTTCAAAAATTTAAAAACTTTTCATCTTATCTCATCAATTGGCAGGTATATACACATGTTTCAATGTAAATCCACTCAGGTAGTTACGGGTAAAAATGGAAAGTGTTATAACTTTGTCATTTATTGATCAATTTCGAAATTTAAAAACTTGACATGTATATATGTATGTTTCAATGTAAATTCTCACAATTTTTGAATTTCAAAAATATCGAGTCTCTTAACCTTTGTGCCACACAGGTAGTTAGAGGTGAAAATGGAAAGTGTCATAACTTTATCATTTATTGATCAATTTCAAAAATTTAAAAAACTTTCATCTTATCTCATCAGCTGAAAAGTGTATATGCATGCTTCAATGTAAATTCTCACAATTTTTGAATTTCAAAAAATTTGAGTCTCTCAACCTGTAGGTAGTTAGGGGTAAAATGGAACCCCCATCCAAGCACTTGCTGTGAAGGATGGGGGTCATTATTGGAATATGGCCGGAGGCCAAGAATATCTAAGCATGTTCTTCCTAGACCGTCTTATAGCCGCGATTTAACGGTAAAAAATACCTCTATAATCACGTGACGAAGTGTATAAATAGGCGTGTCCGATCCACGCTTGTCATAAGTTTTAAAGACTTATGTTGTCTGATCAACAACAAACATCTTCAAAACATAAAATTGGGCTGGGCTTATTCCCAATTATTTACAACTGGACTTTTGTGAACCAGACAACGAACGAGCTAAAAGCTAAAACTATTCTGTTCAACTACTTGAACAAGTTCAAACTTATTTGTACCAAATCCTGATCATTGCTTCCTGATCATTGCTTCATTTCCAAGATATATCATAAAACTGCATAGTCTTAAACTCGGGCGGGTTCTTAGATATTCTTGGCCTCCGGCCATATTCCAATAATGACCCCCATCCTTCACAGCAAGTGCTTGGATGGGGGTTCCATTATTTTCATATTGGCCTACAGCCTGCGAATATCTAAGCATCTTTAAAGTCAGACAACATAAAGAAACATAAATCAACCATTCATTTATTCACAGAAAAATACACTGAACCCTATGAGCAGAGTTGATAACTTCAAAGTCTTGACTGAGAATCCCCGGCACTGAGAACACATCGAGAAAAGTCTGTTTCAACATTTTCTTGTAGATCTCTGAAATAGAACTTCTTGAAATTCTTAGCAGAAGTCCAATCGGCTGTTTTCAACACTTGCTGCAGCGAACAACCTTGCCTAATGGCTGAAGAGACAGATGCTCCTCTAAATGAATGGGCCTTAAACACACTAGTATCAATTCCTGCTAACTGTAGGACTGTTTTTAACCATCTTGCAACTGTACTTGTAGTGACAGCTTTGAAGGTAGAAAAGGAAATTAAAAGCTGATCATCTTTCCTAATGTCTTTAGTCTTTAGCAAATACATTCCTAGCGTACGAACAGGACAAATATCCTCAGACGAGTACTTATGAATTTCAACGATAAAAGGAATTCCAGCTTTTCTACCTTTTAATTTGTCTCCACAGTTAATCAAGACTTTGTCCTGTCTAAAAACAATGTTTTTCACATTCATGTGCACCAAAGTTTGAGATCGTGCGGCAATAGATAAGGCCAGCAACGTAACTACCTTAAACGTCAGAGTTTTCAAAGATAAAGAATTAACGGGAACCCATGTTGCCAATAATGCTAACACCTTGGAAACATCCCAAGTGAAAGCATATCGAGGACTGGGCGTCTTAATTGTACTCAATCCTTTCATAAATCTCGATATGACTTTGAACTCTTTCAGGTACGAACTGTCTATTAACTTCAGGGTCTCTAGAATTACAGCTTTATGAGTAGAAATCACACTGAAGGATTTCCCCAAGTTCATTAAATACTGTAAAAATGTTACTATAACTGCTTCAGTCGGACAAAAGGCACTGCAACTCCTGATATAACACCAACGTGACCACCTTGCCCAAGCCGATTTGTACTGCTTTCGTGTCCCTGGTCTCCAACTGTCGAATATCGAGTTAACAACATCGTCTGGAAATCCTTTATCTTTGAGGGTCGACCTGACACAAGAGCCCCAATCATGTTTAGTCTCTTTCCCATCGGATGAGGTTTTCCGCTGCACGGTAAGGACAGAAGATCTATGTGCCTGGGTAACCTGACAGGAAAAGAAACAAGAACACTCAGAAAAACAGGAAACCATGTTTGATTTGGCCAAAAGGGACAAACTAGCAATCCAATTTCTACTTCATCTTCTAAAATCTTATTCAAAACTCTCCCTAACAGCTTGAAAGGTGGGAAAATATAAGGAGTCAAACCAGACCAGCTCATGGAAAAGGCATTGATATGAACCGCACCAGGGTCAGTTGACCAAGATACGTAATTGCCCATCTGAGCATTACTCATAGAGGCAAATAAATCTATCTCAGGTTGCAACAATTGTGCCGTAAGCCTAAGAAAAATTTCTCTCTTCAGCATCCACTCTGTTGTATCAGAAAAATTCCTTGAATTGAAATCAGCTTCAATATTCTGACTTCCAGGTAAAAAATAAGCAGAAATATAAATATTTCTACACAGACACCAATTCCAAATTTGCAAGGATAATGTATCTAGATCAACAGAGGTAATACTACCCTGATTGTTTACACAGGCAATGGCACAAGTGTTGTCACTCTGAATAGCAATATGAATATTTTGACTGTCAGAAAACCAGACTTTCAATGTGTTGAAAATTGCCAACAATTCCAAATAGTTGATATGCAGACCATTTTGCTCGACTGACCATTTTCCGCCACTTGAAATGGACTTTCCTACCCAGAATGAACCCCATCCTAATAAGGATGCATCAGTCTGAATCCATTCTGAAATAGGATCGGGTCGAATCTTTTTACCATTTTTACTCCGTATATTGTCTGCCCACCAACTGATTTGGAATTTTGCTTCTGTTGACAAAACCATCTTACTATTATAGTCACCAGAAATACCTAGGTTTTTAACTTTTTCACGCTCCAAAGTCCTATAATGCAAAGGAGCTTCAAGAACCGCATGGAAAGCATTAATCAATAATCCTATGAAAGAAGCCAACTCTCTGATTTTTATCACTTTTGCTCCCAACAAATATGTTGCCATTCCCTCTATTTTCTGAACCTTTTCATCTGGCAAAAACACCATGAAAAGAACTGAATCTAGAATAAAACCAAAATATTTTATTCTCTGTGAAGCTATTAACACTGACTTCTCGTCATTGATAACATAACCCAAAGAATCCAGTTTATTGTACATAAAACGTGCATTAGCCTCACAAACCTGCTTTTCCCTATGCATATTGATAGAATCATCAATGTAATATGAACATCTAATGCCTAGACTTCGAAAAAGAGCAAACACAGGTTTTAAAACCTTAGTGAATACCCTAGGACTACTTGAAAGACCAAAACATAAAGAAATGAACTTGTACAACATTCCTTTCCAAGTAAATTTTAGAAATTTTTGATAATCAGGATGAATTGGAATTGAAAAATAAGCGGAACGGAGGTCCAAATTCGTGAAAAAATCATTCTTTTGAACCAACTCCAAAACAAACGGAAATGTTTCCTGTTTGAAATGCTCATAAACAACAAATTCATTCAACTGTTTCAGATTTATGACTGGTCTAAATTTTCCATTTGGTTTTGGAACCAAAAATATATTTGAAATAAATTCATGAGGTTCGTGAAAACAGGCTATGATCGCACCTTCTGACAATAAACTAGACACTTCCTTGTCAACAAGTTTCTCCTCTTCTGCTGAAAACCTAATTTGATTGGGAATTTTCAACTGGAATGGCTCTGCCTCAAACTCAATTTCATAACCTTGAACTGTATTCAAAATCCATTGATCATTGGTTAATGCTTTCCACTCATGAAAACTAGTCAACATCTTTTCCCGGTTACTCACCTGCCTGGTATTCTCTGTAACTAGTTTAACGTAGGATTCATGTTTGCGGCCACCGCAGGAGCCTGAGCTGTGGCCGAAGTAACCGTAGCAGTTGGAGCCTTCCTTCTACCCTGATGTTGATGACCAAATTGACCATATGGGCCACCAAATCCAAGCTGGGCCTGACTCCACTGATTCTGATATGGCTGGTACCTTGCCGCGCCTCTGCCTTTGCCTCGATACAGACCACGGACCTGACCTTGATAACCTGGCCTACTATACCGAGCAGCACCCCTACCAAAAGATCTACGGGAATTCGGAACAAATTTTCCAATTTTGACTGCAGTCTCACATTTTTTAATTTCTTTTTGAATGTCGTCACCATACAACATTGTCGAAATAGGTGTTTTCATATTGCATAATGCTTGAAATTGACCTTTAAGATAAGGCTTCATAAGATATCTTCTTCTAAGACTCAGGTTGAACTGAACTTGACCTATCAGGGTCAAAATCTCAGAAATGTAAGTCTTAATTTCCGGGGCATTGGCAATAAAAGGTCTTACAACCTTTGCCAGTTCCAACAAAGGGAGCATACTGGCTGTAACCAAACCCTGAATCTCCTTGAAAGACTTGTCAGTCGACTGTACTTTCTTAACTTTGTTCAGGTCCACCCAAACCTCCTCATTGACAGAGGGTGGGCACATGGCCTCACAATTAGAAGGCACCTTATACTTGTCAACAATCTCAGAAGTTTGACACAAGTTATTACAAGCCCTAACAATTAACCCTGCCAAAGATTCAGAAATTGGTTCTCCCCTGTCCGGGGTTTTAAGTTTTGGCAAGGACCAATCTATGTGGTGGTGTCTTCCTGGCCATCAAACATTCACTTAATCCAGTTAGTCTGCCTGAACTTGATACTCCTGCTGAAATTATATGGGCAAAGATTGACATACCTGGCCTGAAAAATGTATACATCTGCTCTTTTTACAAACCCCATGAGAATGATGAGACCAGCCTATTCAATCTAAAATCTTCACTATCCAAAGTACCCCATTCTAGTACCATTTGGGCGCTTGGGGACTTCAATTTACCATACATAGACTGGGATAAAGCTCAAATCAAGGACAATTGTAGCCACAAGCCAATTTATGAAAAGTTTTTTGACATCATACATGATTTTGCGTTGGAGCAGATGGTCAAAGAGCCCACCAGGGACAATAACATCCTGGATCTCTTCCTAACAAACACCCCGAACCTTGTCCAGAGCACTAAAACTCTTCCCCCTCTTGGACAAGGAGACCATGACATTGTTCACCATGAATTGAAAATAAAACTAGGTAGAAACAGTCAAAAACCAAGACCCGTTAAACTCTACAAAAAAACAGATTGGGACGGTTTTAGATCAGCCATGACAGACTACCAAAGTGATTATTTCAAACTTTCAGCTAACATGCCTGTCAATAGTAAATGGAATTTATTCAAAACAGCTCTTAGTAACCTATCAGATAAATTCATACCTACCAAACTATGTAGACCAAAAGACGGCCATCCATGGGTCAATAACCATATCAAACGCCTTATGCGTAAACGTGACAAGCTTTATATAAAACTCAAATCAAACAGAACTAGTAGCATCATCAAAAATAAATTTACAATCCTTAAACATAAAATTCAAAAAGAAATACGTACAGCATACAATGATTACCTGCAGTCAATCATAACAGACCAATCCCCAAATTCCGCAGAACCAGGTAGACCTAATAAACGTTTTTGGACCCTCATCAAACAACAGAAAAGTGACAGTAAAGAGATAACCTCCTTGAAATCTAATGGAATTACATACACTAAAGCATCTGAAAAAGCCAACATCCTAAATGCACAATTTCAGTCTGCATTTACAAAACTGGTTCCACTCAAGTTAAAACATTTAATTGAATTGATTCTTCCCCGCAGTAGTACATTACCAAAAATGCCTGAAATCCACATCTCAATAAACGGTGTCTCAAAACAACTCTCAAAATTAAATCCCGGCAAGGCTGCAGGTCCAGACAACCTCACTTCACGAATCCTAAAAGAAATCCATAACGAAATAGCCCCCATTCTCACTGACATTTACAACAGTTCACTACATGAGGGTAGAGTACCTGATGACTGGCGGAACGCCATTGTCACCCCAGTCTACAAAAAAGGTCCCAAAGTTAAGGCTGAAAATTATCGCCCCATCTCTCTCACGTGTATCTGTTGTAAAGTCATGGAGCATGTTATAACATCTAATATCATGGCTTACCTAGACAAACACAATTTACTCCATCCTAACCAACATGGCTTTCGGAAAAAACTCAGTTGTGAAACCCAATTAATTCAGTTTATTCAAGATCTCTCGGACACTTTAAATGAAAAAGGCCAGACTGACATCATTGTAATGGACTTCAGCAAGGCCTTTGATAAGGTAGACCATCAGAGGCTATTGCTGAAGCTCCACCGCCTCGGCATCAATAAAGACGTCATCACCTGGATTGGGTCCTTCCTCTCTGGTAGATCACAGCGAGTAGTCCTCGAAGGCGAAGAGTCTGAGTCATGTCCAGTTATGTCCGGTGTGCCACAGGGTTCCGTGCTAGGACCCTGTTTGTTCCTCTTATACATAAATGATATGCCGGACACAATACAGAGCAACATTAGACTCTTCGCTGACGATACTATCATGTACCTGACTGTTTCAAATCAAACCGACTGCCAAATTCTTCAGAAAGACCTCAATAAACTTGAAAACTGGGAAAGGGAGTGGTTGATGTCGTTTAACCCTGACAAATGCGAGGTTATTAGAGTAACAAATAAGAAAAAGCCTACCATATTCAAGTATATGCTCCATGGGGTAAGCTTGAAAGAAACAGACTCGGCTAAATATTTGGGGGTCAATATCTCTCGCGATTTGTCATGGGGGAAACACATCGACCAAATTACTACAAAAACAAACAACTCATTAAATTTCATCAAACGTAACATCCGAACCAACAATATTAAATTAAAAGAATCAGCTTACAAAACCTATGTCCGCCCCTTAGTTGAATATGCGGCCTCTGTTTGGGACCCATGGCAGAAAAAATATATAGATAAAATCGAAATGATTCAACACAGGGCCGTTCGTTACATATTCAATGACTTCAGTTATACCAGCAGCATTACCAACATGCTATCTAAACTAAATCTTCCAACCCTCCAGAAGCGTAGACAAATTTCAGCCTTGACTATGTTTTATAAAATCAAACATGAACTAGTCAATATCAAATTTCCCAATACTATCCAACCAGCCCTGAGAAACAGATACTCATTTCCAAGATCAAACATAAACACACACAAATATTCATTCTTTTTAAGGACTGCCAAAGTTTGGAACACGCTCTCACCTGACATCTGTAACAGCCCTGACCTCGGTTCATTCCGAGCAGGGCTCCTCAAAACACTGTAAACTCCAGTATCATTCATCACGCATCATCATTCATCTTATTTTCATGCATCAATCATTATCTTTTTCATCATTTATCAAACACAGCAAACAATTCTATCCTCTAAGAAAACCATATTAATTTAAAACATAACATTCAAATTCAAAATTTCATATTTCCAAAAATTAAATACAATTTTTAGTTAAATGACATAAATTTTTGTTTTGGTGTTTTTGGTACCGCCATTTGCGCACGCACTCCATGTAATACTCTTTTAGAGGTGTTTGGAGTACCTGGCAGATTCAGATTCAGATTCACCTCAATTGGAATCACATTTAGGTCAACAGACCCATGTTCTGACTGAAATAATGCATCCTGAAAATTCGGAGCAACATTGGGATCCATTATCTGATCAACTTCTTGATCATTCTGGGGTGGGGCCTGGACCTCGTAGTATAAAACGGGACCATCATCGTCCAAACTATCATCGGGTTGCAAAGATGCTGAAGTCCCTAATAGGGACTTTAATTGCTCGATTTCTTGAGCAGAGAGTGCGCTCAAATCAAACGCCTTATCATTTTTATTCTGCGATTTCTTTTTGTTTTGCTTTTTCGTACCGGAACCGGAAGCCTTGGTGGCGGAAGCACTAGATTTCTTACTTCCCTTAGCTTTACTATTTACCGGACCCGGACCCGAGTTCTTCGGGGCCTTTCCCTTTTTCGTGACATCCGTCACCTCGTCCTCGAAAGAGGAAAACCCGGAAAAGTCCTCGTCCTCACTTTCAAGTGAAAGGACATCTTTATCGTGTTTATCATTATCCATGACCCCAAAAAAAAACGGTCAAAATGAATTAGCTACTATCGCTACTGACTGGGAAATGCTCCAATAAAAGAGACACAGATCAAAGCGGTCAGTTTTTTATGCTACGAGGCAAAAGCTGTGCCAAATAACCTGAAAACATAACAAGAAAACACTTAAGAAATTTCAAAGGGCACGCATAAAATATGTAATTTACATATTAGCAAACTTCGTTCACTAAACCCAGCATAAAAAGACCGCTGTAGCTAATATATAAAAGCAAGCAAAACTCCGTTGCTACAAGGCTGTAAAAAGTTCTAACTTCGTAGAACTAGCCATCAAAATGCCACGTGTAGTCACTTACCTTTACACAGTGACAGCGGCTATCGATATGCACACTACGGTCGCAAAAAGAACTATGACAAGCGTGGATCGGACACGCCTATTTATACACTTCGTCACGTGATTATAGAGGTATTTTTTACCGTTAAATCGCGGCTATAAGACGGTCTAGGAAGAACATGCTTAGATATTCGCAGGCTGTAGGCCAATATGAAAATAATGGAAAGTGTTATAACATTGTCATTTATTTATCAATTTCAAAAAAAACTAAAAACTTTTCATCTTATCTCATCAATTGGCAAGAATACATGCATTTTTCAATGCAAATTCTCACAA
Source organism: Rugalucina vietnamica (assembly GCA_964017185.1). Taxonomy (NCBI): domain Eukaryota; kingdom Metazoa; phylum Mollusca; class Bivalvia; order Lucinida; family Lucinidae; genus Rugalucina; species Rugalucina vietnamica. The sequence goes on along the minus strand of OZ024871.1, from coordinate 4,647,774 downwards.
TTTTTGAATTTCAAAAAAATTTAGTTTCTTAACCTGTGTGCCACACAGGTAGTAAGGCGTGAAAATGGAAAGTTTTATAACTTTGTCATTTATTGATTAATTTCAAAAAATTAAAAACTTTTCATCTTATCTCATCAATTGGCAGGTGTATGTGCATGTTTCAATGTAAATTCTCACAATTTTTGAATTTCAAAAAATTTGTGCCATACAGATAGTCAGGACAGGGTCGAAAATGGAAAGTTATATAACTTTGTCATTTTATTTATCAATTTCAAAAACCTAAAAACTTTTCATCTTATCTCATCAATTGGCAAGAAAACATGCATTTTTCAATGTAAATTCTCATATTTTTTGAATTTCAAAAAAAATGAGTCCTTTAACCTGTGTGCCACACAGGTAGTAAGGGGTGAAAATGAAAAACGTTATAACTTTGTCATTTATTGATCAATTTCAAAAATTTAAAAACTTTTCATCTTATCTCATCAATTGGCAAGAATACATGCATTTTCCAATGTAAATTCTCACATTTTTTGAATTAAAAAAAATTGAGTCCTTTAACCTGTTTAACCTGTGTGCCACACAGGTAGTAAGGGGTGAAAATGGAAAGTGTTATAGCTTTGTCATTTATTGATCAATTTCAAAAAATTAAAAACTTTTCATCTTATCTCATCAGTTGAAAAGTGTATATGCATGTTTCAATGTAAATTCTCACAATTTTTGAATTTCAAAAAATTTGAGTCTCTCAACCTGTAGGTAGTTAGGGGTAAAAATGGAAAATGTTATAACTTTGTCATTTATTGATCAATTTCAAAAAATTAAAAACTTTTCATCTTATCTCATCAATTGGCAGGTATATATGCATGTTTCAATGAAAATTCTCACAATTTTTGAATTTCAAAAAATTTGAGTTTCTTAACCGGCACACAGGTAGTTAGGGGTGAAAGTGGAAAGTGTTATAACTTTGTCATTTATAATGTGGGTTATTTGATGTTCAATGTTATTTTTGATACAATGTAGTATTTTTGTTGAAAAGTCAATAAACAACACTGACAGTTTGTTTCATTCTTATCTTTTATTGTCTATCATTTCCAAGAAGACTACAGCGTCTCAGATGAGTAAGGTATGTACATTGAAACTCCACAGACATGTATTAAGACATATATAAACAAGGGTTAAAACAGCAGTTTTGCCTTTGTATTTTGTTATACACATTGCATACACATACAAACCTAATATACACACTAAGAGAAAACTTTGCAACTGCTTGACATGGGTTAAGCTGCAAATACCTGTGCCTGGCACAGGGTTAGCAGCTAATCTCGTGCCTGGCACGGGGTTAGCAGCTAACCCCGTGCCTGGCACGAGGTTAGCAGCTAACCCTGTGTCTGACATGGGGTTAGCAGCTAACCTCGTGCCTGGCACAGGGTTAGCAGCTAACCCCGTGCCTGGCACGAGGTTAGCAGCTAACCCTGTGTCTGACATGGGGTTAGCAGCTAACCTCGTGCCTGGCACGGGGTTAGCAGCTAACCCCGTGCCTGGCACGAGGTTAGCAGCTAACCCTGTGTCTAGCACAGGGTTAGCAGCTAACCTCGTGCCTGGCACGGGGTTAGCAGCTAACCCTGTGTCTGATTCTGGGTATTGTAGCTAACCCTTCATATAGCATTAGCATTATACAGTTTTTAGGGTCTGTTATCATGAAATTGCACGCATTACCTTAGTTTTTTTCTATTTTTTGTCCATCTTCAATCAAGGTTTGATGCGTTACCCATATAAAATTTTCAAGACTAGGTTTTGCCACATTCTATGTCTGAAAATACATTCTAGTTTAAATTAATAAGCTGTTCATAGCCTTTTTTTGACCATTGCTTATACAATAATGGTTGGTAGTGCATATTTTGTGAAATCAACTCCTCCTAGGGCTTTCAGTATTTCTTTTCAATACTTTGCAGACATGTTCCACACATATTGATGATGTGCATGAAGAATAATAATGCTGAAAAAATAATTTTTGACAAATTTACAGCATTTTTCAACATAGTCATTTTTGACCATTACTTATATATAATAATGGTTGGTAGTGCATCAGCTTCAGATAATTTTGCGGGGGGTATACTGAAAGCCTTGCTTGCAGCCAATTTCTAGTTAGGGTTGATACTAAATAAACTTTCTGATTCTGATAAAAGGAGGCATATTTCAAACAGGTTCTTCAGTTAACATGAAGAAAAGATGAGCTAGCCTATTCTGAGCCTATGCGGAAACAAAAGCGCAGATCAGCTTCGCCTATCCCTAGACGGATAGTACAATCTCTTTTCTTCTTATATCCAAAATTTCAAGCGTCTAGCCTGCTTCTGTGATTGTACAGGTTAGTTTGTGTCAGACCTGGTTGGAAATCCCGAAGACCGGTTTTCTCGTGTCGCGACTCCTTTTACAGCACAGGTTTCAATAAAAAAAACAGTTACCCTCGTTAAATAAAGTACTTTAAAACAGATTCATCTGGAATTGAAATAGAATCTATGTATTTCAGACTTTTTAAAACACATGTAACATTTTGAATGTTCCACAATTAATGACTTCAGTGTTACTTACCATTTGACACCACCCTCTCACTGCGTTGGGCTGACATCATAGGTCCACCAGGTGGTGGGGGTGGGGGTGCACAGGCGTAATTTGGCCCTAAAGCAGGGACAAAAGAAACATTAATGCACAGAAGAAATCATGCTTTAAGAAATAGCAAAAGCTGAAATTATCTCTGCAGAGATGCAGCCACATAAAGTTTTGTTTGTTTTCATGTTTTTTATTCACAGGCAATAGCTGAGGACATGTTAGGAGGTTCAGTTTGTCTTATATCAATTATTGCTGGGATGGTCATTGTGTGCTTGCAACCATGAGCATTTCTTATGCCATTAACAGACATCTGCATCCCTGGAATCACCAGAAGAGCAAAACTGAAAACTGAAGCTTGAATTATGATTTTAAATAGATATAAAACACCACTCATGAATTAATTGTTGTCCAAATTAAACTAAACAAGTAGCCCAAGGGCAACGATCGCTCACCTGAGAGTCAACAAGTACAGTCACTGGACAAAGTGAATTTTTTTCTTTCTTTTTTTTACCCTAAATAAGTATGACAGCCATCTTGGTAATGTTTCAGGTCTATGACTGCAATAGCGACCATCCTGTAAACGCTTATCTGAGACCTAGTTGTCACTTTTCTCCATGTTTCCATGTTTGCCTATGTTTCCAAAATTGACCTTGACCTAAATTAATCACATACCTTCATCTACTCTATTAGTTGTTTGCATCTACCACTTTTCAGGTTTCAGGCTGCATTTAGTTTACAAAATATCCATTGTTTTCACTTTTTCCCATGTAAAAGCCTATGTTTCCACAATTGACCTTGCCGTAAAATAGGTCAAGGTCATCCTAGGGTCATCGTTTTATCAAACTATTATGGACTGGAGTCCCAAATGCTACATACCAAGTTTCGTGAAAATCGGCCAGCCGGTTCTGGAGAAGAAGATTTTTGAGTGGTTTTTACCATATATGGGCGCGGCGGCCATCATGGTCATGTGACCTAGATTTCGGGATCAAACTTTCGTTACCCCTACCAAGGGATGCTCCACATAAAATTTCAGTTAGATTGGCCATGCGGTTTCAGGGAAGAAGATCTTTGAAAAGTGTGTATAGACGACAGATCGGCCAAGGTCAAGAGATGACCTTGACCTAGATTAATCACATACTTTCATTAGTTGTTTTGCATCTACCACTTTTCAGGTCTCAGGCTGCAATACTTTTCAAACCAGAGGACCAATGGTCCTGTAAACGCTCACCTGAGACCTGAGATATATACCAATAAACTTGTTTGACTAGAATGGTAATATACATGTTTGTTATATGACTGAAGGAATTCCTGTTTCCTGATTGGCTCATTTAGTATTAATAAATCCTTATATTTCTCTGAAACCAGACCAAACTGATGAAAACCAGATCAAACCAGTTCCTGGAGGTTAATTATTTTGACAGGTTTTCTATATTAACCTCCAAAGTCTATATTACGCTCCTGAGTACCCAAAAATAGCACCAGCATGAAATCAACATGGGCTTGATGAAATTGACATGATTTGGTGTATATGTTTAAACCTGCCAGTTAGATATAAATAGCCTCTCATTTCAGTTCATGAAATCTACATGTACATGCTATGCAGTAACACATTTTACAGGTAAACAAAGCACTAGATAATAAGGTGTATTTGGTGTTAATTATGGGATAAGTTTGTTTATTTTTGATAAGAACCCATGTTGTTGGTACCCATTGGCATTGCTTCGTCATGGTGATTCTTAGGAGTACCCATAATATATGTTTTATTAAGAGCTAACAAAATTATCTTTCAAGCATGATCAATTATTCCTCTTAGTCTAACCTTCTTTAACATCTGATATGATTTTGTTTGTTTATTTGTTATAAGATAAACATTAAAACACTTGAAAAGTCATATAACAAAACAGTTATTGACTTCAATCTCGGTAGATATAAGGATTTATCTACCCTCAAAAGTGATATTCACCTCGGCCTCCGGCCTCGGTGAATATCACTTTTTTCAGGTAGATAAATCTATATATCTACCTCATTGAAGTCAATAATTGTATAATATAACCCCAGGGCAGGGTCAGAGCAACGTCTGGAGTCAATTTCTTTTTTAAATCATAAAGATTCATGATCAGTCCATTTGCCAATTTATTGCAAGTTTTGCCCTTCAAATGACATTGTAACAATTTTCCCCATTCAAATGCATGGGCAACCTAAGTTGACCTTGCCGTAAAAAAGGTCAAGGTCATCTCAGGGTCATGATTTAAACAAACTTTGTAGAGCTCCATTGCTTGATGCTTCATGCCAAGTTTCAAAATCATAGGCCTTCTGGTTCTGGAGAAGAAGATTTTTAAAGGTTTTTGCTATTTATAGCCATGGCGGCCATCTTGGTCACGTGACCTTGACCAACTTGACAAACTTTCATTTACTCTTCCTAAGAATTATCCTCATAAAGTTTGGCTTTGATTGGCCAAGCGGTTTCAGAGAAGAAGATGTTTGAACATTTTGGTCATACACATGTATAAAGCCCCTGGGCAGGGGCAGACAACCCTCTGGGCCAAAAACATTTTCATAAACATGAATATTCTGTCCATTTTCTCATTCCTAGCAAGTTTTTGCCATTAATTGACATTTTCTTATTTTTTCCCATTCAATTTCATGGGCGGCCTAAGTTGACCTTGCTGTAAAAAAGGTCAAGGTCATCCCAGGGTCATGATTTATATAAACTTTGTAGAGCTCCATTGCCTGATGCTTCATGCCAAGTTTCAAAATCATAGGCCTTCTGGTTCTGGAGAAGAAGATTTTTAAAGGTTTTTGCTATTTATAGCCATGGCAGCCATCTTGATCATGTGACCTTGACCATTTATATAGACTTTCATTCACTCTTCCTAAGAATGCTCCACATAAAGTTTCGCTTTGATTGGCCAAGCGGTTTCAGAGAAAAAGATGTTTGAATAATTTGGTCATACACATGTATATTGCCCCGGGGTGGGGGCAGACAGACCCCTGGGGTCCAAATTTTTTCAGAATCATCAATCATAAGTCCATTTGCCCATTTCCTGCAAGTTTTTCCCTACAAATGACATTTTAACACTTTTCCCCATTCAAATGCATGAGCGACCTATGTTGACCTTGCCCTAAAATAGGTCAAGGTCATCCCAGGGTCATGATTTATATAAACTTTGAAGAGCTCCAGTCACACTCTTAAGTCACTGATGCTTCACACCAAGTTTCAAAATCATTGGCCTTCTGGTTTTGGAGAAGAAGATTTTTAAAGGTTTTTTCTATTTATAGCCATGGCGGCCATCTTGATCATGTGACCTTGACCATTTATATAAACTTTCTTTCCCCCTTCCCAAGGATGCTCCACATGAAGTTTGGCTTTGATTGGCCTAGCGGTTTCACGGGAGAAGATGTTTGAATATTATGGTCATATACATGTATATAGCCCCAGGGCAGGGGCAGACAACCCCCCAGGGGCTAGTATTTTCCATTAACATTAATCTTCTGTCCATTTGCCTATTCCCAGTAAGTTTTACCCATTAAATAGCACTTTACCATTTTTTCCCATTCAAATGCATTGGCGACCTAAGTTGACCTTGCCATAAAATAGGTCAAGGTCATCCTAGGGTCATGATTTATATAAATTATGATGGGCCCGCGTCTCCGATGCTACATACCAAGTTTCGTGGAAATCGGCCCACTGGTTCTGGAGAAGAAGATTTTTAAAGGTTTTTGCTATTTATAGCCATGGTGGCCATCTTGGTCATGTGACCTGGACCATTTATATAAACTTTTGTTCCCCCTTCCTAAGGATGCTCCACATGAAGTTTGGCTTTGATTGGCCAAGTGGTTTCAGAGGAGAAGATCTTTGAAAATGGTGGACGCTGGACGACGGACGACGGACGGACGCCGGAGCATGGGTATACTATAAGCTCACCTGTGAGCCTTCAGCTCAGGTGAGCTAAAAATCCATATTTTTCACTTTTTCCCATGTAAAAGCCTATGTTTCCAAAATTGACGTTGACGTAAAATAGGTCATTATTTGATCAAGCTTCAATGGTCTGGAGTCCCAAATGTTACATACCAAGTTTCGTGAAAATAGGCTGGCCCGTTCTGGAGAAGATTTTTGTATTTACCATATATGGGCGTGGTGGCCATCTTGGTCATGTGACCCAGATTTCGAGGTCAAATTTTCTCCCCACTACCCAGGGAAGCTCCACATAAAATTTCACTTTGATTAGCCAAGCGGTTTCAGAGAAGAAGGTCTTTGAAAAGTGTGTAAGCATGACAGACCCTTCAATGTCAAGAGATGACCTTGGCCTAAATTAATCACATACCTTCATCTACTCAATTAGTTGTTTGCATCTACCACTTTTCAGGTCTCAGGCTGCAATAGTTTTCAAAAAATTGCAATTTTCCGCTTTTCGTCTTATAAGTCAATGGAAACTTTAAGTTGCCATAGCAACCAAAGTAGTGGGACAAGGACAATAAAAAATACAAACTGTGTAGAGGCTAATATCATAAGCATGTATGCAAAGTTTCAGCTTCATCCGCCTTACAGCTTCTGAGAAGAAAATTTTTGAATATTTTTTCGAAAATTTACCCTTTCCATTGCTATAGCGACCAAACGAATAAAGCGATTTTGACAAAAGATGCCTAAAACGGGGAAGACTACTCAATAAACATTTATGTAAAAACAAAATTTCAATATCCTCAATGAAACAGCAGAAATTGCAAATTTCCACTTTTTGCCTTATAAGTCAATGGAAACTTCAAGTTACCATAGCAACCAAAATAGTTGGACAAAGACAATAAAAAACACAAACTTTGTACAGGCTAATGTCATAAGCATGTATGCTAAATTTCAGCTTCATCCCCCATACGGCTTCTGAGAAGAAGATTTTTGAATATTTTTTTCAAAAATTTACCCTTTATGTTGCTATAGCAACAAAACAAATTAATAAAGTGATTTTTACAAAAGTTGCCTAAAACGTGAAGGACTACTCAATAAACATTTATGTAAAAACAAAATTCAAATATCCCCAGCCTGACAACGGAAAATGCCAATTTCCACTTTTTCTCCATACAAGTCAATGGAAACTTCAAGTTGCCATAGCAACCAGAGTTCTTATCCGATCGAAATAAAAAAAACACAAACTTTCGTTCCCCCTGCCCATGGATGCTCCGCATAAAATTTGGCTTTGATCGGCCATGCGGTTTCAGAGAAGAAGATCTTCAAAAATGTGAACGGACGCACGCACGGACGCACGCCGGCTCGACTACCATACTATAAGCTCCCCATGAGCCTTCGGCTCAGGTGAGCTAAAAAACCAGTTCAAAAGCAGCATTTTTACATTTGCACACATTTGCATATCTTTTTATGCACTTATTTTTCCTTGACAGGATACTGTCATTATTTCATTACGAGATCTAGAAAACTAATCGATTAAGAATCTCATTTTCTTTCCACTGATTATAGGTTACTGCTTAAACCAAGAAGTTGCCACTCCAAAAATATTGGTTGAGAAGTCAATAGTATGTGCAACTCGGGATGACGAAAACTGGCCCATGCATTATACACTGTTTTTCTTTTTCAGTGCCAAGAATTGAAAATTTCATTGGGAAAATGTTGATGTTTTTAATATTTTTGCTCAAAACATTGATTGTGGGTACGCTGAGGCGGTTCTAATGAGTGTCCACAATCTATGTTTTGGATCACAAATAAGAACTAGAGGACCATTGGTCCTGTAGCTCACCTGAGAGATTATCACATTGTAAGCTCATGAGATTTAAATTAATTGAGAATTAAAAGTCTATGCATGGACACTATTGACCCCCGGGGCATGGCCAAATTTGACCCAGGGGCATGACTGGCACAATTTATAATGGGGACTACCAAACATTGCTTCATACAAAATATAGAAGCTCTGGGCCTTTTGGTTTCAGAGAAGAAGTTTTTTTTAGTTTTTCCCATTGTAAGTCTATGGAGACTATCTACCCCCGGGGCGTGGCCAAATTTGACCCCAAGGGCATGGCTGGCACAATTTATGTAGAGGACCATTAGTCATTGCCACATACAAAATATCAAAGCTGTGTGCCCTGTGGTCTCAGAGAAGAAGATTTTTGAATTTTTTTCCCATAGCAAGTTTATTGAGACTATCAACCTCCGGGACCTGGCCAAATTTGACCCCAGGGGCATGAATGGCACAATTCATGTAGAGGACCATTAGCCATTGCTACATACCAAATATCAAAGCTGTGGGCCTAGTGGTTTCAGAGAAGAAGATTTTTTTAGTTTTTCCTATTGTAGGTCTATGGAGACTATCGACCCCCGGGGCGTGGCCAAATTTGACCCCGGGGACATGATTGGCACAATTTATGTAGAGGACCATTAGCCATTGCCACATACAAAATATCAAAGCTGTGGGCCCTGTGGTTTCAGAGAAGAAGATTTTTGAATTTTTTTCCCATAGTATGTCTGTGGAGACTATCAACCCCTGGGGCGTGGCCAAATTTGACCCCAGGGGCATGAATGGCACAATTTATGTAGAGGACCATTAGCCATTGCTACATACCAAATATCAAAGCTGTTGGCCTAGTGGTTTCAGAGAAGAAGATTTTTTTAGTTTTTTTCCTACTGTAGGTCTATGGAGACTATCTACCCCCGGGGCATGGCCAAATTTGACCCCAGGGGCATGATTGGCACAATTTATGTAGAGGACCATTAGCCATTGCCACGTACAAAATATCAAAGCTGTGGGGCCTGTGGTTTCAGAGAAGTAGATTTTTTATTTTTTTCCCATAGTAAGTCCATGGAGACTATCAACCCCGGGGAGTGGCCAAATTTGACCCCAGGGGCATGAATGTCATAATTTATGTAGAGGACCATTAGCCATTGCTACATACCAAATATCAAAGCTGTGGGCCTAGTGGTTTCAGAGAAGAAGATTTTTTTAGTTTTTCCAATTGTAAGTCTATTGAGACTATCCACCCCCGGGGCATGGCCAAATTTGACCCCAGGGGCATGGCTGGCACAATTTATGTAGAGGACCATTAGCCATTGCCACATACCAAATATCAAAGCTGTGGGCCCTGTGGTTTCAGAGAAGAAGATTTTTTAATTTTTTTCCCATAGTAAGTCTATGGAGACTATCGACCCCCCGGGGCGTGGCCAAATTTGACCCCAGGGGCATGAATGGCACAATTTATGTAGAGGACCATTAGCCATTGCTACATACCAAATATCAAAGCTGTGGGCCTAGTGGTTTCAGAGAAGAAGATTTTTTTAGTTTTTCCCATTGTAAGTCTATGGGACCTATCTGTTGCCATGGAAACCACAATTTTGATACAATCTGCTCCAAAACCTAATGCCATCAATCCCCCAACCCAATTATGGTTCACATTAAATTTGATCAAGATCGGCCTACTAGCTTCAGAAATATTCTTCTTTGAAATTGTGGACGGACGACGGACGGACGACGGACGACGACGGACGACGGATGCCTGCCTATCCTATAAGCTCACCTGTGAGCCTTCGGCTCAGGTGAGCTAACAAGTAGCCCAAGGGCAACAATCCCTCACCTGAGAGTCAACAAGTACAGTCATTGGACATTTTTTTTTTTTTTTTTTTTTTGAAGATCTGATCAAAATTGAAGACGCTCGAGTGGCCACAACACTAAAAATTGATTTTTCAAACATTTATGGGCAGCTAACTCTGCAGTCGAGGGTCAAATCTGGCTCAAATTCGAACTCATCCAAGATGTTATGGTTGTCCTTGTTACTTCCAAGAATGAAGAAGATCCGATCAAAATTGAAGGCGCTAGAGTGGCCACAATACAAAATATTGATTTTTCAAACACTAAAGGGCAGCTAACTCCCCAGTCAGAGGTCGGATCTGGCCTAAATTAGAACTCATTTGAGATATTGTAGTTATCCTTGTTACCTGCATGAATGAAGAAGATCCACTGAAAAACAAAGATGCTAGAGTGGCCACAACACAAAATATTGATTTTTCAAACATTAAAGGGTAGCTAACTCCGCAGTCAGAGGTCAGATCTGGCCGAAATTCGAACTCATCCGAGATATTGTAGTTATCCTTGTTACCTGCAAGAATGAAGAAGATCCACTGAAAAACAAAGATGCTAGAGTGGTCAAAACACTCAAGGGCAGATAACTCCGCAGTCAGAGGTCGGATCTGGTCGAAATTCGAACTCATCCGAGATGTTATGAATGTCCTTGTTACTTCCAAGAATAAAGAAGATCCAAATAAAAACTAGAATTTGTTTTCTATGTGAAAACTGACGTCTCCCCCCTTTCTACGTGCATGTCCAAAATATGCAAGCAAGAGTTATAGTTCTTGTGCATCACATATCCTGTCATTCTGTTTTATAAGTGTACCAAGTTTCATTGAAATATCTCTTACGGTTTTCAAGTTATAGAGGGGGCACGAAAGTGTTTGGAAAATAATCAAAGGGAAATAACTCCAAAGATATGAAAGCAAGAGTAATGATTCTTGTGCATCATGCTTTATAAGTGTACCATGTTTCATTGAAAAATCTCTAATGGTTTTTGTGTTATAGAGCAGACACGAAATTGAATGAAAAATAATCAAAGGGAAATAACTCCAAAGACATGCAAGCAAAAGTTATGGTTCTTTAGCATGACACATCATCTCATCGTGCTTTATAAGTGTACCAAGTTTCATTGAAATATTTCTTATGGTTTTCAAGTTATAGAGTGGACATGAAATTGTATAGAAAAATAATCAAAGGGAAATAACTCCAAAGATATGAAAGCAAGAGTTATAATTCTTGTGCATGACACATCGTCTCATCATGCTTTATAAGTGTACCTAGTTTCACTGAAATTTCTCTTACGGTTTTCAAGTTATAGGGTGGACACGAAATTGTATGGAAAATAATCAAAGGGAAATTACTCCAAAGATATGCAAGCAAGAGTTATGGTTCTTTAGCACGACACGTAATCTCATCGTGCTTTATAAGTGTACCAAGTTTCATTGAAATAACTCTTAGGATTTTCGAGTTATAAAGCAGACACGAAATTGTATGAAAATAATCAAAGGGAAATAACTCATAAAATACTCAAGCCAGAGTTATGGTTCTTGTGCATGACACATCGTCTAATCATGCTCAATAAGTGTACCAAGTTTTATTGAAAAATCTTAAACGGTTTTCAAGTTATACAGCGGACACGAAAATGTATCGAAAATAATGGTTCTTGTGCATGACACATCGTCTCATCGTGGTCTACAAGTGTACCAAGTTTCATTGAAAAATCTTTAACGGTTTTCAAGTTATACAGCGGACACGAAAATGTATCGAAAATAATCAAAGGGAAATAACTCCAAAAATACTCAAGCTAGAGTTATGGTTCTTGTGCATGACACATTGTCTCGTCGTGGTTTACGAGTGTACCAAGTTTCATTGAAAAATCTTTAACGGTTTTCAAGTTATAGAGCGGATACGAAAGTCCGGCACAAAATCAATTTGACCTAGAATTGTGGTATAAAGTTTTTTTCTTTACAGATTCTTGTAGGTTAGACATTGTCATTAACGATTCTGAATGATGACAGCCTGTCATCATTGAGCATTTTGAGAAATTCAAGATGGCGTCCAAGATGTCGGAAAATGATGAAAATACATCTGCTATTTTACAATGTGCCCCTTAAAATGAATAAAAATGCTATATTTCCTCACAACTTTAGCAGGTATTATTATACCTGACATAAGTTATCGCTCCATGGTTTAAGGATCAAAAATGACATCAAAGATGGCCGCCAAAATCAGATTTCTTGACGAATACAAATGTCTGTACAATATATACATATTTGAGCTTCTTATGCATACATATTCTGATCAGTTAGGCCAGACAATGACATACTGTAGATCTGGAAATATTCGCGAGAACTTAATTTTCGCTAATATTCGCGAATTGGTTTCCTCGCGAATTCAAAGTTCTCGCGAATAAAGTGTCGAAACAAACTTTATAGAATACATGGACACTCACTCGCGAATTCAAGAACTCGCTAAAAATTCGGTAATAGAAAATTCGCGAAATAAAAGTCACGCGAAAATTTCCGAATTTACAGTATTTAGTTTTGTTTTCCTTATAAATTCATGCATGTTTGACATTGACAATAAATAACCAGCTTCTGACACCCTGTCAGCATTAAACAATTTGACAAAATCAAGATGACATCAAAATTCAAATTTTTTTTTACGCACTGTTTGTCTCTAAAGGAATGAAAACTGTTTTTTTATCCTACTAGTTAGTGCATATCCTTTCCACTGCCAGAGCGTATTTATGCGTAATTGCTGCCAAACACTTTTTGATCGACCCTCACGGCATTGTTAAAGCTAGCATGTTTGATCTTTTTATATTTTTCAATTGCCCAGTAAGTAGGCTTTAACCAATATAAGTCTTAATTGCACAGTGCATCAAACAAGCGAGTTAGGGGCCCAGAAAGTTGGGATAAAACGTGATTTTTCTGAGTTAAAAAAGGTTGAGTTTACCCTGTTATCTTTGAATCGCAACCACGCTCAGACCAAACAAGTGCGACCAAACTGCTGGGGCTGAAAAAAGACACAAGAAGAGAGAGAAAAAGGAGAGATAGAAAAAGAGGAGAAAAGATGAAAAAATCGGGAATCAAATCGCAAAAAAAAAAAAAAAAAAAAAAAAAGAAGTCCGTGCGCATCGATTTTTCCACGGTGACCCCTGCGCCGTGACCTTTCTGTAGCAAAACCAAAACGGCTTGCATTATGTTAAAGAGCGGTCTTTCTGCTTTCAATACAGGCATAAGGCGTGTTTCTAAGACTAACAGAAATGGTTTTATGGACGATTTACCAACCCTACCCCCTTTTTATCTGCATTTTGTAAAATGCCTGGCAGTCCTAAGGATATGGTGAAAACGGAAATTGGCCTTAAACTGACCAGACAGCATACAAAACAAGAAAATAGCGCTTAAAACTAGGATTTTTACCCGTTTTAGAACTTTTACATATCCTTTCCACTGCCAGAGCGTATTTATGCGTAATTGCTGCCAAACACTTTTTGATCGACCCTCACGGCATTGTTAAAGCTAGCATGTTCGATCTTTTTATATTTTTCAATTGCCCAGTAAGTAGGCTTTAACCAATATAAGTCTTAATTGCACAGTGCATCAAACAAGCGAGTTAGGGGCCCAGAAAGTTGGGATAAAACGTGATTTTTCTGAGTTAAAAAGGTTGAGTTTACCCTGTTATCTTTGAATCGCAACCACGCTCAGACCAAACAAGTGCGACCAAACTGCTGGGGCTGAAAAAAGACACAAGAAGAGAGAGAAAAAGGAGAGATAGAAAAAGAGGAGAAAAGATGAAAAAATCGGGAATCAAATCGCAAAAAAAAAAAAAAAAAAAAAAAGGAAGTCCATGCGCATCGATTTTTCCACGGTGACCCCTGCGCCGTGACCTTTCAGTAGCAAAAACCAAAACGGCTTGCACTATGTTAAAGAGCGGTCTTTCTGCTTTCAATACAGGCATAAGGCGTGTTTCTAAGACTAACAGAAATGGTTTTATGGACGATTTACCAACCCTACCCCCTTTTTATCTGCATTTTGTAAAATGCCTGGCAGTCCTAAGGATATGGTGAAAACGGAAATTTTGGCTCTATCGTCCAGATTTTGGCCTTAAACTGACCAGACAGCATACAAAACAAGAAAATAGCGCTTAAAACTAGGATTTTTACCCGTTTTAGAACTTTTACATATCCTTTCCACTGCCAGAGCGTATTTATGCGTAATTGCTGCCAAACACTTTTTGATCGACCCTCACGGCATTGTTAAAGCTAGCATGTTCGATCTTTTTATATTTTTCAATTGCCCAGTAAATAGGCTTTAACCAATATAAGTCTTAATTGCACAGTGCATCAAACAAGCGAGTTAGGGGCCCAGAAAGTTGGGATAAAACGTGATTTTTCTGAGTTAAAAAGGTTGAGTTTACCCTGTTATCTTTGAATCGCAACCACGCTCAGACCAAACAAGTGCGACCAAACTGCTGGGGCTGAAAAAAGACACAAGAAGAGAGAGAAAAAGGAGAGATAGAAAAAGAGGAGAAAAGATGAAAAAATCGGGAATCAAATCGCAAAAAAAAAAATAAAAAAAAAAAAAAAGGAAGTCCATGCGCATCGATTTTTCCACGGTGACCCCTGCGCCGTGACCTTTCAGTAGCAAAAACCATAACGGCTTGCACTATGTTAAAGAGCGGTCTTTCTGCTTTCAATACAGGCATAAGGCGTGTTTCTAAGACTAACAGAAATGGTTTTATGGACGATTTACCAACCCTACCCCCTTTTTATCTGCATTTTGTAAAATGCCTGGCAGTCCTAAGGATATGGTGAAAACGGAAATTTTGGCTCTATCGTCCAGATTTTGGCCTTAAACTGACCAGACAGCATACAAAACAAGAAAATAGCGCTTAAAACTAGGATTTTTACCCGTTTTAGAACTTTTACATATCCTTTCCACTGCCAGAGCGTATTTATGCGTAATTGCTGCCAAACACTTTTTGATCGACCCTCACGGCATTGTTAAAGCTAGCATGTTCGATCTTTTTATATTTTTCAATTGCCCAGTAAGTAGGCTTTAACCAATATAAGTCTTAATTGCACAGTGCATCAAACAAGCGAGTTAGGGGCCCAGAAAGTTGGGATAAAACGTGATTTTTCTGAGTTAAAAAGGTTGAGTTTACCCTGTTATCTTTGAATCGCAACCACGCTCAGACCAAACAAGTGCGACCAAACTGCTGGGGCTGAAAAAAGACACAAGAAGAGAGAGAAAAAGGAGAGATAGAAAAAGAGGAGAAAAGATGAAAAAATCGGGAATCAAATCGCAAAAAAAAAAAATAAAAAAAAAAAAAAAGGAAGTCCATGCGCATCGATTTTTCCACGGTGACCCCTGCGCCGTGACCTTTCAGTAGCAAAAACCAAAACGGCTTGCACTATGTTAAAGAGCGGTCTTTCTGCTTTCAATACAGGCATAAGGCGTGTTTCTAAGACTAACAGAAATGGTTTTATGGACGATTTACCAACCCTACCCCCTTTTTATCTGCATTTTGTAAAATGCCTGGCAGTCCTAAGGATATGGTGAAAACGGAAATTTTGGCTCTATCGTCCAGATTTTGGCCTTAAACTGACCAGACAGCATATAAAACAAGAAAATAGCGCTTAAAACTAGGATTTTTACCCGTTTTAGAACTTTTACATATCCTTTCCACTGCCAGAGCGTATTTATGCGTAATTGCTGCCAAACACTTTTTGATCGACCCTCACGGCATTGTTAAAGCTAGCATGTTCGATCTTTTTATATTTTTCAATTGCCCAGTAAATAGGCTTTAACCAATATAAGTCTTAATTGCACAGTGCATCAAACAAGCGAGTTAGGGGCCCAGAAAGTTGGGATAAAACGTGATTTTTCTGAGTTAAAAAGGTTGAGTTTACCCTGTTATCTTTGAATCGCAACCACGCTCAGACCAAACAAGTGCGACCAAACTGCTGGGGCTGAAAAAAGACACAAGAAGAGAGAGAAAAAGGAGAGATAGAAAAAGAGGAGAAAAGATGAAAAAATCGGGAATCAAATCGCAAAAAAAAAAAATAAAAAAAAAAAAAAGGAAGTCCATGCGCATCGATTTTTCCACGGTGACCCCTGCGCCGTGACCTTTCAGTAGCAAAAACCATAACGGCTTGCACTATGTTAAAGAGCGGTCTTTCTGCTTTCAATACAGGCATAAGGCGTGTTTCTAAGACTAACAGAAATGGTTTTATGGACGATTTACCAACCCTACCCCCTTTTTATCTGCATTTTGTAAAATGCCTGGCAGTCCTAAGGATATGGTGAAAACGGAAATTTTGGCTCTATCGTCCAGATTTTGGCCTTAAACTGACCAGACAGCATACAAAACAAGAAAATAGCGCTTAAAACTAGGATTTTTACCCGTTTTAGAACTTTTACATATCCTTTCCACTGCCAGAGCGTATTTATGCGTAATTGCTGCCAAACACTTTTTGATCGACCCTCACGGCATTGTTAAAGCTAGCATGTTCGATCTTTTTATATTTTTCAATTGCCCAGTAAGTAGGCTTTAACCAATATAAGTCTTAATTGCACAGTGCATCAAACAAGCGAGTTAGGGGCCCAGAAAGTTGGGATAAAACGTGATTTTTCTGAGTTAAAAAGGTTGAGTTTACCCTGTTATCTTTGAATCGCAACCACGCTCAGACCAAACAAGTGCGACCAAACTGCTGGGGCTGAAAAAAGACACAAGAAGAGAGAGAAAAAGGAGAGATAGAAAAAGAGGAGAAAAGATGAAAAAATCGGGAATCAAATCGCAAAAAAAAAAATAAAAAAAAAAAAGGAAGTCCATGCGCATCGATTTTTCCACGGTGACCCCTGCGCCGTGACCTTTCAGTAGCAAAAACCAAAACGGCTTGCACTATGTTAAAGAGCGGTCTTTCTGCTTTCAATACAGGCATAAGGCGTGTTTCTAAGACTAACAGAAATGGTTTTATGGACGATTTACCAACCCTACCCCCTTTTTATCTGCATTTTGTAAAATGCCTAGCAGTCCTAAGGATATGGTGAAAACGGAAATTTTGGCTCTATCGTCCAGATTTTGGCCTTAAACTGACCAGACAGCATACAAAACAAGAAAATAGCGCTTAAAACTAGGATTTTTACCCGTTTTAGAACTTTTACATATCCTTTCCACTGCCAGAGCGTATTTATGCGTAATTGCTGCCAAACACTTTTTGATCGACCCTCACGGCATTGTTAAAGCTAGCATGTTCGATCTTTTTATATTTTTCAATTGCCCAGTAAATAGGCTTTAACCAATATAAGTCTTAATTGCACAGTGCATCAAACAAGCGAGTTAGGGGCCCAGAAAGTTGGGATAAAACGTGATTTTTCTGAGTTAAAAAGGTTGAGTTTACCCTGTTATCTTTGAATCGCAACCACGCTCAGACCAAACAAGTGCGAC
Organism: Rugalucina vietnamica; assembly: GCA_964017185.1. Taxonomy (NCBI): domain Eukaryota; kingdom Metazoa; phylum Mollusca; class Bivalvia; order Lucinida; family Lucinidae; genus Rugalucina; species Rugalucina vietnamica. The sequence continues at coordinate 4,630,153 of OZ024871.1, read as the reverse complement.
CAAACTGCTGGGGCTGAAAAAAGACACAAGAAGAGAGAGAACTAGAATTGTCAGAGAATCTGACTATAGCCCCGCTTCTCAGCTTTTTTTGCAGGGTGAAAAAAACAATGACAGGTAACTATCACAGGCTATCACAAGCTAGATCTCATCAATATTGATGCTCATACAAAATTTGGTCTGATTATGTCAATTCGTTCTCTTTCAAAATTTTGCGAAAAATGACGGGTAATAATCCAAAGCTAGATCTTGTCAATGATGATGTGCATACAAAATTTAGACGGATTCTGTCAATTCGTTCTGAAGATATTGAGCGGAAACAAAATTCTGAAGTCAATCAAGGGCTGTTAACTCCGTCAAAATTTTGCAAAAAAATGATGGGTAATAATCCCAAGCTAGATCTTGTCAATGATGATATGCATACAAAATTTGGACGGATTCTGTCAATTCATTCTCCAGATATTGAGCGGAAATGAAATTCTGATGTCCATCAAGGGCTGTAACTCCATCAAAATTTTGTGAAAAATGACAGGTAACAATCCCAAGCCAGATCTTGTCAATGTTGATGTGCATACAAAATTTGGTTGGATTCTGTCAATTCGTTCTCAAGATATTGAGCGGAAACGCAATTCTGACGTTAATTAAGGGCCATAACTCCATCAAAATTTTGGGAAAAATGACGGGCAACAATCCCAAGCTAGATCTTGTCAATGTTGATGTGCATACAAAATTTGGTCGGATTCTGTCAATGCGTTCTCAAGATATTGAGCGGAAACGAAATTCTGACGTCAATCAAGGGCCGTAACTCCGTCAAAATTTTGCGAAAAATGACGGGTAACAATCCCAAGCTAGATCTTGTCAATGATGATGTGCATATAAAATTTGGTCGGATTCTGTCAATTTGTTCTCAAGATATTGAGCGGAAACGAAATTCTGACGTCAATCAAGGGCCGTAACTCCATCAAAATTTTGGGAAAAATGGCGGGCAACAATCCCAAGCTAGATCTTGTCAATGTTGATGTGCATACAAAATTTGGTCGGATTCTGTCAATATGTTCTCAAGATATTGAGCGGAAACGAAATTCTGACGTCAATCAAGGGCTGTAACTCCGTCAAAATTTTGCAAAAAATAACAGGTAACAATCCCAAGCTAGATCATGTCAATGTTGATGTGCATACAAAATTTGGTCGGATTCTGTCAATGCGTTCTCAAGATATTGAGCGGAAACGAAATTCTGACGTTAATCAAGGGCCATAACTCCGTCAAAATTTTGCGAAAAATGGCGGGCAACAATCCCAAGCTAGATCTTGTCAATGTTGATGTGTATACATAATTTGGTCAGATTCTGTCAATTTGTTCTTAAGATATTGAGCGGAAACGAAATTCTGACGTCAATCAAGGGCCGTAACTCCATCAAATTTTTGGGAAAAATGACGGGCAACAATACCAAGCTAGATCTTGTCAATGTCGATGTGCATACAAAATTTGGTCAATTTCTGTCAATTCCTTCTCAAGATATTGAGCGGAAACGAAATTTTGACGTCAATCAAGGGCCGTAACTCCATCAAAATTTTGCGAAAAATGGCGGGCAACAATCCCAAGCTAGATCTTGTCAATGTTGATGTGTATACAAAATTTAGTCAGACTCTGTCAATTTGTTCTTAAGATATTGAGCGGAAACGAAATTCTGACGTCAATCAAGGGCCGTAACTCCATCAAAATTTTGGGAAAAATGACGGGCAACAATCCCAAGCTAGATCTTGTCAATGTTGATGTGCATACAAAATTTGGTCAGATTCTGTCAACTTGTTCTTAAGATATTGAGCGGAAACGAAATGTTCACGGAATGACGGAACCACGGAATCACGGAACCACGGAACCACGGAAGGACAGGGTGAATCCAGTATAGCCCCACTTTTCCAAAGCGGGGCTATAAAAAGGAGAGATAGAAAAAGAGGAGAAAAGATGAAAAAATCGGGAATCAAATCGCAAAAAAAAAAAAAAAAGAAAAAAAAAAAAAAAAAAAAAAAGAAGTCCGTGCGCATCGATTTTTCCACGGTGACCCCTGCGCCGTGACCTTTCAGTAGCAAAACCAAAACGGCTTGCACTATGTTAAAGAGCGGTCTTTCTGCTTTCAATACAGGCATAAGGCGTGTTTCTAAGACTAACAGAAATGGTTTTATCAGTGGAGGAGAGATGCCCAAGTGAGTATCACTGACCTAGATTGCTTTGACAGGTAAATGTTACTATTAATAGCAATTTGATACTCAAATGGGCATCTTTTTGTCATTTTTATAGTAGTCTCAGAAAATCGAAAAAATGTATCACAGTTTTCAACCGATTTCCACCAATTTTGGAGAGCTTAAAGATGAATAAATTTCCAAACTTTTGACCGTTCAGATTTTTTTTTAATTGTCTAGAAAAAAAGTTATTAAGGTTTAAAATCAGGATTTTTTTTCTGATTTTCTGTGATTCCTATTTGGGAGCTAGAAAAAAAAGTGATGCCCATTTAGGAAACGGTGATTCCTATTTAGGAACATATAATAAGATCTATGAATGGGATACAAATAGTTTGTTATGCTTCCTGTTGAAGAACTTTGTTTACTGTGCCCAGAGCCTCACTGACTTAACTGTCATGTTATTTTCTGAATACCTTTCTGTATCTCATATCGATCATAGAGATGCTCCACATTCAACCTTTTTTCATTTTAATGGCCAGAGTGTATTTTAAGTTCTGTTTCACAATCATTTATACAAGTGCGTTCAGTTATTGATATGCCCCTGCCATATTCAGAAATAAATTGACAACTCTTCTTGCTTTTGAACAATCTTCACTGGCAAGAAGTAGACATCTGGATGAATTTGTTTATATAATGTGTTAAGTGTGTCTATAAATATTTACTCTGTATATAAAACTTGCAGAGTTTACGATGCTGTATGCCTTCTTTGATTACATACCATATGGAGCCAAATTTTTAACAAAAAAAAATCGCTGATATTCGAGTTTCAAAGATACCACAAGGAACCATGGTTAATGGTTTGTAATTTTGTTTGTAAATTACGAAAGAATAGCCATTTTTGTACTACGGCCGAAAATTTGGTGTCTTTATGAGCTCTATTTACAATGTAACACTGCTGATTTTCATTCAATTTCATGGTAAAGCGGTTGTTACAATATAACAAAGTATGTCAGTGTTATTTTGCAAGAAAACTAATATTCTACTAGGACGGTTTTACGACCAAAGCTTGCTTATGGGTTCCTTCATGAGGTAAGCATGTCTTAAAGTACTCTGGAGTCACCCATGACTTTGTATTCTGTCAAAACGTGGGTTGGCATTTCATCATACAGTTTCATGATTGTTTCACCGAGGGGCTAAGTGGGCTTAATTTATTGTTAAGCAATGACACATATCTCCTCTTCGTGATATTCAAAACCTCTTCTATAGGGTTTAAGTCATGGAAATTAACATGCCAGTAAAGGATGTCAAAACTAGTAGTATTATACAGCTGTACAAGGCAATATTCTTTGTATTCATCCTTAATCCGCAAAATACATTATTGATATTAGAAGAATGTCTGTCTGTGAATGTCCTGGTGATTCCCTTGACTTAAAGCATATACAAGAGGATTTAAATATCATGTTTATAGAAAACAATAACAAGAAAACAGTTTTATGAATTTATTAATAAGACATTTGGCACCATAGGGACCAGCTCAGCCAGAATTTGAATAAAAATGATAATTCTGCCTATAGAGACTCTGGTTTGCACCCAGGCAGTAATTATCAGCAGCAATGAATTTTGGGAGGCTCAAGCGAATGTTGCTTGAATCTTAAAAGAGATTTCAGGAACATGAGCCTATACCCCATACTCCTATAGCCAGCAATGGAACTTGTTGAGTAGTTCACAGAATTCTCTGAGACTCTAAAGAGAAATTGATGAGGCTTGTTTTCCCTTGAGAATCCCAGCTTAAATTCTAGGGACTGTGCGTTAGCTCCGCAAGAATAGAATAGAATAGAATAGAATAAACTTTATTGATAAACACAGTACTCCGGCCACACAACATGTATGGCATAAGAGCAAACAATACAAGGAGACAATTTTACAAAATACAGTATATGACATTAAATGGAAAAATATAACAATGACATAATAATACAGTTCAAAAAGACAACTGCTTCATTAACAATACAGAAGTTGCTATGTGAAATTGTTCATAATAATTGTAACAAATTTTGATAAGTTTGCAAGTACGCTTCTATTGGTGCTTGTTAGCAGTGATTTAAATTTTAAAATATTTGGTCTCTTGTAGAAATATGGTTTGAGTAAGTTACATCTTTCTGTGAGAAAATAAGGGCAGGTTAAAAGATAATGGAATTCATCCCCTAAATCATTTTTGTCACATAAGGTACATTTCCTATCTGTATAGTGTGTGCCATTCCACCTTCCTACTTCCACAGGCAATCTATGGTTTGCGGTTCTAAATTTAATAAGAGGAATGTAAAGTTGTCTTGGCAGAAGTATTAGGTAGCTTTCAAATTCAATTTGCTCCTTGAATACATTGTAATTTTTCCCTTTAGAAGATTCAGATAGTTTTGCATTCCATTCTTGGATAGATAGGTCATGGAGAGTTTTAGTTATGTTTCCTTTGACTGCTTTTGGGTTATTTATTATTTTAAGATCTAACATTTCTGGTCTTCCTATTGAAATGAGAATTTCTTTGATATGGTTGATCCATTTGAAGTTGATTCCTTGCTTTGATTCTTTTAGCATAATATTATACATCAGCTTGGAAAGTCTTGTATTCTCTTTGTTTAGTACAGATATCCAGAAACCTATCATTCGTGACTTTATATGAACATCTATAGGTGTTATGCCAAGCTCAGCATATACCATATATATAGGGGTGCTTTTTCTTAGCTTAGTTATTGATCTGAGGAACTGGTTTTGAACATTTTCTATTAAGTTAGTGTTATGAAAACCCCATATTTCACATCCATAGAGTAAAATTGGGAGTATGGTATGATTGAATAATTGAACTTGCAAATCTATTGGTATATGTAGATTGTTTATTCTCTTGTATAAAAGGTGCAAAGCTCTTTTTGCTTTCTCTACATTAAGCTTAATACTTTTGTAAAAACTTCTTGATTGTGAAAAGGTGACTCCTAAGTATTTAAATTCTTTACATATAGATATGTCATTTTCACCAATTTTAAAGTGCAAATTATCTGTGTTACGCATGCCAAATACCATAATTTTTGTTTTGTTGAAGTTGATTTGTAACTTCCATAATTTACAATATTCATAGAAGGCATTAAGGTTTCCCTGGAATGAATTCGGGTCAGTCCCAAAAATAACTGTGTCATCTGCATATAAGAGAATCAAAATTTCTAAGTACATACTTATATCATCATCTTCATAGTCAAGTGGTATGCCTTGGCAATGGTGAGATGTCAGGTGATTTTCTAAATCATTTAAAAATAAACTAAAAAGAGCTGGTGACAGATTTTCACCTTGTCGAACACCACAGTAACTATGGAAAAAGCTTGACTGACTACCCGAGTAGGCAATGCATGATTTGATGTTTTGATAAAGGTTATAGATTACTCGAAAGAAGATTCCATTTATACCATTTTTGAGCAATTTTGTCCAGAGGCCCACACGCCACACAGAATCAAAAGCTTTGCTAAAATCAATGAAAGAGCAATAAAGCCTTTTACGCTTTGATTTAAGGATTTCTGTGAGAACATGCAGAGTGAAGATATGGTCAGATGTTGAGTAACCTGCTCTGAATCCTGCCTGGTTCTCTTCAAGAATATCATTATGTTTTAGATAATTGGTTAATCTCAAGTTTAAAACTGCTGTAAAAAGTTTGCCAAAACAACTCAAGATTGTTATAGGGCGATAGTTTTCAGGATTGCTGGGGTCTCCATTATTTTTATATATTGGCCTGATGATACCTTCAATCCAGGAGTCTGGTATAATGCCAGTCTGAAGGACAATGTTGAAGAAAGAGACATATATTGGGACCATTATATCAGCAGTGCATTTCAAATATTCATTAATGATTTTATCATTAGAGGAACTTTTGTTATTTTTCAGCCATCTGATGCACTTGATAATTTCATTTTCTGATATTGGTGAGTTGAGCAGTGCATCCTCATCATTTAAATCGATGTTTACGTTTGGTGACATATCTTCCCTTTCATTTTGTTCATTGAGGTTTTTGAAGAAATCATACAAAGTTTCAATATCAATATTTTCGTTATCTTTTGATTTGTCGAGGCTATTCATTATTCGCCAGAAATCTCTGGGGTTTTTACTTTTAAGGTTCCTTAATTTTTCCTGTGTGTTTTTATTGTGTTTGTTTATATGAAAATTCATGGTTTTCTTGTAGGCTTTACTTGCGTTTTTTAAATCTAATTTATTACTGTCAGTAGGACGTTTTTTATTCCTTTTCCTGGCTTTATGATATTTGCGCCTAGCATTTTCACACTGGTATCCAAACCAGTTTTTAGAGTTTGGTTTCCTTCCACTAGAGGCTGGTTTGACAGGTGGAAAGCTTTGTTCAGCTGCGTTTTGGAATACCAGTCCTATATCAGTGCATAATGAGTTGATTTTGTCTGAATCAACACAGTTTACACTTGAATGCATATTTTGCACCGTAGTTTTAATTTCTGAAAGTTTATCATGGTCGATGTTTGACAAAAAATCACCTTTTCTGTTGTTTTGCCATCTTGGTTTTTGTTGGTGGTTAGTGTGGTTTTGTGCCTTTGTTAATTTTTCAGATACTTGTATGACATTAATGCTAGTGGTGAGAAGTGAGTGTCCGTCTGAGAATATGCAGTCTAGATCATTGATATTAAAATCTTTCACAAGTTTTAAAGCATGGGCAGAGGCTATCGAATAATCAATTACAGATGCATTTCTAAATGTAAATTCCCCAATTCCTTTATCAGTTCCACATCTGCCATTTAATATGAGCAAATTATTGCTTTTACAAATTTCAACTATTAGATTACCTTCATTATTTGAGGATTTGTCCTTAGATACCCTACTTGTGTTTAAATTATGTTTGCGTAATAAGTACTGAATATCAAGAAAATGGTCCATCAAGTCATCATAACCAGATAGTTGATCGGTTACATCATCAGGATCAATGTAATCCTTTTTAGTTTGTGTTCTTGCATTAAAATCACCCATTAAGAAAATGTACTTATGCAACACACACATATTTGTTATTTCTACTTCAAATAAATCCAATTCATCTTTGTTATTAAATCTTGATTCTGCAGGTGGTAAATATACAATTCCAAAAAACAAATCTTCCTCTGTCTGAGTATATGCTTTACATAGTTTAAACCATAAAATATAATCCGAGTCTGACTCAACCAGAGAAATATATTGCATAACAGATTCCTTAACAAATATACCAATGCCTCCACTTTTACGTACATATTTTTGTTTGCGGCTTTGAGACAGAAATTTGTAGCCTGGCAAAGATATTACATCATGGTTATTAATTTTTGTTTCAATAACACAAAACAAGTCATATTTACAAATTAAATCACAAAATTCAGGATACAACATTTTTCTTTTTATGCCACAAACATTTAGAGAACCACATTTAAGATTTAGTGAAGGCTTACTGAGACTACCTCTTACTTTTGTTTGATTATTGCTAAGTTCATCAGCCGCATTAAATTGGTCATCAACAGTGCTTTGAGACATGGTTTCTGAGCCGTACACAGTTGATGCTTCAAATATTTCGCCAAAGCTACCATCAATTGTTTCTTTTCCATAAATTGATCCATTGTTTGGGCTTGAAACAGTGTCAGTAGTAATTAACTGTGATGTGCCGACACTTTCTTCAGTGCCGATATTAGTCAATGAAGTTCCCAACTCAACACAGTGACATGAATGTTTGTTACAGTATATACACACATATGTACTAAGAGCACTAAAAGGATTAAAAGTGATTACACTTGCTACAGTTTGAGTTCTATTATGTTGAATTCTGGTGGCATCTTGGCCTATTTCCTATTGGTTCCAACAGATGGAGTCCTTATGCCCATAAAAGTTACAGGCATAACATAGTAGTTGTCTCTTGTGATGACATTCATAGGTGGAATGATTTGTCAGACCGCATTTTGTACATCGTTCCTTAGTCATGTTAGTCGTGGCTTGGTGATAGCCACTGGAGTTGTTCTCCTGGGATCCCGGATATCGACTGCGGGTTCTAGACTGGTTTACCCGCTGTTGAGATTGCTGACTAGTTACAGGCCATACTGCCTGTTCCCCAGTGTATGCGTCTCGATTCACATAGCCCGCATACCGTGTTCCCGTACTGTGGTTGGCTGACCACTGGCTTGACTGTTTGTCTGCCACTGACTGTTGTGATGTTGATCTAGCCCCATATTGGGACTGACTGCCCTCGGACCTTTGTGTGTTACCCAGTTGATGTTGGTGACCCCTTTGTCTTCCCTGATTCCTTCCAGCGTGGTGTTTTGACGTGTTTCCCTGATCTTGTGGGTAGGCACAGTACCTGAAGTCTTCCACAATAGGTATTAATTGATGGATGGTTCCCAACAGCCTCCTTATGCCTGAAGTTGACAGATGTATCCAGTCTCTCAAGCCATAGAACTTAGTTCGTAACTGTTCGTTACTAGCATAGAAGGCATCGTATAAGTTCACAAACTTGTAACTTTGGCTTTCAGCTATTGTTTTTATAACAGTGTTGAATCCTGTAACATCAACATCTCCTCGGGGACTAGAGCCACACAGGAACATTTCACAGTCCGGGTTCTTACTCTGTATATACTCTATGAGGGTCTCATAGTCTTTTCTGAAGCTGCTGGGAGAGTCTGATTTAGCTGCATCATTACCGCCACAATAGATGATAATGTTCTTAAACCGATTTAGGTCATACATGGAGATCTTTTCCTGTATTCTGCTGATAGTTGCTCCAGGAACTGGCTGACAGTGTACATAGTTTTTCATTCCTTTTCCATTTACACCAGATAAAAGAGAGTCACCGATCAGGAGTGTCTGATTGTTTTGACTATTATTCACAGTGTTTGTGGGAGCAGGTTGAGATGTGTTGTGGGGTGGTCTTTGTTCATTCTGAGAGGCTCGAGAGGTATTAAGTATTCTTAGCTCAGCTGGTTCTGTTGTTCTATTTTGAGGGTTTCTCAGAGCTTGGTTGAGTTGAATGGTTGCACTGTATGTACCCATTCCTGGAGTCAAAATAGGTTCTTCTTGAACTGAGGATTCATCATTGTCTTCGTTGAGAGTTTGGTTCCCATCACTATTTGAGTGCGACAAATCCATGATAACTGTTGAGGTTTTACTACTGTCCGCATTTTCGAAAATTAGATTGGTTCTTAGTTCATTCAGTTGTCCTTGAAGGCTTTTTACCATGCCCATTAAAGACATCATTTGCTCTTTCATTTCATTTTGGGAGCCTTCCACTGATTTAATTAAGTTTTCTGATGCTCGCTGAGCTGCTGCATTTAGTCTGGACCCAGTGTTAGCATTTCCTGTGCAGCCTGGTGTACTTGACATCATAGGGGTTGAAGTTGGTGGCACCGGGTTGTTTTCAGTAGAGAGGTCATTCACTTTCTGTTCATACTGCCTAAACAGTTTAATGGCGAGTTTGGGGAAAACCGTCTCTCTCCAGAGTTTATTTCCTGGACCTGTCAGGGCAATACTATTTTCAGGATCATGCGCCATGATAACACATTTCTTATTCTGAACATGTGTTTTGAATGTTGACATCCCGTCTTTGGGGTCTTGTGGTTTGAATCCTCTCTTAAAATCGTCCATGAAATCATGATAGAGTTCCTCAGTGGAGAAATGGATGTGTATTCTTCCACTTTCCTTAGGGGCTGATATGGAATAGAGGATTTCATTAAAGATGTCTTTGCCTTTAACAGTGGCTGTGTGAGATAGCTTTCCTGGTGATTGGGCAGTAGACAGGTCATTTGCTGTCTGATTTTCTGTTTGTAGATCCTCTGCTTGGGGGAGGAGAGAAGATGATTGATCACATTCTGATTCAGTGTCATCTAGCAATGTTGTGTCTATGGATGAGGGGAAGATGTAACTGGCCCTCCTTGACTGAGACCTTGTCCGGCGTTCCATACTGCGTATTGGTGAATAGGCTTGATTTTCAAGTAAATTTCAGACACAGAAATTAAAGCTGGTTTTTCACTGATACAATTTTTCCATATCAAAGCTGTATCATTCCTTTGATGTTGATTCACACCTTTCTGAGAATTATTTTCACACACAGATAAATTGTAATTAAATCAGGCTCCACACAGTGGGAATTATAGGCACATAAGGCAATACTAATTATTCATTAGTATTATGCAAACAAGCATGTGGCTTTGGTTCATCTATATCCAACAAATATTGAGGCACAGAATTATCTAGGAATTTAACAGCAGGGGTTCTAATCCACTGAACAAAGAAAATTTTATTTTCCTTTAAAAACACACTTTTAAATTCAAATTTCAAACTAAATTATTCCAGATCTGCATAGGCAACACTGTAAGCTTCACTTTGATATAAAATTCTTTAGAATAATCCAGTTAAATCCAACAGAACTAATCTAAAATTGTCAGAGCCATTTTTGGCATGACTGTTCCCTCCAGAGAATAGATACAGGATGAAAGTAAGGCTAAGGTGTTAGACCAGAGAACCTGTATACCTAGAAAATGGTCAGCTCATACATAAACTAAAATAATTGTAATATGGTTCTAGGTCAGTATCCAGTAGCTTACTCTCATGCCTAAGTCTGAGGTGTTAGTTCAGAGAGCATGCAACAGTTTCAAAACAAAAGCCTGCAGCAAAGCTTTGGCTACTGTTAAGAAAAAGCCTGTTGCAAGTCTAGAACAGTATCCAGCAAAGCTTAGTAATGCTTAGTCTGAGGTGTTAGTTCAGAGATCCTGCAACGTTTCAAAACAAAAGCCTTAAGCGAGCGTTATGAACAGATCCTATTGCAAGAGTCTAGAACAGTATCCAGCAGAGCTGAGCAATGCTCGGGCTGAGGTGTTAGTTCAGAGAAACATGCGGCATTCTAGAACAGTATCCAGCAGCTGAGCACCTTTGGTTTAAGATGTTGGTTTGTAGATATTTAAGCCAAAAACCAAGGCTATTACTGAGACAGGTTGGCATTGATTTCAAGCTCAAACTCCAAAACCAAAACCATTAATCCAAAACATTGGCTAAGGATTGTTATTATTCTGTGGTCATACCATGAGAGAGAAAACAAAATATATATATATAGTAAAGTAAAACCTTACAGTTATGCCAAACAAACAATAGGCTGTACTGGTCCCTTCAGATTTAAACATTGAAGGGTGGTGGACTTGGGGTAGTGGAGGTAGTTGAAAAATGTCAGCACAATATTATACATCCTTTCTCTAGCAAGTGTAGAAGCAAACTGACCAACTGACCCATATAATGAATACACAATTAATTGTTATACAACAATTCTGATATAACATTACCTAGAGGTCACCTAGTTCTTAGAAATGATAAGGCCAGCAATATTGGTGAATGTGTATTTACTGACTTAGAAAATCAGGTAGTTGCTGCTATGCATCAATTCTTTGTTTCTATAAACCCTACTTAAATCTTAATAATTTAAGTTTTCATTTATAGAAAACAATAACAAGAAAACAGTTTTATGAATTTATTAATAAGACATTTGGCACCATAGGGACCAGCTCAGCCAGAATTTGAATAAAAATGATAATTCTGCCTATAGAGACTCTGGTTTGCACCCAGGCAGTAATTATCAGCAGCAATGAATTTTGGGAGGCTCAAGCGAATGTTGCTTGAATCTTAAAAGAGATTTCAGGAACATGAGCCTATACCCAAACGAGATGTGAATTAGTGAGTGGTCCCAGGTGAGCACTGAAAGTATTGTCTAAGGCACATCGAGTAGACCCTAGTTTGATTGTACAGTATTTCAAGTGGAGAACACTGTAACAATGAGCCACAAATAAGATGAGCATATTCTCATCAACCACAGGTATAGATCCATCTACACTTATGTTATTCAAAGCTATGAAAGTTCTGAAACATCTCATACCTGTATTATAAGCTTGTTTAGTTCCACTACTGATTGCTTCTGACCACAAATAGTCCACTACAGAATTCAAGGATAAATTATTTCCTGGTATGGAATACAGGGTACTGGATCCTTCTCTGCATCTGGAGCTAGGCGTCGAAATCGTTCCTCCTGAAATCTCGAAATAGCATCGCTTATAGAATTATGTATTCCAGGAATAAATTCAGAATAAAAACTGAAATTGTTTTTGGCAGCACACCATGTTAACCGTCTCATTAACAACATTATCTTTGAACATTTTGATCTGCCTTTACGGAGGATATGAACTGTGCCTAAATTATCACATCTAAAGATAATCCGTTTCTTAAACCATTGATGTCCCCATATCATAGCTGCCATGACTATTGGGTATAATTCTAATAGTGCCATGGAAAGTGAATTGCTTTCTGCTATATCCATGGACAACTCAGCTGGCCATGTGCCCTGGAACCATTTTCCAGCAAAATAGCCACCGAACCCCTTGGTAGATGCTGCATCCGTGAAAAGTTCAATATCTTCATTCGTAACAGTGCTATCTATAAAAAATGATACTCCATTCCAACCCTGTAAGAATGTTTGCCACATTTTCATGTCCTGTTTACAGTCATTGTTTAACATCACAATGTCATGATTATTGTTAACACCTTTAGTCAACTTTAATAGATATGACATGAAACTACGCCCAGGCACAATAACTTTAGAGGCGAAACTCATGTGTCCTAATAAACTCAAAATTGCCAGTTTTGTACAACTAGTTTTCTTTGAATACTTCCGTAGCATTTTAATAAGCCTATCCACTTTATCTTGTGGTAATTCAGCTTGCATTTTGACTGAATCTAAGATAATACCTAAGTATTCCAGCTTGGTTAGTGGACCCATTGTCTTTTTAGGAGATAAAGGAATATTTAGTCTTTTAAACAGCATAGTCAATAAAGCCATTGTTCTATCTCCTTCATCCGATGCTGGTTCAACAGTTAGAAAATCATCCAGTAAATGTATGATATTGTCTATTTTGTATTTATGCTTTGCAATCCAACAGATCGCTATTGAGATTTGATCAAACAATTTTGGACTAGAACGACATCCAAATACCAATCTTTGATAGAAATAATATAAACCTTTCCATTTGACACCGAACATGGGCCACGTCTCGGGCTTCAACCCAGCTAATTTAAATGCATCTGAAATATCGCACTTGCACATTAGAGCTCCTACACCTGCTTGTTTAATTAATTCAATGGCACTATCAATTGTCACATAAGTCAAAGAGTTAGATTCTTTATCAATTAAGTCATTAATACTGATAACACTGGAGTGTTCATATGGTGCTGAGAGATCAACTATTAAACGTTTTTTCTTGGAATACTTTCCTTCTGCAATACCGATTGGTGAAACTCTATAAATGTCAAATGGTGATTCTTTGAAAGGCCCTAACAGGTAACCCTTATTCACTTCACTTTCTATTAACTGATCAACATCTAATGGCTGTTTTCGGGCTGATTTATTGTTTCTACATACATAAGACTGTTTGGGTAACTCAGCTATTCCAGGGTCAAAGCCATCTTTTAAGCTTGAATATAAATATTCAACAAAGTTTCTATCTGGGTGTCCTTTTAGGTCTGATCTAAGATGTTCAATGTTAATTGGCGTTGTAGCCTGTAATTTTAAGTCTTTTGACGATAGTCACTGATTAACTTTGTCAGTCTTATCTTGTGATTTTTTGTCCATGACTTTTCCTTTGACACTACCTTCTCCAATGTCATTTGTTTTTGAATGGCATTTTGATTTGGGATGAGGGCTAAAACAGTCAAAACACAAATGCAAAAAACTTGCAGGCTGGGCGTTGGCATGACCTTTCATTGAAGTTTATACACAATTGTCTCCCTTGATAGGTAGGGACCTTTTTGGTATATCCAGTGGCACTAGAACTTGTCTGAGTTTTATTATATCCAATATTTCCTGTGTTTGATTTCTTCAAGTTTGGATTTACCAGTAGAGGACAAAAGTCAGATGCATGATTCACACTGGAACAAAGTCCACACACATTTATTTTCATGCCTGCAAACATGGAGCAGAAGAGCCCATTATCCCGGATTGACCAGTCAACTTTTATATTTCTTTGATGCAGCAAAGCTGCTGCTTTAGCTGAAAAGGCCTTATGATAATCATAAAACCGAGTGCCACCAAAGTTATTTGCCATTTCTACCACATCCCTCTCGTAATGGTCGAGCTCAGTTCTGCGATGTGGCAACACTTCACATACTATATTCTTGTATTTGCCAAAGGCAACAATAAATTCCCCCAGTGTCAAATTCTTTGATAGTCTTGGATCCCCCGGTTTCAAGATGTATTCCAAGCCATCCACATCTACCCGCCTGTGCTCTGATGTAGAATCATTGTTGGGCATTAATAATAAGGCTAAATTAATGTCCTTACCGGCTATGATCTGGGACCGTAGTTGAGGGGAGACAACTTCCACATTCCTGTAATTTTCTGCTGCCACCCCCGGTTGATTCATGGCTGTTAAGACTTTGTTCATATCAAAAGTCTGTTGCTGAAATTGACTACTATTGCCAACATTATTTTGTACTGAGAACACACTGTCTGGAATGAAGACCGGGTTGTTAATTGGCACTGTATACCTAGTATTTGCTGCAAACCCAGAATCAAAATTCTGAACATTGTTGGTATTCTGTGTTGTTCCCCTGTTTGTTAATGTTTTCATTACTTGGGCCGCTGCTGCTTCAACATCCAGAGTAGGGGTTTCTTTAGTAATATCTTTTGTTCCATCATTAGGAACTATGGCTGGAATCTCATCTTGATTTCCATCCTTTTTATTGTCTGAATAGATTTGAACAAGGGATGCCACACGCAAATTATTGGGAACTTTAATTCCGATGTTGTTGATTTCAGTTATTAATTGTTCTTTAGTCCAGTTCCTTGGATTTGTCATGTCAAGCTCACTGTCTATTTCAGAGCTTTTTCTTTTTGAAGCTCTCCTTCTAGATGCCATATCTAATCAAATTGTCAGCTACAAAGTCACAGTAAATTTGTATGATATAAACACAATGTAAGAATAAAATGTAAGCAATAAGTCATAGGTAAGTGAGAAATAAATCCTGTCAAATTAAAATTAAATGTCCAAATGAAACAAAATCTTAGTTGAAAAATGTCAGCACAATATTATACATCCTTTCTCTAGCAAGTGTAGAAGCAAACTGACCAACTGACCCATATAATGAATACACAATTAATTGTTATACAACAATTCTGATATAACATTACCTAGAGGTCACCTAGTTCTTAGAAATGATAAGGCCAGCAATATTGGTGAATGTGTATTTACTGACTTAGAAAATCAGGTAGTTGCTGCTATGCATCAATTCTTTGTTTCTATAAACCCTACTTAAATCTTAATAATTTAAGTTTTCAAATATGAGCAGTGAGAC
Organism: Rugalucina vietnamica; assembly: GCA_964017185.1. NCBI lineage: Eukaryota > Metazoa > Mollusca > Bivalvia > Lucinida > Lucinidae > Rugalucina > Rugalucina vietnamica. Next base: position 4,614,589 of record OZ024871.1, on the reverse strand, counting down.
ATAGCCTAAGTATAAATGTTTCTCTGTGAAAGTCCCAGTCCCCTATAGTATTCTGTGCCAAGAAAACAGACCATGAATTTTATGATGAAATGCCAACCCAAAGAATACAAAGACATAGGTGACTCCATAGTACTTTAAGGACTTATGTGTGGTCACTGTATATATACTTATTCGCAAAAGAAACACGAAAATAACTAATACGCTTGTTTTTTCTTTCTATATCGCCAAAAATTTGTTTAAGTGATATAAATATTGATAGTCCCTTTAATTCGCTTTCATAAAATTAGAAAATCATGACGTTAAGACTTACGCTTGTCGTGTTGCCGCGAAAAAAAAAGTTGTCACCCATTTCCATAGCTACAGGGTTAGGATACCTTTAATTACCTTGCAAAAGTTTACAAACCAATACCAATATTCAAAAGTCACGTTTGAAACAAAATCAAATCAGAAAATTTTATGTCTTTTCCGATGCTTTTTTCTTGTACGTGACGTCGTTTTTACTTTTTGACGTAAATTGGTATTTTCTAGCAAGCAAATAGACGAGACGTACTCAAAATCTTTTAGTGCCATAAGATAAATGTTTACACACTGAACAGACACCTACAGAATCACAATTTGAAAGCCCATAGTGTGTCTGTAGTAAACAATAATGACGATCTCAAAACAATAGGCTGACGTCAACAGAAAAACGAGACCCTTGGGAGCGTTGACAAGCAGTATTTTTCCAATCTTTTTGTACGATTTCTTTAGGTTAGACACCCAGCTACTACTTCACGCCATCTGTTTTCAAATCGCATTAATCGTGAATGTTTTAGATTCAAAATCGTAATACACGAGATCGTACACTAACGTCAATGTAACGTCTTAATGAAGAATGCTACAAACGTTTAATTTTGGTTGATTATTGCTCACTGAAAATACTCAAAAGTTATATCACTGAAAATTCCATCACAATGATTCTTTTCAAGAAAATGGTATTTAAATATTTTCGCATTTCTTTTGCGGATAAGTTTGAAGATTTACTTGTATAAAAAAAACATTGTTTATTTTTGTCAACAATATTATATTCTTTAGCATGCTTCATCATGGGACTGATGAATATGTTGCAAATACATGGATTTGTGTATATATGATTGTGAAATGAGTGATCAGCTCAGAGCAAGTGAGTCATTTTTCAGTTACTTCAAGGTTGAAATCGTCGGACCCATTTTTATTAGCTTTTTGAAAACAAAATAAGCCAGATTTTTCGATGTAGTCATTGACTTCAGTCACATAAGAACCTGAAACAAAAGACATGTCATCTTTCAGCAAACAATAAGTGCACACGAGCCGCCCAAAAATACTCACTTCAAGAATTTTCCAGAAAAAAAACATGTTTACACTAACTTTTTCCAGAGAAATACATTTCCATGACCCCAAAATAATCTTTAATATTTCAGATTATGTATCCTAGACATGTAGGCTTTGTGTAATTTTTATTCACATGCATTTCAGTTTCCAGGAAATGAGTCCCACAAAAACCAGTTACATTTCCACTTCTAAACCAAGCTATTTAAAATTTTAAAAGAATAACTATATTTAGTCATTCCTTGTATCTGTGACACCTATTAGCAATAAATGCACATCATCATTTGATTGACAGATTAAAAAAACACAGTAGATGTCTGTTTAACATACCCCACCCACTCATGTCAATATTGATAAACTCTTAAGGCATGCTTACCTCATGAAGGAACCCACAAGTAAGCTTTGTTCGTAAAACCGCCCTGGTAGAATATTAGTTTTCTTGCAAAATAACACTGACATGCTTAGTTTTATATTGTAACAATTAACCGCTTTACCATGAAATTCTAAAATGTACAATGAATGAAAATCAGAGTGTAACTTTGTAAATAGTGCTGATAAAGACACCAAATTTTCAGCTGTAGTACTGACAAACATGGTTATTCTTTCATAATTTACAAACAAAATTACAAACCATTAACCATGATTCCTTGTGGATTCTTTGAAACTCAAATATCAGCGTTTTTTTGTTAAAAAATTTGCTCCATATGTTATGTAATCAATTTAGGCATACAGCATCATAACTCTGGAAGTTCTATATACAGAGTAAATATTTATAGACACACTTAACACATTATATAAACAAATTCATCCAGATGTCTATTTCTTGCCAGTGAAGATCAGAGTTGTCAATTTATTTCTGAATATGGCAGGGGCATATCAATAACTGAACGCACTTGTATAAATGATTGTGAAACTGAACTTAAAATACACTCTGGCCATTAAAATGAAAAAAGTTGTTGAATGTAGAGCATCTCTATGATCGATATGAGATACAGAAAAAAGGTATTCAGAAAATAACATGACAGTTAAGTCAGTGAGGCTCTGGTAAACAAAGTTCTTCACAAGGAAGCATAACAAACTATTTGTATCCCATTCAGGAATCATAGATCTTATTATATGTTCCTGAATAGGAATCACCGTTTCCTAAATGGGCATCACTTTTTTTTCTAGCTCCCAAATAGGAATCACAGAAAATCAGAAAAAAATCCTGATTTTAAACCTTCATAACTTTTTTTCTAGACAATTAAAATAAATTCTGAACGGTCAAAAGTTTGGAAATTTATTCATCTTTAAGCTCCCCAAAGTTGGTGGAAATCGGTTAAAAACTGTGATACATTTTTTCGATTTTCTGAGAGTACTATAAAAATGACAAAAAGATGCCCAATTGAGTATCAAATTCCTATTAATAGTAACATTTACCTGTCAAAGCAATCTAGGTCAGTGATACTCAATTGGGCATCTCTCCTCCACTGTTTATGGACGATTTACCAACCCTACCCCCTTTTTATCTGCATTTTGTAAAATGCCTGGCAGTCCTAAGTATATTGACATATCTAACGTTAGTTACCTTTTCCAGGCTTGAGTACAATATGGAATCCAAGAAGGCTGTCAGAACATTTAAATATTATTAACATTTTCCTAATACATCCACTTTTGAACCTTCTTTCTATTTCTGATTTTAACACACCATTATACATGTTTAATTCTCAGGAATACGAATAGAAAACCAACAAGAACTTCACTGTATAAAAGGCGCTCACATAGTCTGTCTGGTCAATAGCATTTTACTGTGATTTGCAGTTTCTGAGAACAAACAGCAGCTTATCAAATTGATAGGTTATGGTCTTACACAGAATGCTGAATTTCATGAAAGAAGCAATAATATCCTCAAACTAGTTGATACAGGTAAACAAAAAAACAACAAACAGAACGTGTTTCAGTTAAAAGTATTGACAAAAACACACTTATAAGCAGACAGATAATATCAATGTATACCAGATAGTCACTTTTGTATATACTTCATGAAAATGCAAAAGGAGTTTCAATTATTGCGGATGACACTGATAATTTAAATCTCCACACCTCATGATTCCTGGTATTGTTTGAAAGCAAGAACTGTCATAAGCCAATAGACTAAGTATTAAAGAATGCTGAATTAACACCCAATTCAATTAACACTCATGTTCTATGTGTATGGTTTACTATTGTACGCTTCCATACTTTGACCTCCTAAATAATTGAAATTGTCAATCATGTCCAATTGTAAACATGTATTAAAATCAAATCTGTCAAATATGTTGCCAGAGTCATTTTGGTGGCTGACAAATGAGACCCCTCCACCTTTAACTGTACCTCTTGATGACCACCAGACCGCCTTCTTAAATCAACTAAATTGCATTTTCAAAGTGTAAATGAGAGTCATAATGCCGTATAGCGCTGTGGTTACAACAAAGCAAACTTAGGCGTGTAGGAAATAAATAACACAAAACTGTGAGACAAATGTGTCATTGGCTGCATAATTGTGGTTTTATTGCATCTACTTATAGCACGGGGTGACATATGAGCTCAACTTTTCGGAAGTAACCATTTTCCTAGGCTAGATATATTCTGAATCTGCCAAGTACTCCAAACACCTCATAAACAGAGTATTACATGGAGCTCCCACTATTGAAGTTATCTTTTTGAGAGAAGAGAAGCCAGTGCTTGCCTTATTAATGCTGAGCGCCAAGCAAGGTAGCCACTGGTACCATTTTTAACGTCTTTGGTATGACGCGGCCCGGATTTGAACCCGCGCCTCCCGCTTCCGAAGCGAACGCTCTAACCATTACGCTATCGGGACCGGTCATATTTTCAAGTATGCATATTGACCAGGTATGTTCCATTCACTTTGACTGTTGAATATTTTGCCAAACTATGTCTAGTCTAGCATTAATGCATGTTTATCAGTAACTTAGGTGTAATTGTGAAACCTTGTTTATTTTATTAGTATTTGTCCATCATATACATGTACGTGCTTTTATTTTTTCAAGCACACACCTTCAGCTGATATATTTCATGCTTCTCTGAATCTGACGAAATTAATATTAAATTACTTAGCTGGCTGAAAGTGTAACTGACTTTGAAATATTTTTAAGCACTCTTAGACTTGGAACCCTTGATGTATTATTTCATGCCGCGCATTTGACTTTGATATTATAAATGTCGAGGATAACACTTTGATTGTGTAACCATGTATGTAAATCGTCATTGATATACTTTTAAAGCATGTACATTGACCTTGTATACCTTTTGATCTGATTTATGCTCTTTTGACTTTGACAATATTTATGTCATGGCTTGCACTAAGGTGTGTATTTATGCACCTTTATTAGATAGCTTGGTGTGAATCCGTAAATAGTAATTTCCCCAGGACATTGATCTATATTGTACAGTGTGCTATATACAGTTCGACAAAATTTACATAGATTTTCGCATTGAAGTGCGTTTCCTGTAACACTGATATCTGCAGATAAAGATCTTTAGATATGAATGGTCCCTTGTACATCCTTCGGCTGAAGCACCATTAGCCCTGATACACATGGCCTACACTGTGTGTTGTAATCATTTTATCCACTGCAGTTGCAAAATCGACAGTGGCGTTCTTATCATCAATGCTGTTGATTTTTGACAGTATGTATCTTCTAGATCTGAACCCTCTCCATTTGTTCTGAAGCTATATAAATCAATATACTTTCAGTAAAAGTAGCTAGGCTGTGCAGAGTATATAACAAGTCATACCCGACACGGCTTATAAACAAGACAAAAACAGTACAAAAGTCTCCATTGTGTACTTAATAATCATATAAGCTAGTTTCTTGGCTTTATTTGTGTCGAGGAAATGCATTTGATTATATTGGTATTCAATTAAGACGAAAATATCTTCATTCATACTATTATATATCATTTAGCTGATGAATCTGTGAATGAATGATAATGCTATCTTTTCATAATCGTTTTACACTGTGACCATTTATTGTGGATCCTTTTCATAATATGTGCAAATATAAACTGAAATTACATTAATAGAATAACAGCACTGCATTGTGTTTAATCTGCACTTTTAATAGCTTCAAATATATTTCAAAGCGCTTTATTTCTTAAAATATATAGAAAACATTTGCTTAAATGAACCATGTGATATTTTGTATCTATCTTACAACAATAATATACAAAGAGAGAAGAAATTGGGTGGTTGTTTTTTCTGGTGGCCATTTTGGATACCATCTTAAATATGATAAATCTACAGCTTGCAAAAATATATAAGCTTCAACACTCATATAACTTCCCTTCAAATTTGATCAAAATGCAAACAAGCATTCAAACAAACATTCACTTTCAGAACAGCGTAATTAACTCTGTAGTTGAAAATCTATATCTGGTAGACATTTTGGAAGCCATCTTGAATTTCTGACAAGGCTGAAGGATGCCACAAGTTCATTATTTTGATTCTATAATGTCAGTGACTATTCCAGAACAAGCCTAAATATGTGTACCGTATACATAAATGGTAAAACAATTAAAATATTTAAAAATCTTATTTTGGCAGCCATCTTGGATGCCATCCTTGATTTTCAAACCAGAAAGCATTAACTGAAGACAGTTGAGTTAATATCTAATAAAGTTGTGAGGCCGCATAGCATTTTCATTCATTTTGTGGACAAACTCTATAGCAGACCATGTGTATTTTCATCATTTTAGACATCTTGGACGCCATCTTGAATTTCTAAAAACGCTCAATGATGACAGGCTGTCATCATCCAGAATCTTGTATGGCAATGTCTTACCTACAAGAATCCATCAAGAAAAAAACTTTATACCCGACTTCCAGGTCCATCGAAAATATGCCATATTCGTGCCGGACTAGTGACGGACAGACAGACAGACAGACAGACAGATGGACAGACGCATGGGGAAAAACAATATGTCTCCCGACCATGTCGGGGGGAGACATAATGAAGGCGCTAGAGTGGCCACAACACAAAATATTGATTTTTCACACAGTCAAGGGCAGATAATGCTGCAGTCAAGGGTCGAATCTGGCTGAAATTCGAACTCATCCGCAATGTTATGGCTATCTTTCTTACTTCCAAGTATGAAGAAGATCCAATGAAAATTGAAGGCGCCAGAGTGGCCACAACACAAAATAATGATTTTTCAAACACTCAAGGGCAGCTAACTACACAGAGGTCGGAACTGGCTGAAATTCGAACCCATCCAAGATATAGTTGTTCTTGTTACCTGCAAGAATGAAGAAGATCCAATGAAAATAGAGGCGCTAGAAAGGCCACAACATTTTTCCCATTATAAGTCTATGGGGATTTTTCCAGACGCTCAAGGGCAGCTAACTACGCAATCTGAGGTCGAACCTGGCTGAAATTCGAACTCATATGAGATGTTATGGTTGTCCTTGTTATTCCCAAGAATGAAGAAGATCCAGTCAAAAATGAAGTTGCTAGAGTGGCCACAACATTTTCCCCATTATAACTCAATGGGAGCTATATGTTGCCATGGAAACCAGAGTTCTGATCCGACCTGGCCCAAAACCTAAAGCAACCTTCCCCCTCCTCAATGATGCTTCAGATAAAATTTGATTGCGATTGGCCTTGTTGTTTTAGAGATATTCAAGATTGAAAGTGTGAATGCACGGACGGACGTCCGCACGGACGGACGCACGTCCGGACGGACGGACGTACAGACGCCGGCTCGACTACCATACTATAAGCTCACCTTGTGAGCCTTCGGCTCAGGTGAGCTAAAAAATAGGCATACCCCTGCAAACCCCAGTTTTTCTATATAAAAGTGGGGCTTCAGGGGGTATACTTTTCACTGACAAGTTTTCCTGACGGGGACGATTCATTCATAATGTTAATTGTATGGTCAGGCAAAGTTAGTTATAAGCACTGGAATTATAGCAATTCTAAGTGTGCAAAAGATATGATATACCTATGCAGTAAAGCTATAGGAAAATGGATGAAAGATGTTGAACACATGCATTGTGAACCTGAAAAGTTACTTTATTATACTGAACAAAGTTTGTTAAAAACTCACATTGAATCATTTTGAGAGAGGTTGAAATAGGACATATACTGAACAAAAGTGACAATGTTAGAGATGATACAGTCTAACATGAAATTTGTCATGTATTTTTTTTTTTTTTTTTTTTTTTTTTTTTTTTTTTCATCGTGAAAACCTTCATAACACGTAACAAAAGAGCTCATGGCTTCAGAAATTTCTGTTCACTGCATCCTTAGATTGGAAACACATGTTCACTGCATCCTTAGATTGGAAACACAATCAAAAGTAATATATAGTACCAAATTGAGATGGCTATATATATTCTTGTGACCCCTTATTCCTTAAAATGTGTGTGGTAAAGCTCTCATAGCCATGACAGGTACAAGTATGCAAAAGACTAAATAAATTTAGGTACTTTGATTTTTTTATAGTACATGTATATTAAAACTAGAATTTGTTTTCTATGTGAAAACTGATGTCTCCCCCCTTTCTACGTGCATGTCCAAATTATGCAAGCAAGAGTTAATAGTTCTTGTGCATCACATATCCTGTCATTCTGTTTTATAAGTGTACCAAGTTTCATTGAAATATCTCTTACGGTTTTCAAGTTATAGAGCCGGCATGAAACTGTATGGAAAATAATCAAAGGGAAATAACTCCAAAATTATGAAAGCAAGAGTAATGATTCTTGAGCATGACACATCGTCTCATCATGCTTTATAAGTGTACCATGTTTCATTGAAAAATCTCTAATGGTTTTTGAGTTATAGACCAGACACAAAATTGTATGAAAAATATTCAAATGGGAAATAACTCCAAAGGTATGCAAGCAAGAGTTATGGTTCTTTAGCATGACACATCTCATCATGCTTTATAAGTGTACCAAGTTTCAATGAAATATTTCTTATGGTTTTCAAGTTATAGAGTGGACATGAAATTGTATGGAAAAATAATCAAAGGGAAATAACTCCAAAGATATGAAAGCAAGAGTTATAATTCTTGTGCATGAAACATCGTCTCATCGTGCTTTATAAGTGTACCAAGTTTCACTGAAATTTCTCTTACGGTTTTCAAGTTATAGGGTGGACACGAAATTGTATGGAAAATAATCAAAGGGAAATTACTCCAAAGATATGCAAGCAAGAGTTATGGTTCTTTAGCATGACACATTATCTCATCGTGCTTTATAAGTGTACCAAGTTTCATTGAAATAACTCTCACGGTTTTCGAGTCATAAAGCGGACACGAAATTGTATGGAAAATAATCAAAGGGAAATAACTCATAAAATACTCAAGCCAGAGTTATGGTTCTTGTGCATGACAGATCGTCTGATCATGCTTAATAAGTGTACCAAGTTTTATTGAAAAATCTTAAACGGTCTTCAAGTTATACAGCGGACACGAAATTGTATCAAAAATAATCAAAGGGAAATAACTCCAAAAATACTCAAGCTAGAGTTATGGTTCTTGTGCATGACACATCGTCTCGCCGTGGTTTACAAGTGTACCAAGTTTCATTGAAAAATCTTTAACAGTTTTCAAGTTATAGAGCGGACACAATTTGTGTCGGACAGACGGACGGACGGACGGACGGACAGACGCATGGGGAAAAACAATATGTCTCCCGACCCTGTCGGGGGGAGACATAATGAGGGGCATAAATTCAAGTTAGAATATATGTGTTGTGTTTTCACTTTTGTTCAGTATAATATATTGTTACACAAAGGTGTTCAAACAAAAAAATATTATCAATATTGCATTACTTATTGAATGACCCATGTAGCATGTGATATAGAAATTCTCTTGAATAATGGAGTAGGTTTAAAAACATGACGCAAGGTTAGCTGACGTTTTTAAATGATACATGTAAGAAAAGTCAATTACAAGCATGAATATGAAATGTTTTACCAGAAAACAACCAATCTGCATATACGAAAAAAAAAGATGCAGCGCAGTGCCTTTGTTTTTGCTACACGGATAGTACAATCCCTCTTCTACTTTATTCTTAAGCTGCTCACTACTTTCTGTAGCTGTACTGTTCAAAACTTTGTTAGCTTAACCACAGCTTTAAGACCTCAAATCCTTAAGTAAATGCTGACTGCATAAGCAAATTAAAATAGTGTTTTCTGAGGAAAACTATGTCCCCCCCCACAACCATTTAGTAATTGAAGTGTAGTTACCTTGTGATATGAAGTTTTTCTATGGAAGACACCATGCCCATCTTGTTCTGTATGGTGTGGTAGTTTAAACTTGTTTTGGACCCTGTCTAAATTTAGGTCACGATCACCAAATTCTTATAAACTCTGAACCTCCTCAGAACAATTTGGTTAAAATCCATCAATTGGTTTACAAGTTATCGCGTCCGAAAGACTAATTTCAACAGTTATGAACTAAAGGCCTTGGAAATTAGGTCAAGGTCACCAAAATCTAATCAACTCTGAGCCTTCTCTCAACAATGCTTCTGTGCGAGTTTGGTCAAAATCCATCAATTAGTTTACAAGATATTGCGTTGGAAATACTAATTTCAACAGTTTTTATGGACTCACAACCTTGAAAATTAGGTCAAGGTCACCAAAATCTAATCAACTCTGAGCCTTCTCGCAACAATGCTTCTGTGCAAGTTTGGTCAAAATCCATCAATTAGTTTACAAGATATCGTATCAGAAAAAACTAATTTCAACAGTTTTTATGGGCTCGTGACCTTGAAAATTAGGTCAAGGTCATCAAAATCTAACCAACTCTGAGCCTCCTCCCAACAATGCTTCTGTGCTAGTTTGGTCAAAATCCATCAATTGGTTTACAAGATATTGCGTTGGAAATACTAATTTCAACAGTTTTTATGGACTCACAACCTTGAAAATTAGGTCAAGGTCACCAAAATCTAATCAACTCTGAGCCTTCTCGCAACAATGCTTCTGTGCAAGTTTGGTCAAAATCCATCAATTGGTTTACAAGATATTGCGTTGGAAAGACTCATTTCAACAGTTTTTTTTTATGGACTCGTGACCTTGAAAATTAGGTCAAGGTCACCAAAATCTAATCAACTCTGAGCCTCCTCCAAACAATGCTTCTGTGCAAATTTGGTCAAAATCCGTCAATTGGTTTACAATATATTGCATTGGAAAGACTAATTTCAACAGTTTTTATGAACTCGTGACCTTGAAAATTAGATCAAGGTCACCAAAATCTAATCAACTCTGAACCTCCTCCCAACAATGCTTCTGTGCAAGTTTGGTCAAAATCCATCAATTGGTTTACAAGATATTGCGTTGGAAAGACTAATTTCAACAGTTTATATGGACTCGTGACCTTGAAAATTAGGTCAAGGTCACCAAAATTTAATCAACTCTGAGTATCCTCCCAACAATGCTCTTGTGCAAGTTTGGTCAAAATCCATTCATTTGTTCAGAAGATATCGCGTCGGAAAACCTAATTTGATCAGTTTTCATGGGCTGGTGACCTTGAAAATGAGGTCAAGGTCACCAAAATCTAATCAACTCTTTCCCCCCTCCCAACCATGTATCTATGCAAGTTTGGTCAAAATCCATCCACTGGTTCAAAAGATATCGCGTAAGAAAGAAGCTGCGCGGATGCGGACGCCGACGCGGACGTGGACACGGACACAGACGGGATCCGCACCAAAAACAATATGTCCCCCACCTTCAGTTGGGGGACATAATACACTGTTAATTTTTGTTGATAAAATGTGAGAATACTTTGCATTGCAATGGATTCTCACATTTTATCAACAAAATATAACAGTGTATTTGTAATATTCATGTTTGAAATTTAACGATGTTGTTAATTTCGAACAACTGGTTTGTGATATACCTAGTGGGAAACCTAATATGTTGTTTTTTTTTCATGCGAAAGCTTAAATACGAGTCTTTACATAAGAACACCAACTATTTGGGTTTCCAACCAGGTCCGGCACAAACTGGCCTGTTCAGTCACAGAAAATTTTGATTAAAGTAGAAGAGAAATTGTACTATCCGTGTAGCAAAGACAAAGGCGTCTTTGTTATTGCCTATCCATGTTGTTGTTCTTATGCAGTGGCTCATATTAAATATGTTACCAGGGCTCAATGCACACTTCTTTGACTTCCTGGAGAACAGTCCTCCTAATGTGAAACCTCCGAAACCTCTCTTCAGTTTGGGGGCTGGGGCACTATAGCACATAAATTGAGCAGAAGCAGGAGCCTAAAGTTAAAACGAAAAAAACTAAGATGTTGCTGATGATTATTGACAAATTGAGGCCCTATAAGCAGTCTGGGAGAGCATGCTGAACTAATGATACATGTAAGAATGGTCAATTCCATGCATAAAATGAGCCGCCTCATGGGAAAACCAACAATTTGCATATGCGAAAACAAAGGCGCAGATCAGCTTCGAGGTAACCGCGAAGCTGATCAGCGCCTTTGTTTTCGCTACTCAGATAGTACAATTCCTCCTCTACTTAACTCCAAAAATTTCAAGCTTCTAGCCTGCTTCTGTGACTGTACAGCCTGGTTTGTGTTGGACATGTTCGGAAACCACATTGTTGGTTTTCCCACGAGGCGGCTCAAATATCAAGCATGTTAACAGGACTAAATGCAGACTTCTTCTTTGATTTCTTGGAGAACAGTCCACCCAATCCAAAACCTCCAAAACCTCTGCTCATCTTCATTTTAGGGGATGAGGACCCCCAGAGCATAAATTGAGCAGATGCAGGGGCCTAAAGTGAAAACAAAAAAAAGCTATTGCTGATAGTTGACTCGTAAAGCATGGGTGAGGACTCAGCTGAACTAATGATCCAAAACCTCTGCACATCTTCATTTTGGGGGCTGGCACACTATAGCTAGACACAGTATGGCATATTAAAGGAACTGAAGCAGAGGCCTACAATGAAAACAAAAACTAACATGTTACAGATAATTGTTGACAAGCAGTCCGGGAAAGCATGGGTGAAGGGCCGTTTATCATCAGGTAGCTGAGGGGAACTGGTGATTATTTTAGGGAAGCTGGGGAGGAAGCAAATACGGGGCTTCAGGGAGATCAGGGCATTTTGGTTTGGGAGCAGTAAGCAGTGAAACCCCATAGAGGGGCCTCAATATTACCTGGCTTGCTTCTCGAGAATGCTCCAGAAAGTTTTGAGAACAGTTGACCTATGCCAAACCTTCTATGCTGATATGCAGTAGCCTAACACAGTTGCACACTGTCAGATGCTACAGCCATCTAAAGTATATTATATAGGTCTTGAAAAACCAGAGGACCAATGGTCCTGTATACGCTCACCCGAGATCTGGGATATGCAACCTCAGCTGACCTTGCCATAAAATAGGTAAAGGTCATGCCAGGGTCATGATTTATATAAACTTTGTAGAGATCCATTTACTGGTGCTTCAGGCAAAGTTTCAAAATCATAGGTCTTCCAGTTCTGAACAATAAGATTTATAAAGGTAGCCATGGTGGCCAATTTGGTCATGTGACCAATTATACTAACTTTCATTCTCCTTTCCTAACGATGCTCCACATAAAGTTTGGCTTTGATTGGCCAAGCAATATATCAGAGAAGAAGATATTTGAATATTATGGTCATATACATGTTTATAGGCCCGGGGCAGGGGCAGACAACCCCATGAGGACATTTTTTTCAAAAACATAAATCATCTGTCCATTCACATACTCCCAGCAAGTTTTCCCCCATTTCATTACATTTTACTAATTTTCCCCATTCAAATGCATGGGCAACCTATGTTGGCCTTGCCATAAAATAGGTCAAGGTCATCCCAAGGTCATGATTAATATAAACTTTGTCGAGTTCCAATCCAAGATGCTTCATGCCAAGTTTCAAACTCATAGGCCTTCTGGTTCTAGAGAAGATTTTTAAAGGTTTTTTCTATTTATAGCCATTGCAGCCATCTTGGTCATGTGACCTTAACCATTTATGTAAACTTTTATTCTCCCTTCCTAAGAATGCTCCACATGAAGTTTGGCTTTGATTGGCTAAACGGTTTCAGAGAAGGAGATCTTTGAATATTGTGATAATATACATTTATGTTGCCCCGGTTGCCGGCAAACCTGCCCCTTAGGTCCATTTTTTTTTTCAGAATCATATAAATCTTCAGTCCATTTGCCCATTTCCTTTAAGTTTTTCAATTCAACTGACATTTTGACTACTACCCCCATTCAAATGCATGGGCGACCTATGTCGACCTTGCTGTTAAATAGGTCAAGGTCATCCCAGGGTAATGATTTATATAAACTTTGTAGAGCTCCTCCCCCTGAAGCTTCATGCCTAGTTTCAAAATCATAGGCCTTCTGGTTTTTTAAAGATTTTTAAAGGTTTTTGCTATTCATAGCCATGGCGGCCATCTTGGTCATGTGACCTTGACCATTTATATAAAGTCCAGTTCCCCCATCCCAAGGATACTACATACAAAATTTGGCTTTGATTGGTCAAGCGGTTACTGAGAAAATTAAGATTTACATTTAATTTGTAAATGACCTTTGGCCAAGGTCAAGAAATGACCTTGACCTTGAATACTCACAAAACTTCATTAGCTCAACATGTTGTCTGCATCTTCCAGCTTTCAGGTCACAGGCTACGAAACTTCCTGAAAAATTAAATGTTTTCACTTTTTTTCATTAAAAAGCCTATGTAACCGAAATTGACCTTGTCATAAAGTAGGTCAAAGTCAAGCCAAGGTCATGATTTATATAAACTATGATGGGCCAGAGTCCCCGATGCTACATAACAAGTTTCGTTGAAATTGGTCCACCGCATCCAGAGAAGAAGATTTTTTTTATGTTTTTACCATACATGGGCATGGTGGCTTTCTTGGTCATGTGACCTGGACCATTTATATAAACTTTCGTTCTCCTTTCTTAAGGATGCTCCACATGAAGTTTGGCTTTGATTGGCCATGGGGTTTTAGAGTAGAAGATCTTTGAAATTGTGGACGGCGACGGCGACGGACGACGGACTGACGACAGAGCATGGCCATCGTATTAGCTCACCTTCTGAGCCGAACAGGTGAGCTAAAAATGCATTTGGCTGCATAGTAACTTCACAGCTTATCAGCACTTATATATATCTGTTACAGAGACAAATCCAAATTTTCACAAAATTAATTACAGCTATGTATGACGGCTACATTGCTAGGGATGGGAAACTTTGAAGAGTTTTTCTCATCAAATGAAATATACATTGTTTCCAATTTTGCACTAATCAGTACAATGATGATTATGTTCTGTTAGGATTATTTCACAATTGTTTTCACTTTTACCCCAAATATTAACAGGTGGAGGTTGTACTGTAAGTTCAGAAATTTTTGCTAGACTTTTTTTCTATTCCGAATTACAAGTGATTTCTTAAATTCACAAGCAAGTGCTTGTTCAGTCTATAATAGTAACTCTTCATTAGAGAGAACTTTGAATTTGCAAAGCAGTAAATTCACGATTATTAGCGAAAATTAAGTTCTCGCAAACATTCCCAATTTACAGTATTTTAAGAATTTATATAATAGTATTCATTGGATATCTGAGAATCCTTTTTGGACTTTTACACAGAATAATCCGTCTGTCTGTCCTGCTGTTTCAGCATGATACTATTAGCTACCTCATTATAAATTCTACGGTTTAGATATGCAAAAATAAAGTTGCCAATTAAATGAACAGAAAACGCATTCTCTTTTTATTTTATTAATCAAACTTAGAACTACCTATCTTCTGTACAGCCCAGTTTGTGCTGGACCTAGTTGAAAGTCTTGAAGACAAAAACTCAAATAAGCCTATGTCCTCCTTTTTATGGGACATGGGCAAACAGTATAGCCCCAGTTGTAAAATAGCAGATCACAGCATCACATCTGGGTTTATTCTGTTTGCTTAGAGGATTTTCATATAAAAATGGAATAAAAGTTCAAAATCTCTTCTGAAGCCCCTAAAGCTGACAGTGGACTCATCCCAGTGATAAAGATAGGCAAGTCCATTTGTCATATATGGGTTGTAATTAACGATACTTACCGAACCTCCACCGTCAAACAATCCACAACTCTGCAGGCTACTACTATGTAGTGCTTCAGTGAACTCCTTGGTTGCCACGGGGACAGGGCAAGATCTCTTCACCATCTCCCCCTCCTTCTGTTTCTGTCCCTCGGTATCTACGGCAACGAATGCGGTCATCTTGGATACGATGTTGGCACTCTTGCTGACCAGTATCATCTTGTTTCTGATATCAGTCAGCCTATCACTGTCCGGTCTGTAGAAGAATTCATCTGAAATGTACAGTATTTGAGCCTGTGCATGAGAAAACCAACAATTTGGGTTCTGACCAGGTCTGACACAAACCGGGCTGTACAGTCATAGAAGACAGCTAAAAGCCTGAAATTTCGGATTTAAGAAGAAGAGGGATTGTACTATCCATGCAGCAAAAACAAAGGCGCCGATCACCTTTGAGGTTACCGCGAAGCTGTTCTGTGCCTTTGTTTTTGCAAATTGTTGGTTTTCTCATGCGGCGGCTCAATCATTATAATACACTCTCTACATAAAAAAATTCAAGGGCAAAAAACTCAAGTTATACAATGTAATAATAGTTTGGGGTTTCTGTTTCGAATAAAAATCATAGAATAAGCAGAATATGCTTGCTTCTACTTATCAGAGCTATCCCAAACGTTTATTTCAATATCCTATTTTTTGATTTTACGAAAAGTTCAGGTTTTTTCTACTTTCATCAACTTTGGCAGCTAATAAAATCCAGTTGCAACATATAATCTCAACTTTTATGGTCTATTTGGATTGGCCAATACTTTGCACAAGTTTCCAGCAGATAAAACTATAAATAATTAATCAACATCCTGCTAAAGGCATCAAAATAGTACATAGTATGCAGCAGACTGTTGTTAACCAAGCAACTAAATGGTTAAAAACATTAAAAGGCAACAGATACAGGTTATGTCTAACATTCGGGGCAACATACTTTCTATGAAACATCAGCTTGCCTTTTATTCAAGAATCTTTAATACACTCTGCTATGTGCACTATTATACTTCATTCAGTGCATCAAATGCTTTGAGTAAATTCAGCCACTGACCATCATTTGCTACTTCCGATTCCTCTGTCTCGAGAATCTTGATCTGTGTCTTGGCTGCCAGACGATGTAGCGGGGCTGACTCGTTTATCTCGGACTGTGTTGGTACAGCAAACTCCATTCTGAAGTCTACTGGCTTACCCTCACTCTGACCTGACAGGGTAACACTGCAAGACTTGGCAGATGACTGAAATAGCAGCAGATTAAGCAATATAACCATATAAAGCTTTATGATCCTTTCTTTTACTCCAAAACTGTGTGAGGATAGGAATGAGGGTGTGCTGGATGTATGTGTGGAAGTGTTGCACAAGTTAAAACGATTCCGGGACATCTCGGCCCATAACAAACTTGGCCCATGACAAAAACTTAATTTTCTGTCATACTAAAGAGATAAGTCCACCGAAGTCTATAATAACAATTTTGTCGGCAATGTGTTTTAGGAAACGCGATTTTCAAACATATCTGGATCTGCTCCAAATAGAAAAAAAATCCAAATACACTGTTCATAAAATTTTCTCATGTTTTAAAATTAATACATGACTCTTTTTTAATGTCCTCGAACCCTTCTCAAATAAAAATACCACCGTTTTACAAGTAGAATATATAAATACAAGTATATAAATGCTCGTTTATTCCTTTAATCATACTATAAAATTCATTTTATATCAGTATTATAAATAGAGGCCGAGTTAGATATGGGCCGAGTTTGTGATGGGCCGAGTTTGTATGGGCCGAGTTTGTTATGGGCCGAATTTGTCATGGGCCGAGTTTGTTATGGGCTTAGTTGTCCAGTTACCGTTAAAACAAGTAGCCCATGGGCAACGCTCACTAACCTGAGAGTCAACAAGTACAGTAAGTGGACAAAAGAAAAGTAGCTGGGGGTTTTACCATATATGGGCATGGTGGCCTACTTGGTCATGTGACCTGGATTTTCATGTACACATTGGTTTCCCCTTCCTATAAAATTTGGCTTTGATTGGCCAAGCGGTTTCTGAGATGTATGAATATTATGGTAATATACATGTATATTGCCACAGGGTGGGGGCAGATGAACCCCTGGGGTCCATTCCAGTTGCAGATTTTTTCATGTATTTCCATTATAAGCCTATGAAAGATAATGATGCCCCTGTGGCGTGGCCTGTATGGGCCTCAGGGGCACAGTAGGCAGGATTTATAAAGAGGACCTTTATACATTGCTACATACAAAATATGAAAGCTCTGGGTCTTGTGGTTTTGGAAAAGAAGATTTTTTTATGTTTTTCCCATTGTAAGTCTATGGGAACTATCTGTTAATATGGAAACCAGAGTTCTGATCCAACCTGGCCCAAAACCTTGTGCAACCTTCCCCCCTTATCAATGATGCTTTACATAAAATTTGATCATGATTGGCCTCGTTGTCTTAGAGATATTTAAGTTTGAAAATGTGAATGGACGCACACACGCACTGACAACGGACGCAGGTGTATCAGTTTATCTTGGCCCCTGGGCAGCTTGGCCCCCTTGGGCTTAGATACCCGCAGGCAGCTTGGCCCCCGGGGGCCAAAATTTCCCCGGGTATCTTGGCCCCCGCCTAGGGTATCTTGACCCTATACTATAGGCTTACCTGTGAGCGAGCTAATAACATTTAATCGATTTTTCAGCATGACCAAGAGCTCTTTGCTCTCTTTGTTTACATTAATATCAATGATGAGGCTTTGATTTAAAAATGATAATGTATAGACTATGTATGGCCTTACAGTATTTTGACTGCTCTTAATGAAACAAATTGTCCGCAATTACAAAAATTTTATTATCTACCTTGAGTCCTCCAGTAAGCAGTGTATATAGACAAAGTCTGTCTCCTATCCCTATGAAGGTCGGGGGCTGGCTGGGTATGGGCACGGCTGTCACACCCTCAGGCAAGCTCCACTTCAACTCTATGTTAGACATTGATGGCTGGGTGGCACATTTCAGCAGGGATACCACCTATAATTATAACTGAAGTTTAGACATACTTTTCGTATACCGGTAATTCACATTTTGTTATACTGACTGCTGTTTTCTTTTTTCCGTATGATATCTATGCTTTTCTTCATTGTTGAGTGATATGATTTGCTGCTCTTCATTGTTGAGTGATATGCTTTGCTGCTCTTCATTGTTGAGTGATATGCTTTGCTGCTCTTCATTGTTGAGTGATATGCTGTGCTGCTCTTCATTGTTGAGTGATATGCTGTGCTGCTCTTCATTGTTGAATGACATGCTATGCTGCCCTTCATTGTTGAGTGACATGCTATGCTGCTCTTCATTGTTGAATGGCATGCTATGCTGCTCTTCAGTGTTGAGTGACATGCTATGCTGCTCTTCATTGTTGAGTGACATGCTATGCTGCTCTTCATTGTTGAGTGTCATGCTTTGCTGCTCTTCATTGTTGAGTGACATGCTATGCTGCTCTTCATTGTTGAGTGACATGCTATGCTGCTCTTCATTGTTGAATGACATGCTATGCTGCTTTTTATTGTTGAAAGACATGCTATGCTGCTCTTCATTGTTGAGTGACATGCTATGCTGCTCTTCATTGTTGAGTGACATGCTATGCTGCTCTTCATTGTTGAGTGATATGCTATGCTGCTCTTCATTGTTGAATGACATGCTGTAATACTCTTCATTGTTGAATGACATGCTATGCTGCTCTTCATTGTTGAATGACATGCTATGCTGCTCTTCATTGTTGAGTGACATGCTATAATGCTCTTCATTGTTGAGTGACATGCTATGCTGCTCTTCATTGTTGAATGGCATGTTATGCTGCTCTTCATTGTTGAATGACATGCTATGCTGCTCTTCATTGTTGAGTGACATGCTATGCTGCTCTTCATAGTTGAGTGACATGCTATGCTACTCTTCATTGTTGAATGACATGCTATGCTACTGTTCATTGTTGAATGACATGTTATGCTGCTCTTCATTGTTGAATGGCATGCTATGCTGCTCTTCATTGTTGAGTGACATGTTATGCTGCTCTTCATCATTGAGTGACATGCTATGCTGCTCTTCATAGTTGAGTGGCATGCTCTGCTGCTCTTCATTGTTGAATGACATGCTATGCTGCTCTTAATTGTTGAATGACATAATAATATTGCAAGGAACATTTTCTTTTTATCTATATTTTTTAAGGATATGGTAAAATTCTGGGCAACTTATGGGCCATCAATCTGGGCAACTTATGGAAAACCAACAATCTGCATACTGTAAATTCAGAAATTTTCGTTTGACTTTTATTTCATGAATTTTCTATTTCCGTATTAGTGAATGTCCATGTATTCTTTAAAGTTTGTAGTGACTCTTTATTATGGAGAACTTAAAATCCTCGCTAATATATCCGCGAATATTTCCAGTTCTGCAGTATGTGAAAATAAAGGCGCAGATCAGCGCAGATCAGCTGATCGGCACCTTTGTTTTCACTACAGCGGCTGCACAGATAGTATGGTTTCTCTTCTTTCTAAATCCAAAACTTCCAGCTCTAACTATCTTCTGTGCTTGTTCAACTTGGTTTGTGTCAAACCTGCTCTGAAACCACATTGTTGGCTTTCTCATCAGGTGGCTCTTATGGTAGCTTAGCTACCACTGCTCACATAACTAGAAGAATACAATAAATTCAGAAATTTTTTGTGACCTTTATTTTGCAAATTTTCTATTTAGGAGATACATGTACCTACAAGCGCTTTAATTTGCAGGCTAGCATTCAGTTTACAAAATTAGTGAGAACCTTGAATTCAGGATTGGACAGATTTGTAAAAATTAAATTCTCCCAAACATTTCTGCCCTTAAACTATAATAAAATGATTACCTTGGGCTGAATCCTGTCCTTATCTGATATAAACTCAGCTTTCCCGTTACCAGCCCTGGCTACACCTTTGATTAGGGAAGTTGACACACCACTACCAATACCCAGGGTGAATACTCTGAAATATCACAATACAAATACACCTTTGATTAGAGAAGTTGACACACCACTACCACTACCCAGGGTGAATACTCTGAAATATCACAATACAAATACCCCAAATACACCTGTGATTAGAGAAGTTGGCACACCACTACCAATACCTAGGGTGAATACTCTGAAATATCACAATACAAATACACCTGTGATTAGAGAAGTTGACACACCACTACCAATACCCAGGGTGAATACTCTGAAATATCACAATACAAATACACCTGTTATTAGAGAAGTTGACAAACCACTACCAATACCCAGTTTGAATACTCTGAAAAATCACAATACAAATACACCTTTGATTAGAGAAGTTGACACACCACTACCAATACCCAGTTTGAATACTCTGAAAAATCACAATACAAATACACCTTTGATTAGAGAAGTTGACACACCACTACCAATACCCAGGGTGAATACTCTGAAATATATCACAATACAATACACCTGTGATTATAGAAGACACATCACTACCAATACCCAGGGTGAATACTCTGAAATATCACAATACAAATACACCTGTGATTAGGAAAGTTGACACACCACTACCAATACCCAGGGTTAATACTCTGAAATACCAATTTGGGTAAGTTTCTCTTATTTACATTTAGGCTGCCGCATCAGAAAGCCAACAATCTGCATACACAGAAACAAAAGCATAGACAAGCTTCGCAGTAACCACGAAGCTGATCAGCACCTTTGTTTTCACTACACAGAAAGTACAATCCCTCTTCTTCTCAAATCCAAAACCTCAAGCATCCAGCCTGCTTCTGTGACTGTATATGCTGGTTTGCCTGGTCCGAAACCCAAATTGTTGGTGGCAGCTTATTTATAGTTTAAACATTGACAACTCCGAAAGTTCCTAGAACTTATTTACACATTCTTGAAGGCACTGTTGTTGGAGTAATGCTGTTAAAAACTGGTGGTGAGGAAACCCTGAAACTCCAGGATCCCAAAAGTGACAAGAGTGTCAACCTACACTATCAAGGCCCCTGGATGTATATGTAGATAATAAAAATGAAAGCACATATTCAATTCAGAAACACATATCACAGAATTATAGTTCTGACCAAATCTTTATGAAAGGTATGTGCCAGACCTGAGGATCAACCTGTTTCCTGATGAATTGGATGCACTATGAAATGAAATGTAGTGGCCAGTCGTGATTACGCAAATGCTCATTTCGGCATGTTCCATAAAGAGAATGGATATGGTACTTTGAAAACAAATAGAACCCACACCTGGTATTATGGGAGTAGGACTTGACAAGGGCAATAACTCACCTAGTATTATGAGAGTAGGACTTGACAAGGGCAATAACTCTGTCTGTGTTCCTAACCTCACCATCTGTCAGCAGGATTAGCTGAAATCACAGGTATAGTTCAATTTTTGTTTGTTTCATGGTTTATCTCAGTGGACAAAATTTTAGTTTTGTCCAAAAACGCCACTGTAACCAGTACATAGGAAAGAAAGTTGATGTGTCTTGCTCTTGGACACAACCTGGCATCGGTGGCACCACCAACCTCAGCATCCAGGCCCGAGGTTATAAAACTTTTTTCATGCTCAACTCAGCTGAGACTAAAATTTATCCTCCTCATAAATGTTAAAATGCCAACAATTGTTGGCATTTTAACATTTATGAGCAGGATAAATTACTAGTTTTTGAGTTTTGAACCTGACTATTTCAACATTCATGAGCAGTTGAAATTTCATGCTCAGCTGAGCTGAACTTGAAAAAAAGTTTTATAACCTCGGGGCCAGGAGTCTGATGATCTAACCACTGGGCTACAGCACTTTTTTAATTTCTTTGATCCTGCCAGATGTCCTCATATGATGAAGCATGGGAGTTTCGTAATTAAGAAGTCAAAAATAGAGAAAGTCAGATGTATGATCTCGCCACACAGCTGATCTGCATTTCTGGTTTGCGAGATACAAAAGGAAGTTAACACCTGTACCCTCTCACCTGTCTGGGATGTCCTTTAATAACACTCTTTGCCAGCACATGTTTGAGTGGCTCCAGTATCTCAGTACCTCCCATGTCAGCATCCATCTTTCTCTGGAGTTTCAGGGCATCTTTCAGGTTACTCTTGTTGTATTCACTGCTACCTCTGGGGAGAAAGGAAGAAAAACATTATAAATGACTCAAAATTATTGTCAACCAAGGATAACATTGTGTCTATTAAAATGCAACTTGAATTTTCTTGCAAATGAAGTTGATCTTGACATTTTTCAAAGGTCTTATCGATAGGATTCTGGCCTTTAAATGATAAAAAAAGATGAAAAATTCAAGCTTTGTATATTTTTCTTAACTTTCTTAAAGTGTTAAACCAGGCTATAAGACATTTTTCACTTTTGAACGTAACTGCTGCTGGCGCTTGCGGTTATGACTTTCCGTGTGATGGGGAACGACTCGTGAGGGCATATTTGAGACGAAGACGAGGGACGATATGAAGAATTACTTAGTCAAAACTACCAATAGCCCGACGAAGACGAATTAAATAAGACATGCAATAAATGCTATAGCGTAGGACGTCTAGCTCTGTAGCTCAGTAGCTAGCGTGCTTGGAATTGAAAGCGAAAGGTGCTGGGTTCGAGTCCCGGACGCATCACTTTTTTCTTTTCTTTATTTGTCTCTCTTGTGACAAAAAAGCTTTGGAAATAAAACATATATTATCAGCTGATTATATTTTTGGCAAATGCAAGAATCATGAAATGCCCTACTACATTAAATTCTTAAATCGTAAAGGAATTGAAGTTTGAGACGGCAGCCCACATGTATGTTTTCTCTTGTATTGGGAGCTCGATCGTATTTTTGGTATAAGAGCTGATCTATCCTCGCGTCAATATTTCTTTCTGGGAGACATGAAAATATGAATATACTGAAGGCTTGTACAGGCATAATGTGGCTAGGATAAGGATAGCCACACTGAACGACTTAAAAATGTTTTCCGCGGACGTAGGCACTAACTCAAACAGTACACTGTATAGTGTACATGTAAAGATATATGTATATTTATTAGGTGTAAGACCTACAGTTCCACGTGCTGTCTCGTGAGAGAACATAATTTATTTTGGCATGTTTATACATGTACTTCAAACAGATACTCGAAAATCTTGATGTTATTTATACGGTTGATGTTTCGTTTTGAGTCCATTAGACAATCATCTGCAAGTCATAAGTGCGATATCCTAGCTACATTTTGCATAGACATAGAAATAAGTTGAGGTTTTGTAGACCTTCCACAGTATTTCAGCATTTTGAATGCGATAATTACGATTTTTGGGATGTTTTTTCCAAGCCAAAGGCTTTCTTTCTGATCCTTCTTTATTCTCTTGAACTATGCGTGATGTTTATCTGGGTGAATTCAAATAAATACGAGTATAATTAAACTTCAAACTAAAACAGTATCATTTTCAAGAAAATGAATGTTTATAGACTGAGAAACATACAGTTCGTTTTTTCATAACGTATCTTGCTTACCCTAAAACAGGACGACAATATTCTTTATGCGAGCACACACACACACACACACACACACACACACACACGAACGCACGCAAGTTCCGTAGATGACTTCATGTCGCAGTGGTTCAGTCAGTCAATTCGTAAAATCACATGTCGAGAATAAATACGTACATGTAGTTGATATAAGACTGGTAAAAAATTATTAGGGAGCGCGGTGGCGTAGTGGTAGGGCGTCTGACTCCTGAGAGGTCCTGGGTTCGATCCCCACAGGCGCCAGCCGTGTTGTGTCCTTGAGCAAGACACATTAAATCCTTACTAACTGGTTAAACCCAGGAAGCGTTGGCTCCGTCCCAACATGACTGAAAAAAATGTTGACTGGGACAAAACAAAAAAAATAAAATAAATAAAAACTTAAAACCTATATGCATTGGTAAAATGCAAAAATAAAGAAATCCAGACAGCAATTAAACATATAAATCGTAAACAATGTTATCATATGCAATGGTAACAATGATTATTGTTGTCTTCCCGTTTAACTTTCTGATTCTAATTGAACAATGAACCAGAAGTGGCCTTTGACACGACATGTTTACAAAATCGCATCATCAACTGTCATGATTGCCATTAAAGATACATTACGCGTTCAACGCGAGTCGGCCTTACAAATGCTTGGCGCGAATAAAACAGCTTCCAGTGCAGAATAATATTTTTTGACACTGGTGTGTATAACTAGGGATCGCTTGTTCAATTCTGAGCTGCCCATGCGCGGATCCAGAGGGGGGGACCGGGGGTCCGGACCCCCCCTGGAATTTGAAAATTTTACCTAAAAAAAGGTAATTTCGGGATTTTTGGGGGGTTGGACCCCCCTCGTCTGTGACCAAAAATTACCATTTTCGTTGGACCCCCTCTCATGAAAATTTCTGGATCCGCGCATGCTGCCCATGGCTTTATGGTGACACTATAAACCGAGATCCCGTCTGCATATGACGATAACTGTTGGTGGGAAAACAACTATCAACTATTTGTTATCGCCATGTGACTTTCAACATACTGGTGCATGTATATACGTACATTGGTTCTGTTTAGCTACATTTCACATGTTTTTCGTGAACACACAGAATTCCTTTTACATGTAAACATGGCAAGATTTACGATTTGAAACATTTACTTGATCTTTAATTTTATGTGCAGTTTTTTTTTATTCTACGCCTTACAACGTTTTGACACATTTTAAGTAATATCGAGCATGGTCTGTTATCCTCATCAGGATAACATGTCCGTGACATGTTTACCCCATTGAACAACGCTTTTATAAAGCAAAACTTGAGTATGCAGGGGTATATCTAGTTTTAGCTCACATGAGCCCGGTGAGCTTATAGGATGGCCATACCCCGTCGTCCGTCCGTCGTCGTCTGTCAACAATTACCATGATCTTCTTCTCTGAAACAGCTTGGCCAATCAAAGTTAAAACTGTTTGCGGAGCATTCTTAGGAATGGGGAACGAAATTTGCATAAATGGACCAGGTCACATGACCAAGATGGCCGCCTTGGCTATAAATAGCAAAAACCGTTAAAATGTTTCTTCTCCAGAACCAGAAGGCCTATGATTTTGTAACTTGGCATGAAGCATCAAACAATATTAAAAGCACTACAAAGTTTGTATAAATCATTTCGCTGGGATGACCTTGACCTATTTTACGGTAAGATCAACTTACATGTAGGTCGCCCATGCATTTAAATGGGGAAATTAGTTAAATGTAATTAAAAGGGTGGAAACTTGCTATGATAATACAAATGGGCAGATTTATTTTTATGAAAACATTAAGACCCGGGTGGTTGTCAGCTCCTGCCTGGGGGGATATATACATGCATATGACTATAATATTTAAACATCTTCTCTGCAACCGCATGGCCGATCAAAGCCAAACTTCGTGGAAGGGGAACGAAAGTCTGTATTAATGGTCAAGGTAACTTGACCAAAATGGCCGCCATGGCTATAAATTGAAAAACCTTTAAAATTGTTCTTCTTCAGAACCAAAAGGCCTATGATTTTGAAACTTGGCATGAAGCATCTACAAAGTCTATATATGACCCAGGGATTACATTAACCTATTATAAGACAAGGTCAACTTAGGTTGTCTATGCTTCTGAAAACATAGATTGTAAGTATTCGTTCTATCTTGTGTCCACAATCTATGTTTTGAACAAATAAGAAAATATCAAAACTGTTGAATTGAAAATTTTCATTTTTTTTTTTCAACTTAAAAAAAAACACTGTATTTTGCTTGATAAGGTTTTGTAATGATATCGTCATGATATAGGGTACCGTTTTAGTGCACATGTATTACACATGCTGACGGCAGATCTACAACATTTGATCATTCTCAACCTTACTCATTCGGACCCATCTTTGCGTCCGGAATCGGGCAAGCATATAAGCACATAAGCTTCTTACTCAATCTGAATTTAAATAAATAATAAATTGAATCGGTTTGTTGATTTGAGCGTTAATCCAACAGCAAAGGTCATATGGAAACGAGAACTCAGTTTATAGTCTCATCCGACAGACTCAAGAAGACCCGGATCAAACCTGCCATCTCTGGTTTATCACGGCTAACAAACCTTTAAATTCGTAACCGCCGGTTAAGAAAGAAAATCCGATTCACGCCTTTCCGGTTCCGCATATGAAGACCAAGAAAAGGTAAACAAAACATACACTACTAGGATCGATTGATGATTATATTTTAGTACAGAAATATATCGATTATCTATGAATGCTATTTTGTCACTTATTTACTATTGTATCTCAGCATCAAAGTAGCTCGCAAAATAATTTGATGGTCTTTGAATTATTTATTCCCTTCTTCGAACCTGGTGTTCCAACAAGGCCAAAGTCGGCGAAATACAACTAAAAATTGGACAATTTGCTGGTAAATATTAAATTTTAGTGATTGTTCCACGACAAATTTACAGATATGTATTAACTAAATTGCATCTGATGTCTGTGCCAGTGTTTCGTTGTGTTAGTGCCCGTCATTATCGATTTGAAGGGAAGGAAAAGATGGGTACGCATTTAATCATTAAAATATGAAGGATATATTTCAAGATACGTTTGAAAACCTCATCCTGTTCAAGTTATGGTATTTATTTCCCTGTAAAGCGTTTTGAAAGACATAAAACCAAGAAAAAACAAATTAAAGTATACAGAATGCTGTAAAATCGTCTTCATGAACAGAAATATCATGCATGTGAACTATTGTATTACGTGTATTTCATAGACAGTTTGTATTATTTTATATCAAACATTTTCACTGCAAATATCACAAACACACCAAATTTGAGTAAGCAACTGTTAAGAAAGGACGAGAGAATGTGACAATAATCTTCAGCGTAAAACAATTAACAAAAACAAAAACTTTAATACATGTGTTCTATAATGACTATATTGCTATCATTCTAATGATTAAATTCGTAACCGAAATGTTGACACAGCTTTTAACCACACATGCATAGAATGCATTGGCCAGAGGCAACGAAACTGTCACCAGACCTCACACAATGTTAAAATCATCTGCGCACTGTATTGCTTTCCGTTAATATGGACGTAATGAGCGGAAATCTAAAAATATCCCTGCGACTGACCCACATTTTCGTCGTGTACAATGCAATCCCAACATGTGTTTTGGGGTAGGGAATAAAAATCATGATTATAAAGAAAAATTTCTGGAAATCCTTTGGGGTCCAAATATAGCAATGTCTAACTAATAAAATAGCATTGAGAGAATTATAATATTTGTCTTCGAATCGAAATATTTTACTCGGAAACACGAGCTGCAAAAGTTTGTTTACCTTTTGTTGGTCATCTGATGCGAAACCGGAAGGACATGAATCGGATTTCTTTTCTTAACCGCGGTTACGCATCTAAAGGTTTGTTAGCCGTGTTTATAAGGCACGTGAAATAACCACTGCACCATAGAGGCTTGCTTAATAGGTTCAGTATAAACTTTATCATAATAGAAATCGTACTTTAAAATGTTAAAAAAGGACAAAAGAACGCATGCCCTTAACACCAACTGCGTTCGGCTTTCCAAGCTGCAATGTGGTTTGATAACTGATCCGG
Organism: Rugalucina vietnamica; assembly: GCA_964017185.1. Taxonomy (NCBI): domain Eukaryota; kingdom Metazoa; phylum Mollusca; class Bivalvia; order Lucinida; family Lucinidae; genus Rugalucina; species Rugalucina vietnamica. The sequence goes on along the minus strand of OZ024871.1, from coordinate 4,586,557 downwards.
CTTGATATGATCTTTGTTTTGTCGATGGGCCCTAGGACAAAATTTCAATAGCCAAACACAACACAATTAAATTTCCCCTGTTACATGTATATATATTAGAATCATGAATGGCGGTACGTTTGTATAAAAGGTCGGTAAATGGACACGTGAAATGTCTGCGTGGTATACTGTACATGAATATGTGTATTCGGGTATTGTCTATCAGTGTCAGCACCATCGTATATGCTTGCGATACAATCAAAGTCCTTACAACAAAGATTGATGCAACATCACACAACATGTGATAAAATGGATTAAAGCAACCTTCAGCGCAGCAATATCGCTTTGGCAACTACCAACACCAAGACAATGAACTCTTCGCCTTAGGTTGCTGCCCAATTGATCAGTCTTACAATCAAGGGTGACACAAAACCAAGTTCTGCTTGTGGGTGTGCAAGTTCGTTTTCTCAGGGTTCTCCTCTTTTCCTCCTGTTACTGATTTACCCGTCTCATATGAACTAAAATAATCTTGAACGGGCCGAAAATTGTATAAAAACGCATCATTATGATCAGAAATGAGCACAATGAGACCCTTATCTGTAATCAAGTAACAATAGAATGACCAAGAATCTATACAATTAAATTTCCCATCCTAACATAGACACCAGGCGGGAGAGACATGGCGGTGCAACACATCACAAGCAATTTAACAACAGGCATAAAAAACAAAATTACTAGCTCTTTCCAAACAAGACCAGCGTCCATTCTGTTAAAAGGAACAATACACGAGGCAATAATCTTAAGAAAACACGTGTCAATGTGAAGACTGTATACACCATTATTTGTGAAACAAATGAATAATTTGTGCACTTTGACAGAATGTGTAGTGTCCAAAATTGCTTCTACGTGTATGTGAAAATGGCGAACATCAAAAGTAAACTATGGGGCGACTGAAACACTATGCGTCCTCTACGGAAACACTTTAGAAACTCATGAAAATAATATAATTGTGTTAGTTTGATTTTAATTTATTTATTTGAATTCAACCAGGTGAAACAACACGCATACTATCACACAGAATAAATGAGGATCAGAACGAAAGCTTATGTCTTGCCAAATTAATTTTCTATATCGTAACCATCGCACTCGATATGCCAGAAATACTGTTGAAAGTCTACAATTAACAAAAACAGTTGTGTGGCTAGGCATATTGTAGCTACATGTAGCTCTTCCTACTGTCGCTCTTCCTACTGTCGAATGGACTCAAAACGAGACATCGACAAAATAAACATCGTTCGCTCACGAGATAGCACGTGAAACTGTAGTTTTACATCTAATACGTAATACACATATATCTGAACATGTACCGTGACTATACTTTTTGATTTGGTGTCTTGTGTATTTGTTAAAATTCAGTTTTACGTCCCTTTCAAGATTATTTCAGCTTATATGAAAAGCGCCAAACAGTAGGTGGGGCGAAAACGGGAGTACCCCGAGAAAAACCGCCTGACACACCCGCAAACAGAACTTGGCCTGTCTCACATGTGGCCATTGTGGGTCTCGAACTCACACCAGACACAACGGTGAGATGATTAAGTGATTATGAAACAGCGCTCTGAACTGCTCGGCCACGGGGGACGCTTGCGTATTTTTTTAGTCATTAGAGGCGGTCAGCTTATCCTATCCACATTATCTGTACCAGCCAGTCAGGAAATAAATGTTGACGTTAGGATCGGTCGCTGATCCGTTCTTCTAATGACGATCAATATCTCGGCTTCCAACAAGACCTATAGACCTATAAAAACCTATACATGCGGTCTGCCTTCTCACTAGACAGTTTAATCCAGAAACTTACGATTTTAGTATTAAATGCAGCATTGCATTTTGTGATTCTTGCATTTGCCAATAGATAAAATTTTATTTTCTTTTTTCCTTTTTTTATTTCTTTTTAATTTTTTAAGCTTTAAGGTCACAGGTGCGAAAAAAGGAAGAAACAAAGAAAAGGAAAAATAATTTTTGTCCTACCCGGACTCGAACCCAGGACCTTTCGATTCTATGTCTTACTCTCTACCTACTGAACTATTCAGCTAGGCGTCTTGGACAATTTCGTTTTTTGCGTGTCTCATTTAATACACCTCCGGTGGGTTGTTGGTAGTTTTGACTAAGTAATTCTTCATATCGCCCCTCGCCTTCGCCTCAAATATGCCCTCACGAGTCGTCGCCCATCACACACAAAGTCGTAACCGCAAGCGCCAGCAGCATTTACGTTCAAAAGTGAAAAATGTCTATAAGGGAGTCTTATCACGAGATGGCCTGGTCCTAGTGGTTTAACCTCAGATTAAGCCGGTAGACCTACAAGACCGGAGAACTAGTACAAACCAGTAAATCCTGGTATCATGTTTGCTTGAAGTAAGCAGTCATAGCTTACAATTGGTGTAAGAAGTGGGATTTTGACATCTGCCAAAACGGAGTTGCTTTACCCAGGCTTACTCATAAGTGTCTTTTTGGAGGGGGAAGTAATGTGGCAGAGCACTATAAATAGATATGCAAAGTTCAAACTTGTTAGTTTATGAAATCCATCAAGGATGCATATACAACGCAATAAACCACCCTTTGTGGGTGAGCATGATTTCCCACTAACGGGTATTATTTTTGCTTGGGTCAGCTAACATTACAGCAGGACAAAAGTCTAAATCCCCGCTATTTCCCGAGTCTGGTTACAAGTGATCACTTTTTTCATCACTGTTTCTACTACAGTTTACTTACAATTTGAACAGAGAGCTGTAATCACTGCCAAAGCTGATGACATTGAAGTAGCAACCAGATGGTAAACTCTTCAGGAAGAGAAACAAAGCTTCTTTAGCATTGTTGATCCTACCTCCACGCATACTACCTGGAAAAAAATTCATGAAATAGAAGTTAATGATTTAGATTTCATAAAAAATGTGCCCCTGTCACTTTGTATATTTTTTCCACTAGTTTCTCATAATATATCTGACATGGCGCACTGTCACATTGCATTTTACAGTGCGCGATGTCATATACTTGTTTTATTCCTATAGAAGCCAAGATAGTGAGACATAGGACGTAGTGATAAATGTAATTAAAACAGAACTTAAATGCATGTTGGTGTTGTTTCATTTATTAACCGATTTAGATTTCAAAATTTTAGACAAATTTAAAAACTCCATACTAAAAATGGGTGATCAAACGAACAAAAAGAGCCACAAAAAGCAATAGATTTAAGCCCATATCTCACTGGATTGCGACAACTGGAGACTAGTTCGCAAATGGTTCAAGACTGTTTTGCGACAAAAATTAACGATATAATCACGACTTTCATGTTGCAGTCTCATTGAATGGGCATTCATGCAACATCATGAATTTTGGTCTATTTTTGAAAATATATCTTGCGACTGTCACATGACAGTCGTGCAACATTCGTAAGAGTGTCTCACGACTTTCCTGCCAATGTAGCTTATTTTCATATTCATTCGTATGACAGTTGCACCACATTCTTGAGGGTGTCTCATGACATTCGTACGAATGTGGTTTAGTTTTATTTTCTCGCCAGATAGTCGCGAGGTGTTTGCATGTTTTCTCAAGACTGTCTCGCGACCTTCGAACGACACTCACCCAACATTCGTACGAGTGTCGTGAAAACTTCGCATCGTAAATTTGCCAAAATTTTGCGGCGACAGGTTCGCGACACTCGCACAAACGTCACACAACCGTCGCACGACAGTCTTGCGAAAACCTTCGCGACCAGTTCACGACTAGTACGTGACATATGAAAATTCTCACAACACTCGTGCGACACTCGCACCAAATGTCGTGCGAAAGTCCACGACAAAATTCGCAAAACAGTCGCGAGAAATTCGCATGCCAGTGAGATACTAGCTTTATCAATAAATTGTAAATTAATGTGAACACCGAGTTTACTTTTAAAATGATTAAATTTTTAAACTTTTGTGATTATTTTTCATTATTATTTCTGGTTTCAGGCAAAACTAATAACTTGTTCTTCTGTCATCTCTCTATATTTAATCTGGGGTCTTAAGCAGTATATATTTAGTATATTTAGTTCTGTATCTGACAGTAAAATAGTCTATGACATACCAGATCTGTCTATAACAAATATATATTCCCCTTTGGCTGTAGAAGTCGGGGAATCTTCTAGTTTAGGGAAGAAGTTCACCATCAACATGTCCTCTTTCATCAGGTTGTCTGAAATCAAATAGATAGGCAGGTGTGCATTGGACAGATTATTAATGGTTTTGATGGACATGTATTGTACTTTTTGTCATTCTTTCTTTTTCTTTCTTTCTTTTTCTTTCTTTCTTCTTTCTTTCTTTTTCTTTCTTTCTTTCTTTCTTTCTTTCTTTCTCTCTTTCTTTATTTCTTTCTTTCTTTCTTTTACTCTCTTTTACTTTCTCTTCTTTCCTTATGTCAACATTTATCCCCCTTTATTTGAGCCGCCGCGTAGGAAAACCAACAATCTGCATATGCGAAGCTGATCAGCGCCTTTGTTTTCGCTACACAGATAGTACAATCTCTCTCCTTCTTAAATCCGAAATTTCAAGCTTCTAGCTCTTTTCTGTGCTTGTACCGGTCGGTTTGTGTCGGACCTGGTCGGAAACCACATTGTTGGTTTTCCCACGAGGCGGCTCATTTGTTATTATCTTATATGAGCTGCAATAACAATATCTATTTCTACATATGCCCATTATGGAAGATGCTGATCAACACCTTTGCTCTCGGGGTACACTCTACTTCCTAAGATGTCAATCTTGCAAGTTGTAGGGTTCAGAAAGACTGCTCCAGGGTTCAACATAGCCAAGAATTTTAGGGAGAAGTCATCAGGAAAACATATCCGTGAAATGCATACCCCCTTAAACCCTCCTTTTATATAGCAAAACTGGGGTTTGCAGTGGCATACCTATTTTTCTTCCAAAACATAGACTGTGGGTACTCGTTAGAACCGCGGCTGTTCTAACGTGTATCCACAATCAATGTTTTGAGCAAACATATTGAAATTAACCATTTTTTACCGATGAAATTTTCAATTTTCAATTTTTCAAAAATTCTCTGTGTATTCCATGGGCAAGTTTTCGTAATGTTCTTCTCTCACAAAGAAAATTTGAGAGAAGTTTGGACCCAAATTTCAGGTTTTCCTACATAATCTATATATTTTCACTGCTCCGTCAGCTTGAAATAGGGAGAAGTTTGTTCATTTATGGGGACTTTTTCTCCCTATTCGCCCTGTAGGTTATTCCCTGGCTCCCTATGCCTCAGTATTATTACCTGCAGTGGAGTTTCCCATCTCTAGTAGAACCTGTGGTGTGTAACAATTCTCATATTCCACTAGGAATGACAGATCATGGTCAAACTTGAAATCCTCAGCAAGAGATATCTGCAATCAGGAAACAGCCATGTATGATTATGATTTTTTTCTGTAATCTACTGTGAATGCCTGCCTATGATGCCTGCCCATGATGCCTGCCTATGATGCCCATGAAGCCAAATGGCAGTGAACAAAGAAAGAATGGCATGAGCCAGGCCGTGTTTGCTTATGTGAAAATGATGCTGCAGATCAGCCTGTTGGCAACAGTTCTCAGTAGTGATGTGCCTTTATCTTAAAACAACCTAATCAAGCTATTAAAATATTATTTGTTTGTTTTAATGAGGTTTAACATCCCAGTCAACAACTTTTCAGTCATGTCGAGACCAAATCACTGCTTTCTAGGTATTAACCAATATTCTTGGGATTTGATGCATCTAGCTCAAGGACACAATACGATGCCTCCAGAAGTATTTTTTAAATACATGTATCCATCCTAATGTTTAAAGCTGCTGTTTCCCTTTGCCACCTTGTCCTCTTGTTTTTCCACCTTACATCACAATAACATGTTCATGCAATGAATACCCCCTTAAACCCCTCTTTTATATAGAAAAACTGGGGTTTGCAGGTGTATACCTAATTTTCTTATTTTTGATCCAAAACATACATTGTGGATACTCATTAGAACCGCAGCGAGGCGGTTCTATCCCTGAGGCGGTGTACCCACAATGTATGTTTTGAGCAAAAATATTTAAAAAATTAAATTTTTTTCAGCAAAATTTTCTATTATTTCTTCTGAAAAAAATCTCTGTATGGTGATTCACCCGTTAACCGTGATATACCGTTAACTGGTGTAAAACGTAAATGGGCTATATTTTACACGTCTCTCTGTTCACGGTTGTAATTTTTTCAGGCAACAGATATGGTGCATTGTTGCTTGTCAAAATACTATTGATTAACATCTTCGTCGTGAAGTCTTCTCACAATCGCGTGTTCTATCGAAATTTGTGCATTTTCAGGGTTTTGGCACTGTTAGAAACCCCATTCTATCATTGCATTGCCTTTGTAAGAATGATAACAAACACAGTATATTTCAATTTGAAAAATAGATTTTTCGGATGTTTGCATTTAATCAATTTATATTCGTTTTGCTCGCCAATTGATTTGTGTGCATTTATTAATCAATAACACTTACTACATTATTATCATCATAATTTTCAATTCTAACACACCTCGCCTATATAGCCAATGGTAAAAAACGTGTTATATTATGCAACAATTTCACTGGGCGAATAAGCGTGACGTTACTTTGCGGTATTTGTGACGTCAGCTATCCCACAAAGCAGCGTTAGACGGTGTAACGTCGTTTTAGCGCACAACAAATGTAATAAGTGTGTGTAAATACCAGCATTACAGTCAAATATTTGGCGGGATATCTGCAATGCAGTGGCGGAAAGCTGAACGATATCGACGGTTTCAGCAACATTTATTCCGTTTATTGTGTGTTAGAATCGAAATAGATCAGCTCAAGTGCGTGAATTGTTGAGTAATAATTCACTGTTTGTCGGTCAGTTGTAAGAAGATAAATCACTCGCGCTACGCGCTCGTGATTTGATCTTCTTTACAACTGACCTCCAAACAGTGAATTATTACTCAACAATTCACTGCTAGAGCTGATCTATTTCTTAAATACGAGAAAAAGATAAATTGTATAGGAACTTTATTCAAAATAAAATAATGAAAGCGAATACAGAGAGGGTCATGAATGTGTTTAATAAAACCAAAGACGAAAAGTGAGTATTTTCGGATTTTATTATAGCTTCAGGAGAAAAAAGAGTAGCGTGTGGCTGACCCGTACTCTCCTATACCCCATCTTTCTTCTGGTGAAGACAGAAAAATGCGGGAAAATGCAGCATACCACTTACTTTGATGCAGAACTCCATTTTATTGATAAGAGAGGGAACATTCACCATTCTCATAATTGCTGGCTATCTTTTCTTTTCCTTTTATGGTTTTTATTTATACAAAATATGCATCGATAAGAAAATTACCTATGCATATATAAAAACACCGGTTAACGTTAGGTTTTCATTTCTTTAAAACAAAATGGATGAGACATACTATGCTTGAACAAAATCACCAGCAATCCGACGTCTGTTACTTTTCTATTGCTTTACATGCCTTATGTTGTCTTTGTGATTTTGAAGACACATTTATAATGGTCATATGATTGAACTCTGTGTCTTAGCAGTGCCAAAAACATTTAGTAACACGGTTATAGGGTGAACCAGCATATATTACATGGGCAAGTTTTCCACCTAAAGTTGCCTTGTCCTGCTGTGATGTTACTGACAGTACATTGTGATTGTGGTAGGTAACCCCCTCACACTGCATGTCATACTGAACTCATGAATACAAAACAGTGAAGATAGCTTTACTAACACTGACTGACCCTAATGTACAAGTTTGTTTTACCTTTGGTACTTTGCCACTTTGTTTTTCAACCTGTAATTGTCCTGTTGTGATGTTACTGACAGGATATTGTGGTACCCCCTGACACTACCCATCATGCAGAACTGAACTGATATGAAAACGTGAGGAGAGCTTTACTAGCAATAAAAGACACTAAGTTTGTTTTACCTTTGCTACTTTGTCTCCTTGTTTTTCAACTTGTAGCTTGTCCTGATGTGATGTTACTGACAGGACGTTATGGTACCCCCTCACACTACCAGTCATACTGAACTGGTACGGGACCTTGGCAGGAGCCGTGTAGGTGGCACCCTCTGCTGCAACTACACCACCGACATCTGGGGAAGAGTTTTATTCAATGTTAAAATGCCTACATGTATGTTATATTTTATGGCTGTAAAACTGTTTTTTTGTTGTTGTTTTTTGTTTGTTTTTTTTTTGGGGGGGGGAGGGGGGCAGGGAGGGGGTGTTGTTGTTGTTGTTGTTGTTTTCCATTTCTTTTTTCCATTTCTTTCTTGCTCAAAAGATGAATTATCATGAGGGTTAGATTGCAAAGTGGTAGTAAACTCTCATGCAAAGAGATCCATGAAAGCATAAACATAATGCTAATGATGTAAATTAACAATTACATAACATAACATAACATAACATACACTTTATTCACTCAGGTCTACATATACAGACATGTGAGGTTATATCATGAGCTCTACATGGTGGATACATAAATACAACATACAGAAGTAAATACAAGATAACAACTTAAACGTCGTACAAACAGATTCTGTTGGGGTGGGGTGAGGGGAAAATAATTTTTAATCTCAAAAGAGCTTAATAGATATGGATATGTATAACATTGATATCAGACAATAACACACAAAAACACAAACATTTTGTCCTAGCTGAGCATATGACAGGATACTGATGATTAATAGATATATCATTGTAACCGATACAGTGGATATCTGAACAAGACTTTTAGCTTGGAAAAAACAAGAATCAAAAAATATATATTGACGGTGAATTGCTACAATTTTCAAAGTATGTGGAACAATGTTTTAACAATATCTAGTATCTAATAAAATACATAGCAGGCAAATAATTCATGAACTTTTCTTTGCTTCCGTACTTTTATCCTAAAAAAAAAAAAAAAAAAAAAAAACGAACAAAACAAACATGAACTGCATGTGCTAAGCGTGTGATCGTCATGGTGAAATCTACATTTCATGATTTTTATCAGGTGTTTTGTAAACAAGTGCATGGATTCTTTAAAGGTAGGGAACAATTAGCGTTTTAAACATATTTTTATTTAAAAATATTCATTGATTTATCTCGGTATTTTTACGTATGCTGTAACTCAAGCTGACACAGACATGTACATTGGCTTAATCAAAAAAGAACAAACATTTATATACAGGCATATATAGACAGATTATGTGTGGCAAAGTGTATTTATCAGCACAAGACAGGTTGCCTCCAGCCATCAAAAGACTTACATTTAAAGGTTTCCGCCACAAATCGTTATCGGTCGGGAAACAGTTAATTCCGCTGGATGCAACTTTTACTTATGTATACTGCATAAATCAGACGAGAGAGAGAGAGAGAGAGAGAGAGAGAGAGAGAGAGAGAGATCCATGATTATATATCAGGATACAAAGGTGTAATGAGATGTTTTAACATATAAAAACATTCTATTCTGAAGGTATGTGTAGGCAGTAAAACAATAATTAACACAGTGAAATAGTATCAAAGATAAAATATAGTATTAAACGTGAAACTGCCGGATGCTAACCGCCACCCCTTATCCAACGAAATCGAAAAGGGAAGGAGGTTTCAGCTAGCAGTCCGACTCTATGACCCAGTGTATAGTCCCCAGAATACGGGGCTGCCAAAAATTTATGCATAGTAATTGAAATATGATCACTTGAGTGTAATGAACAATTTACTTTGAAATTTCAACATCATTGGACATCTTTTGTGGTATAGTGTACACATATATAATATTAATACTGGCCATTGCTTTATAGTGCCTAACTATTACCAATATTCATGTTTTTAAGTGTGTGCTAAGGGAAGTGTACTTCGATTTTAACATTCTGCAAAAATACACATGACAATTGATTTCATATTTAATTGGTCATTTCGTGTGTCTTATGGGAAAACCTAAAATACCGGACATTGTTACAGGCAAGGAACACATGCGTATAAAATACTCCTCAGTTCATTGGTCAACAAGGCTCTGCGATATAACTACCAATTCAGAAAAATAGAACATTATACAAACTTTCGAAATATTATTTGTGCAAATTGACTTAATTTTCTCATCTGGTTTTCGTTTGTGCTTCCTAGAAGATTACAGAATTTATACATACTTGGGCGTTTTATATAATAAGGCTTAACATAAGTTGCTCTCTCTGCAGCAAAGTATGGACATTTGCATATATAATGATATTCATCCCCTATATCGCGCGAAATACATAATGGACATATTCTTTGATGTCTTGCTGTCTTAGGCCTAGTCCAGCGTCCAGTTTCCACGGGTAATTTATGATTGGAAGTACGTAGTTTGAAAAGAGTTAGATATACTTTACGAGGCACGGTTAAATAATATTTTTCCATCTCAAAATTATGTTTATAACAGAAATATGTGAAGGCTTTTACAGACTTTGTGCAGTTGCTACGCCATTCCTGTTTAAATTGTTCAACGAGAATTCGCTTTGTTAATGATGATAACGATTTTGACTGTACATTTTGTTGAAATAACCAGATATCGGGGCGGCCGATTTCAGTCAAGATGTTCTTAATACTACTAGCCCACTTTGACGAGAGATTTTCGGAATTCATAAGACATTGGTACATAAGGAAAGAGATTTTAATACCCTTGCTATGTATTAGTCTATTCCAATAGCTGATCATACGTGACTTGATAATAATTTTCAAAGGGAATCTGCCCGTTTCACCATATAGCATATATAGTGGCGTGCTTTTTCTTGCTAGAGTAATTTTCCTTAGAAAGTCGTTATGTACCTTTTCAATCATGTCGAGGTTTTCAAAACCCCATACCTCTGACGCATATGTTAATATTGGTAGAATTGTGTGGTCAAATAGCTTAAGCTGTAGATCAAAAGGTAAATCTAAATTTTTTATTCTGATGTATAAGAATATCATAGCTTTTTTAGCTTGCTGTACGATATGATTCCTTGCATTAAGAAAACTACCCGATTCTGAGAAAATAACTCCTAAATATTTATACCGATCTACAACTTCTATTATCATATCGTCGATTTTAAATTTAAATCGCTTATTTAACTTTTTGCTACCGCCAAAAATTACAGTTTTAGTTTTTTCAGTATTTATTTTAAGTTTCCAACTTCTACAGTATGAAGCGAATTCGTTTAAACAGTTTTGCATGTCTTCAGCACTGTCTGCCATTAAGACAGTATCATCTGCATATAATAGGGTAAATAAGCGCATATATATCATAATTTCATTATTAGTGATATCTATAGTTATGCCTTTAAGGTCTTTATGTAAGAGAAAATGTTCCAGGTCATTGAGATACAATGAAAAAAGTATAGGCGATAAGTTTTCGCCTTGTCGTACGCCACAATCGCATGCAAAGAAAGTGGAATTTTCTCCATTAACAGTAACGCTGGACTTAATACCTTGGTACATGTTATGTATTATGTGTAACATTTTTCCATTAATTGAGTTGCTAAGTAGTTTCCCCCATAGACCAGTACGCCAAACCGTATCAAATGCTTTTGAAAAATCTATGAAAGTGCAAAATAATGTTTTCTTATGATATTTAAATAGTTCCAAAAGAGAATTCAAAGTAAATATATGGTCGGTGGTAGAATATCCTTGTCGGAAACCAGCCTGATTCTCGTCAAGAGTTCCATGGAGTTCAAGGTACTTGGTGAGCCTATTGTTAAGAATAGCGGTGAAAAGTTTTCCAAGGCAAGACAGTATCGTAATCGGGCGGTAATTTTCTGGATCAAAGTGACTACCTTTATTTTTGTATATGGGTCTTATTTTTCCTTCTAACCAGACGTCGGGCAAAATTCCTGTATCGAAAATAATGTTAAAAAGTTTAATGTACAGAGGCATAAAAGTAAGCTTAGTGGATTTTATATATTCGTTCAATATTTCGTCATAACCGGGAGATTTTCCTGACTTAAGCGCATTTGTGGCTTTTAAAATTTCGGTCTCAGTTATTTCCGAGTTTAGAATTTGATCAGAATCATGTATACATGTATTGACTACTTAAAACACAGTACATCCAATGTCTGCATAATATACAGGATAGCAATCATTATTGAAATGATTAAGACCATCTGAGCCTGTGTGGAGCAAACCAACAATTTGGGTTCCGACCAGGTCCGACAAAAACAGGGCTGTGCAATCACAGAAGAAGGCTAGATGCTTGAAAGGGGGGGTCTCACGCTATATGAAATTTACATAGGGTTCTGCCCACGCACCGATTTTTATAATATTATGCATATTGCTTGCTTGGTGCATAGCCACTTTATTACTAATATAGATTTTCTCTTAACTACTTAAAGTTTTTAAATAAAACATTTTGTATCAGAGAGGGTCTGAATATAGGGGTGTGTGTGATTAAAGTCGCCCAGAACCATCATAACAGCCTCTTCCTAGTTTTGTTTGTTTGTAAAATAATCTAGAATGATCACGCATCATTTTGGTATTGCATAATTGTTGATAGCTATAATATTGAATTCAGCTGATTATGATTTGTTTTGCAGACGACCCCAAATTTTAGCTCCATAATGGTGTATTCACATGTTTGATTTTCAATTTTAACATGTTCCAGGTTTTGTCAACCTATAATTTAAACCTCAAATTAGGCTACACATATATAAATTATATGCTGAAAATTGTGTGAAATTTGAAGACCGGTAACATCTTTTTCTAGAACATTGAATGATTCAAGTCAGAATTCTAAAAACGTAAAATTAATAATGATTTATCCAATTTTAAGTTTTTCATGTTATTAACATGTTACAAAGCAAACTTTTTGTGAATATTTTTCCAGCTAAACAATTTCGTGTCTTGCATGACCATCAATGCTATTATACATATTTTTAATATTGATTTAAGTGAGAAAATTGCACCCTGTCTTGGACCTTATATAGCATATCTGCCCATTATTTTTAGTTTTCATAATTAGATTATAGAACATGATTATATCTATTAGTTAGCCATTCTCTATAGCTTTTTCGTGTTTATGGTGCAATTTGTCTAGTTTTTACTGTTTTGATTATTTATTCCAAACATTAAGTTGTTTAGGTATTAATTAATTGAATGAACTTATAGGGCTATGTTGTTGATTTCTACATCCTCTAACTCACGCCATGTGGTAAATCTAAGGGATTTAGCATTTTTATGAAATAAACCCGATGAGGCTAAGGACAGTTCATTTCTTGCTGATTACTATATCACGACCTAAGAAAAAATACCCATCCACCCAAGTATGTAATGAATAAAAATCAATGGGATGAAGAGAGAAAACGAAATGTCAATATATAAAATTATATAAGTTACTAACAAGAGGAACTGGTTAACTACTTGTGTTTTGTTTTCTTTTCTACTCCATTTGAAGTATTATACGCATGTACTAGACAGCATTCTACCAATATAATATCATGTTTGAAACAGGTTATACCATATATCAAATCTAACATGAAAGCTATTAATATTATGCATACAATTTTATCACCTACTACAGCAGGCAAACCTATTACTGGAAGTTTCAAACATAATTCCAACACTTCACAATTGGAAACCCTTAATCGAAATGGGGCTTTTGAACTTATAAACTTACATGACAAGTTTTTTACCTAGCTGACATATAATTGACAAAACAGCTATGATTTCTAACTAAAGATAGGATTAAAATTTAAAGAAGTGTATCTAGACAACTATCAGCATGAAATCACAAACATTTTGCTGCATCTATAATTGACTAAATAAACCCATGAACATTTATGGATTCATAAATGTGTTAAAACCCTTGAGATTTTTAAACATCAAGTTCGGATATTTTTCTGAGTGTTCAATTGCATTATTCATAACTCTAATATTTATTTCAAAAATAGGAAAAAGAACCACATTTAAATGGTAGAAAGATTGTCAATAATGGATATGTTTAATGAAGAATTTAAACAAATCTGATACGAGTTTAAAGTGAAAGCTATACCTGAGCATCACATCTGAACACTTACAAAGAGAAAAGCCTGTCACATAGCTGAATTATGCACTATTGGATAAGTATAAAGATAATAGGTATTCGGTAATCTTGTCAATCTTTTAACTAAAGTTGGCATCAGCAACAATTAAATAAGTTAAGTTATGAATAAGTAATCTTATAAATGACAATACAAAGATGGTAAAACAAAAGGAGGAATCAGTCAAATGTATATTACCATCACGGTGGTCAATCACAAATTAAATGAATGTTACTCAAGTAGAATTATCCAAATACACCTGAACCTAAAGAAATATTAAATAATGAAATTATAGAAACAACTAGAAATTGGCTGCAAGCAAGGCTTTCAGTATACCCCCCGCAAAATTATCTGAAGCTGGCCAATAACTTCCTAAGTCAAACATGCAGAAAATTTGTCAAAGATATCTGTTCAGCATTATAATCCTTCATGTACATACCCAGTATGCCAGTCACATCTATAAGATATTAAAAGAATATATTGAAAGCTTGAGGTTGATTTCACTGTATGCACTATGATCATTGTTTATCATGAGAAATGGTAAAAATTGGCTAAGTTAAATAAAAGCTGTAAGTTTGTCAAAAATTAAATTTTCAGCATGAAGATTATTCATGCACATCTAAAATATATCTGGAACAAATCTACAAAGAATCTAAAAGAAACATTGAAAGCCCTAGGAGGAGTTGATTTCACAAAGTATGCACTACCAACCATTATTGTATATAAGCAATGGTCAAGAAATGGCTATGTTGAAAAATGATGTAAATTTGTCAAATATCACTTTTTCAGTATTGTAATTATTCATGCACATCTTCAATATGTGTGGAACATGTCTGCAAAGTATTGAAAAGAAATACTGAAAGCCCTAAGAGGAGTTGATTTCACAAACCATCATTGTATATAAGCAATGGTCAAAAAATGGCTATGTTAAAAAATGCTGTAAATTTGTCAAAAATTAATTTTTCAGTATTATAATTCTTCATGCACATCTTCAATATGTGAGGAAGATGTCTGCAAAGTATCAAAAAGAAATACTGAAAGCCCTTGGAGGAGTTGATTTCACAAAATGTGCACTACCAACCATTTTTGTATATAAGCAATGGTCAAAAAATGGCTATGTTGAAAAATGCTGTAAATTTGTCAAAAATTATTTTTTCAGCATTATAATTCTTCATGCACATCTTCAATATGTGTGGAACATGTCTGCAAAGTATTGAAAAGAAATACTGAAAGCCCTAGGAGGAGTTGATTTCACAAAATATGCACTACCAACCATTATTGTTTAAGCGATGGTCAAAAAATGGCTATGTTAAAAAATGCTGTAAATTTGTCAAAAATTATTTTTTCAGCATTATAATTCTTCATGCACATCTTCAATATGTGTGGAACATGTCTGCAAAGAATTGAAAAGAAATACTGAAAGCCCTAGGAGAAGTTGATTTCACAAACTATGAACTACCAATCATTATTGTATATAAGCAATGGTCAAAAAATGGCTATGTTGAAAAATGCTGTAAATTTGTCAAAAATTATTTTTTCAGCATTATAATTCTTCATGCACATCTTCAATATGTGTGGAACATGTCTGCAAAGTATTGAAAAGAAATACTGAAAGCCCTAGGAGGAGATGATTTCACAAACTATGCACTACCAACCATTATTGAATATGGCAATTATCAAAAATTGGCTAAGTTCAAAATGCTGTAAATTTGTCAAAATTCATTTTTTTCAGCATAATACTTCTTCATGCATATCTTCAATATCTCTGGCACATATCTGCTAAGTATCAAAAGAGAATATTGAAAGCTGTAGGAGGAGTTGATTTCACAAAGTATGCACTATTAGCACTATGGCAAACATTCTATGTATAGGCTTAAAAAGTCCCATAACTCTTGCAAAACTGACCCTTTGGCCCCTAAATTCATACCACACATGTGTTGTCTTATGGTGCAGGTGTGTTGAAAATTTAAAGAACATCGGGCAAAAACTACTTAAGTTATTCAGCAAAGATGTCAAAATGTTGACGGAATGACGGAATCACGGAATCACGGAATTACGGACAGACTGAAAACAGTATACCCCCCTAAAACTTCGTTTTGCGGGGGGTATAAAAACATTTCATTAATATATAATTAAACCTGAAAATGTTTGCTGATAATTTGTATGAAAAATTGATACTAACTTTGAGGTAGGTCACTATAACATAAGTGAAATTGCCAAATCAAATAAGCATTTTTATATTAAGAATTCATATTACTTGTGTAATTTTTCATTTCCAATGATAAAATTATGAAATAACATGATTTTAGACGAAAAAACAGCTAAAAACATTAAAATCCATTTTGTCAAAAATTGACCAACATGTATATCATGTACATTTTGACAGTGTTACCGGTTTTGAAAATTTATGAAACTTTACCAGCATAAAGAGGGTACCACTGGCCAACTTTATAGACAGTATCATAGGTTGACAAGCACTAGAACATATCAAAATATGAGACCCAATTTGTCATTCTCGAAAATATTTTTAATAAAATTTTGACAATTTCAAGTTTAAGTTTCCATAAAAAGTCTATCTGTTTATCTATTTAAGCCAAAATGGTATCAAAATCACCTATGTGGAGTCCTCTTTGAATACCAGTTTTAATTGTTTTAATAAAAGTTAAATAAGTGATAATATATAGGCAAAGCATAACGCAGGTATGGTCACAAAGGTGGAGTAAGTCAGGGTGCTATCCTGAGACCTAAAAATGTTTTTCAAAACAAAGAAATGCATTTTTATAGGTGTTAGAATGAAGGCATTCACCATGCAAAGCAAGAACAAAATTGGTGCGTGGGCGCATATGAGACCCCCCCTTTTGTGTATAAGTAGAAGAGGAATTGTACTATATGTGAAGCGAAAACAAAGGCATGATCAGCTTTGCAGTTACTGCGAAGCTGATCTGTGCCTTTGTATTCGCCTATGCAGATTGTTGGTTTTCCTATGCGGCGCCTCATCTATGTAAACAGCAATACAAAACTAATGTTATACTTTTATAAATAAAATGTGTCTTATGATTAATACTGTTTATCAGCATTTATTATTCTTCTAAATGATGACTAATTAATGACTTAATTGATGACTTATATAATAGATTATAAACCTCAAAAGTATGATTTTGACTGTAACTATGGCCATTACACTATCACCCTTTATAAAAGCTAAACATTTTTGAGCCGCCGTATCAGAAAACCAACAATCTGCACATGCCAAAACAAAGGCAAAGATCGATATGTATTACCTTTTATGATATTTATGTAATTTGTATTTGAATGTACTATATTGATATATAGGCGGTTAATAGCTATCCATAGCTAATGTTATATGTTAAACTACCCGACCCGACTTAAAATAAATTTTGACTTTGACTTTCATGGTAACTGTGAAGCTGATCAGTGCCTTTGTTTTCGCTACACAGATAGTACGATCCTTCTTCTTCTTACATCCAAAATCTCAAGACTCTAGCCTGCTTCTGTGACTGTACAACCTGGTTTCTGTCAGACCTGTTCTAAAACCAACAATCTGCATATGCGAAAACAAAGACGCAGATCAGCTTCGCGGTAACCGCGAAGCTGATCAGCGCCTTTGTTTTCGCTACACGGCTAGTACACTTCCTCTACTTTCTAAATCCAAACTACCTGGTGAGTATCTTGGGTTCAGTACAGTTGGTAGTGTAAACCTGATCTTGCCATCTGGTTCCTGGGGCAACTCTATCACAAATGAGAAGATGATCTTGGCGTCAGTCTTTGGCGGAAGATTACCCAGAGTACACTGGAAGATATCTCCGGCAGTATCGTCCTC
This sequence comes from Rugalucina vietnamica, assembly GCA_964017185.1. Classification (NCBI taxonomy): domain Eukaryota; kingdom Metazoa; phylum Mollusca; class Bivalvia; order Lucinida; family Lucinidae; genus Rugalucina; species Rugalucina vietnamica. The sequence continues at coordinate 4,568,682 of OZ024871.1, read as the reverse complement.
CTTCAGTAACATGGCGGTGGAGCCTTTCTCGACGGCATCTTGATATGTCAGCTTTGCCTGAAATTGAGTCATGTCATATAAAAATAACCTCTTTTAAGTAGTATCCAAAAGCACTCAGTTTCAATCATGAAGAACTGTCAGTAGATATGTTGTGATAAAAAGTTTCATTTTTTAGTTCAGGGACAAAATTTCTGAGTTTAGAATACACCTCAACCTCTTTATATCTATTGTTGGGGTCCAAGCCAATTTCCGTGTTAACTGTCCAATCCGTGTTGTAACGAGAGTAAAATGTATAGACATATAGCAGATATAGTCTAATTGGGGTCCAACAATGATCAGTGTTATATCCAAAACCGTGTTATAACAAAGCCTGTTATAAAGAGGTCCATGTGTATGTTCAAACAGCAAAACATTGTATCATGACACAATTACACACGGATCTGCATTGACTGTCAAATACATAGGATTGGGAACCCGATCCTGTTTATCCAAATCCGCCATTATGCGCTCACAATCTGTTGGCTGTACATTTGTTACACAGCCTCTGCGTTTCTACATGTACAGACCAGTGTGATTAGAGAAAAACATAACCTACTTGCTCTTTTTCTTGTATCTCAGCAACAATGTGCCTCCCTTCAATTTCTGCCTCAAATTTAAACACAGCACTGCCATCGTCGACGGGGAAGGTGAATTCTGCCTCTACAGGTTTGTCTTCAGAGTTGGTATACTGTAGACTGGACGTCACCTCAGCAACAAACCCTATTATCTTGATATCAACATTGATGGACTTCAGAGGAACTGAAAAAGTGCATTCATTATGAAAACTTGTCCATGCAACATACAGACTTTTTTCGTTGGAAAAACTGATAATAAATTCATTAGAAAAATTTGAATATTTTGAATTATTTTGCTCAAAACATTGATTGTGGGTACATGTCAAAACCGCCTCGGCGAGGCAGTTCTAATGAGTACCCACAATCTATGTTTTGGATAAAAAAATAAGAAAAATAGGCATACCCCTGCAAACCCCAGTTTTTCTATATAAAAGTAGGGTATAAGGGGGTATTCATTACTCGGACATGTTTTCCTCATGCCAATACTGTACAGGCTGTCTGTACTGGCCAATCACATTATAACACTATCTTTGGGGTCCATAGAATCAGAATAATTCATATGTAAAACCATGTTATAATGAGGTTACTTATCATCAGGAAAACAAGTCTGTGAAATGAATACCCCCATATACTCCACTTTTGTATAGTTAAACTGGGGTTCACAGGGGTATACCTATTTTTCTTATTTTTGCGAGGTGGTTTTAATGTGTACCCACAATCAATGTTCTGAGACAATATATTAAAAATATCAAAATTTTTCCAGTGAAATTTTTAATTTTCAAAGCTGAAAAAACTAGAAATTGGCTGCAAGCAAGGCTTTCAGTATACCCCCCGCAAAATTATTATTGTATATAAGCAATGGTCAAGAAATGGCTATGTTGAAAAATGATGTAAATTTGTCAAAAATCATTTTTTTCAGTATTATAATTATTCATGCACATCTTCAATATGTGTGGAACATGTCTGCAAAGTATTGAAAAGAAATACTGAAAGCCCTAGGAGGAGTTGATTTCACAAACTATGCACTACCAACCATTATTGTATATAAGCAATGGTCAAAAAATGGATATGTTAAAAAATGCTGTAAATTTGTCAAAAATTATTTTTTTCATAATTATAATTCTTCATGCATATCTTCAATATGTGTGGAACATGTCTGCAAAGTATTGAAAAGAAATACTGAAAACCCTTGGAGGAATTGATTTCACAAACTATGCACTACCAACCATTTTTGTATATAAGCGATGGTCAAAAATGACTATATTGAAAAAAGCTGTAAATTTGTCAAAAATTATTTTTTCATCATTATAATTCTTCATGCACATCTTCAATATGTGTGGAGCATGTCTGCAAAGTATTGAAAAGAAATACTGAAAGCCCTAGGAGGAGTTGATTTCACAAACTATGCACTACCAACCATTATTGTATATAAGCAATGGTCAAAAAATGGCTATGTTAAAAAATGCTGTAAATTTGTCAAAAATTATTTTTTCATCATTATAATTCTTCATGCACATCTTCAATATGTGTGGAGCATGTCTGCAAAGTATTGAAAAGAAATATTGAAAGCCCTAGGAGAAGTTGATTTTACAAACTATGAACTACCAACCATTATTGTATATAAGCAATGGTCGAAAAATGGCAAAGTTAAAAAATGCTGTAAATTTGTCAAAAATTATTTTTTCAGCATTATAATTCCACATGCACATCTTCAATATGTCTGTAACATGTCTGCAAAGTACTGAAAAGAAATACTGAAAGCCCTAGGAGGAGTTGATTTCACAAAGTATGCACTACCAACCATAATTGAATATAAGGAATTATTGAAAATTTGCTAAGTTAAAAATGCTGTAAATTTCTCAAAAACGATTTTTTTCAGCATGATAATTGTTCATGCACATCTGAAATATATCTGAAACATATCGGCAAAATATCAAAAGGGAACATTGAAATCTGTAAGAGAAGTTGATTTCACAAAGTATGTACTTGCAGAACTATGGCAAACACCTTATATGAATACTTAAAAAGTCCCATAACTCTTGCAATACTGACCCTTTGGTCCCTAAATTCATACCATACATGTATTGTCTGATGGTGCAAGTGTGGTGAAAATTTGAAAAGAATCAGGCAAAAGCTACTCAAGTTATTCCTCAAAGTTGTCAAAATGTTGACGGAATGACGGAATGAGGGAATTACGGAATGACGTACAGGCTGAAAACAGTATACCCCCTGCGGGGGGTATACCTAAAACTTCGTTTTGCGGGGGGGATAATTATTTTTTCACCAATAAATTTCTTTATGCACATCTTCAATATGTCTGTAACATGTCTGCAAAGTATTGAAAAGAATTACTGAAAGCCCCAGGAGGAGTTGGATTTCACAAAGTATGTACTATCAACCATAATTGAATATAAGCAGAAATGGTCAAAATTGGCTAAGTTTAAAAAGCTGTAAATTTGTCAAAACTAAAATTTTCAGCATAAAAATTCTTCATGCACATCTTCAATATATCTGGAACAAATCTGCAAAGAATTAAAAAGAAACAATGAAAGCCCTAGGAGGAGTTGATTTCACAAAGTATGCACTTCCAACCATTATTGTATGTAAGCAATAGTCGAAAAATTAAAAAATGCTGTAAATTTGTCAAAAACTATTTTTTCAGCATTATAATTCTTCATGCACATCTTCAATATGTCTGTAACATGTCAGCAAAGTACTGAAAAGAAATACTGAAAGCCCTAGGAGGAGTTGATTTCACAAAGTATGTATGTAAGCAATAGTCGAAAAATGCCAAAGTTAAAAAATGCTGTAAATTTGTCAAAAATTATTTTTTCAGCATTATAATTCTTCATGCACATCTTCAATATGTCTATAACATGTCTGCAAAGTACTGAAAAGAAATACTGAAAGCCCTAGGAGGAGTTGATTTCACAAAGTATGTATGTAAGCAATAGTCGAAAAATGGCAAAGTTAAAAAATGCTGTAAATTTGTCAAAAAATATTTTTTCAGCATTACAATTCTTCATGCACATCTTCAATATGTCTGTAACATGTCTGCAAAGTACTGAAAAGAAACACTGAAAGCCCTAGGAGGAGTTGATTTCACAAAGTATGCACTACCAACCATTATTGAATATAAGCAATTATAGAAAAATTTGCTAAGTTAAAAATGCTGTAAATTTGTCAAAAATGATTTTTTCAGCATGACAATTGTTCATGCACATCTGCAATATATCTGAAACATATCAGCAAAATATTAAAAGGAAACATTGAAAGCTGTAAGAGGAGTTGATTTCACAAAGTACTATGGCAAACATGTTATAGGAAGACTTAAAAAGTCCCATAACTCTTGCAATACTGACCCTTTGGCCCCTAATTTCATACCACACATGTATTGTCTGATGGTGCAAGTGTGGTGAAAATTTGAAACAAATCAGGCATAAGCTACTCAAGTTATTCAGCAAAGATGTCCAAATGTTGACGGAATGACGGAATGACGGAATCACGGAGTCACGGAATCACGGAATCACGGAATGACGGAATGACGGAATGACGGACAGGCTGAAAACAGTATACCCCCCTAAAACTTCGTTTTGCGGGGGGTATAAAAATTCTGTATTTTCAATATACTGTACAGAGAATTTTTTTCAGCTTTAAAAATATACTATATTGCATGGGCAAGTTTTCATAATGTAAGAGACATATAGAAAAATAATCAGCCATGACATTGCAGTGCTATAATGAAAACCGCATTACAGTGAGGAGCATTATAATGATGTTAAACTCTATTAACATAAAACTGAACATGCATATGTTTCGGTTTGTTTGTTTGAATTGACTCCTCTGCCAGCAAGGTATAACCACGCCAACCGCTATTTCCTTAAACAAACATTGTATTTTTGCACCTATATTTACCAGTCAACAGCAATGGATGTTGCCTCCATTTTATGGGACTTATACCCAACATTATGATGTCATGACACCCAAAATGAGCTTCATAAATATATAAACCACCCAAGCAAACCAATATAAGGCTTGTATGAATGTATGGTATGTAAAAAAACATTTTCCCTGTGCAGGCTCAGACTTGAGCTGTTAACCAGTAATCAGATGATCAGTCAGTAGTTTAGAAGCTTTGCCTGGAGGCACAAGGCTGTCAAGCAGCACATCTGTTTCTCCTAAGCCCCAGTGGGTGGTTTGCAAGCCGACATTTTATGTGTATATATGTATGCTTGTATGTAGTTGCTTGTATTTTGAACCAATCATCCATTTGATAAATGATGCAAACCCAGACCAGACTGTCAAAAAATTATACAGAGAATTTATTGTATACAATTTTCATTTGTAACATTCACCCCCCCCCCCCCACCCCGAATTCAGTTTTTTGTGGGTTGGTTGGTTGATTTAGGGTTTAACATCCCACCAACATCTAAGGTCATATGGAGATGGGACCTTGATTTACATTCTCCTCCAACAGACTGGAGAAGCCCAGGATTGAACCTGCGACCCCTGGTTTACAAGGCAATTAAGTCACACTGCGCCACAGAGGCTTTTGTTTTTCTTGGTGTGGCAACAGAAGTATACATGAAAAAACAACAAAAAAAAACATTTAATTCACACCTACAAGTAGACGTGGCTTGTTTTAAATAATTTGGCCCATCATTTCCTGGGTATTTAAGCCCCTAGCTCACTGGAATGCGACAACTGGAGACCAGTTAGCGTCTTGTTTGCGACTATTTTGCGACAAAGATTAACGATATAAACACAACTTTCACATTGCAGTCTCATTGAATGGACATCTATGCAATTAATTCGCAAATTTCGGTCAAATTTTGAAAATATATCTGGCGAGTGTCGCGCAACAGTCGCGAGACATTCGTGAGAGTGTCTCACGATGTTCCCACGAATGTAGCTTTCATTTAAACAACAGTCGTGTCTCATGACATTCGTACGAATGTCGCTTAGTTTTGTTTTTTTCGCCAGATAGTCGCAAGGTGTTTGCATGTTTTCTCAAGACTGTCGGGTGACTGTGGTACGGCATTTGTACGAAGTGTCGCGAAATTTTCACATTGTAAATTCACCAAAATTTTGCTGGGACGGATTCGTGACACTCGCATGAACGTCAAACGACTGTGGCAGGACAGTCACACGACCATCTTGCAACAAATTTTGGTGAAAAAATTCGCATAAAATTTTTAAACATGTTTATATCGCAGTAGGACTACCCTGAGGGGTCTGCACTGCTTTGACTTTAGGCAGCACCCCACCCACAGGCGTCACAAACTGGGATTGAAAATAGAATCAAGCCTGCAAATATATTCGAACAATATATTTTATAGATGTTAATGTCAAATGTAAACGAAATTGATTTTCCGAGTTGTGCAATACAACTCCGCAATGGATGTCTAGCATATGTATAAGTATATTGCGGTGTGTGTCATTGCTTACACAGACGCCATTATGTGGTCTACGCAGGTGACCACCTACAACACGATTCACAAAATATCAAATGCAACTTTCAAAAGACATTTGCAACAAAGTACATGAATGGAAATGAATATGAAATGGCTTACTAACCTGCAAAGATATTCAAACAATATATTTTATAGATGTTAATGTCAAATATAAACGAAATTGACTTTCTGAGTTGTGCTATACAACTCAGCAATGGATGTCTAACATATGTATAATATGTATTGCGGTGTGTGTCGCATATCTACCTACAGTTACCCAACAAAGTGTTTCTGCTTAAGTGCTACCTACATACACTACATAACAACTATAATATCAACCAAAGTATATTTGATATTTAAAATGGGAATGGGCATTCAGAAGTGGAAGAGAGTAATGGGACATTGAGATAGAAGCAATTAAACAGAAGGACCATGGGCGCGAGCGGCAGTTGCTGAAGGCTTTAATAACAAAAACCATATTCATATAATGCTTAAAACCTTCGGGACCGCGACCAGCTGACCAGCTCGCAACTAGTTGGTGACACATGAAAATTCTCAAGACACTCGCTTGAACCCGAGGTGATGATCAGAAATTGATCGACTCAGTATCTGAAGAAAGAAAGAAAGAAAGAATGTCGTGTGAAAAGTCCGTGACTATACAATGCCAGTACGTGAGATACTAGCTTTACTATTTTTTTTTTTTTTTTTTTTTTTTTTTTTTTTTTTTTTGAAAAGCTTATTCTTGTTTGCATAAAAAGAAGAAAAACAACTGATAAAATACCTGGTATTCCTTCCTGTGACAGAAGACCGTGCTTCATCCTTGGCTAATGCGGGGTTATAGATTCTCTGTTGTTATCAAATAGTTATATGACACGATGTTTAATTTCTTCAAGACTTGTTAAGTTGTTTACCAGTTTACAAACCCGGAACTTTGTAATAGCTAAAAATAGTCAAGTTTAAAATAGACACCGGAACTTCCAGTCCTGGTATCCGGCTTAGTAGGATAAAAGCCAGTACCAGTCTGTTTACCCCAAGTTACCACCAGGACACCTTATCACTCAAAGACACCATCAAGCCCTTAGACGAAGGATAATTGCTTTATAATATACAATACATATAATTATACAACACGTTTTCACAAGAAAAAAGTATAGTAAAAAATATCGGGTACTGGTGCAAAGAGAGCATATCGCATGCTGAGTGGGCAGCTTTTTTCTTAAAGGTGAATTCTGTCTGTCTGTCTGTCTGTCTTCAGATACTGAGTCGATCAATTTCTGACCTTAGGTGTGGGGTGGGTGGCTAAATTTTGCATTTAGAAAATTAAGGGAAAAACATTCGGGATGGGCCATTAAAAAGTACAAGTAGGCAACGATCAGGAAAAGGAGCAATCAGAAAATAGATTCCTACTCCAAAAACCGAGGCGGGAATTGTCCAGTGGAATGCTCTCCCAGAGTGGGTGGTGTGCTTGCCAACCCTTGATGCGTTCAAGGAAGCAGTTGGTAAGCTGCACCACTCCAGGCCGTAGATCCTGACATGATATTTTTAATTTGATTTTAACCCTCCTCTCACCTACTTTTAACCTCTCATCTTTGCTCATCTCACTATTTCATCTTGTACTTATCTCATTTACTCATCTTTTATTTCAGCACTGACAGCGCACACGTGTCTAGAATGCCTGCGAAGGCGTATGACATTATATAAAGAAAGAAAGAAAGAAAGAAAGAAAGAAAGAAAGAAAGAAAGAAAGAAAGAAAGAAAGAAAAAAAGAAAAAAAAAACTAACAATAAGGTACTAAGACCATGAATACATTTAGTAAGCCGAATGAACAGCTATTTCCCAATAGGTGGCCACTCAGTTACCTAAACTTAACTAAAATATGATAACATACATAAGGCGCCAACAGCACAAAAAATTAAACACCAAGACATAAAACAATAATAACCACTACAGAAGTATCGCCTTGGAACGATCAGTAATATAAAATTACTGGCGAGCTTAAACCGGTTTTACAGGATCCTAACCTAACATTAAAACTATTTACAAGAAGCTAGACAGAGGTATACTAAAACGTATACCTCTGGACCCAAGGTTTAAATGAGAGCCTTAAATTCTTCTGTGGTCTTAGGTGCGACCACTGAAGAAGGAAGACTATTCCACAGTGGAATAGTCCTTGGGAAGAATGAATTCTTCAGGGTATCACTATGGGACATGTATCTTGTGTACTGTGAATCATGAGATGCCCTGGTATATCTTAGTCTGGGTGCCGGGGTCAGATATTTATCTTTGTCAAGAGATACTGTACCGTAGTGAATCCTGTAAAAGAAAGTTAGATAAGACTTTAGCCTGCGGTCCTCCAGGGATGGCCAACCAAGTTCATCAAGCATGTCATCCACGCTACTGGTATTATGCCATCGCCTGCAGTCCCACCTGGCTGCTGTCTTCTGCACTTTCTCTACCTTGTTTTTGTCTCAGTTTCATTATAGGGATGCCAAATAGGAGTTGCATACTCGAGTTGAGGGCGAACCAATGTTTTGTATGCAACTTCCTTTGTATGCCTAGGTGAAAGTGTCAAATTGCTCCGAAGAAAACCCAGTCTTACTTGCTTTAGAAGAAATTTCAGCAACATGTTCACCCCATTCCAAGTTGTCTGTGATAGTAATTCCAAGGTATTTGGCGGACTGAACCTGTTCCAATGTTTCTTGATGTAGTGAGTAGTTAAAGTGTATTTGATTGCTAGAGAGGTGCCGTGTCACCCTCATTGAATGACATTTGGCAACGTTAAATTTCATTTGCCAATCGGTCTCCCATTGTTCTAGGCTATTCAGGCCATCCTGTAATATCTGGCAGTCTGTGAGGGTTTTAATATTCCTATATACAACACAATCATCGGCAAAAAGGCGAACGGATGACCTGATATTGTCCGGAAGATCATTTATGAAAATCAAGAAAAGGATCGGTCCCAAGACCGATCCTTGAGGGACACCAGATAGTACAGGGACTGGATCTGAGGCTTGGCCATCTAACACCACTTTTTGAAAGCGCTCAGAGAGCCATGAAGCGATCCACTGTTGAGTAGATGCTCTAATCCCCTAGTAGTGCAGTTTGTAGAGTAGTTTCCTGTGTGGCACCTTGTCAAAGGCCTTTGCGATATCCATGATGATCACATCTGTTTGTCTGTGACCCCGGTTCACGGCTCGATCCAGGTTACTAAACATGTCATGAAAGAACTGAACCAGTTGGGTTTCGCAAGACTTTGACTACGGAAGCCGTGCTGACAGTCAGCAAGAATATTTTCAAGGGAAAGATGCTTATTAATGTTGCTGACTATTATATTCTCAAGGGCATTGCAACAGATGCAAGTTAGCGACACCGGTCGATAATTTGCAGGGTCATGTTTCTCATTGTAGATAGGCCAGAATGGGAGCAATTTCAGAACTACATTCTTTTAACACCCTAGCACTCAGGCCATCTGGCCCAGGTGCCTTGTGTACCTTAAAAAGGTACAAGTAGGCAAAGATATCGGAAAAGGCGCAATCAGAAAAAGATTCCCTCTCCAAAAACCGAGATGGGAAAAAACTAAATTAACAATCAGGTACTTATACCATGAAAACATATCGTAAGCCGAATGGGCAGCTATTTTCCCAATAGGTGACCACTCAGTTACCTAAACTTAACTAAAAATATGAAAACATACATAAGGCGCCAACAGCACAAAAATTTTAAACACCAAGACATAAAACGAAAGAACCACCACAGAAGTATCGCCTTGGAACGATCAGTAATATAAAATAACTGGCGGGCTTAAATAGATTTTACAGGTACCTAACCTCACCCTCAGCTTCTGAGGTGGTTCATAACATTTAGTTAGTTCTTCGGTCCTCGTGGTGAATCTCTAACTAGTCAATGAATCATCAAGAACAAACAGATAAATCATGATAAACATTATGATGAATCAAAAACGAGGACTCAGCAGATTCAGTAAGCTGCCCGACGATGGAGGTCCATGGGCACCGGATAACTTTCTAACTCCGGAGCAAAAGAAAAACACCAGTTGGACCCCGGTGGGCCAAGCAACAGACAAGAAGCTCCGACCCCAATCAATTTAAATGAATGCTAATAAAACGCATAGACAACACCATATTCGTCGCGCCCGTGTAATGTGAAACTGCTTTATTATATTAGCACTGTATACAGGTCAGTTACCCGATTTTAGTGTACGAGGTTGTATATATTTTTGCACAAAACCAAGCAAGAATATGCGTGAGTGGTGTCCTGGGGTCACATGGCACATTGTTCACGCAACTACACATGTATTCTACAAGTCGGCTTTAAACAGAATCCGATAGAAAGGTCTGCTGCTGTTTATTATAATATCAATTAATAATGCACGTGCATATTTTATTTTCTTCAGTTAAGGTGGCTCAGTGGCAATTATTTGGGAAATTGCCGATCGCTCGGGTTACCATATAATGTTCCCATGGTATTTTGTCTATTTATTGTCTGTGGCAGTCCCTGGACTTTCTATTTACCTATTTTCCGTTGAGTGTTGGGTGGCGACAGAGTCCTAAAAATAGATACTTCATCAGGATAACATGTCCGGGAAAAGCATACCCCCTGAAACACCATTTTTATGTTGTAAAACTGGGGTGTACAGGGGTACACATGTATTTTTTCTTATTTTAACTCTAAAACATATAGATTGTGGGTACTCGATAAAACCACCTCGCACAACCGCCTCGTCGCGAGGCGGTCCCAACGTTAATCTGATTAAAACAAGATATAGATCCACACATGTTAAGTTAACATCGGATTTTAATAAAATTGGTTTTAACTTGTACCCACAATATATGTTTCGAGCACAAAAAAAAATGAAAAATGTCAACGTTCTTTCTACTGAAATGTTGAAAAATTGCTGTACATTGCTTAGGCATGTCTTCGTAATGATTAGCTTTCTGCTAACTTTCAATGGCCTGCTAACGAACATGGTATTATTATTATTATTATTATTATTATTATTATTATTATTATTATTATTATTATTATTATTTAACTATAACCTCCAGTAGTAGTAGTAGTAGTAGTAGTAGTAGTAGTAAAAGCAGTAACAATAGAGATCCGTAGCCATTACACTACAGGACAATCCCGAATAGCATATGATATTTTAATGTAAAACACTTTATATTAATACTGTCAGTAGCTACAATTTAAGCTAGTATATCTCACTGGCATGCGAATTTCTCGCGACTGTTTTGCGAATTTTGTCGCAGACTTTCGCACGACATTCGTGTTAGTGTCGCGCGAGTGTCGTGAGAATTTTCTTGTGTCGTGAACTAGTCGCGAACTGGTCGCGAAGTTTTTCAACATGTTGAAAATTTTATGCGATTTTTTTCTCGTTCGTGCGAGTGTCGCGAACTTGTCGCCGCGAAATTTTGGCGAATTTACAATGCGAAATTTTTGCGACACTCGTACGAATGTCGCGCGAGTGTCGCACGACGGTCGCGCGACAGTCTTGCGAAAACCTCGCGACTATCTGGCGAGAAAATAAAACTAAGCGACATTCGTACGAATGTCGCGCGACACTCGCACGAATGTCGCGCGACTGTCGTACGAATTAAAATGAAAATAAGTTACATTCGCGGGAAAGTCGTGAGACACTCTCACGAATGTCGCGCGACTGTCGTGCGACAGTCGCGCGACCATCGCGCGATATATTTTTAAAATTAGACCGAAATTCGCGAATTTGTCGCAAAAATGTCTATTCAATGAGACTGCAACGTGAAAGTTGTGTTTATATCGTTTATCTTTGTCGCGAAATAGTCGCGAACTATTCGTGAACTAGTCTCCAGCTGTCGCATTCCAGTGAGATAGGGGCTTTAGACTGTTTTATCTTCTATCGATGTTTTTCACTAAAAAGTAGAGAGCCAGCTCAAAATTTACTGCATTTAACCTGAACACAGTGACAGTGGAAAGATCTGAGGACCATTCTAATGACTGTACACAGAGCGAGACTCGGGTTGCAGAGGTTAGGGGGATCAAATAAGTTGGCGCTGAGTACACCTTCTTATGGAATGGGTGCAAAAGTGATACCCCGGGAGCTAATTTGACCTACCTTGCACCCCCCCCCCCAGGACAATTTTTCATGGGTGCCAAATCGTTCATTGGGACGCCAGAAGTGCAAAGAATTTTTGTCCTCAAAGATAAACTCAATTTGCACTATGAAAAAATGAATGGTTTCCATGGCAACCGTTAATGCGATTCTTGAGCATGGGGGTGTACATAGAAAATTGACCATATCTCCATTGTTACTTATCCTAGACAACTGAAAATGGTCTCATTTTAAAGCTTAGATATAGCCCTTTCATCCTATAGTGAGTAATGCAAATTTTTGAATTGGCATATTCATGAATTTTAATGAAAACATGAAAAATGACAGAAAAAACCTTAAAAATCCACAAATAAACTAATTTCAGGCCCAAACTGTCATTCTGACACTTTGTTATTGAACCAGTATTATCATATGGGAAATTTATTGATGGTCTGGGCCTATATGAAAATTATCTCATTTGCATATTCATGAATAGTGATAAAAATGTCAAAAAATGGGGAAAAACAAGGGAAAAACTATTGCAAGGATTTGGATAGGTTATAAGGTCTATCTTGCATCCACTTAACCAATTCCCATGGCTGCCAGTGTGGTCATAGGGACCACCTAAATGGCATTAAATATTGTCCTCAATGATTAACACATTTTCATGATGTAAAATGACATAGTCTTCACCCACCCTCGTGCGATTCTAAAGAACAGGAGGTACTTACTAAAAATACTCACATCCCACCAATAGCATATTCTAGGATACTATAATTGGTCTGATAGTGATGCATGAACCTATCAATTTAACCTTGATACCTTATATTTATATCATAGAATTTGCTTATTCATGAAAATTAATATAAAAAACCATTGTAAATTGGAGAAAAATCGTAGAAAAATAGGGGTATACATGCAAAATCGCTTGTAAAAGAGCTATTGATAAACCCAGAATACTGAAAGAGGTTTCAAATGAAGGCTATTGCAATGTTCCATGACCCTGAAGTATGATTTAAGAATAATCTGAATTTTAATGAAAACTTAAGAAATTTGAGAGAAAAAGTTAAAAACTTATAAAGGTAAACCTACAAAATGACTTGCCATTCAGCAGTCAAAAGCCCTATAGTGCTGAAAATGGTATCAAATGGTGGCTATGACAATATCATACCGTCATGTACTACAGTATTTAATTTATTAAAAAAATAATGGGGTATACGTAGAAAAACGGACATATCTTGGCTACTGAAAGACCTAGAGAATTATATTTGGTATCAAATGATTGCTAGAACAATGTTCTATAACCATGTAATCAGAAATATAAAACATCAACTATTGTTGGTGAATGTATATTAAAGAGATTGTCATAAATAAGAGAAAAATTGACGAAAAATGAAGGGCTACACAAACAAAATTGCTTATATCTCAAATGTCAATATCCTTAGAGTGCTGAAAATGGTACCAATAGATAGCTAGGAGAATGCACTACTGCTATGTGGTCTGATAGTTGAACAAAATGTTATAAAATTTTCTGAATGTTACATAATGTTTTGAAAAATTGTGAAAATAACAGAAAACTGAAGGCTGTGCTTAAACAAAATTTATTAAATCTTGCTTGCCAGCGAAGATATAATTCATATATCTGAGTACCTGGCAATAATACATTGTCCTAGCAATAAATTGACGTCATTTTGAGTTCTCTATGGCTATTGGTAAATGAGATATTAGCGATTTAGACAAAACTAAAGTAATGCTCATTACAAGTAGACAAAAGCGACAAAGTTCACAGCATGACAATTTAATACTTAAAATGAATGAAGTTGATTTAAAACTTTCAAGTAATGAAAAGATTTTAGGGATCAATATCGATGAAAACCTAGTTTGGAATGGTCATTATCAATACATATCAAAGAAGATAGCGTCCAGTTTATGGCTTTTGTCACAAATAAAATCATTTTTAAAAGTAGATGATAAACTGTTATTTTATAATGCATATATTCGTCCACATTTAGAATATTGCAGTGTCATATGGGGAAACTCAACAAACATAAATATTCAAAAAATGACGAAGTTGCAAAGACGAGCGTGTAAACTAATTCTTGGTGATGAATATACTCATTTAGATGAGGCTCGCGATAAGTTAAAGATACTCTCATTCGATGAAATCGTATTTTTGAACAAAGCGAAAATCATGTACAAAGTTGCCAACAATATTGCTCCTTCATATCTAATTAATTTGTTTCAAATGCGAAGTGCATCTGATGACACTATAACCAGTCTGAGATCGGTGACTAATAAAAATTTCTTAATACCAAAGCCTAAACTTAATCTTTTTAAGAACAGTTTGTCTTATTCAGGGGCTATCATTTGGAATAGTATTCCATTGGAAATTAAAGCATCGAAATCACTTGACAGTTTTGTTAACAAGTGTAAGGCTTGGATGAAACATGGTTAGTTCATATTATAATGTACATGCAATGTTGCTTAAAACCACCCACCGCCATTATTTTGATAAGTATATGACAGAAATCTTGTAATATTTCCATGTAACTCATGATATTGGTCAATAATTTTCAACAATTTGAGTTTAGAGTTTCTTGCATTTTTGAAGCAAGTGTTTAAATAATAATCTCACTGATATGTTTATATGTAAATTAATCACTTTTTCCATTGCTTTTGTAATTATGTCATGTATATTTTAACAGTCATAAAACATATAACCACGCCATAGGAGGGTCAATAATGTAACTTATATCGATGTTTCTGAACGACCTTAATTGCCATCTGCGTAGTCTGGTTTGCATCTTCTATGTTTCTGCACGCTTAACTTTATACGAAAGCTGATCCGGGTCAAGGTTACCGGTGTTACATTGTTGATTTTCCTACGGGGGGTTTATTTTAAATGTATATTTCTGTTGAATGTATGTCTGTATGTTAACTTGTTTAATAGAGGGCCTCGTGGAAGATTGGCAATGCCAAACGAGCTACCCTCTATAAATAAAGACTTTCACTTCACTTCACTTCACTTCGATTTGGTCATTTTTCATTGATTTTTCGCTTATTTATGACAATCTCATTAATATCCATACAACAACAATAGTTGATGTTATATATTGCTGATTACATGGTCATAGAACATTGTCCTAGCAATCATTTGATACCAATTATAGCTCTCGAGGTCTTTCAGTAGCCAAGATATGTGCGTTTTTCTACGTATACCCCCATTATTTTTCTGTATTTTTTTCACTAAATTCAAAAAATTTGTTAATAATTTCTTCAAACAAAATATCAAATAACTTAAATATTGTAGTACAGGATGGTATAATATTGCCATAGCAATCATTTGATACCATTTTTAGCACTATAGGGCTTTTGACTGCTGAGATGCAAGTCATTTTGTAGGTTTACCCATTTAAGTTTTTAACTTTTTCAATTTAATTTCTTAAGTTTTCATGAAAATTCGTGAAACGGAAAATCAGATTATTCTTAAATCATACTTCAGGGTCATAGTACATTGCAATAGGATTCATTTGAAACCTCTTTCACCATCTTGGGTTTATTAATAGCTCTGGTACAAGCGATTTTGTATGTACACCCCCTATTTTTTCCGCGATATTTCTCCATTTTTTTAATGTTTTTTTTTTTATTAATTTTCATGAACAAGCTAATTCAATGATTACAATATAAGGTATCAAGGTTAAATGTTAGGTTTATGCATCACTATCAGACCAATTATAGTATCCTAGAACACGCTATTTGTGTGATGTATTTTTGTAGGTACACCTTATTCTTTAGAATCGCATTAGGGGTGGGTGTGAAGACTATGTCATTTTACATCATGCAAACATGTTTATCATTGAGAACAATATTTTATGGCACTAAGGTTGTCCCTCTGACCACACTGGCAGCCTTCAGAATTTGTCCCAGGGATGAAAGATAGACCTTATAACCTATCCACTACCTTGGAATGGATATATTTTTTCCCTCGTTTTTCCTCAATTTCTATCAGTTTTATATATATTCATGAATATGCAAATGAGATAATGTTCATATAGGCCCAGGTCATCAATAAATTTCCCATATGATTTTACTGGTTCAAAAACAAAGTGTCAGAATGACAGTTTGAGTCTGAAATTGGTTTATTTATGGATTTTTGTCGTTTTTTCTGTCATTTTTAATGTTTTCATTAAAATGCATGAATATGCCAATTCGAAAATTTGCATTACTTACTATAGGATAAAAGTTCTATGTCTAAGCTTTATAATGAGACCATTTTCAGTGGTGTAGGATAAGTAACAATTGGGACATGGTCAATTTTCTATGACCACCCCCATGCTCAAGAATCGTGTTAATGGTTGCCATGGAAACCATGCATTTTTTCATAGTGCAATTGAGTTTATCTTTGAGGACAAAAATTCTTTGCATTTCTGGGGTCCCAATGAACGATTTGGCACCCATGAAAAATTGTCCTGGGGGGGGGGGGGTGCAAGGTAGGTCAAATTAACTCCCGGGGTATAGTCGGACATTTCGCCATGAATATTTCTTTGGAATTCTTTCTGCCACAATTTTTTATCGATCAAAGAAGTCCGGCCGTTTGAACATTTTCAGCCAGTCTTGCAGCCTAATGTTATTCGACGTGTTTTACAACCAGTACGGTCTCGTTACGACGCCGTAATTGTTGATTTAGGTGTCCAGATACACTTTTTTACCACTTCCACTTTGGACGATTCGTTCGTATCACGTGTTGATCCATTCGGGGCGGATTTCTTATTTTCACGTGTTTTTCCATGTAACATGCCTTTTTTGAAGTCATTAGAAGAAATTCAGCATGCGGTCGCAACGACCAATGCATAACAATTGTTTTATTTCCGCTTAAATTTACTGCGTAATGGTTACGACTTAGATTTGTGATTTTTGAAATGACCCCCTTGCTTTAATCTTTGTGCATTACAGAAAGGGAATTAATTGAAAACGCGGATTCTTGCAACCAAATGGTGTGGAAATGATTTGCCTTCCATGCTGTATAAATCTGTATTTTATTGCACATCTGGTTTTGCGATTATGAATCCAAATGTAAGTGTCGGGTTTCTTTTGTCGCTCAGTATATATTCCAAGGTTGGTAATCCGTTTTCGCAATCTTTCTGTGTATGACAAGTTCTTGCACGATGAAACAAGTTTTGATGCGCGTCTTTCATACGCGCATCCAGAAAATGTTCTCGGGGGGGGGGGGGGGGGTTGAAGGGGTCTGGGTCTGACGGAAACATAGGTGAAGGTCCTAAATATGATACCCAATTTTCTGTTTGCTGTGTTGACTTTACGGGGGTCATTCAAGAATTAATGACAATGGATCCATATCTCGGAAAGTATAATTAAGCTCAGCTTTATTTGGTATGTTACATGTGGACACATACATTATGCATTTGTGCTGAAAATTTTGTGCTTTTATCATGGCTAGATTTGACACTATGCTTATTTGAATATGACCCCTGAAGCGACCATGGACGCGAAAAAGTCAATTTTTACTCATTTTTGTATGGGGGTAGGGTAAGTAAAACATGTAGGATTGTTGCTTGGACAGTCTTATCAGTGATGTTTGATGATTAATGATAGCACCAGAGGCCAATAAGAGCAAAAATAACATTCATGTGAATTTCCTGACTTGCAACAAGCGTGGTTGCTAAGCAACAACAACAGGACAAAATAAACCCATTTTGGGCTTAAGAGTGTGTTTTAAACCAAATAATGAGACAATTAAATAAATTCAAACAGCTAAGGATGTGCTTAATCTTAAAAGTATTCAAATGACTTCTTAACAAAAACAAAATTTCAAAAATTCGAGACTGTTATGGAACAAGTATTAGATTTTAAAAAGACTAACTAGATTTGATACAGCTAAATTAGACGGAATATTTCCATCGGTATTCCGTTATACCTCTCCATACCGCGGAAGAGGAGCGAGGTCACGAAGTGTATCGGAGTGCAGGTTTGCCAGCTGATCTACAGCTAAATTTGAACTAGCGACAGCGCTGATTCAGTTTTAAACTCTGTGTACAGTGTCACTGTGAAGAACACCATTGACAGTCTTGCTTAGAACAAACACATATTTAATCCCCATGAAATGGTGTTAATAGATTGAAGATTTATGGTCTTCCATCCAGGCAAGTACTAGCTTTTATAAACAACAGTGTGTCGCGTCCAATGTCATTTACCTTGTATTCTTTGGTTGCTTAGCAACCAGAGAGCTGGCATTGTAGCAAACCATTGGAGGATCCATTGAATAGCATACATCTTCAAATTTGGTTGATAGTATATGAGAAGCACACAAGTGCTAAGAATAAAGTTTTATTGAATAATTGTCATTAATTCTTGAATGACCGTCGTAGATGTGATATGGTCTCGAAAGGTTAAGTTCTGATCTATAATGACACCCAAGTCCTTTTTATTTTTGACATTTTCTGGTTCAATTTCCTCATTTTCTGATACCATGGTGTATCTAGTCCCAGTAATGTCCTTCCCGATGTGTAGATGGTGGCATTTAATTATATTAAATATCATCCTCCAAACATTGTCGCTGGTAACGATACAATACAGTTTTGCGTCATAAGCAACTAATTTAATGAGCACATTCATAATATCCGGAAAATCATTAATAAAGACTAGGAATAATACTGGCCCGAGTACACTGCCCGAGTACACTGACCTCGTCTGCTATTTATTATGATACATACAACCATATGGTGAAACAAACAAAGGTTTAAATGACATTGGTACGTTTCCTAAGAAATAAAATATACAGCACCAACTGTCCTAAAACCGCTCACCTGAAACCAGTTTTGTCAAAATCCATCAAAATGGTAATAAAGGCTTAAAACGTAGTTGACATATTTACGAAACTTTCGCCCATCTTCGTCACGTGCCCAGTAACAAATCAATACTGACGATGAAGGGTCGACGGAACATGGATATACTATATGCTCACCTTATGAGCCTTAAGGTTGAATGTTATGAATGAAGAGCATCAATGTTCTTCAGTCGCAATCGTGCAACTCAAGCATTAATTAATACATACTTTTCGGTTAGACAGTATGTTATATATGACTAAAACATATTTGAACAAAAACAATGATAAAATAACAACCCGGCAAGCAACAAAACTAGTGAATACAAATATGAAAAACCTTCCAGCTGCTTAAAATATATTCGCATGTAGTTGAAAGCAATGTAACATATCAAACAAATTAAGCTATATTGAATGTTTTAAGCAGGTTTGTTCTGTTTTCCGTTCATTTCTTAACACTGATTCTACACTTTCAACTCTCTTTGTACTTCCTACAAGCCCCCATGGCTTCTCGTGGTATTCATGTTGTTTGTCACCTGTTGGATTTGATACATAGGGCTTACACAGATGAGTCTTGGTGGACAATTCCCATGCTTTCACTTGAATACTCTTGTCAGAAGTGCGCGTGTTGCTATCACTGTCAACTTGTTGGTCTAAATCAGAACTACTGTTTGTGCTCTTTGAAGTGTCTCTCAGCATATCAACGACTTGTGTTTCTACAATAAAGGGGGCAAATTAGAAGCAAAACATTTGAGCCGCCTCGTGGGAAAACCAACAATATGGTTTCCGAACAGGTCCGACACAAACCGGCCTGTACAGTCACAGAAGCAGGCTAGAAGCTTGAAATTTCGGATTTAAGAGAAAGTGGAATTGTACTATCCGTGTACCGAAAACAAAGGCGCTGATCAGCTTCGCAGTGTTACCGCGAAGCTGTTCTGCGTCTTTGTTTTCACCTTTGCAGATTGTTGGTTTTCCCATGTGGTGGCTCATTTCTCTCCTGAAAATTAACATTGCAATCTAATATATCAGTGGGGGCGTTCAGTAATTCGTTATAGCATGGACATAAGAATTGCGATTTAAGCAAGTTTCTTTCATAAAGTATATCTTCAGTAGCCATTAACTGACATACAAAAAAAAGGGGGGGGGGTTAACGAGTTTTTTCTTCTGTCTGTAAACTACCGACACTTGGTTGCCGGATCCGAAATTTGTGAACAATAACATGGCATATATTAATAATTATAATGATAAAATGTGTGTACCTTTAGACGTGTATGGCGGTAGTGATTTGGTTGAGTCTTGTTCAGATTCCCCGGTACTTAGGACCATTTCTCTGTGTCCCTGTGCCCCTCTGTCCTGCAACAGCGCCATCTCAATGTCTCTTTCACCAGGTTCTGATAGAAATCTCTGCATAGGGGTTAGAGGAGGTTTCTTGGATGCACAGAAACGTAGTAACCATATTGCTGTAAACAACACCACTGCCAAGACTATGGTGTTTGTAACCGCGATGAAGATCATCATATACACCGTATATACTTCCGATTTGTCTGCAAAAATACAACCAATCAAAGCAAACAGAAAGATACAGTAAAATAAAATAAAGACAGTAAGTTTTTACAAACTTTTCAACAGCTGGAATTGATAATGGATAATCACCAGGGCCCTGTTTTTAATTCAAACCCTTCAACATTGTATCCAGATAGATACATATACATGCTGTCTGTAGGAGCTGCTGTTTGCAGATTGCACGATCATCTCATGGAAGAACGTCTTTTAAAGGTGGAGACATTAGGTGAACATTTAGACGACAAAGACAATGATCTCTGGAACTTCTTTAAAAATCTGGAGAGGGACCATCTGCCTTTGGTCCTGGCTTCGAATGTGTCCGCTCTTAGGGACATACAAGTCCTAGTTGATAGAGGTACAGGTAGATGATGAACATGTTTAGGTTGTACCAGTGTTGTAATACAGCAGTCATGATTTCTTCTGGTGGTTGTCCTCTCGTTAGCCGTTTTCGTTTTTGTGATGCCTTTACTAACGAATTCGGTTCTTACACCAATGGATTACAATTCTTCAATGTTTATGTATTCTTCTGTGTTACTGTGTTTTATCTGTTTGCTTCTTGTATGAATTCAGTTTTACAGAAAAATAAGTATTTAACCAACTTGTACAGTAAATTTTATGGCTAGAAAGTGCGGTCTTACCTCGCCAGTTGCTTTCGACAGCATTTTGTTTCCGGGGAGATGAGATTGTTGTTGTTATTACTGGTTCTGAAAAAGAAACGAAAATAAAATCGATGAAGATATTCAGCAGTTGAAGGGCACTGTGTATTTTATGGAATGGAGTCATGGATTGGAGTCTTGGATTGGAGCCATGGAGTGGAATATTGTAGTGAATTCTTAGATTGGAACGTGGGAGTGAAATGTTGGAGCGTAAGAGAAACATTTCTTCTTGTGGTAAAATTGGTCTAGTTTGAATGGACGCCAAAGCATGTAACAAATGCATTACCGTATAAGTAATGGAAAAGTGTTTGATTTCTGTTACTTATCTGTTACTCGTACAGTTTATGCATTTGTTACACATTTTGTGGTGGCGTACATTCGCCCCGAGACAAATTTCACCACCAGAATTGAGTTTTCTGTTACACTCGAAATTTCACTCCAAGATTCCACTCCAAGAATCCAATCCATGACTCCACTGCGTGAAATACACAGTACCGCCGCGGGGACGCCGTGGCAACGCAGTGAGAAATTCATCAACGCGCCAGGAACGAAGTGTCGATTCTGTGTTAAAAATTTTGAGTTTATTCATTATTATAAAGGTGGTGGTGGCAACGGGTATTGAAAAAAAAACTCTCGATTAACTGACATCATGAAACAAAGAAATTACTTAAAATTCAAATTGATTTTGTGAAAGATAAGCTAGCTTGATGAATAAATAAATAAATAAATAAATAAATAAATAAATAAATAAATAAATAAATAAAATTTTATGAAAAGATTTATAAGGTAGCATTATAAATAAATCAATCAATTAATCAATCAATTAATTTATTAATTATATAATTAAATACAAATTAAATAAATAAATAAATAGTTAAATAAATAAATAAATAAATAAACTTACTGTCGGCTATTTGACAATAATAGAGACATGCCCGTGGCAAATCCTCTTTCTTACAAAGATTTCGGGTACATGGGCTGCAACGTCTCTCATTCCTATCGGAGTTACAGTACTGACGCGGAAACGTACACACGTCCACGTAACACGGAAACTGGAATTCCGGGACCGGATCCGCCGTAACCGTCACCAGGGAAATTATTACACAACAAATTATTAGGACACTATAAAACTTAAAGGAAGTCATCATAATGATTTTCACTGCTTACTCAACGATTTTGATATGAATCAAAGAAGGATAGGTAGGTATTTCAGAATACCATACGGGAAACTAAGCACTTCTAATTATAGTATCGCGTAACGGAAATCCCAATGATTATGCATGCATTGTTTTTGATACGTGGCATAATCTAATTTTTTATGAACGAAAAGGGCAGGTATGTGACCTTTTTGTGTATTTTGCGGTCGCATTACATTAAGCATGTTAAGGGATCGGATAGGGATGGTAATTTTGTTCTATATGGTGACCTTTCGTGTGCCTTGAATATCATTTAACCACAGCGAGAAATTTATTTATGTTTTTAAGCTTTTGTAGTAGCAATTTTAATACTGGTCTCATTTAAAAAGCAATTAAAAATTTAAAATGCTAAAGTTTTGTTGTTGTTTTGTTTTTATCTCTCCCTGGCAGCGGAATCTTCCAAGACATTTTATCGCGATTAGGCTCTCATTGAATTCCATTTGACGTGCTGTTATTTTTACTTCCTGGACTCCCAGAAGAAAAAACAAGTCTTGTCACTAGTCCCTTAGATGACCCAGGTAAAAATAAAATTCGCTGCACCCCCAGAGGTACCAAGGTTGCTATATACCACATTGTAGGTATTTTTATGCTGAATTCAATGCACAATGTTGTCACTCTGGTAACCTGTGCAGAAAGTTTGTAAACACGATTCTGTAGCCAGGGTATGACAAAATCAAGTTTTTCCACCAAATATGAAAACGCGATCGTAGTGCTTCCCTGTTTCATGTCTGTAAGGTACTGAAAGAACTAATGAAAATTCTATTGACTCTAAAAGTATTAGAAGAGTGGTTGTCTGTGCAGAAAGTTTGTAAACACACTTTTGTATGGACAAGGTATGACAAAATCTAATTTTTCTACCAAATATCAAAACTTGATCGTAGTGTTTCTTTGTATTATGTATGTCACTTGCTAATGGTTCTAATGACTCTTAAACACTTGAAGACGCATGGTAGCACCGACGAAAGTATATGACATTGAGTTGTTATGTTTCAAGGTTGACATAGGGGGTAACACCCCTTTGAAACATATTGGTTTTTGGGTGAAAATCGAAAATAATACAAAAATGGCTAACATAGTTAAAATAATTTATGCATTTATAGTTCATATCTATGGCTATTACATGATGTATGATTCTTTTCATTCTGCATTAAAAAAGCATACTAGTCGATAATAATAATAATAATAATAATAATAATAATAATAATCAACAGAACACAATTGCATGTATATTCAATATCCATAACAGAGGAATTAACACATGAATCATTGCAATTATGAATGGAATGTTTTTTAAAAACCTCAGTGACTACAAAAAAAAACGAACTGTTCGATACTGTTTTTCTTTTACCAAAAATCCCAATATTTAAATCATTGAATTTGCATATTCATGAATATCAACCCATGTTTTGAGAAATTGACTTTCCCACCATTATCATTTGGGTGAGCCCATTTCCAATTTCAGGGGCATCAGCAGTGATTTTGTTTTCATTTTCAATGAAATTCCTTTTAGCAAACAGAATAGCCCAACACATGTGGCGGTACATTTGGGGCTATACTATTTGTACATGTCCCAAAAAGGATAGCAGACTTATATTGTATGAGTTAATATACAAAATCAGAAAAGAGTAGCAGAAAATTTGGAGAACATATAAAATGACATGTTTTTCACTTGCTGCAAGGACATAGCAATTTTACATTAATGCCTAACGTTTTAATTCATTTAATTTGTACACTCATGAAAATTTGTATAAGAAATAAGCAAATGGAGAATCATTTCGCCAAAAATAGGGGTACTACTTACACAAACACTTGTTCCTGGGCTGTTTATAGACCGGGGATGCTGAAAGTGGCATCAAATGAATCCTATGGCAATGCACTACAGCCTTCAAATCTGGTATAAGAAGCCCCAGATTTTCAGTTCATGGATACTTATGATAATTATAGTAATTGGAGAAAAATGACACGTAAATTAAGTGTTTTACCTACAAAATAACTTATGTATCTAGTCAAAGAAATGCTGATAATTGCTGAAAATGGTATCAACAGCTTGCTAGGGCAATATAATATCACCATATGCTTTAACATATAAGTCATTTTATTTTTCGATGCATGAATATTCAATAAAATCTTAAAAATGGATAAAGATGCGAAAGAATTAAAGTGGTATACCTATAAAACCAAAAGTGTATCTTGGCTACTGATAATCCTAGACAGCTTAAATTGCTATGAAATGAATGCTAGGACAATTTACAATGACAATGCTGTATATAATCTGATTCTTTGTTTCACAATTATTTATGAAAATCTTAGAAATAAGAGAAAAATCACGAAAAATGAAGTGGATATACCAATAAAATAATGTATAAAATAGCTACCAATACACCCAAAGAGCTTAAATTGGCATTAAATAATTGCTGTGACAATGTATCATTGCCATGTGGTCAGATATACACAGTTTATAAGATATGAACCAAGATACATGTTATTCTGACAAAGGATAATCTCAAATTTTCTATTTATACCCAAACATTTTGAAATTATATGAAATAATCACAAATTTTATCTACATGTAGCATGGTTTCTTTTGTCAGACAAAATGGACAAAAATGCATGACCCTAGTACTTTTTGTCCCATTTCAGCGCTCTAATGCTATCGGCAGTAGAGTTCGGAGTGATCTTGTTAGTATACCCCCTTCATTTTTTGTTCCTATAAATATTCATAAAAAAGGGACAATTATATCAGATACAATGTTATATTGATTTGTCCTATCATTCCTTTGATACTAATTTCATCTCTCTAGGACTATCATTAACCAAGACACATGCGGTTTTATAGCTACACCACATTCTTCCCCATTTGTTCTCCAGTTTCTAGAAATTGTATAAATATTCATGACACTAAACTCAATTGACATTATAGCGTAAGGCGATACAGTATAACCCAAGCATATTCTTGATACCATTTTCAGCCTTTAAGAATCTTTCTTTGCCCAGATATAAGCCTTTTAGAATCTTTCTTTGCCCAGATATAAGTTGTTTTGTAAGCGAACCTGTTTATAACTGTTTCCATTTTCTTCTCAAATTTCTCAAGTTTAATTAACATTCATGAAACTGAAAATTAGCTATGCATATGTCTGGCTTGAAGGCAAAAGTGTTTAGCCATAGTATTCATTTGAATCAACTTTTAGCATCCCAGGGTCTATTAACAGCCCAAGAACAAGTGATTTTGTAAGAATAACCTCTATTTTTGGCAATATTTTCTATGATTTCTTATGTTTAATAAATTATCATGAATTTGCAAATTCAATTACATGTATTTCAAATATTAGGCAAGTAAAATTTCTATGTCCTTGCATTACTATTGTACAAATAATAGTATTCTGGAGCATGTTGTTGCTTGGGATATGAGTAATTTGTAGGTACATTCCGTTCTTTAAGGGTAAGGGTGACTGTGGTAAGTATTCAACTTTGCATCATGCAAATGTGTTCATTGTTGAGGACAGTATTTGTTTGCATTTAGGCATTCCCTCTGACCAATCTGGCAGCCATAAAACCTGTGCAAGGTATATGTCTTATTATCCACCCAAACACCTTCAATGGCAACAGTATTTCCTTTTTTCTGTAATTTTCAAGTTTTAAATTAACATTCACCATTATGAAAATGAGAAAATATCCATTTAGGCCCATGACATCAATAAATTTGTCAATGATATTACTGGTATAATAACAATGTGGCACAATGACAGTTTGGGCCTGAAATTAGTTTATTAATGGTTTTAATAATGAATCTGTTATTTTAATGATTTAATTAAATTCACGAATATGTAAATTGAATAAACTTTACCATAGGCTTCTATAATACCCATTAGCATGGGTGCTAATTTAAACTTCTTGCACACCGGGACTGTTTTTTTTTATTCGTGGGTATCAAATTGTTCATTGGAACCCATGAATTCAAAATAGATTTATCCTCAAACATAAACTGCACTATGTAAAAATGCATGATTTCCATGGCAACCATCAACACGATTCTCTATAATGGCGATATACCTACCAAAAATGATCGTATCTCAGTGGTTGCTTATCATAGACCACTAAACATGGTTTTATTTTAGAGCTTTGACATACAAATGTTAAGAACGACATATCAATGAAGCAGTTCATAAATATATTGCCAGAGTTTCTGGCAAATGCATTTTAGCAGACCTATGTCACCAAATAAATAAATAAATAAATAAATAAATAAATAAATAAATAAATAAATAAATAAATTATTTTAATAATTAATCAAGTTAAACGTTAACAAACAAAGTTCAATTCAGCAGCCAAAACTATATACCAAATTTAATTCAAACAGAGCCCCAATACTACATACATGTATATCCCGGAACGATGAACTTTTAAATACATCTACAATTAAAGGAGGTATATATGCATACCGACAAGACTTGTTAATATACCCAGAAGGAAGAAGTTGTACAGTGTAAAAATAAGATTTAATGATCAGCCAACAGGCTGTATCTGTGCGTCAACAAGAACAAAAATGAAATTAAAAATCCCATTTTACTGTGCACAAGTTACCCCACCCACCAAAGACAAATTGAAGTATTTTTGGTATGGTTTCTGCAATAAATCGATTGAAATGTATTTAATGTGTATTATCTAACCATTATTATAACATTTTTGTAAAATTTGAGTTCATACATCCAAAAGAACATTGTTTGGAGACGATTTTCGTTCAACCTATGGATTTCACGTACTTTATATTTTCTCCCACCCCTTCCCTGCATTTGCGTGTTTACACGAAAGCTGCACAGGTTTACAGCTTGACAACATTGTGCATCGTGTTCAGCATGCTTCTAGCTTTAAAATGATGTATAGGAACCTTGGTACCTCGGGGGGTGAAGCGAACTCCGTAAATAGCCCACATATTTGATTTCATCTAAGGGACTACACCTGCTGAAATCTTCATACCTACGTGGATCATTTCGGTTGGATTCACATGAACCCGGAAGCATTATCTTCAAAGTCAACTATGATAAGCCTCGAGTATATCATCGTGTACTCCAACAATACTGTGTCGTAGATAACATTGTTGTTGTGTCACGTATTACACCTTTAATGGGTGGCAAAGAAACATGTATTTCTTTTTTTTTTTTTTTTCTTTTTTTTTTTTTTTTTTTTTTTTTTTTTTTTTTTTTTTTTTAATAACATTTTCCTAAATGAATTGCGGACCACAGCTGAAGAGCTCCATCTACCCTTTCTTATGTTTTGTTTAGAGACATGTAAACATGTAAACTAATAGGAGGACTGACGACCAAAACTAATGAATTCCCCCTGCCCAGCTAGATTTTTGTGTAGAAAACTAGCAAACTCCTAGATGAGTTTTTTTGTTATTTAATATTTATTTTCGAAAACACACATCAAAACAAACGTATAATTATACATGAAGATATGAAATACATATACAACAGTAACAGGCATGTAATAACAATTTTCCACTATAAGTATTTACTAACCTGACTTACGAATGATTTATTATGTGAATTCAAAAATATTCAAATAAACAATGAAGAGAGAGAGAGAGAGAGAGAGAGAGAGAGAGAGGGGGGTAGAAACGAGGTAGGAAAGAGTTAGGGTACCACTATTAAATGAATAAATAAATAAATAAATAAATAAATAAATAAATAAATAAATAATTTAATAGATAAATAAATTTCTGCTGCCTTCTGTTATGAATTTAAATAATAAGTGTGTTAAATTTGCCCCATCGTCTGTGGAACTGGGCCATTTTTTCTCTCAAAAAGAATATTTCTTTTTCTATTCTAAGTCTTTGTGTCAAAAAGGGTTTAAAGTGTGCAACTGTTGGAGTTCTGTTCTGACATTTATTTTTAAAAATGAAGTACTTACCAAGCATAATAATAAAGTTTTTAACTTGAGTGTCAGATTTTTCCATTAATAGAGTAATTCCAAATATTACGGACTTTAAGCTAAACGATATATCTAAATCATATTCTTTTAAAAAAATTGACATATCCGCCCAATAATGTTGTATAGTCTCGCATTCCCAAAAAAGATGATTTATCGTTTCAACGTGTGTTTGGCAAAAGTCACATAAAGATGATTCTTTTATGTGGCATTGCAAAAGGAATTTATTAGTAGGAATAATTCGCATTAAATGCTTATATTGGAAATTTTGAAGTTTAACGTCTTTTGTTGAAGTCAGTGAAACGGTATATATTTTTTTCCAATCTAAATATTCGTTACTAAATTGCTCTGTCCATTTACGTTCTGATTTAATTTCAAGCCGTTCTTTTTGTTTTTTAAAATTAGTATAAATAAATCTGTTTGTTTGCTTCGCTTTAATTACTTGACTTATATCTGTTGGTTGCATCGGTGTGTCTAGTTGCTCTTGGCGTATATGTAGCTTCCACCTGTGCGGTATACTGTTAGATACTGTTAGATATTTCAAAAAATCGCTGTTAGTCAAATTGTATAGGTTTTTTAGCTTGCCGAATGAATAAAACTTCTTTTCTTTATCGTCGTATAAATCTTTTATATATTTTATACCATTGTTTAGCCAATTTAAATACATTATTGGTTTGTTATCTGATTTTATGTTACTATTGTTCCATATTATCTCGTTTCTATAGCATAATATAGCATTTCTAGAGTTATATTCACACCACGCCATAAAAATATCTCTTAAAAATGTATTATTTTGAACGAACGTGTTTATATCGTCTTGGGAAAACTTACATTCAAAAAGAAGCTTTCCACCAAAGGGTTGAAGGTTTTGTAGATATAATTTGCTAAGTATACCATTATTTTCATTTTCAATTATACGTTTAAGCCAGCTAACTTTGAGAGATTTGATAAATATGTTTATGTCAATCATTTTAAGACCACCTTTCTCGTAATCACTTGTTAGTATGTCCCTTTTTATTTTTTCGGGTTTTCCATTCCACAGAAAATTATACATTAACTTTTCTATTCTTTTAATTGTTTGCTGTGGTGGGTTTGGTAGTGAAGACAGAACATATATTAGTTTAGGTAAACTCCTAGATGAGTTGTCGTCCAAGGCTAACGAGCCCCATCTGTATCGCATGACATCAGGTAGTACTACTGATTACATATTACAGTAGCAGTTAATCTGACCTGACCTAAATGAAGTTCTTCAGCTGTGGACAGCAATTCATCCAGGAAATAAAACCAGTGTGTCTGGATATGCCTAAGTCCAGATATGCAAAGACTGTTTCGGTAAACGGAGCGGAAGAAATTATATTCTGATTCAACGGTTCAGAAAGCGATACAGCAACATGTTGTGGAACATGCAGAGCGTAAAAAGGCACTAAAGAAGTTAACGTCATCCACTGCACCCAAACCCAACTCCAGACGTCTTGACCTGTGTCTTGCCTCTGAGCGCAGTTGGGTGAGGACGTACGAGAAAGGTTGACGTTGCGCACCTCTTCCTCACTATAATCCAATTTCAGAGCGCGTCATCTTATTTCTCAACTCTCAAGCACTTGCATACACGACATTTTTACCACACATGCACCCACATACCTACAAAAGACCTGTGGCGACGGGTGAGTGGCGAAGCAGCAGGTGTAGGACACACTGGGAGCTGTAGTTGCAGACCTGCATGCAGGCGGCTCTGTTCTATATGGTCGTTTTCCGTGAGGAGAAGCAGTACGCGGATTTCGGCATTCGGCTGAGCGACAGGGCATACCTATTCAGGACTGCACTGATCTCCCCTATAGCACAGGGAAGGGGTTAGAAAAGGTGCCCTAAACAAATGCCTGCTTCAAATCCCCTGGCTTGTTAACCACGATCAGCAGGTATCGCTCTTATACCGGTCGAAATATAAAGAAAAAGGTAATCCCTACGACGATTCGCACATGGAACGGCCCTTGTGGGCGGAGAACTTGGGAGGTATGGTATACAGATAGCTGCAGGTGATAGGGAGATCAAAAGTTGGTGCTGGATGTACCCTCTTCTGGAGCGGACGCACAAATGAAGAGAGTCCTGAAGCAGGTGTTGGCTTTGCCATTAAAACAGAACTTGTTGGTAAGCTTTCAGGCTTGTCAAAAGGCACCAATGACCGCCTTATGACATTGATACTTCTTTAGGACATCCATCTCGCAAACATCAAGACTGGTTTGATAAGAATGATGACGAAATACTGAGGCTTCTTGAAGAAAAATACAGATTGAACAAGGCACATCAAGATGATACTAGCTCCGTATCCAAGAAAGCAGTTTACAGCAACCTTTGTAAGACAGTCTAGACCAAGCTTTGGGGTATGCAAGATTCCTTCTGAGAAAGAAAATTAAAGGAATTCAGCCTTTTGTGGACAGAAAGGACATGAAGAAATTTCATGATACACTGAAAACCATTTATGGCCCAAAGAGTTCTGGAGCCACCACATTTCTCAGTACAGATAGAAGCACTCTTGAAAAGGTGAGCAGAACACTTCAATAGTGTGCTCAACCGATTATCAAGCATCATTGAGGATGCAATCGACAGTGTTCCACAGATAGAGTGCAATGTTCTGTTAGATGAATTTCCAATCGCCACAGAAACAAGAAAAGCAGTTCAACCACTGTCATCTGGCAAAGCTCCAAATGCAAATGTAATGCCTGTCGAGGTTTATAAGGGGGCTACCGATGACAGAGAAACTGACAGAGTTGTTTCACTGTATGTAGAGCCTATCCCACAAGAATTTAAGGATGATTCCATAAGTCACCCATACAAGCAATACAATACAATGCAGTACAATGAATTTAACCATACATGAGACATTAACAATATCAAACAAAATCTCAACACTAGAGAGAGAGAGAGAGAGAGAGAGAGAGAGAGAGAGAGAGAGAGAGAGAGAGAGAGAGAGAGAGAGAGAAAGAACATTGAACATATATTAAATGCTGCATGCTGCCATACAGATTTGTCGTATTTGCCTTATAAAAGAATTTAGCAACTGCCTTCACAATTGGACCATCGGAATTCAAAAGATAGTGGAATTCCTCAAAACGTTCAATTCTTTTAATCTCGGGCATAATTAATCTATGTAGGTAATTAATTTAGGCGGAAAGGAAATCCTCAAGTCTGTGAAAACCACAGATGCACCTCCCTCCTATCAATCGCTGGGAAGATACTGGCAAAAATACTGTTGAATCGTCTGAATGTTCATCTTGATCAGACGGAACTTAATAGAGAAAGTCAGTGTGGATTCAGAAAAGACAGAGGGACAACAGACATAAACTTCACAGCAAGACAGCTGCAGGAGAAATGCCAAGAACAGAATGTAGATCTATACATGACGTCTGTCGACCTCACCAAAGCTTTTCACACAGTTAGTCGTGATGGACTGGAAAATTATTACCAAGTTTGACTGTCCATCCAGATTCATAGCAATGGCGCGGCAATTTCATGATGGCATGCAGGCACGTGTGCAAAATGATGGATAGTTCTCTGAACCCTTTGAGGTAACGAATGTGGTCAAACAGGGCTGTGTTATGACTCCAACGTTTTTCAGCATGAGGTTTTCTGCCATGCTCATGGGTGCTTTTCAGGACAGTGATACTTGTTTTCCAATCAGGTACCGTTTTGATGGCAATATAATCAACCTTAGAAGGTTGCAAACCAAAACTATGGTGCAGACTGATGTGCTAGATGAGCTCCTCTATGCAGATGATATGGATAAGCGCCTGAAGATATGCATATCATTTGGATATAATCCTCAGATATCTTTTGTCATTTTTCACAATTTGAACTTAGTCATTTTTTCGGGCATTTTAGGGAGTTGATAGAGGGTACCTTGTATTGCACGATTCCTCCTACAGATTAATACCGATACTTTTGAAACTTTACAGATGTTATGACCATGCTTTGAAGATATGCATGTGTTTGGGATATACTCCTCAAATTAATATTTGTCACTATTTTTGCAATTTGAACTTAGTCATTTTTCGGACATATTTCACAATGAAACTGGGGTACCTGTTGGGGCATAATATTTCATAAACACATTTTCTAGTTGACAAAAAAGAGATAACACACACTTCTGTTACTCATAAATGATTTCATTTTATTGTTTTACATTATTTGTAATATAACAATTTAAACTGGACGGAATACAAGTATTTTCAAATGGATAAAAATGTAAAAGTAAGAAAATTTAATGACCAGGAACTTGTTTTATGCATTTATTGCCATATAGATGTGTATACAGTTTGAAGAATCTTCATGGAACACTGATGATTCTTAACAGTAAATTAAACTTGTGATCGACAGAGTTAGCTCGGTGGCACATGATAGGTTCTTTGATCAAAAGATTCTGGTTGAAATCAGCAGTTTCTAATCCTCTTTCTTCAACTTCCAAGACAGGTTTCCAATGGATTCTAAAATGCTTCAATCTTGTTTGTTTGTATTGAGGCTTAACGTCCCAGTCAACAATTTTTCAGTCATGTCGGGACGGAGCCAACGTTCTTGGGTTTACCCAGTACTGTAGGGAGTTAATGTGTCTTGCTCTAGGACACAACACGGTGAAGCTTGTGGGGTCGAACCCAGGACCTCTCGATTCGGAGTCCGACGCTCTACCACTACGCCACCGCGCTCCCTAAAATGCTTCAATCTGTTCTAGGTTTCAATATAATTCAAAATGAGCCGCCGCATAAGAAAATCAACACTTTGCATATGCGAAAACAAAGGCACAGATCAGCGCCTTTGTTTTCGCTACACTGATAGTACAATTCCCCTTCTTCTATACAATCCGAAATTTCAAGCTTCTATCCTGCTTTTGTGACTGTACATGCTGGTTCGTGTCGGACCTGGTCGGAACCCAAATTGTTTGTCTTCTGATTCAGCGCCTCAACAGTATTCGAAGTTTGTGCCATTTTGACGAGACAACCTATTGATGGTTTGGCATTGATGATAATATAGTGTAGCTCAAACATTATGTTTCAATGATACTGTGTCGGCATGCTGTAGTTTAGCCCTCGTGTTCTCATCACCCAGCCTATCCCGGTCTGTCACTACTCTGTTCTTGGTATTCTCAGCGTCATCACTCAGCCTATCCCGGGCCGTCACTACTCTGTTCTTGGCATCCTCAACGTCATCACTGTCTGTAGGATTAACGTTCTTCAACCTTTGCTGGCAATAGGCACTCTCGACTGCAAGTACAGAAAAGTCATATTACCAACTGTATTCTTGTCAAAGAAGTTCTGTATGTTTCTCTGTTTCGACACGTTTACAAGCTCAGGAGGAATAGCTAGTGACCGGACACTGATTCGGTTTAGGAAATGTACGATTTCTTGATTAGATCTATATTCTATATTTCTTCGTACAATTATTGTGTTAGGGTTTAGGACAAAATGTTTGCTCTGATTGCTGTGTATTATAGAAAACGGAACTTTACCTTCATCAGTTATTACTACACTATCAATCGGCTCACTGTCGGCTTCCGGGTTCTTATCTCCTTCAGGTTGGCCGTCATCTTAAACAAAAAGAATTACTTGGCATTAACTCAACAGTATAGATAAACCGTCTTGTCAT
Organism: Rugalucina vietnamica; assembly: GCA_964017185.1. Classification (NCBI taxonomy): domain Eukaryota; kingdom Metazoa; phylum Mollusca; class Bivalvia; order Lucinida; family Lucinidae; genus Rugalucina; species Rugalucina vietnamica. Next base: position 4,534,721 of record OZ024871.1, on the reverse strand, counting down.
CTGAGACCATATCTATGGTGTAATATGATATTATATTGAAATAGTCATTCAAAAATGGGATTTATTTTTCCAATAAAATGCGTACAACACGTTTTTATTGTAATGATAAATCATGTGCTTACCATTTTCTTTTTCAACAAAAGCTTCACCCTCATCACTTGTTTGTGATGGTCCCTTTCTTCTGTGAAAACGAAAAGAACCAAAAAGAGTTATTAGACACATATACCGAAACAGAAAAAAGAGAAATTCTTCCAAGAACTAAACTTCACCAAGGACAAAGAAAAACGCCGCATGTATGCTAATTGATTGAATGTTTACAGTATGATCAATAAAGATCTAATAGTAATTTTAGACCGAGACCAAAGGATTTTATGAGTCCTCAAGCTGATCAGAAGTTTCAAAGTTCTGAAAGTTCCAATTTCACAATGTCCTACTGGCACGGGCCAAGCAACAGCAAATTCTAGGTAAGTCTCAAGGTATGACTAAATTATTGAAGCAATGAAATGCATGCGGACATTTACCTCTCCATTCGTTTTTTCAACCACAGTCTCCAAAGCGGAATGACGGCACATATTAGAATGTTCAAGACCAAAACTGTGATCAGACCACAAAACCACCAGATGGCACTTTCTGTTATAAAAACTGTAAAAGTACGTAATGACAGATGTATGTGTAAAATTTACTTAAGGGAGTATGATGTGACGTATGATGTCAAGCTACTTAATAAAGCTAATCTCGTATCATTTTCAGCGTGTGAACAGTAACGGCGAATGCTCAATATTGTTGTGAGTTTCGATGTTTATATCATTTGATTTGATCCCGGAAATGTTGTGAATACATAAAGACAGATCAGTCATCGTTAAGATACAGCTTACCTAGAAATGTGTAGTCTACCCTTTTCTCTATACCTGACAAAATAAGATAAGATCATGACATTACTTTCTGTGCCCGGACTTACAATCTTCCCTTAAAGTTAAGGACGTTAAGCAGGGTCAATATTTGTCACCTTTAATACTATTTTAACATTAAGGAAGGAAATTGCAAGTGTGGGTAGTGAGGTAAACATGCAAGAAATATTGTTTCATATTTTGCTGCAAAAATATATGCATGTCAAACGAATATTGGTGCTTGCGTGGTGTAAACGAATAAACTTTATAACGTGAGATGTACAGAATTTGAAGTTTAATAATGGTTCTTACCTAATAGTGAGCAGTTATATCTACACTGGAGTGGAAATACAGCATCGTTAAATTTATCACAGATGCTTTTTGAGCACGGCCGACATTCCGAGTAATAGCGTTCTTCGTGACAATACTGCTCGGGAAATGTACACAGTTCATATCCTACACTGTTGACACACTGGAACTGGTGTTTCACTAGAGACAAAACATTGGCATTGACTAGAAATTCATTGAGCAAAAACAGCAAAAGAAAATTGTATAATGTATTTTTCCAAGTATTTATTTTGTAGTTGATCACATACATTTTACATCTGATTGGCGGCATTTGCATTCTTTCTCTTCATTACGACTTCCTAAGACATGGACTTCTAAAGAAATGGGCTTTTCCAAACATGGACCCTACCAGCGGCATGAGATTATCCAGTGGATAGTTTAAGTTTATTCATGGGATTTCCAAATGTGGAATTTCCATATTACCTGTCATGAGTTCGTACCTTGAAGATGAATAAACATATTTCCTTGGTTTCCTCGTCATATTCTTAATACAATGGTGAATCAGCCTATGGAAACATGGTAACATTACATATTTGCAAATATGAGCCACCTCGTGGGAAAACCAACAATGTGGTTTCCGAACAGGTTCGACACAAATCAGGCTGTACAAAGCACAGAAGAATGCTAGAGACTGGAAATTTTGGATTTAGAAAGTAAAGGAATTGTACTATCCGTGTAGCGAAAACAAAGGCGCTGATCAGCTTCGCGGATACCGCGAAGCTGATCTGCGTCTTTGTTTTCGCATATGCAGATTGTTGGTTTTCCCATGAGGCAGCTCAAATCTCTTTTATTATTAACCATAGTAAATATTCTAGAATAAGACATCTGTAGATTTGGCAACATTGAACCAAAGGCAATTACTGTAATTTTGCATCTTTCAACAGGATAGTCGATACAAAGACTAGTATAACCCCAATGGGACCAAATATATTACACGTATTAAACGTTGTTAAGAAAATGAATCTATACCCATGATACTTTTCTGATTTCTAAGAATACCCTCGCTGATCTCAAAGGATCAAAAGGAAGAACAAATCTAATTGGCCCGTATCAGATCCTTGTCAAAATTATGGCTATTTCACAATAAGGGTTTCCAATATAATTGGCAATTACCTTGTCAAGTTCATGAATACATCAGGTGTCCCTTTCACAACTTGACCTGAGGAGTTGGTAAATCAATTGAATTGGTCTAGAGATAATTCCCCAATAATATATTCCTAGTGTACAAGTTTACAATAGAAGGTGTGAAGAGATCATTGTCAAAGGGGAGAAAATTGCCTAATATCAAAAATATTACACCATGTAATACTTTCCATGATAATAATATACACCATGTATTGAAAAGCAGCAATTTTGTCAATGTTAGCTCACCTGAGCAAATGCTTGTTAGCTCACCTGAGCTGAAGAGGTAAAACATGAGCTTATGAAAGATGGATTATAAGAATACAAGTCATAATTCTTATGAATAATTTGCTCATAAAGCAAGACATCTGATTAGACAATGTTATGGCAAATTTACCATTTGAATAGCCAATATAATACCCAATGATACTGTCAACTTGATGAAATACATCAGGTTTCTTTTGCAAATTATAAGTAATAATCTCACTGATTATACACACAATGTAATGAAACACAAAAATGTTCGATCATTGTCAGCTCACAAGAGCAAGGTCTTGTTAGCTCACCGGAGCTAAGCTAATATCTTTTATCAAATCGCTTTGCCCATGTAAAAAGTATTGACGGTTACATTATGAAAACATGCCCATGCAATATAAAGAGATTTTTTTTTCAAGAAGCAAAAAGTGCAAGTTTCATTGATTTTTTTATATATATATTTTCCCTCAAAACATACATTGTGGGTACATGTTAGAACCGGCTCGCTGAGGTAGTGCTAACGAGTACCCACAATGTTTTTGGATAAAAAATAAGAAAATTATGTATACCCCTGCAAGGCTGTAACCCCAGTTTTTCTATATAAAAGTGGAGTTTAAGGGGTATACATTTCACGGACATCTTAACATGATGGTTTGTTTTTATTGTATGGAGGTTTAACGTCCCAGTCAACAATTTCTTGATGTATTCATATGAGAAAACCACGATGCTTATCTTCATCTTTTGTTTTTGCTACATGGATAGAACAACGCCATTATTAACTAACCAAGAACAAGCTGACCTGTCCTGAAATTTGTCATTCAACATAGCTTATCATCATCTTTGTTTTCGCTTAATAGATTACACAAGTCAAACTGATTATCCAGAGACAACCAACGCAACTGAGAAAAACAAACACAGATGAAATTAATGTGCAACATTAGGTAATAAATACCTGTCTGGGAACAACTTTCTGCAGACAGGCATTTGAATGCTATAGTGATAAATTGATTCCATCTGCGTTGGTTATTCTCAGTCACGTTGGTTGTCTCTGGATAACCAGCTCGCAAGACCTCTTGTTAATAATTCTGAAATTTCATGCCTGTAGCTCTCCTGTTGTTGCACATTCAGGTTTGTTTTTGAATGGATGGTAAAACCTGAAGACAAGTTTTCTCAAGGTGTGACCCATAATACCTTGATTATGGGTCATTATCAGCTTTAACTCTACACTAGGAAAAAAGATTACACCATCAATTTGTAAGGCAGCAATTTTGATATGAATGAATTTGAGATCATGGTTAGGAACTTCTTTTCTAACTTCCTCAGGTGGCAATCATGTTGACAATTGAGCTGGTCAAGACTATAGTGAAAGCGCAATAATCATGTGATGTAGCATCTTGCAGTAAGCCCAGTGTCGATGCAAATGGTACCGGCATCTATTTTATCAAGTGGCATATAAGCTTATATGCCACTTGATTTTATCCATAGGCACTATTGAAACAGCGGAAACGTTACGAAAACTTGCCCATGCAATAAATAGAGATGTTTTTAGCTTTAAAAATTGAAAATTTTCAGCTGAAAATTTTTGATATTTTTCTTATTTTTGCTCAAAACATAGATTGTGGGTACACGTTAGAACCGCCTCGCCGAGGCGGTTCTAACGAGTAACCACAATCTATGTTTTGGAGCAAAAATAAGAAAAATAGGTATACCCCTGCACACCCCAGTTTTATAAAAGTGGGGTTCAAGGGGGTAAAAATTACATGGACATGTTTTCCTGATGACAATGATGGCCAGGATTCGTTTGGCATATGCAGAAGGAGAATTTTATCATACACTATATCTAATCTGTAATCGAGCATGCTTGCTCTACATGCTTGCTCTACATTTTTACTTTATTTTAAAGATTTTTGGCCTTTTCTTGGGTTTTCCCCAAGACACAGGCTTACCCTTAACATGGACTTTCTCAGGTTAACCATTGATTTATGGGATTTCCAAATATGGAATTTTCATTCCACAACAAAACATGTCATGAGGTAAGTAATCGTATTATGTTGGTTTCCTTGCCATATTATAGCTGTTTCACCATAGCAGTAGACAGCTCAACTGTCAACATGATTGCAACCAGAGCAACTTGCTAATGAAATTCATAACATTTTGGTCAAGTTCATTCTCATCTCAATTGCTTCTTTACAATTCATAGTGTAATCTTTTACCTGGTGTTAGAGGCAAAGCTGATAATTACCCATATTAAGGTATTATGGGTTACACCATAGAAAACTTGTCTTCAGGTATTACCATAAGGTCCAAAACAAAACTGAATGTGCGACAACAGAAGATTGCTACAAGTTTGAAATTTTAGAATTATTAATGAGAGGACATGCACGCTGGTTATCTAGAGACAACCAACACGATTGAGAATAACCGACACAGATGAAGTCAATTTCTGACTAGTATTCCAATACCTGTTGGGACTGATCTTTGGAAGGAAGTTGTTCCCGGACATAACATATGAGCCACCTCATGGGAAAACCAACAATCTGCATATGCAAAACCAAAGGCGTAGACCAGCTTCATGGTAACCGCGAAGCTGATCAGCGCCTTTGTTTTCACTACTCGTATAGTACAATTCCTCCTCTACTTAACTCCAAAATTTCAAGCGTCAAGCCATCTTCTGTGACGGTACAGGCCGGTTTGTGTTGGACCAGGTCGGAAACCAAATTGTTGGTTTTCCCACGAGGCAGCTCATATTGTTGCGCATTGATTATATCTGGGTTGGTTGGTCTCAGTCCCTTTGGTTGTCTCTTGATAACCAGTTTGACTTTTGTAATCTATGAAATCACAAATTTCATATTCCCTCTTGAATGAACACCTATGTGAAAAATTGGAACCAATTTGTCACATTTAGGAATTGTGACTTATTTGTGTATGTTTAGTTTTCTGAAGGTGAAATTTATGCAGTCATTTGTATCCAATCACTATGGGACTGGGGAATAGTGTGGCTTTCAATTTTTCTATTTTCGGAATTGTGACATTTATGTATGTCCAATTCATTGTTTTTACGCAGGTGTAATTTATGCACCAATCATTTGTATCCACTGCCACTATAGGTCCCGGGAATAGCAGGGCTTTTAAAAATTGTATTCTAAAAACTCTGCTAAAGCCTGGCATGGCGGGGTCCAATTTGTGGTAAAATCCCTGCTAAAAGCCCAACCACCAGGGGCTAACAATAATAAGGAACAACAGTGGGAAGTTGTTTTGATGAAAAACAAATATGAAAAGGGGCGGGGGGGGGGGGGGGGGGGGGGGCTTGAATGTCTGCAGGTAAATGTAGGGATAGTAAAATCAATGTGAAAATTTTGTAACAACTAATAGTTAATTTGAATTGATGGGACAATGTACTGGTGGAAAATTAAAAATTAAGTAATATTCCATAAGCTCATGTGTGCCTCTTCAGCTCAGGAGAGCTAACAAGCATTTGCTCAGGTGAGCGAACATTGACAAAATTGCTGCTTTTCAATACATGGTGTATATTATTATCATGGAAAGTATTACATGGTGTAATATTTTTGATATTAGGCAATTTTCTCCCCTTTGACAATGATCTCTTCACACCTGCTATTGTAAACTTGTACACTAGGAATATATTATTGGGGAATTATCTCTAGACCAATTCAATTGATTTACCAACTCCTCAGGTCAAGTTGTGAAAGGGACACCTGATGTATTTGAGAACTTGACAAGGTAATTGCCAATTATATTGGCTACCCTTATTGTGAAATAGCCATAATAGATTTAGTAGTATGTGTATATCAAACATGTTCACGTACACTATATACATGATAAAAACTGAATATCAGTTTATAGTGAATATCAGTCATGTATTGATTCATTACTCTGTAACTTTAAATTATTTAGAAATACAATATCTGAACTGTCCATCAGCTTTAGTACAGAGAAGTTTATTTTATACGAGTGAACGACAAACAAACAACTGATACTGAAGGAATGTATGGGTCGGTCATACTCATATTGTACTGTTAATGGCTTGATATGTCAGTTTTGAATTTTGTCATCCACAGTATATTGTTCATTAAAGAGATTTGACAAGTCAGATTTTTTTAATTATTATTATGTTTTTAAATCAATCAATCATATTTTGAATGGCTAAATGTGACCAAAACAACATATTTAGAACTTAATTCATAATATAACATAAACATACACCTAACAAAAAGGTAAAAGTAGGCAATGATATCAGAAACTTTATTAGGCCTTAATTAAACATACAATATATGAATATAGCCCACAGAAATACATAATATGTGAACATGATCTCTCCATTATTACTCACAGTCACTGAGTTTAATGTGCGGCAGGTACGGTTATCTCTTGATCTCAACTTGAAAACAGACAATCAATATGGAAAAAATATATATATATTTATACAGTAATGTTAGTCACCCATACTTTATTATGCAATTATTGATTATTTAAACTAAAATTTGCCGGAATTTTACAGATATCAGAATAAATAACCAGAGGACCAATGGTCCTGTAAACGCTCACCTGAGATCTGCTGCATATACCAATAAACATGTTTCAATATTATGGTATTTAACCCCAGTGCAGGGGCAGATGAAGCCCTTGGGCCATTTTCTTGTTTCAGAATAATCACTATTCTGTCCATTTGCCAATTTCCTGCTGGCTTTTCCCTTCAAATGACATTTTAACAGTTTTTCCCATTTATATGCATGGGCAATCCATGTTGACCTTTCCATAAACCGGGTCAAGGTCATCACAGTGTCACGATTTATATACAAATTGTAGTACTTAAGCCATCAATCCTGCACGCCAAGTTTCATTGAAATCAGTCTATTGGTTTCAGAGAAGAAGATTTTTGAAGGGTTTTTACCATATATAGGCATGTCGGCCATCTTGGTCATGTGACCTAGATTATTGATATACACATTGGTTCCCATATCCTATAGATGCTTCACATAAAATTTGGCTTTAACTGGCCAAGTGGTTTCATAGGAGGCAACCTAGAGATGGTATCTACACGACTGATAATGCCCCGGGGTGGGGGCAGATGAGCCCTTGGGGTTTGGGTCCATTTTTTTTTTTTTTTTTTTTTTTTTTTTTTTCAGAATCATTAACATTCAGTCCTACTACCCATTTCCTGCAAGATAATCACTTCAAATGACTTTTTAAAAGTTTTGCCCATTCAAATGCATTGGTGACCTATATTGATCTTGTCGTAAAATAGTTTAAGGTCACCACAGCGTCATGATTAATATATACAATGTAGTATTTTAGCCATTTATGCTTCATGCTAAGTTTCTTTGAAATCGGTCCACCGGTTGCGGAGAAGAAGATTTTTGAAGGGTTTTTACCATAAATGAACATGGCGGCCATCTTGGTCATGTGACCTGGATTATTTATATATACATTGATAACTTCTTCCTATCGATGCTTCACATAAAATTTGGCTTTGATTGGCTAAGCGGTTTCAGAGGAGATGGTGTTTGAATATTATGGTAATTTATATGTATATTGCCCCGGGGGGGGTGGGGCATATGAGCCCCTGGGGTCCATTTTTTTTTTTCAGAATCATTAATATTCAGTCCTAATGCCCATTTCCTGCAAGACTTTCACTTTAAACGACATTTTAAAAGTTTTCCTCATTCTAATGCATAGGCTGTCTATGTTGACCTTGCCGTAAAATAGGTCAAGGTCACCATAGGGTCATGATTTATATACACATTGTAGTACTTGAGTCATTGATGCTTCATGCCAAGTTTCGTTGAAACCTGTCGACCAGTTCGGAAAAAAAGATTTTTGAATATATGGGCATGGCGGCCATCTTGGTCATGTGACCTTAATTATTTATATATTCATTGGTTCCCCCTTCCTATAGATGCTTCATATAAAACTTGGCTTTGATTGACCAAGCGGTTTCAGAGGAGAAGATCTTTGAAAATGGTGGACGACGACGGACGACGGACGGACGGACGCCGGGTGCCTGCCTATCCTAAAAATGATTGTAGTATGACTTTTTGATTTTCCTTTGACGTTTTTATAACATTAAATTCAATACAAATGAATATCAAAGGAAGTGGGCCAATATATTAATACTAAGCCAGGAGGCAGAATGAAACCCGTACAATGCATTCCTGATATTGGAAGTTATATTACGGATCTGTCATTTTGTGTTCTGTCATACTACAAGTTTGTTAAAGACCTCGTAGGCAAAAATAAGTAAAACGACTCACTTTAATTTACTTATTTTTGTCTAGTGAGGCTTGGTTAGGGGGGTAGACAATATCCCATATCCCAAAATAAACCGTCCAAAATATCCCATATCCCAAAATTAATTTAACTCGTATCCCAAAATAAATTCCAATGTCCTATATCCAAAAATTCCTATATCCCATATCCCATAATAAAAACACAAATATCCAAGTATCCCTTAAAAATAGGCCAATATTCCGTATCCCAAAATACCCTATACAAGCCTCTCTACTCGGTTCTTTACCTCTTTCTTAGATAATAAAATATCAGATCACTACAGTCTCCTAATAGTAATAGCTTTCATATCTGGCGTCGTGCGATTCTTCCCTAGTACATTTGGCAATCACAATTCCTTCAGTAATGTGACTTATTTTTTGCTATTTGACTAACATCCTCGATGGTGGATATTGAGAAAATGGCCCTTGGTCCATAAAGTCTCATGATAGCCATAGATTTATTTAATGATTTAGAAATAGTATTGTTCAACTTGGTGGTGTCACGTCATGCCCTGGTTGTTTAGTCGTAGTGCTTTGATCACGATCTGCTAGAACTCTCTGGCTGTAACAACCCTGTTCTTTACATCTTCAACGCCATCCGTATCTGTAGGATTCACATTTGTCAATCTTTGTTGGCAATAAGACTGTCCCAAAGCATTATCATCTGCAAATAAAAATGCGATTTTCATAAGAAAACACTGACGAGGAACTGATGTAACTAGAAGCAAAAACCAAACTCAAAGTCCAAAGTGGGAAACATCCAAAACTACAAATAAGTAGGGAATCTAGGGAGAAGGGCCATTAATTTTCTGGAATCTGAGAAGAGCAATTTATTTTCAGGGATCTGGGGAGCAAGAAAAATGGAAATGGGTTTTTAGGGGGCAGGGAGAATGGATGTGAGGAAAAAAAAAAACAACATTTTTAGGGAACAGGGAGCTGAGACCCCCCCCCCCCCCCGGGTAGGGCCTCACACGTTCTGAGTCGAAGGACAAGCGACTTCCACAGATAGGCGACCCCTCAGTTACCTGAACTAACTAAATGCATGAAGGTAAATTTGTAAAACGTTTTTATATCTTACCGGTGTCATTAACTGTAACCAAATCAGTCGGGTTATTCTCTTCCGTTTCTATTTCTCTAATATTGTAGTGTTCATCTAAAATTATACAGGTAAGTATTACTAAATATTGTAGAATGACTTCCTTTGTTTTCCTTTGAAGTTTCCATACCATTAAATCCAATACAAAATCAAAATTGACACTGCAATCCTTTAAGAGCAGTGAATATATTACGAGAAATGGGACGGGCCACACCTCAAGCCCCACTATTCACCTCTTAGACCCGACAACATAAACAGAACCACTGCAGCTCCGCAATCCCCAACTGGGTAGTCGATAGAAAGACTAGTATTATCCAAATGGGGTCAAATTCACCAAATGTTGGTTACAAAATGTATCTAAACCATTAAGTTTCTGATTTCTCAGAATATCATCGCTGATCTCAAAGGACCAAAAGGCAAATATAATCTGCACTATGGATGGTGTATGGGGAGACTTTTAGGGCCGCTACACGGCACAACACCAGCTGCAGTAACAGCAAATAGAAATAAAAACTAAGATCCTTTAAGAGCAGTGAGCATATTAACAAGAAAGGGAACGTGCCATACCACGGTCCCGGCCACTAAAGCCCCGCCAGTGACCCCATAGACACGACAACATACTGTAGAGCCATAAAGAACCACTGCAACTAAGCGTCCCCTACAAATGCTATTGCATCAAATTAAAATAGAATATCAAATCAAACAAGGAGGCGGACCGAAAAACGTATTTTTACTTCCTGATATTACAAGTTACAGTATGGATCTGACATTCTGCTCTGTCATACTGCAAGTCAACAGAAGACCTCATGCATAGAAACCGTAAAAATAGCTCGTTTTCGACTCGCTATATTTTACTAAAAATATATATTAAGACGACATATTAACATATGAAAAGGAGCTCCTCAAGCATAGTTTTTAATCCAATAAAACTTCCGTATAAAAAACTTTAACTTTAATACAGTACTTTTCTGATCTTTTCTGTTCACTAGAACGTTATTTATATTGACTCTTTGGGTTCGACATACTGTAAGCGGAATTTACCTAGGAATATATGCTTACACATTCCCCATAATAGTAGAATTTGTATATTAGTACTAATTTTCGTTGAGAGGACACTCTTTGTCTTGGAAAAATTTTATTAAAGTTTCTACATTCCCATCATTTCACAAACGCGTTTGATGCTATATTTTGTTTTCACATAGCAACAATAAAACAAACCGTCTCTGTTCTCTACAAATTGCGTTGTCTCTGGTCCAACCTTCTGTGAAGTTCTTTTACTGCTATTGCTGCAAATATATTGAACATGCAAATAAAAGATTAACAAACTACTACTTCTATTATTATTATTATTATTATTATTATTATTACTATTATTATTATTATTATTATTATTATTTGTTAGTGTTACTTATCACCGATAACTAAAATAATCAAACGTACACGTAGGAAGCTGAGAGTAAAATTTGACAAATGTATCCGTGCAGAATATTTTAAATTATTACCTCATGCATGTTTCAATCAACCCTTTCCCACAAGGCGTGAAAACGACTACAATAACAACGAGGAAAATGAGCATGAGGCTGAACCACAAGTAGGCATTTTCTGTCAGGAAATCTAAACAAAGAATGTACATGTTTAGTTTTAGGTCCAATCTGATAGCGCGGTACGGTTAAAGCTTTCAAGAGGGGCGTTAATACTGAGACCACGCTTTTAAAGAAAAGAAGGCCAACTACCGCCTGAATGATCTGTACAACGTTCATATTTTCAAGTTTTACCGCTTTCCTTTCGGTTTGTATAATTCTCCAGTAGGTGATCAGATGTTTATTGAGCAATGAATTGATTACCTGAAAGAAGCGAATAAAGGTGTTGACATTTTTGTTCAAGATGATATGTTTAAGGGTCTCACAATGCATTAAATAATAACCAGGTCTTCTACCTCTATGACCATATTACTGTCTGGTAATCTACTATATACAGTTATATCTTCAATTAATGTCTGACAGCTTCGGCGGTGCAGTATCAGAGGGTTTGGGTGTCAAGGAACGCAATGTTTAGTAACTTCTACAGGTTAATACAACAGCCATATGTCATATATGTCATATTCATTTACTAGCACGCAAGATAATAGGCTGAAGCGCGAAACGAATTAACAAAAGAAAGACACTTTGACAGCACAAGTAATAAAAAACACTTACCGATCGAGCTATAGCGAATGTATTCTGAGCGCGTTGAATTAGGGTTACAAAGATATTCGCCAACTGAGCAATTATAGCTACACTGGTGTGTATAGCTAGCGTTTTTAAGCCTCTGAGCATGAAATTTATCACAAACGCTTTTTGAGCAGGGGCGGCACTCAAACTGTGTATTATGGCAGTACTGCTCCGGAAATAAGCACAAGTCAAATCCTGATTGTCTAATACACTGAAATTGGAACGTTACAAGAGGTAACAAATTCACGTAGACTAAATGTTGAACGAATGAAAATAGCAGCAGGTTAACATTTTCCCATCTAGTGAGCCTGCTACAAATGAGAGACATCGTGAAAATCACGTAATAGCCTTGAAGAAATCAAACAGACTTCAAATGGACTGGGGGTTTATGAACTCTTATATACTAGTTATAAATGGAATGTCTTTTTTCATTTTATACTAGTTATAAATGGAAGGTCCTTTTTTATTGGTTCTTTGCTTTTGCAAACGACACAACTATGTGTGCGCTATTCCAACCTGATAGGGGATTGGCACATATTCATTTTGACAATTTGGAAACAAAATACGACATGGGATCCCAAAAAAAATGATTAAATGCAATTAAGTATATTATCTACGACTTCTCTGGTATAACGATCAAAGCACGTCATACTCTATCTCGAAATATACTGACGGATTTTAATAACGCAACACTTTATATCTGTTATCATTTGCTTAAAACTGATTAAGTTAAACTGAAGCACAAAATAATCGTGAATCTCAACACCATGCACAATATTTATCCATAAAAATTTGATCGCTGAATTCTTTCCTGAAGCTGCTTTCTTCAACGTCAAAACCTAACAGTGGCTACTACAAAGCGATTTTGTGAAAGAAAATCATATCCGGTAATAGCTAACAACATAAAGGATAAGTTTAAGCAAAATAAACATTAGCGTGTTCTTTCAATGTGGTTTAAGGCGCAAGTGTTTTTGCTGACGTAAAACGTAAAGAGGCATTCGATTACAACACCAAAAGTTATGGCACTTTCACGTTAGTCCCGTGCCTATATATTGTGTTAAAAATTTGAGTTTGTTTCCATTTTACACTCAAAAATTAAGTTTTCTTGATAAACGTTAAACTGACGTAATTACCACCTTTAATGCAAATGAAAGCCAACCAACAGCATTCATTGGATTTTGGTGTTTCCTTCCAGAAATCCGATGATGTTCGACCTGAAGATCATTGACCTTTTTGTGTAACGCTTGAAAACATACTGTATGACGTTACTCATGGACACTGGCATTTCGTTTGGTATTGAAGTTAAGCAGACTGATTGTACTTTTCAGTTCTACAAACAGTTTTCGGGAAAACCCTGTATTCTGAGAGGAAGAATCAATAATGCAAGTGTTGCGTTTTTAAAGTCCGTGAGTATATAATAGTTCAAATGAAATTAAAGGTGGGTCATCAGCAACCAAACTGTACAAACGTATTATATTTCAATAATGACAATGGAAAACAATTTTGAGTTGGTCAGTCATGATATTTATGTGCTCACTTTTTATCGCACCTGCTTATAGCAGGGTGCGATATAGGAGTCCAAATTTCCGTCCGTCCGTCCGTTCGTTCGTTCGTTCGTTCGTCCGTCCGTCAACATTTACGTCGAAGTTTGGTTTTCTCTACATAAGTGATAGCTAGGATTGTGAAACCTTGCATAGTAATTGTCCTTGACATACCCTTCAAGCACGCACCTTGACCCGGTGCCCTTGACCTATATTTTACGGTCCATTGACTTTGTTAATTTTTACGTCGAAGTTCCGTTTTCTCTGTATCATTGATAGCTGTGAGTGTGAAACCTTGCATAGTAATTGTCCTTGACATACCCTTCAAGCACGCACCTTGACCGGCTGACCTTGACCTATATTTTACGGTCCATTGACTTTGATAATTTTTACGTCGAAGTTTGGTTTTCTCTGCATCAGTGATAGCTAGGATTGTGAAACCTTGCATAGTTGTTGTCATTGACATACCCTTCAAGCACGCACCTTGACCCGGTGCCCTTGACCTATATTTCATGGTCCATTGACTTTGTTAATTTTTACGTCGAAGTTCCGTTTTCTCTGCATCAGTGATAGCTAGGATTGTGAAACCTTGCATAGTAATTGTCCTTGACATACCCTTCAAGCACGCACCTTGACCCGCTGACCTTGACCTATATTTCAAGGTCCATAGACTTTGTTAATTTTTACGTCGAAGTTCCGTTTTCTCTGTATCAGTGATAGCTGTGAGTGTGAAACCTTGCATAGTAATTGTCCTTGACATACCCTTCAAGCACGCACCTTGACCCGCTGACCTTGACCTATATTTCAAGGTCCATTGACTTTGTTAATTTTTACGTCGAAGTTCCGTTTTCTCTGTATCAGTGATAGCTGTGAGTGTGAAACCTTGCATAGTAATTGTCCTTGACATACCCTTCAAGCACGCACCTTGACCCACTGACCTTGACCTATATTTCACGGTCCATTGACTTTGTTAATTTTTAAGTCGAAGTTTTGTTTTCTCTGCATCAGTGATAGCTGTGAGTGTGAAACCTTGCATAGTAATGTGTATTTTGCCCGATGCAGGTGCGATATCGACCTCCGCGGAGTTCTTGTTCTTTTTGCCTGGAATTCCCAGACTTGGATTTTTAAAGACTTGGACTTTCCCAGACATTCATGGATTTTCCAAACATGATGGACTTTCCAAATGCCATATAAAAATACTCACCTGTGAAAAATACTAACCTTGCTGATTTTTTAAATTCCTTTTACGTTTTAATATACCCCATATTTCAGATAAACATATTTTACATAATACATACATGTACATGTTTTCTCTACATACGAGGGTCTCTTATCTCTGCACAATACCTCCTCTTTTTTTTCAGGCGAACTTGACTAGACTGAATACCCAGTTTGTGACGACCAGATCAAACACTCCAAACACTGGTTAATTACATACATCAATGATATGAATCTTAATACACAAAAAAACAACAACTCAAGGAATATTGACCAGATATAGTTGAGCTGTATTGTGGCGTTTTGTCTTTATAATAATTTATGTAATAAAATTCAAAAAGTACATCAGATTACAACAATATTAAGCAAAAACATGATACCCTTAGTGGATATTCTAGTTCATTAAAAGTTACTGACAGCAAAATCAAATGCTCTGCTCTGTAAGTTAATGTTTGTGTCTGAAGAGCTCAATGCTTTGTTCATAGCTGCATATCATTGATTCATTGCATATGAAAGACTTCTCCATCTACAGCATAATACTAACTGATCATATCAGATATTGTCAGTCCCTACTATCACCTCTTTCTCAAGTGTTGTGGGGTCTAGAGTTGGTGCATTTTTGAGCGGTTCAGAATTGAGGCCAGTATTCATGAGATTAGTGCCTGTCTTTTTTGAGGTAGTCACACTTTTGTCTAGTTCAACATGCGTTGTAGCTATAGGAAGCAACGGTACAGCCGCCTCTTCTGTTACAATGGCATCAGTACGTGTAGTGAGATCAGTGGCCTTTGGACTTGGTGAAACAGTAGTCTGTATGACAACAGTGTTGTCCTCATTTGTAGCACAAGTGCCTTTCAGTTTATCCTCACAGTACGCTTTGTGACCTGAAACGAAACCAAAGATATGCGGTTAATGAAGAAAAGTGTTAACCCAAGCATGGCATGGTTGGTATTTATGCTGCCTTCTTTAATTGCACGCCGATGGATCGGGCGTCAGACTCTATGATGGTCCCGACTTTAGTTGGTTGGGACCGGAGCTTCTTTTCTGTTGCTTGGCCAACCGGGGTTCAACTGATGTTTTTCTTTTACTCAGGATTTCAGTAAGTTATTTAGTGCCAAGGGATCTCCATAGTCGAGCAGCTTACTGAATCTGTGAGTCCTCGTTTTTTTTTTTTTTTTTTTTCATTATGATGGTTATCATGATTTATTTGTTTGTCCTTAATGATTCGTTGGTTAGTTAGAGATTCACCACGATAACCGAACAAGTAACTAAATGTTTTGAACCACTGAGGAAGATAAGGGTAAGGTTAGGCGCCTGTAAAACCGGTTTAAGCCCCCACCCCCGGTAATGTTATATAACTGATCGTTCCAAGGCGATACTTCTTTTGTGGTTCTATTTGTTTTATGTTTCGGAGTCGAATTTTATGCTGTTTGAACCGTACTTACGTTTTCAGATTTTAGTAGAGTTCGGGTAACTGAGTGGCCGCCTATTGGGAAATAGCTGCTCACTCGGCTTACAATGTTTTCTAAGTATAAGTACCTAATTGTCAATTTGTTTTTTTCCCACTTCGGTTTTTAGAGTTGGAATTTCTTTCTGATTGCGCCTTTTCTGATCATTGCCTACTTGTACCTTTTCATAAATATATTTAATGACAGTGTAATGGAGGTTGAGGAAAATGACAACACTTACAAACAACTACAAAACTGATACAAGCAGAAAATGGGATTTTTTTTGCAACTGAATTCGTGTTAAACAGTTTTCATTCTAATCGCTAATAGTTGTCAATATTTGTCATTAAAATAACAATAATGTAGATTATGTTTCATAGTGAGATGGGCTTTTAACATGTCAAATATCTATGTGAATTTATGCTCATTTTCATTGGTTGTAAACTTGAAATGCGTTTGGCGAAGTATGTAAATGAATCAAAGTTTAGAAGAGATGTGAATATTACCTGGCTCCTGATCTGACAGTGCCGACTCTAAATCAGCTCCACCCCTGAAGTGGAACATACAGAACAATCTATTGGACAAGTGATCATTAACAACAGAATAATTTTTATCATAATTTATTTGGTGTAGACACCCCCACTTTTTTTTATTTTAGTGCCTATTGTGCATCACAATGTTGCGCTTTCTTCTAAGTGGAATTTGGACATTGTCATTGTTTTCCATTTTCAAATGTATTTATTATAATAATATTATTGTACCTACACAAAAAGGTATATTTCTATTCATTAAGTAAACGGAAGCATTGGGCTAAACAGCTTTTGTCTATGAACAACGATTAAACAAATTGCTTAGCAACTCGCTGTATAGGTTTGTACATACGTTCCACTGACTTCCGATCTAACATTTTCCACTGTATGAGGCGCCTTTGGCTTCTTCTCGGAGAAAAGTAGTAGCTGTCGAAACCATTTTTGCAACGTCGATCTGTATTTGATGATCCAGCATCCAATTAAAACAATACTTGCAGAAAGACCAATGATCATCCCAACAAACCAAATATATGGACGGCTTTCTGGAAACCAAAAACGAAAAAAAAAAACAACAATAGAATATCATTATCAAAAAGTTGGAAAACAGCATCCGGAAAACTGACAAGATGGCGCGTTTCATTTTAGTTTTTCTTAAATCTGCTTTTAGGCTGGACTGATAAGAAAGTGTATGGAGCTTTGTTTCCTCTTACCTATGACATTAGACTCTGTTTTCCCCTTCAGAAGAACATCAGCTGAAATGAAAAATATAATTAATAATGAAATGAGATTTCTCGTTTCAAAATGCACGGCATGCAATTCCTGCCGATATAAATTCTGACAAAATAATGTCCATGTAAATATTTGACTTTTAATGCTTTATTAAAGATGAAAATTATAGATCCATAGTAGTTGGTTATAAATATGATTGTTGATTTCAAGTGCGATTGCAGTTGACAGATGCTTTGCCGATGCAGTCAATGTTTGCACTAGGTAATATGCTTTTATTTTCAAATGAATAGATAAATAATATAGCATGTGTTATAAAAAGGTACCAGTAGACAAAAGCATGTTTTGAACCATTTAGGGTTTTGAATCATTCATTGTGCCAGCGAACTTAAACATTAATGTAAACAGTGATAATTAGATATTTTTACTTATTACTGGTTGCTAAATATCTATAATGAATATTTTCTTTTAAATTGCAAGAAAGTGATTTCTTGAGCATTTACAATAAATTCATGTAACGAACAGCCGAGCTAAGCCACAGAAACCCCGTCGGTGGAAAAGCATGCTCATCCACCAAGGGTGGTTTACTGCGCTATATACCTAACATTTACTCGATTCACAAAGTCTCGAGTTTGAAATTTGCATATTTCCAAGGGAAGCTATCCCGTTACATTACTTCCCCCTCCGAGAAGACTCGTCCCGAGTCTTGGCCTGGGGACTACATGGGTTAGGCAACTCCGTTCTGGCAGTTGTCATCATCCCACCGCTGCCACCAAATGTAACGTGCAGCCTAGACAAGCCACAGCAAATCCTGTCAGTGGAAAAGCATGCTCATCCACCAAGGGTGGTTTACTGCGCTATATACCTAACATTTACTCGATTCACAAAGTCTCGAGTTTGAAATTTGCATATTTCCAAGGGAAGCTATCCCGTTACATTCATATCAGGAACTATACAGGTCTTAGGAAAAGGGATTGAAATAGTTAAGCATATTCTCAACCCACAAAAGGGCCTTTCGGAACCTGAATTTTATGGTGACTTGTTTAAGAAACTTATATGAAGTAAATGATTTTTCTTTTCAGTTCAGAAAAATCATAACACGTTACAAACGTATAGGTTATAATTTGAATGTTATGCGACAGTCTGCATGCTTAGTTTTTAACCCAATCATGGTTGATAACTATGCTGTCTTCTTTAATTGCACGCCGGTGGGTCGGGCGTCAGACTCTATGATGGCCCCGACTTAAAGCTATTCATTTTAGTTGGTTGGGACCGGAGCTTCTTGTCTGTTGCTTGGCCCACCGGGGTCCAACTGATGTTTTTCTTTTGCTCCGGAGTTAGTAGGTTATTCGGCGCCCAGGGATCTCCATCGTCGGGCAGCTTACTCAATATGTGAGTCCTGGTGTTTGATTTATCAGGATGTTTATCGTGATTTATTTGTTTGTTCTTGATGATTCATTGACTAGTTAGTGATTCACCACGAGGACCGAAGAACTAACTAAATGTTATGAACCACTGCAGAAGCTGAAAGTGAGGTTATGGCTTAAGCCCGCCAGTAACTTTTGTGTTACTGGTCGTTCCAATGCGATACTTCTGTGGTGGTTCTTTTTGTTTTATGTCTTGGTGTTTAAAATTTTTGAGCTGTTGGTGCCTTTTTATTATTATATTTTTAGTTAAGTTTAGGTAACTGAGTGGCCACCTATTGGGAAAATAGCTGCTCATTCGGCTTACGATATGTTTTCATGGTATAAGTACCTGATTGTTAGTTTAGTTTTTTTCCCACTTCGGTTTTTGGAGTGGAAATCTTTTTCTGATTGCGCCTTTTCCTGATCATTGCCTACTTGTACCTTTTTCCGACCTATTTATACGAATAACCAATCAAAATGACAGTTACATTTCGGCCATGATAATGGTGTATGGCTAGGAAAAACGAAATTATTTTTGATGGAGCCACCTGAAAATGGATTCTTCGACCATTTTAATAGATTGAGTTTATGCTCCCAAAACGCAAGATCTCTTGCGGAAATGCATATAATATTATTTTCAGACCCGGTGTTGCGCTTTATTCGCAACTCAGCTAGTTCGGCCTTAGACGCTACGTAACGTTTACCGGGGTGATATATGCACCAAACAAAGAAATAAGGTAGATTAATTCTATTTTCCATTGAAGATTATAGTACTTAATATTATTTTTAATTTTCTTTAAAAAGAGGGAGAAAATTTAAGATTTAAGAAACAAAACAAATATCAGAAAATGAAAATGAAAGTAGAATTTTTGAAAGTTTCAAATTGGGCCGTACATCGGTATTAGTTATGTGTTGTTTATTTCCTGATATGTTCATTCTTCATGCCTTATATTACTCTTTTAAATATTATTTTTTATAATGCAACAACCCTACATATCGGCCTAATAAAGCGGGGTTCATAAATAGAAGCTTTATTTAGCTACTGACCGAATAAAGGCCATCTCTACTGACTAAATAAAGACCGCACTGCAATTTAGTTTAACGCAACAAAAAGAAGCGCACCAGTGACGTCAAATTTAGTCACGTTTTGTGACGTCAATCTCCGCCATTGTTATGCAACGTTACGTAGATGAAACAATGGAATGAAAAATTTAAATTATCAACAGAATCTACTGCTACGGTGGCGAATTTGGAGGAGTCGTTCTGCGGACTGATTGCTGAGCTGTTGACTAAATAAACAAAATGGCGGAAAGCAAATCTCCTCATATCGGGTGAGTTTTTTTCGCGAAATTTGTCGGCTTTCGTTGCATTATAAAGTGAATAACTACCCCGTGACCAAAAATAAACCGATTTATCACGCTCGGACCGTAAGCAGATGAAAGGGCTCGCTGAAAGCTCGCCCTTTCATCTGCTTACTAATCCTCACGTGATAAATCGGTTTATTTTTGGTCACGGGGTAGTTATTTACTATGTACTCTGCCATAACGTCGCGCCAATGACGTCGTATTCAAGATGGCGTCGGCTGTATGTTTGCGGTCCGAACACACAGTACATATCAAAGAAAGTTCAAACGGATCGCTTTTATCGGTTAATTTACACATAGACGCATTATAATGAAGAGAAAAGAAGATCTAGAAAATGATAACGGCGATAGTCAAATGCCGTTTCCAATTTTATGCATATGTCTTTATTTAGATTACGAGCGTGTGCATTCGGTTTATAGTATAAAACTGGTGACAAAAATACTAAAAATTTATAGAATTTCCAGAAAGCTGGTATTTAGAGATTATCACATGGGCGTTTTGGTTATCGCCCGCAGTATCAACCCGAGACTCCATTATCAAGCCCGAGAGCTTTAGCTCGAGGGCTGATAATGGTCGAGGGTTGATACTAAGGGCGATGACCAAAATGCCCATGTTATAATCTGTTTATCACATCTCATTAATCATGTATTAAAAGAAATTTCATATAGAATGATCAGAAATGCGGAAAATTGTCAGTTTCTGCGTAGAAAAATAAAATGGCGCCGTTAAAATGACGCAACGTCATTTCACATGACGTCACATTTTTCAAGGCGCGACAACGTCGCATGCGGGCCTGATATCCTCTCTCCGTTCAAAATACATGATTTCCGGTTATCAGCCCGCCCATGCTGATAACCAGAGGGCGGGAAACACATTATCACATATGCAAACTTGAGGTTATCACTGGAAATATAAGTCTAAGTATGTGATAAACGTAATTACGTGCATCCATTCATTTCGCATGGCTCTATCGTATGGAAGGTGAGGTGCAGGAACGGGAGGATCAAACCCGCCAACGCCTCATTATCATTTGAGCCTGTGCGTGAGAAAACCAACAATTTGGGTTCCGATCAGGTCCGACACAAACCGGAAGTCACAGAAGATGGTTACAGGCTGGAAATTTTGGATTTAGAAAGTAGAGGAATCGTACTATCCGTGTAGCGAAAACAAAGGCGCTGATCAGCTTCGCAGTTACTGCGAAGCTGATCTGCGCCTTTGTTTTTGCATATGCAGATTGTTGGTTTTCTCATGCAGTGGCTCATTTATTTATTCATTCTGTTCATTCGCCTGATATTTTATTTATTTATTTATTTATTTATTTATTTATTTATTTATTTATTTATTTATTAAATTTTATTTATTTATTTTTCGTGATGTTTTGGTGGCTTATCCGATCGAGCTTTCAAGCCTCGTGGAAGAACAAACTTGAGCTTTGGAATCAGCCTCTTTGTGAGAAAAACAATAATAGGGGTTTCCGACCAGGTCTCACACAAACCAGACTGTAGAGTCACAGAAGCAGGATAGAAGCTTGAAATTTTGGATTCAGGTAGAAGAGAAATTGTAATATCCTAGTCACGAAAACAAAGGTGCTTATCAGCAGTGCAGTTAATGCATAGCTAATCTGCGGCTTTGGTTTTGCATGCGCAGATTGTTGGTTTTCTGATGCAGCGGCTTGTTTATATGTACAGAAAAGAGAGACACTTTTGAAATGTATTTTCTTTTAAACGAAATGCATGTAAAAAAAACGACCTAACGTATTAAACAGAATAATCTGATTTTATCCAGCGGTTGAGTGGTTGAGCGCGCTGATTTCAAAGTTTCAAAGTTTATTCGAAAAAAAAAACAAAAAAAAAAACAAAAAAAAAAAAAACAAAAAAACATGAAAGCCCCAGAAGTAACTATGAACGCGCTTAATCCGCGGCATTCAATCATCTCACCGCTATGTCTGGCCCGAGCCCGAGTGTTGGTTCGAGCCCCACATCAGGCACATGTGAGACTAGCCAAGTTCGAATAGCGGGTGTGCCAGATTTTTTTCTGGTCCCATCTTCGTTTGTAATCAGTCACGCAAGAGAGATATTAAAACTAAAACAGACACATTATTTACAAGAAATGGTTTGTACAAAAAGACATTCCTTACATCGCACGCATTGCACGTTTGATGCAATGATAATATGAATAATTGAATAAGTTTGATTGAAGGCCATCTGATTACTGGTTAACGCTCAGGTTCAAGTGAGCCTGCACAGGAAAAGTGGTTTTTAGTCAAACCATCCATACATATACGCCTTATTAGGGTGGTTATAATTTCAAGCACTTTTTGCATGTCATATCATCCTAATTTTCGGTAAAAGTCCCATAAAATGATGGCAACGTCCCGACATGACCATAGCTGTTGGCTGGGATGTTAAGCATCAATTAAAACACACAAACACGTTTGATTGAAATTTAAGGTCAAAGATTTGGAACAGTACCTCTATGTTCATACTGTTGGATGACCCATTCACTGTTCGTGATATGACCGAAAGGTCGTGAAATATTCAGATTCGAGCTGAAAATTATTAAGAATATAAGCACACGTTAATATCTTAAATTCGCCACCTAAAGCTCATTCTAATAAACCAAATGCCGCACGCTTCTGAAACACGTCCGAAAAGTCAAAATGCGTATTTACGGTCATCATGATGACGTCAACGTCACTTACGTAAAATTAAGAATTTTAGCTTACATGTCTTCATTCGTTGACAAATACCGCCGAAACCAACCTGGTAGTCAGGGACTTTTGTTTTACTTTTTGACTCACGATATAATAACGAGACTATATTGAGTTTTTAAAAAAATTCTATGGATTAGTTCTCTTGCAAACGACGCTCATGTGCAAAAAGCGGCGCGTTTTTATTACTTTCCCATTACGTCACGTACAAATAAAGGCATTTTTAGCCTTTTTAGAAGAGCGATTTGCAGGAAAACCAACCTGGTAACTATATTTTTTTATTACACGAATCGATAGATATTAATGTTTTCTCTAAAATATCAAAAAATAAAAAAATTCTATGGATCAGCATTTTTATGGTTCTTTACCTTAATTTGACTTGTGTGATTCAATGGGGACATCGGTCATTTCATGATTAGAACAGCATGCATTTAACTCGGTGTGTGGTAAGTTCTCATCATTTCATGAGTTAGTGCTGGCAACAACATATTTGGATGCAGATAAATAGCTCCTTACCACCTTTATGCAGTGACCACAATCCAGTGATTTACCAGTATTTACAATTTTGAGACTTTGGGTCCTTGGGACTCACTTGATTCAATTACAATGGGTCCAGCTACCACTGTATGAGTCCAAAGTACTAATTGTCATAGCAAAACTGCAAAAATCATTGCATCCTGGGATCCACCAGAATGAAAACTTTGCATCCCAGAGACCAAATTATGAGTGGAAGAGATGCAGGATGCACAGGTAAACAAAAACAATGTCAATCTATAGAATTGCAACATTCCTTGTGCAATGAATAAATTGCACAATATTGTCTACCTACCAAATGGCATTGCTAAAATCAGAACGTGTGAACTGGGCGCCCGGTTTGGTTGCAGCTTAAATCGGTGGCTGGTAGACATGGCCTATATCAGGGATGCGTTATCGTCGGCTTAGTGCTATATTTTTCTATCTCCATTCTATAGTCATATTAAGTGTGATATACCGTTGGAATCGGAATCAAATGTTCCATCTCCTAGTGTAGTCAGATGTTCATATTTCTGCCTAGCTTTTATGTTATTGTTCTATGTCCAATTGTAATGCTATACTATTCCATTTCCGTTCCGACCATGCAAAGGCTGCATTTGGAGCAATTCAGTCACAAATCATAGCATTTTGGGTCACATGGTCAAATGCTACTACGTCATTGGTTTCATTTTATTATGATATCCAGGATGTCTATAATGATGACATTAAAAGGTACATTGAGATGAATAGATTTATAATTAGTATTCGTATAATGATTATATATTTTTATTGCACTTATAAACGAGAGAAAATTCTGCATTGCTTGCTATGGAATCTGGGTCACCAAAATGTTCTATCGCCGGGTCATGAAAAAATAAGGACGGTTCTATGTCCAAACACAAATTTCCTATTTTACCAAAATTACCTCATTTTTACTGTTATTTTTTGTCGAAGACATCTCAGATCATTTTTGACCTGCATCCGGGTTTTTTCCCCATATGGAAGATGAAAAAGGCAACAAACTGCATCTCTTAAAAAAGTCCTTTTAGATGATGTTTTTTTTTTTTTTTTTTTTTTACTATACAAGCCATCATTGGTCCTTATTGTTATTGATTTTAATCCCTTTTTGTGTGAAGAAAGCTTTTGCAAAGAAAAATCAAAATCTAAAAACTGTGGATTTTGAAATTTTATGATCCATGCAGGCCATCGTAGATAAGATGCGTTCGGATTTTCTCCATAATATAGGCGTGTTCGGATCAACGGCTCTGCTCAACAGATTGAGTCGTTTCGGTCCTGCGACTCTTAAGGACTCTCGCCGTAAGGACATTTGAAAAGCATTTCCTCTCAGTCATGTCTGGGGTTGGCTCTGCAAGAGTCATACTGTCTGTCTGTCTGTCTGTCTGTCTGTCTGTCTCTCTCTCTCTCTCTCTCTCTCTCTCTCCTGCAGATTTGCACCACCAACGGCCAGATTTGCTGATTTACGAATAACCTTGCCCAGATAAACCCGAACGCAAATCATATCTGCGGGATGTGAAGGGATTAAGTTTACATCTTTTCACATTTTCCTGGTATAAAGAGAACAAATTTAAGCAGTGCATTAGGCTGCGTTCACATAGAAATATACGGTATACGGTATATGGTATTCGCTATACGCTATTCGGTATTCGCTATACGCTATACGGGCACGGCGGTTCACATAGAAGTAGCACGTGCTGTCAGTGTGCTCTTTTCGTGAGTATGTAAAACGTTGCAAATTCGGTGTTTTACATATTGATGAGGATTCAAATATATGCTTTTATTGTGCAAAAATTGTTTTTAACTTAGTTTTCTAGCAAAACGCTCTAAAACTCGTGTAAATACAAAATTCAGACCAGCAAAACCACTATACGCTATACGAAAATCGAACATGTTTGATTCCCACTATACTATACTATACGCACCTATACGCGCCGATACGAACTTTTCGAATAGTGTCCTCCTATGTGATCCGGTATAAGGAATTCATAATGTTTGATTTCAAGTATTCGCGTGCCCTCAAAAACGTACACCGTATACCCGAATAGTCTACTTCTATGTGACCGCAGCCTTAAAGAGCTTAGATTAAAACGATCTTGTTCAATTCCAAAGACAGGGGTCAATGTTACAAACATTTTAATCAGCAACAAATCATTAGTTCTGTTGTTACTTGTTTCGGTTTTATGCTTCCACGTTTCAAGTGGCATTGGCATTTGTTTGTTTTAATGAAAACTTAAAACCCCATTCAACAATTTTTCCAATTAATAGGTTGGAACAGGACTAGTACTTCCTGAGTATTAAGTACGAACCCTAGGAATAATTTTTGTGGATTATGTGTTCTCTGTGATTTTAGGTTGTTTGGAGGTACGGATAATAACGGCATCGACGTTGATACTTTTCAGTGATGCAAACTGGGGAAAATTGATATTTTTAAAAGAAATCGGTAGCTCTCATCCTCTGGTGCATTGAAATTGGTAGCTTTCTTCCACTGATGCAATCGGTTGCAAGTAGATAATCCTTCGTGCTCTTTAATAAGTGTAATTTGTTGTGTTTTTAGCTCACCTGAGCCGAAGGCTCACAGGTGACCATGGTCCGTCATCCGTCCGTTGTCCGACCACAATTTCACGGATCTTCTTCTTTGAAACAGATGAAGTTGAAATATTATGTGAAGCCTCCATGGGTAGGGATAACGAAAGTTTGTTCGTGGGATCTTGGTTACATGACCAAGATGGCTGCCCATGCCCATATATGGTAAAAAACGATTTTCACGAAACTTGGTATGTAGCATTGGAGACTCCCGCCCATCATAATTTGCGAAAATGATGACCCTCTCATCTTGACCTATTTTACGGCAAGGTCAACTTAGGTCGCCTATGCATTTGAATAGGGAAAAGTGGAAAAATGTTATTTTATGGCAGAAAACTGGCTTGGAATAGACAAATGGACAGAAGATTTACGTTTATCAAAAAAATTAGCCACAGGGAGTTGTCTGCCCCTGTCCCGGGGCTATATACATGTATATGGCACCTTCTCTGAAACCACTAGGCAGATTGAAATGAAATTTTATTTGGAGACTGCTTGGATAGGTACCCTATTATAAAAATAGATATTAATCTTCGACAATTGCCTTTTTTAAAGATGTTTCTTGTTTTAAAATTAAGCTCATTTAGACAGAAAGACATGTTCATAATGCATATTCACTCTTAATATGAACAGTTTGACCTTATTTGAGGGTCTCAAACTTTTGAATCCAATTTTCTCGAGATTTTGAAAAATGGCGAGATTTTGAAAAATGGAGATAGAACACTATAAGCACTCAGCCGACGATATGTATGACTGTTTGGCCACTGCACCAGCTTTTCCTGTGATCTTCACATTCTGTTCGACCAGTGTACATGATCAAATGGTGCAATTTTCCTTAACTGATTTAATCATAGTTTGTCTCCATGGGCTCTGTACTATGCCTATAGGATAATTTATGTTATTGTTTGAGTTTAATCACATGTTTTGTGGATGCGCTAAAATGTATTTGGCAGTCTGTATAAAATTGAATTGAATTGTATTATAACTAAGCAAAGTAATGAAGTTAAACTTACTGACGGTGCAGTTAAGCCTGCACATCAACGGCACCTCATCCTCTTTCCCGGAGCAAACAGACTCCGAGCACGGTCTGCACTCCCTGTGTTTGGAATCACAATATTCCCACGGACTAAGACATCTTCGAAATTCCTCAAAACAATGGAATTCGCTAACAGCAGTAAGCACTTCATATGGAATGTCCAGTGCGATAGATAAATGCCATTCTATCCAAAATAGTGAAACAAATAAAACATTTTTAAACGAAAAAGCTATTAATGTTGCGCCTTTCATGTCCGCACCTAAACAAGGGAAGCAACAGCAATATTTGTGAATTCGATAATACCACTGGAGTTTTTTTACAGGTAAAACCATATTACAGGTAAATGCCGATTACGCATCAATTGGTATCCCAGTCTTTTATTAAAATGAGAAATGGAATACCAATGACAAGACTGGTTGAGAACGTGATCAGTCACAGATCTAGATCTCCAACAGCCTTACGCAATGTCGCGGTGGATTTGAGGTAAACAGGTTAATACAGAAATTAATACAGTGTCATGTCGCGATCGCTACGCTAAAGACATTAATAAGAACCCAGCTCAGTAGCAACGGCAAGCAGCAATAGATCAAGTTTTACAATCATATGATGACCTCATGTATGGCCTTGAAATAAGAAAAATACAAGAGATCGCACACCAACCTGCCAACCAGCACATAGAAAGCCGTAAATAAACCAACCATTAAACACTGAAAGTTGTTGATAACTGCAGCTACCAGGGAACATGGGGAAGCACTCTACAAAGCAACTTGCGCATTCACACTGTCGACTTTCTCCACCAATCTACCCCAATTTGGGGGTTCTCAAATTCCTCTGATTTTTGTTTTATCTCAACAGCTCTTGCAGTTAATTAGCTTCAGTTTAAATCTACTTATAAGACAGGTAGTATTACAGCCACTTTTCTGCTTTTAACATCACTCTTAAATTACTACTGTAGCGGATTTCATGATATATGGCCACTTTATCCAAACAGAAGTGTACAGCTCTAGATAAGTCAAATTGGAGAAAGTCGTCTGTCTGCATTGACAAAGAAGTTACTACCAAAACTGCAAAAGCCATTCTGGCATGCAATTGTCTAGTAGCAAAACTGAACCAAGCTTGGCACCGAACTGAAAGTCTACAAAACTGTGGTGCTGTCAACGCTCTTATTTGTATTCATGTGATACATTGTCATGCAAAGAGATTTAATCACTTATACGTTAAGCTTTTTAAGAAACTCTTTGAAATTCAAATACCAATATAATATGCAGGGATGCAACTTACATCGCTGGGTTGTACATACACAATCACTTGTGCCTGAGCTGTAAATAAACCTAGGACGTTGAAAATGGTATCAAATAAATGCTAAGGTAGTGTACTATCCCTTTGAAGTGTGATATAAGAAAAAATGACATTCGATTGCATGTATATTAATGAAAACTTATGAAATTGGGAGAAAAAAAAGGAAAAGATTAAACAGATACACCTTCAAATACACTTGCATCTTGGCAGCCAAAAGCCCCAAAGTGCTGAAAATGGAATCCAATGTTTGCTAGGGCAATAATATACCATCCATACTGTAATAGATGAGTTATTCATGAATAGTAATAAAATCTTCAGGAATTGGGGTAAAATGCAGAACAAAAATAAGAACACATATATCTTGGCTACTGAGATGAGCTGGCCATGTTATAAGAATTGAGCGACTGTCCGGCAAAGAAAGTTTTCTACGGCTTGGAGATACAGGAGAGAAAGCACTCTCAAGGGTGACCAGAAACGACTCACATAACCAATAGACTTTGGTAACTTAAACAGGCTGCTTAGGATCGATCAAAGTGGCGCTGACTTATCAACAAAGAAGCAGCTCATTATGAAAAAAAAAACAACAGAACTTATGAAGCTGAAAAAAGGCCCAGAGAACGTAACTTGAGCCATTGTCAATGAGCCACTATCTTGCTTTTCTTGCAACCGACGGTTTAGAGCTAAAATTGGCCAACATCTGCATTATTTTACATTTTCTAGTCAAGCCACTGTATGCTAACGATAATCAATAGAGAGTACTACAAGATGTAACTGGCAGCTGCAGAGAGCAGAACAAGAAAAATCTATATATCCCGATGATAACAAGTCTGCATAAAAATGGCGGATAGCTGATGAAGAGAAAAACAAAGCAAGTTAAAGAACGGAATTGTTAGACATTAGACTGGATATTGTCGCTGGCTGGCAAGTTAACAGGTAAGCACATATTGTAAGCTAACGTTTGAGTCAAAGGTGCACAACATTGAACATGATTCGGACGTTTATTTTGTTAATTAATGTTGTACCATTGTGGTTTGATTCATTTCCAGACTCTCAGATTATATTCCCCGTGTAATTGGCATTGAATTTAGCACCAAAGTCGTCGAGATGTCTTAGGAGCCAGTCTAAGCATGTCTATCAGAAAATATCTTCTTAGACATAAACTGCTTTACAACCGTCCATTGATAGCTAAAGTAAGGCGTGCACTGCCACTGGTATCTCAAAGATGAATTCAAACAAATACTTGTCACTGCTTCGTTTCAGAAGCAGCCATGAACGACATGAAGGAGAAGATAATGAAGCGCCAGAATGTGCGGACACTATCCCTCATTGTGTGTACCTTCACCTACCTGCTGGTCGGGGCAGCCGTGTTCGACGCCCTGGAGTCACAGAAAGAGGTCGAGAGGAGAGACATGTTCCTCAAACAAGAAATGGAGCTGCGAAATAAGTACAATATCAGTGATAAAGACTTTGCCAGACTGGAACTGAATATTCGCAAGAATCACCCATACTACGCCTCTAAACAACAGTGGAAGTTTTCCGGTTCCTTTTACTTCGCCCTAGTGGTTATAACTGTGATCGGGTATGGGCACAGTACACCCCAGACTAACGGGGGCAAGATATTCTGTATGTTTTACGCCCTGGCTGGTATCCCGCTATGTATCATAATGTTTCAGAGTGTTGGGGAACGTCTCAACGTTTTCATTACGTATGTGCTGAAGCACATCCGGAAATGTCTGCGCATGGGCAAGAGAGAAGTACCAGAGACGCACGTTATTCTTGTAACTATGAATCTGTCACTTATAGTGTTGTCGTGTGGCGCGTTTATGTTTGCACATTATGAGAGGTGGGGATATTTGGAGTCATTCTATTATTGTTTTATTACACTGACAACTATTGGGTTTGGAGATTATGTGGCTCTTCAAAAAGAGGACATGCTTCAGACTAAGTTGCACTATGTTGCATTTAGTTTCATCTTTATTCTGTTTGGACTGATAGTTATTGCCGCTGCTATGAATCTGTTAGTGCTTCGGTTTTTAACCATGAATACAGAGGATGAACGAAGGGACGAACTCGAGGCAGCTGCGGCTGCGCAGACGGCATGTCGCCTTGAAGGCGACGTCATAACATCAAATGGCGGAGTAGTGTCTAATGCACAGGAAAGACCAGAATACAGTGAAATAATTTCAGTATGTTCCTGTTCATGTTACAAATGGCATTCAAACAAAGAATCAGAAACACAGAAACAGAGACGAAATAGAATTTTCACGACCAGCGCTAAAAGTGTGACATCAAACAAAGATGAAAATAGTTCGGAAGAAACGGACTCTTTCTTACCTAACAATTACACAAAGAGATCTTCAGTTTAAACAGTACCTGGCGACATGACTGTAAAACTAATAAGAATGTGATGAGTCTTCCTAGTATGACATTAAATTTTGAATTGCTTCACCATTTTGTCTCTGTTATCTTTTCACTGAGTAGTTTCTTTGCATTCTTCATTTATCAAATGCAAGCGTGTTGAAGTTTTTGCTCTCAAAATAATATTGATTGACTGTCTCTTATCTCTGAATAGTGAACTTATCTTTAGGAAGCTATTCCTTTCGTTGCATTTTGAACATCAGATTTCATTGACTCAGTCGCGATATTGATGTACAGATGACTATGTGTTTTCTCAATTTTTATCAGTGATAGATTGATGCAGGTATGGTAAACAAGGTAGCGAGATTTATTTAGCAATTAGTAATTGTCACTTGTTTGCACCTTGTTCGATGACAAAGGGATTTTCGAAATGTCCAAATTTGGTCCATATGTCACAACGTTTAGAGCGTTCTAGAACATTAAAGCTTTAAACAACGCAATAAAGAGAGCATATATTTATCATTATCACATTTAGGAATAAGGACTAGACCACATAGGAGTTATGGATAGTCTAATTTACATACGAATCTCAGCCATGGTTTTCATCTTGGCTTCTTTTATTCGTAATACCTCACAATCTTCCTCAGAAATGTTTGTATGCTATTCTGACGTGTGTTCACAGAGAGGGTATTTTGAGTGTTCTGAGATAGAGCGACGCTGTAAAGAGTGTGCCGTGTTTTACACTGATACTTGTGGAACAGAGCGTCAACCGGCTGGTTGTTATGCGTACTGCACAGGTAATTTCTCGAATATTTTTGTGTGTTGTGAAGATGCAGCGGGTAATTAAGGACAACCTTAAAGATACTCTTCATCTGACCATTCTTTGTTTAAAAAGTATAACACTCAGTACTGGTGTTTTATATAAATACATAGACAATTGATAAATATACTGTATTAACTATACACTGTAAGTCACAAAACTCTTTAAACCCAAACATGCCAAAGTTATCCCGCCTAACAAAGTGCCAGAATATGGGAAAATCACATAAAACATGTTATAAAACGGAATGAACAGATCTCTGTCAAACGTGGTTCATTCATCTTTCAAAAGACACTGACGTCAGCATCAAGCATTAAAAAACTTACCTCTAGCTTAAACAAGTGTACATCATGTACATACTTGATGTCTGCTTTGGTATAATATCTAACAAAACAGGCAGTTATTATCTTCAGAGAAGCAAAATATTAGTTTGGGCTTTCGACCAATGGGACTGTGAGAAATAGATTGGCTGCTTACAACTCTCAATATCTTTAGAGTAAAGCTTATTAAAATCTGGCTGCCATCTGATTACTGGTTACAAACGCTTAGAAAATCTAAGCCTGTCCAGGAAAGGTGGTTAAGCCAAACCATATTAGCCTCAATATTAGTTGTTAACTTTGGTGGGTATATTTTGACAATTATTGCGGGTACCTTGATATCACAATGTTGGGAAAAACTATAAAACGGAGACAGCGTATCGACATGACCATTGCTGTTGAACGTTAAGCAAAAAATAAAACGAACAAACAAATACATCCAATTATCATTAAATGTAGACAATCTTATGATCTGTTTACTCATCGTGAAATACAATTATGTCTGATCAAAAATCAAACAAGGTAAGGTTTAAGATTATATAGGCGCGTGTGTGTCTCGGCTTAGTCATGATAATTTAATATATACTCAACAAAAAAAAAAAGGAAAATGTGTTCAAGTGTCTTGTAAAACGTTAGAAATTCAAATGAGTATGTTATAAAGTGTCTTTTTGTCTTTCCAATGAGGCCTCATTTAAACTTATAGCATCAGCAGTGGCTGGGAAAAACAATGTCAAAGTTGACTCGACGTTAATCCAGTTTTCACAAAATTGCAATATTGTATGGTTTGAGTAAACTGTGTCAATGTAGACCGTTGCCTTAAAAGCACAGACTTTGAAGACACGTTTTCTCATGACAACAGATCAGTGCACAAGACAAGATGGATGTTGAGGCATGTCATACTACTTTTCCTGCATCAGCATCATTTCCTAGATGACAATATCAGGCTGCAAAGCACCACAGCCAACCGACCGTGAATGCTTTAATCTGACCAGCAATATGCCGACTTTGTTGCTGAGAAGTCAGCCTCCTTTCCTCCTGAAGAACCACAGCAAGAGCCTGGAGAGGTTTTGATGCCAGTATCCACACCAGACCAATCATGCTGTCCCAGAATGTGTAACACTTGCTCAGCGGGAGGTATGTATGGTGTGTGGGTTGCGATTAGTCCTCGACATCAACGTTGTTCTTGGGTGATACTGGGGTGATTTCATTTGACATTGTCCTCCTGGTACCAAAAATTATACTGGTGCTGAACATGCTTTACAACCGGTTTGCTCACCTCAAGTGTGTGCACGGTACAGCTGTTCATGAGAAAATGTGTCTATGGAGACATGTTTATTGCGTGAAAAAGCTCCAGTGACAATTGATACACAAATCGAACAATATGGCAATTTTGGGAAACATGGAGGGGCGACCAGTCAACTCTGACATTGATCATCTCAAATAAGCCCTCATTTGAAAGATAAAAAGACACTTCATAATGATATGGAGTTCATATTTCATGAAATATAACAGTTCTCGTGTTACAGGCCCTCAAACACATTTTCCTTAACTTTTTGTTGAGTATATTAGCGACGTATGCATTTCAGAGTCGCTTAATCAAACGCTTCAAGAACAACTACACTCAGATGAAATCAAACTGGCAGACATGGCTGCTAATAACGAGAGAGTAAACGACAGTAACGGACATCTCAGGAGTGAGGTTTTACAGCTGGCAGAAATCATCAACAAACTGAACAACACAAATCATCATTTACAGAATGACTTGACAGAAATGAATTCTACCAAACAGAGAATAGAAGTCAATCTAACTGCATCAGCTGGAAAAGTTCTGTCCTTAAAGAAATTGTTTGAAGAAGAACGTATGTATTTAGGGCATTTTTTCACAATGCACTTCCATGTTTTGGTAGAGCATCACAACAAACTGAGCTACACTACCCTTTAAACAAACCAAGGAGAGAATTCTTCTTGTTCTTGTACACTTGCAATCCCCTCATCTTAGCTATCGCATACCGTTCACAATTTGCTAAATTTTGTATGCGTTTTAGGCATTCATTTGAAAGAAAACTGTTTTCCATGTTAAATCTACCACAACACACTAGACGGGGGCTCGTTCTTCGATATTTATCGAAGCGTGTGTAAAACCAATTTCATAAAACAGTGAAAGCTAATCGTCGAATTAAACATACCGAAAGGAATATCTTATCATTATCCTGAAACTTTTGATAGATGTTAATCGGTCAGCACATTTTAATTATGAAAGCAATCAGCTCTATAATGACGGAACGGCTTGTACTCATACAAATAAAATGCATACTTGAATGTATATATGTCATATATATTGAGACCCTTTAAAATACTATATGTCCTCATTTCTTTGATTATGTTGTTTTTATCTTTCAGGCTCGACAAAGAAGAAATGGATAGTTGGTTTGTCTGTCGGGCTGGTGACATTATTCATATTGGTGACAGTGGTTGTATGCGCCGTGAGGAAATGCAGGTAAGAAAAATATTTCTGATTGAACTGTGCTAAGTCACGCCCGGTAAAGTGCAAATTGACCACCGCCGGTGGTCAACGTAAAAAAAAATTGATATACATCCCGTGGTCGTTTTGAGCGTTTCCTGTTATTAGTTTTCGCGAGTTTGGTGGATGTGGAAGGTAAGATGTTTTTTTATCAAAAACGTATTATAAAAATCAAAGCATGTCAGGCTATCAGTTTTTTGCCGTTGAATGTCTAGCCGAAGTGGTAGTTGAAAAAAATAAACCGTTTTACTGCAATCCTTTCCGGCCCGTTTGATCGGTAGTGAAAACGAAAGTAGAATCTGGTAAAACACAGGTTAAAATGCCCTGATCGTGCCTTTGCAAGTATTCTGTAATCAATGGTCGTTGCAGTTAGTTAAATGAACACTAAATTAGCTTTTCAGACATAATTTTAAAATATTTCAAGCTTTCCTTTCAACACTTAGATCGATTTTGTACCGGCGGTCAACTTGAAGTTGCGGTGGTCGTATTGATCAATGGGGATCTCGTACAATGTAAATTTTCATCGTGAGAAAGCCAGCAAAAATGCAACTTGAAAAAAATTAATAATAAATACATCAGATATTGCTAAACTATGTGACTGAATGGCTAATGGACAAACGAAATTGAATTATGAGGACACCGATGGCATTGATTTGGATTTGGTTGTGTCTAGAATGCATCTCCATTAATGTTGCCGTGCCCCCTAACAGAAAACGACATCAAGTTGCATTTTTGCTGGCTTTCTCTCACGATGAAAATTTACATTGTAATCCCCATTGATCAATACGACCACCGCAACTTCAAGTTGACCGCCGGTACAAAATCGATCTAAGTGTTGAAAGGAAAGCTTGAAATATTTTAAAATTATGTCTGAAAAGCTAATTTAGTGTTCATTTAACTAACTGCAACGACCATTGGTTACAGAAAGCTTGCAAAGGCACGATCAGGGCATTTTAGCCTGTGTTTGACCAGATTCTACTTTCGTTTTCACTACCGATCAAACGAGCCGGAAAGGATTGCAGTAAAACGTTTTTGTTTTTTTTTTTCAACTACCACTTCGGCTAGACATTCAACGGCAAAAAACTGATAGCCTGACATTCTTTGATTTTTATAATACGTTTTTGATAAAAAAAAACATCTTACCTTCCTCATCCACCAAACTCGCGAAAACTAATAACAGGAAACGCTCAAAACGACCACCGGATGTATATCAACTTTTTTTTACGTTGACCACCGCCGGTGGTCAATTTGCACTTTACCGGGCCGGCGTGTAAGTTTGAATGGGATATAGAAATAGAAATAACATAAAATAATTATGAAGAAATACAGCCTGACCATGTGAGTATGGGTTCAGTCTGACCTGTTTGATCTAAAACATGCGCCATTTAATAACCAAATAAATAGACCTCCAGAGTGGGCTCACATAATGCATTTGTCTGAGATTGTCTGTCTGTCTTTGGTTTAGACTCAACCCTACCGCCCATCGCTGGTCAAGATTAAAAGTTCATGTTAGGATGTTGCATGTTGTCTTGTCTATGTTTGGATTTTTATCACAAGCTTTCAATTCATTTTTTACTTTTCTAGATACCTTAAGAGAATGTCAGAACAGCCAACGATGGAACACAGAATGAGTGAGTTTGCAGCAAATACCGAAACTAGTAAGCTTATTCCTAAATTATTTCAACTCTGAATTTACTATTGTTCCTACAATAATAATAAATAACATTTTAAACGAACAAATCATGTGTTTTGGGTGACAATGATTCCGGTAAATGATGGATCAATGTCTTCCACATTTACCGAAATACTTATATTTTTTATATATTTAATTGGAAGGATTTAGATCTGCTTTTCCTCCAGTTGCTAAGGATGTTTTCGAGGCAGTCCCTTCATCATCCACATCGACTTACTGAGCGATGACATCATAGTGGTGATTGATTGTTATTATTTTCTTTTACAGATATTGAAAACGTTGATGAGAATGCCAACGCGCGTAAAGCAGATGTGACTCCGATAATTGCAGCGAACGATATCGAAAAAGACAAAATAAAGCAATCGATCGAAGACACAAACACTGCCGATGACACACAACTGGTGCCAGTAGAAAATCTCTATCAGAATATTGACAATCAGAATATTGACAATCAGAATATTGACAATTCGCCAGACTCTAAAGATCGTGACAACGACAGAAAGCCAACTCAGGAAAGTGGCATATCTTCTCCGTCCGAGTGTGTTGCATCTTGAAATGTGACTTACGCATTGGTTTGATTGAATTTACCAGATTTGTAAGCACCGAAGACTGGTTAAAATAAAATGTAAACGACCAGGCTGTGGTGCGACCAAAACTAAAGACCCTAAGAGCTAGGACTGAGAAGTACAAGTGCGCAGATTGATAATCCCTTAGCATTTAATCGTTTTCAAAGTTTAACATGTTTATGTGTTGATTGTGACTCTTTAAGTTGCACTTGTCCTAAAACCTCAATTGATACAAATGAACATTATGAGCAAGATAGCAGTAATATAGATACTTCTGAAATTCATATGGACGAATACTAGTATTTTAATGTTAATCAAAAGTCAGATGTGTGTGAAAATAAGTCAAATACAGAAGAACAGTTGCATCAAAGTAATAATGCGTCATCTCAGTCAAGTAATTTAGAAACTACTGTGAATTTGAAACTGATGAAAAAAGGTATTAACATTGGGTTTCTAAATGTGCAAGGTATATGTGGCAAAGAAATGAGTAAATTTGCAGAAATCAATTTGATGCTTAATTCCCAAGAAAATAAGAAATTACACGTTTTTGGCATGTGTGAAACTAAACTAAAAGAGCATAAAATGTCTAGCTCTTTTAACATTAATGGGTTTCAAACTTTTCGCAGAGATAATACTTCAAATGGTGGTGGTGGTATCATTGTTTATGTTAGGGACGGTTTGATGGCCAAGAGAAGAGCAGATCTTGAAGAGAGTAATATTGAATGTTTGTGGTTAGAGATAACACCAATTAAATGTAAGCCATTTCTTTTAGGCACAGTATATAGGAATCCGGCTGAAAGAGCCGATTGGTTAGATCAGTATGAAATGTTAATGGATAAAGCCTTTACAGACAAGAAAGAATTGATAATTTTGGGAGATTTTAATAGAGACTTACTAAAATCAAATCAAGCTACTGCTGATTGGATGAATTCTATGACTTCTTTAGGTTTTACACAATTAATAAATTGTCCTACAAGAGTAACCGAAACTTCTAGTACCCTGATTGATCTAGTACCCTGATATTTATTCCAGTAACGAAGAAACCATATCAAGCGCTCGTGTTGCTCGACTTGGAATAAGTGACCACTTTGCCATTTTGTGCTGTAGAAAAACTAATTTTAGTTTGAAAGGGACTGCACATAAATCTATTAAGTACCGATCTTTCAAGTCATTTGACGAAACTGCATTTTTACACGATCTGTCAGCAGTTCCGTGGTCTAATATAGAGAGTTATGGTAATGTAGATAACATACTTGATGCCTGGTATTCATTATTTATCAGTGTAATTGATAAGCATGCACCTATCAAAACGCATAGAATAAAAAACGAAATTCAGCCAGAATGGGTAACAGCTGATATTTTGGATAAAATAAAGCAAAGAGACAATCTTAAAAAAGAAGGCAAAATTGACGAATATAGAATCGCACGGAACGAAGTTTCCACACTTATACAAGATGCTAAGCGGTCAATTTATAAAACAAAAATAGAGGAGGGAAAAGACGACCCCAAAAGCATTTGGAAACTATTTAAAGAATTTGGTGCGAACAATAAAAAATGTGCGCAAAATAGTAGTTTACAAATCAAAAATGGCAATGAAATTATTTCAGATGATTTTGAATTAGCCGAGCATTTCAATGATTATTTCGTAAATGTAGCTGCAAACCTTAAGGAGCCAATCGAGGAAAGTAATTTTGATATTCTTCAGATGTATATTCAACAAAAAATTCCTGAAAATGTGATTTTTGAGTTACCAGCAATTGAAGAAAATTTTGTATTTAAATATTTATCAACTCTCGATACTTCAAAAGCCACTGGCATTGGGCCAAGATTACTGAAACTTTCGTCTGGAATCATAACAAAAAGTATAACATACATAGTAAACAAATGTATTTCAAACGGCATTTTTCCAAGTTTATGGAAACAAGCTAAGGTTAACCCACTTTTTAAAGGCGGAGACAAAGATGATGTTAACAACTATCGCCCGATATCAATCTTGCCAACATTATCGAAACTTATCGAAAAATTCATGCAAACTCATCTGATGCATTATCTTAATACCTTTGACGTGTTACATAAGTTTCAAAGTGGCTTTAGAAGTGGTCATTCCACCGAAACAGCCTTAACGCTAATGACAGAAAGGTGGCTAAAAGCTATCAACGACGGTAATATAGTAGGTACAATAATGGTTGACTTTAGAAAAGCATTTGATCTTGTAGATCATGATTTACTTCTTCATAAGCTCTCACTTTATAAATGTGGTACAAATTTTATAAGATTGATGACATCATACTTGAAAAGCAGGTCTCAAGTAGTTTCGCTGCATGGAAAACAGTCCAGCAGTTGTGAAATTTCTTCAGGTGTTCCCCAGGGTTCAATACTAGGACCATTGTTATTTTTAGTCTTTATAAATGATTTACCGTTAGTCTTGTCTAATAAAATTTCAGCTGTTGATTTGTACGCAGATGACACAACTATTTATGATATTCAACCAGATCTTGAGACACTTAGGTCAAATTTACAAAAATCACTTTTAATTCTTCATCGCTGGTGTAGGCAAAATGGAATGCTTTTAAATACTGGTAAAACGAAGGTGATGATTATATCAACAAGGCAGAAAAAACTTCGGTTAGATACTAGTCTGCTGTCTTTGTCTTACGATGGAATAGATCTCCAGCTCACAACAGGTGACAAAATATTAGGTGTGCATATTAATGAAAATTTTCAATGGAATACGCATTTTCAGAATATTTGTAAAAAAGTTGCAACTTATATTTGGCTTTTGTCTAGAATTAAATCATATCTTTCTCTTGAACTCAGATCTGTATTTTACAGTGCATACATCCAGCCACAGTTCAATTACTGTAATATTGTATGGGGAAATTCTTCGAATTACAATGTATCTAAAATTACAAAGCTTCAAAGAAGAGCATGTAAAATTATTCTTGAGAACCAGTATGAAAATTTAGAAAGCGCACTGAGAACATTAAACATACTTTCATTTGATCAAAATGTTTTTCTTAATAAAGCTAAGACGATGTACAAGGTTGCTAATGGACTTGTTCCACAATACATAATTGATCTCTTTCAAACGAGAGCTGACAGTTTGCCTAATACTTCATTAAGGTCGGTGTCAAATCAGAATTTTACAATTCCTAAACCAAATTGCAGTCTTTTCAAGGAAAGTCTTTCGTATTCTGGTCCGGTTATATGGAATGCTATTCCATCTAACATAAAGAAATCTTCAACGTTGAATGTTTTTGTAAATGAATTACGAGTTTGGATGTTAAATTCAGGTATTTGATATTATTCCAGTAAAACATACCACCACCATTTGAATTGCTCAGTTTTTAACATTGCTTTTTTTCCCCAAAAACTTGTTATAAACTTACCAAATTGATGTACATGTAACCATATTTGTAAATCTTATGTAGCTTTGTTTAATTGTTGTTTCATGTTATGTATCTATATGTTGTTTTAGAGGGCCTCATGTAAGATTGGTTTGACCAAATGAGTCACCCTCTTTAAATAAAGAAATTACTTACTTACTTACTTACTAGAAACAATCAGAATCACAAAGCCACGACCGCAAGGAACGTTGACTCATTAGTGATGAGTATTCACTGATTGTTATTATTAATACTTTAAGGCAATTAGCTAGCACCCAACATACAACAGAGTACCGCATTTGAACTGTCTTATAATATAAAGTTGGATCTACTGCGAAGTTTAAACCGTGGAGGCAAGAAACCCTGTTGAAATATTTGTAAAGCAAAGTGCCGCCAGTTTTGATATTCATATCAAAGCTCATAGTGCGGCTCTTTAGTCTGAATAAAACTGTCATTGTAAGAATTGTTCCTTGTATGAATTTGTGTTTTGATTCAGGTCATTAAAACTGAAGTTCATGCTTTAAAAACGCTTTATTAGACTAAGTCTCATGGTACTTTGCGTTTATGCGTTTCATTTCATCCGGAAATGCATTTCGGACAAATAAAAAAGAAGACGAAACCAAAGGGAGAAAGCAGATATGTTTCTGTTAATTTCCCGTTAAGATCTTACGGGTGATAAGCGCAATAATTAGTCAG
The DNA here is from genome assembly GCA_964017185.1 of Rugalucina vietnamica. Lineage (NCBI taxonomy): Eukaryota > Metazoa > Mollusca > Bivalvia > Lucinida > Lucinidae > Rugalucina > Rugalucina vietnamica. The sequence goes on along the minus strand of OZ024871.1, from coordinate 4,493,773 downwards.
TTAGGGTCCTAATTTGTCATATTAGGTATCCGAGTGGGCTTTATGAGCGTAATAAATAGCATTCAAAAATCGTTTGAAGTTATAGTTCTACTGTTTGTGTTAATAGTTTACAATTTTGATCTATGGCCTAAGACGGTAGACGATTTCTCGTGTACGCTGTGACACCTATATAGAAAGGCACAGCTCAATAATCAAAGCTCGACAGAGTCAACGGAACAATGTTTCCAATCTTCGAGAAAACTTGAGAGTTCATTCACCCCTTCCATAGTACTGTTTTGTTTTGTTTTATGGAAACCATTTCGTTGGTAAAATGTATTTTATGCTTTGGAAGTTTTTATTTTCATTTCTAGTATAAAGAAAAGTAGTGATACTCCGGAAGGCCCACTACCATGTGGGTATACGTGGTTCGGTCAGTTTGTTATAGTTTGAGGATTTAAAAGAGAGCAATTATCAGGAATAATGCCGGATACAAACAGAACATAAGACAAGCCGAGCGAGCAGCTTTTACCTGAGAGGTTGACCACTCTGTTACCTAAGAAACAAAATAACGTAGATCTAGTTTAGCTTATAATGTGTATGATTATAATGCTCATAGTAAATTATGATATGTTCATGGGAAAATAAAAACATGTCCCTTTATTTATCATATCAATATTTCCCCTCGACCATTGAAAATAATATTGCACACATCAGACTTTCTCTATGTATGGAGTATTTATGTGAAGACAAGACGTTAAGCGTCCTTGTGTCGCCAAGGTATCCAACTATATTGTCGAAACTCATGTTAAACGACTGAATTTCGCACCTTTACTGATTTTGAAGTATTGCCTATTTACATCTATGATTTGCAAACGTCATTCGTGCGCCATTTTGTCTGCAAGTTAAGATGGTCTGCGAAGTTTGACACAATAAGTCATTGAACTTGTAATGGTCAAATTGTACATAAGTTTAATTGTCAATGACAGTCTATTTATCTTACTGACTTTTAGTAAACAAATACTGGAATACTATCTGACACAACGTTACGTTCCGCGACGATGATTTCAGAAAGTGGTGCTGCATTGTAGCTATTTTGAGAAGCGATCTCGTGGCAATTTTGCTGGATCCTGGAAGTTCTCTCATCTTCTGTAAAACGTGTTGCTTTAAAGCAATAAAAAAAAAACAAATTTTAAACCAATTCTGAATACTGTCTTCTTTTTACTGTAAAATTTATTCTTTTTTCAGCCCACTACGTGAAAATTTAGGTCTGTACATCATATTTAATGAGACGCGCATTAATAAGTCGTTATTTTCAATCAATGTAATAATGATAACTTGGTGCATGGTCTTGGCGCGACAAATGTAGAGAAAATCTTTATTTCAGTTTTAACAAAAAAGCTGTCAATACAGAGCAATCAAAAGTCAAAATCATTTGTACCGCTTTCAGTCACGTCCCTTGTAAAACTTCAGACGCCATGATGTATCTTTGGGGTCTGCACAGTGAGCCGAAGGGGCTTCCTGTCATGACGTACAAATCAGCGTCGCCGAAGTGCTCTAACATTACGTCACCTTACAAGCTCGTTAGAGTCATAATAAAATTGTTATTGTTTTTTTGTCTTTAACCAAGTGATTTTATTGTCTTTTTTAATGTTAAAACATTACTTCAAAGAGCTCTTTCAGATAAAAGCCGACACTTTAAGGCATATTGTAATTTATCAGTTTATAAAATCTTGTACATTTATTGCAAGTTGCAAAATAAAAATCAATCGTCTAAATTGCCACGTCGACATATACAGTACTTTCTCTGATTTTCACAAGCTCACTTTAGAATTGCACCCAGGACTGAGCCTAGATCTACACGCAGCCCCTACAAATTATACAATTGTACACACGTCTCATGTGATGGCGATGTTTTTCCAAAGGCTCTGTCAACCATTTCAGTCTTAAGGAAACTAATTAGCATGCGATAGTCTGAAATCAAATTTCGGCTACTAAGGCCTAAGCCGTTTTGGCTTCTGTGAGGGCGTACAGATGCACTGTCTAATTCCTCCCAACTACACAGAAAGAAAAATGAGCCTTCGCACATGAGAAAACCAACAATAATTTACATAGGCGAAAGGCGAAGATCTGCTTCGCAGTACAATTCCTCATCTACTTAAATCCAAAATTCCCAGCCTCTAGCCACCTTCTGTGCATGTACCGGCCGGTTTGTGTCGGACCTGGTCGGAGCCCCAAATTGCACAAACTCAAATATCTTGATGGTTTAAGCACATCGCCACGACAATACACGTGTGACCATACACTGAAAAGAGTGCTAGGAAAGAGAAATACCAAATGAGCCGCGACGCGAGAAAACCGGTCTTCGGGGTTTCCGACCAGGTCCGACACAAACCGGCCTGTACAAGCTCAGAAAAGAGCTAGAAGCTTGAAATTTCGGATTTAAGTAGAAGAGGAATTGTACTATCCGAGTAGCGAAAACAAAGGCGCTGATCAGCTTCGCGGTTACCGCGAAGCTGATCTGCGCCTTTGTTTTCGCATAGGCAAAAAACCGGTTTTCTCACGATGCGGCTCAAATTGTAAGGTTTATCTTCAGTATGCAAGTTCTACCAAGAGGCAAGAATAAATATTCATTTTCCTTCCACTGTAGTTCTGTGTGGTACATGGACCGGAGACCCGACCTCTTCTCCTAGTATATGCCTCACGTGAAAGAAGAGCTGGGACACCGTGTGAGCAACTATCCTGGATCTCATTCTAGACCTATGTGCATACGAGTTGCTGCATATGCAAGTAACGACTTGAAGTCTTGTTCGACGCATTTTCTGCACTTGCGACAGGACTTAATGTGTAGCTTGAATCTTCACTATTTGAGCCGTCTCATGGAAAAACCAAGAATGTGGTTTTGAACAGGTCCGACACATACCGGGCTTTACAGGCACAGGAGACAGCAAGAATCTTGAAATTTCGGATTTAAGAAGAAGAGGGATTGTACTATCCGTGTAGCGGCGCTGAACAGTTCGCGGTAACCGCGAAGCTGAACTGCGCCTTTGTGTTTTCGCATATGCAAATTGTTGGTTTTCCCATGAGGCGGCTCATTTTATTGCCTTGATATTTGCAAACTTACACTCCTCTCATTAATTCAACATCTGGTAGGAAACAAATGTGTGACATTTTAACGCCAAGACGTGAAAAACGAGGTAAACATTCAGCCGCGTTGACGTTAACGCGCTTTCACACCCACTAGCTCACTGCATGGAAGTGAGCCGCTTCATGAGAAAACAAACAATGTGGTTTCCGAACAGGTCCGACACAAAAAGAGTGTACAAGCACAGAAGATAGCTAGAGGCTGGAAATTTTGGATATAATAAGAAGAGGAATCGTACTATCCGTGCAGCGAAAGCAAAGCTGTGATCAGCTTCGCAGTTACTGCGAAGCTGATCTGTGCCTTTGTTTTCGCTTATGCAAAATGTTTGTTTTCTCATGACGCGGCTCAAGTATTTTAATTATGGATTTTAAACCACGACTGCAATAAAATTTCATATTTAAATATGACAACTATATTACAAGTGTGAAAGGTTTACGCCAGAGCCTCCTTTAACATTTTCAATTCTCTCATTTGCTTATGCCTTAAGATGTGTGAGTCTATGATTTTGGGGCTTACAGGTGCACCTGTCGAGTCTTAACAGAGACTTTCCTATGCCTTCAATGTTTGGTTATCGTCTTGTTCACAAACTGGACGAAAGCAATAGAGAGAGAGAGAGAGAGAGAGAGAGAGAGAGAGAGAGAGAGAGAGAGAGAGAGAGAGAGAGAGAGAGAGAATTTCCAGCAACCTTTTAATATATTATTTGTTTAGAAACTAAAGTGCGGGGACTGAGATAGCAGAGAAAATAGTGTCTAACACGAAATGGACTGCAACGTCTGTAGTGCGATATGCTACTACGCCACAAAATGTGTGTACGGAGGCATAATGGTATCGATTAGCCGGTCCTACTGCGGTTCAGCTATGATTTATCTTGTGCCTGTTGGTTCTTCTGTCTCTCGGTTGTGCTAGCGGGAAGGCTGCCTCACAGGGAAACACAAAAACCTAGCTGTACAGACGCAGGATAGAAGCTGGAAACTTTAGATTTAGAATGTACAGGAAGTGTATTTTCAGTGTACCGAAAACAATGGTACATAGTTACTGCACAATTGATCTGCGTCTCTGTTTTTGCATATGCAGATTGTTGTTTTTCTTGTGCAGCGGCCCATTTGAAGTTACCGTGATTCGTTAGGTAGCAAATGGATGTGCAATAAAAAGACTAACATTTTTACTTTGGACATTTTATTTTATTAATCAACATCCAACACTTATATAACATGTCATATGATTCATTTTTAATAGCAACATTTAACTAGAACAAGGAAACTGGCTCGTTATATTAAATAATAATGAAACAAATGGGGATGACCTTAAAATGACATAGTAGACCAATGAATGATAAAACCAAAGATCTCACATGAACGTCCAGAAAACACTTAGCCCTGTGTGGGTGATGGCCAATCGACTTTCCTATGCCCTCAATGTTTGGTTATCGTCTTGTTCACAATGGAGTCTTATAAAACTGGACGAAGTCGTAGGAAGCTGAGCTGAGGCCAATATGTGTTTGCCAAGGAATAATGAATATAATGACCATGAAACGATTACTACGGCAGAGAATCGTGTTGTAATATCAAATTTCGTATTTGCTAACCGAAGTCAACTTCGTTTTGAATTAAAAAGTTTTTTTTTCAGCGACAAAGTCGACTAAAATACTCTACAGTTCAGTACGAACAAATCATGCAAAAAGAATGTGTGGCGGTTCAATGAAGCGATTGCCTAATAGAAACATTAAATAAAATTTAGGTGAAATAAAAAGTATACTGAACTGATTCACTTCTATATAGGGAAAACTATTTTGAGTTCTCGATGCATCATGTCAATTATGTAATGTCATGAGAAATTTGAGCCGCGTCATGAGAAAACCGGAGTTTTGCCTATGCGAAAACAAAGGCGCAGATCAGCTGTGCAGTAACTGCACAGCTGATCAGCGACTTTGTTTTCGCTACACGGATAGAACGTTTCCACTTCTAATTCAATCCGAAATTTCAAGCTTCTATCCATCTTCTGTGCTTGGTTTGTGCTAGACCAGGTCGGAAACCTCGACGCCCGGTTTTCTCGCGTCTCAGCTCATTTTTCGTTTTCGTGCTTGTTTTTTTTTTCTATAAAGCCATTTTAAGAAATAATCTGCAATGCGGCAAACAGCCAACCACGTGGAATACCCGCCACTGCAACATATAGAGTATACAACGTGCTCTGGCCTCATGGTTATAAAACATTTTTCAAGCTCAACTAAGCTGAGCATGAAATTTCAACTGCTTATAAATGCGGAAATAGTCAAAATTATGGAAAATTAAGGTTCAAAACTCCAAAACTAGTAATTTATCCTGTTCATAAATGTTAAAATGCCAACAATTTGATTTGAATTGTTGGCATTTTAACATTTATGAGCAGGATCAATTTTAGTCTCAGCTGAGTTGAGCATAAAAAAGTTTTATAACCTTGGGCCCAGGTGTCCGTCGTGGCGAACTGTACGAAATGTTACCTCGACAGATCAATGTAGGTCATACCACACTGTGACTGGTTTGTAGCAAGGCTGGTCTAGTCATAAACTCAACTGAGGTAGATATAAGTGAGCCGCGACGCCAGAAAACCGGTCTTCGGTGTCTCCGACCAGGTCTGTCACAAACCGGCCTATACGGTCACAAAAACAGACTAGAAGCTTGAAGAACAGAAATTGTACTATCCGTGTAGCGAAAACAAAGGCGCTGATCAGCTTCGCAGTTACTGCGAAGGTGATCTGCGCCTTTGTTCTCGCACCAGGCCAAAATCCGGTTTTCTCACGATGCGGCTGAAATTATGATAACACCAATTTCTAACACATCTCTGCCATTCTTTCAACATTGAATCAAAACATTTTGAGTCAAGTTTCAACTACATATTCTAGTACTATTTAAAACATAGCTTTCAATGTTTCATATCATAAGCCTCGTTCTCTTGTTCTGCGTTAGTCATGTGCATAACTTGACATACGAATGGATGCACGAATACACGCAGTGAAAACGCAGATCGCTAACGTAATGACTAATCTGGGTTTCCACTAACTGTTCATGTCATTCGTACTTATACGTTTGCAGAGTTTCAAATATTTGCATTGAAGACGTAGCCTTGTTCAATAACAAAAGAAAAGAAATGTTTTCTTTCTGCGATCATATTCCTCAAACTTCTGTTCAATACAGTTTTATTCTGTCATGAGCATCTGATCAACAATTATAGAGCCACCCCATGGGAAAACCAACAATCTGCATATGCGAAAACAAAGACGCAGATCAGCTTCGCGGTAACCGCGAAGCTGATCAGCGCCTTTGTTTTCGCTAAACGGATAGTACAATCCCTCTTCTACTTATATCCAAAATTTCAAGCATCTAGCACTTTTCTGTAGCTGTGCAGGTCGGTTTGTGTCGGACCTGTTCGGAAACCACATTGTTGGTTTTCCCATGAGGTGGCTCAATTATACCGTCCAGTTTAGCTCTACTGGCTCACATGATCTCGCATTTTTCCCTGTGGATATAAAGTTAAGAAATGAACACCCGTATAAACATATGCCTGACTTTGTTTTTATTGTTCGTCAGTTAAGTTTGTTAAACACTCCTCTGAGTGTGATCTATGACTGTCCAGTTTTGTTGCTGAAGCCCGTGTCCCCATCAAGCAACGACTAGCCCAGACCACTCTCTCAATATGTAACTTGGCTATTTCTGAGCTAGGTGCCAGTAGCTAGGAATCCATTATAACAACGTCAATTTCCTGAGGAATGAGGATTTGTGTTTTAAATCTGAGGACTCGCTCTCGGTAGATTAAGTAAATGCAGAAAGCTTTGAGCAATGCATGTATACATGTCACTACAGTTACAATCTTAGCTTCTGCTCTATCATTATGCCACAATTCTATCACAATTTTACTGATTCGACACTCCTCAGCTTCACTACTACCGACACGCACACTTCTTCACTGTCATATTTGGATAATTCTTTAGTACAACGTTTCTATTCTCGTCTAAGTAAAGTAACGTTACAGACGAGAGTTTGTCCGGGACACAGCATGGCGCAGGTACATCTGGGTGTATTCCAATGGCGTTCACTAGGCTCTGAATTGTAGCGTGGTTAGACGGTCGAAGTTTCTGAAAAACAGAAGTGAAAAAATGGTAGTTTTAATTTTGCATACTGTTCTAAAGCATGGCAAATTCTTCCACGTTCTTGCTGATTTACGTTGCCATAATTACTCCATAAGCGCTACAAGCTAAAAGTTACAGTACTTGAATAGTTACGTTATGCAATAAAGCAATGATCAGTTTTTTTTTTCAGGTACTTGCATATTTACATAAATTTTAATGCATTGAACAATTTCTTCAAGGTACTTGCAGATTTACATACATCCCCCAATGCATTGATCAATTTCTTCAAGGTACTTGCAGATTTACATGCAACCCTATTTGCCATTGAACAGTTTCTCCATTGATCAGTTTCTTCAAGGTACTTGCAGATTTACATACATCCCCAATACATTGATCAATTTCTTCAAGGTACTTGCAGATTTACATACAACCCTAATGCATTGATCAGTTTCTTTTAGATACTTGCAGATTTACATACAACCCTAATGCATTGATCAGTTTCTTTTAGATACTTGCAGATTTACATACAACCCTAATGCATTGATCAGTTTCTTAAAACAAACTTGAGTAGCTGCAATAAGGAAGTGATTAGTGTTGAAATATTTAAGTTCTTTCTTGTTGCATTTATAACAATTTTCTTTAAATCAACTAAAAAGACTACTAGAGGCTTGAAAACGTGAAACTCGGAATCAAGTTCAGCATCAATTGACACGTGGTTTTATCATTTACATACATGTAAGTCTTATTCCAGTATGTAAAGTGGACATGGATCTTTCATTAGCTTCAGTGCTGCTGATGATAGTGAGTGATCGATCTCTTTTTTTCTGATTGATCGGCAGCACAGTGATTGATCTTTTTTCTGATTGAGGTATCAATAATATTTCCATTCAAAGTTTGAATCCATTCATGAAAACGAGAATAATGAGTTTAATGAGGTCATATAAATTATAAAAATGAAAAGGAAGTATACGCCCTGATATAAAATTATTGTCAACATTTGCATACCCCTCTCACACGTGATTTCGTGTTTTAAGTGATACATTACGAAAACTTGCCCATGTAATACACAGAAGTGGTGTTCAAGGGTGGGGGAGGGATTCTTTCCATGGACACATTTTCCTGATGATACAGCACTATTTTACCATGCGTCTTTTCAACACGTGATATGTACAGCGTGCATGACCCACTAGCCTACTCTCCTCTATTCGAGAATTTTATAAATGTGTCGATCGCAATTTGGGCCATCAGTTCATTTGAATTAATCAACTAATAAGTATTTTCAGAAGTCACAGGAAATACGAGACAATACCACGATTATATAACAGTATTGGCATCTGAAGAATTGCTCTTTTCAGTTATTCTACAGTAATATTGAGCATTCATTTAAGTTCTCTCACACGTTGGAATTCCTCAGTGGTTCGATATGCCAATATTATACCTAATGTACTTCTGACGTTCTTTTTAATGCTTCGTAAAGCTTTCTTCGCGAATTAATAATGAGAATTTTCCTCTTTAATAACTTTGAAAAACACAAGGTTGTCTTATTATAGATGATCGATTAGGCTGTCATATTTCACTTTATTTTATACATTCCAGATATAATAATGATTGTTAATATGATGAATGAGCGGACTAATGGAATATCAACACACTGTTTTCCAGTTTAAAACTTTAAAACAGTCTGAAATGTACGAAACGTACCAACGTACCAACTTCGATCGCATTTCTTTTAATATTAGATAGATAATTTAGATAATGTTTTGTAATGAGCGATTTCAAAACTTAATGAGGGAAAACAAAACTGACCATATACGGAACGAAAGGGTGGGCTGTTTTAAGGCAAGCCATTACTTAATATTCAAATGACAGAGATAACGTAGATTCGCAAGTACGATAAAACATAACTTTAATATTCAGCAGCAAAGAAGAACTTGAAAGCATGAAACTGGTCAATGCAATCTTGCAGCGTGTAAATATTCAAGTACAGTAGTTTTTAAAGAAACTGGACTGTGATAGTATGTTAATCAGCAAGCACTTTGAAGAATAGAAACTGCATGATCAATGCATTAGCGATGTAGGCATTTGTAAATCAGGAAGCACTAGTACATTGTAGAAACTGATCAATGCTTTTTATTAGCACATCATGTAAATATTCAAGTACTGCATAACTGTTTGAAGCTCGTAGAATACATTAATGCAATGTGTAAATCAGCAAGTACGTGGAAGAAACTGGGCCATGCTTTAGAAGCCACGTCAATTAGCCTTTTTTCTGATCATCTTACAAATATGTTCTTAGATTTATGCTTGGTCATGTCTTATTATTGCATGAATTTCAATGAAATATGAACAGGATTGGTGGAATTCAACTGCCACTCATGGAATAAATTCGAATGACAAAGTATTTAATGCCAAGGTGGTAACCTACAAAACTTCCTTATGGCTTCATTAAACTCATTCTTGGTTCTTGTGAATGAATTATGTTGAAAAACTTCAATCAAAAGGAAAGATGGATAACTCAGGGAGGACCGTTTCCTCCCGAAGATAGGTACAAACACTCGCTCATTGAGTAGCTTAATGTAAATAACTTGTTCGCATGTTTAGAATTATTGATGACTATTACTTTATTCATGCATTTCTTCATAGATTTTTTTTCTTCAAAAATAAAAGATGTCGCACCTGGGCTTTTCAAAGTTTTCACTGACATAGCATATTTTACTTGCAAAATACCAGATGGCATACTTTCTAATGTTCGGCATTTCTAATAAGCATATTAAGCTTGAATTACAAGTTACTGAGTATTGCTGCAAGGAATCCCAGCGAAGAAAGTGAAGTCATACGACTTAACACAAAATTACTATCATCTCATGCTGAAAAAGGTGATGGCGTTCAGAACCTTGCATAAGGACACTTTCGAACTTCTGAGCTCATTAGTGATACTACTGGTATACTGATGATTTACAGAATTATTGCCTTTAAGGTTTTTGCCTTTTATATTTTATTACAAGGAAATATCACAACATTTTATATAGTTGCGCATTAAGTTTACATTTGTGAATACATTGTATAACAAGAAAAAAATCAAAGTTTTATTTTCATAGCGTGTGTTGTATTGCACCTGGCTGCGCTGGGGGTAAACGTAAACTAGTATGTTATGAAACAAGCTTGAAAGAAAATAAGACACCTCGGCATTGAATTTAAGACAACGCGTGTGACGATAACCATAGTCTAGTATTTTCAGACATATCGTTTTACACTTAACTTATGATTGATTCTTATTTTACCAAAGCAGAATATTATGAAATCTGCATTCATGGAAGGTTAATAATGCGTCTCTAATGTGCAACGTCAAGATAAACAACTAAAAGTTCAATTGCAAACAGAATTCCAGGAATTCAGGGGGCGTTTTAATCGAAAGCGGGAAATTAACTTTTTCTGCTGAAACAGAATGACAAGTATATTACATGTCAGTCTTAGATGTCACCATATATCATACTGTCCTGGGTGACGTTTCAAATTTATGAACTTTCAATATGTTTAAACTGTTCTTTTGGAAAATTGGTAGCGGTAATTAAAGGGGAGCACTTCCCCATACAGAATTTAGCTGTCTGATTACTAGGCATGAAATCATAATTGGTAGTGTCAAATTGTATGAAGTTGTTAAAATGGCTCACAATAAGGCTTCTATGAACTTCTACAATAGGCAGGGTTTCAGAATAGCTCCCTGTCAACACACGTCTTTTCAAGAAAATAACAACCGTGACATTTTGATAGTAACCTTAATCGATGGGTGGACACGAAGGCGTTTACCGGGCTTCGTTATGGACGTGCGGGAAGCAGGACTGCGAACATAAATGTTTTCATCTTTTAGCAGCCAGTGGTACGGAACCTGATCATGACTCCCTTTAAAAACAACTTCAAACCCAAGTTACTCTTTAAAATCTCTGAATCTTGTTTACTGAACTGCCAATGTCAAAAAACTGGTCTAGGCAACGATTTGTACCTCAGATTCTTACAATTAAAATAGTTAACAATCCTCTCACCTTTGTTAACGGGAAAGGGCAGCTTCCTGAGCAGTAATGGGCTTTGAATGACTTTGGTGATATGATCCACTCTCCCCAGCCTATTTCATTAAAATCCACAACCAATTTTCTTTTTCCACAGTATGATTCTGAGTGGTCCTCGATAGCCTGGTTTTGTAACTTCCCCCATTCTTTAGGTAGTTCCAGTTTGTTCTTCTTCCGACCCCTCTTCCCCTTCTTCCTCCTACTTCTCCATTTCTGAAGCTTTTTATTCTCCAGGTAGTCCCGAGGGTACGGTATCTGACTCGGGTCTGTCAGTCGATGTCGCGACTCCTTCCGGGTCTGTAACATTCCTGGGTGCGTTTGAATCCCAATACCGACTGGGTATGTTTCGTAATCATTTGGGTCTTCAGGTATTTCATTTGTCAAGATGGATCTTGACTTTGCTAGCGGGTATATGTTTGGTAGGTCAGCTGAATTATCACTCACACTCCGCCGAGTTCTACTTTTAGTTCTTTTACTTATATCAATATCAGTTTTAGAATCCAGTTCACTTTGTACATCTTCCTCTGTCAATTTGATATTCTTTGTTGTCTTTTCTAGAGTATCTAAATCCAAATCGTCTGAATCATTTGAGTATATCACTAAATACGGTGTAGAGTGGTGATGCATGAATCTTTTCAACTGCCAAACATGATATTTTCCCTCTGTAATGATCATTTTAAAGTTTAGCCCTAACACATTTGGTCTGTCTCTCCTGGCAGCGAGACAGCTATCTATATTATTAGTCACATCAAACCACTGCCAACCATAACTCTCTGGTCTCACAGTAATTTTACCACTTTCTGTCACATAGTTTGGTGCTATTTCATGTAGAATAAGTTCTAATTTACCATTTTTGTTATAATGATATTTCCGTCGTTTAAATAAATGGATTTCCGCGCTGATTACCAACTCTGCTGAGGTCAGTGATGTTAGGTTGAAGGTGAACATAGGCTCGTCGTTGATGGTTTCTGGAAAGAGAATAAGCGTAAACATTAATTACAACATCTAATTCAACAGATAAGTTCAGTCTGTTGCAATGTTGTGAAGGATATATGAGTCCTATAATTGCAGTTTCTTTCCAATAACTTTCAGGGAGCAGAGCGAAGATTTCGTCTGAAATGTCAGATTAATGTGTGTCCGGAATTGCATATATCGTGTAAGAGCTATGATCTTATCATCTCCTAATGAAGTGTCGTTATTTGGATGTATCACCAGAGTAAGGTTCGGGGAAGATGGTTCGGCCACTTCAACTTTGTGAACTGCTATAAATTCTGAAAACATCGAAATTAGGTTATCGACCTATAGGGTTCTCATTTTTAAAATAAACTCGATATGACATGTTTACTTTCTTATTCAAATACATGCTTTAAATTTATAGATCTATCTTAATAGGTTAAAACAAAGATTGATAACTATATATATTATAAATGAAACGTTCGACAATGCGTTAAAACCAGGACCAATGGCTGTTACAATAGGGCATATTTTCAATTTGCTACATGCAACTACTATATATCACCGACCTAGTAACAAAATATGGGGGTGTCAAATGATTCATGACGTATGTCCAAATTTCGGTCCATATTTTCAAGACTTGTTTAACCTTTGCATGTCTGTTTCCTTTGGCAGTGTATACTCATATGTTCAGCACTAAACGTCCAAGGACAATATGTTCGTACTATAGCATTCCAGAGATAGTAGCTGGCGTCTCCATTAGAGCCGCCTCGTGGAAAAACAATGTGGTTTCCGAACAAGTCTGATACAAACCGGCCTGTACAGCTTCAGAAGCAGGCTAAAGGCTTGAAATTTTGAGGTTGAGTAGAGGAGGAATTGTACTATCCGAGTAGCGAAAACAAAGGCGCTGTTCAGCTTCGCAGTAACTGCGAAGCTGATCTGCGCCTTTGTTTTCGCCTAGGCAGATTGTTGGTTTTCCCATGAGGTGGCTCATTATATGATTACAGGGATTACACGTTAATCGCCCTCTACATTCCCTAATCCTAGCAACCTTGATGCCCTTTATGCTCTTCATTATCATTTCCCCATTTTCATTCAGCTAGTTTTCCGACCTGGCTTTAAACTTTGGAGCCACTGTTGTTGTCATGATTCCATTTTGAATTACGTCTATACACCCACTATGACAATTCAAAGTACATTCCCAGGACCAGTTTATCAATTGCAGGCTTCTGGGGCCATGGAATAGGTTCAAATTTTGGTCAGTTTGATGATTCTTTACAAGAACTAGACTCGAGCTTACAAGGTTGCATAAAAGGAGTATCAAATTGAATCTTCATTTTGTAGCAACTATCATATCCCACAGAAGAAAATTGAAGTCTTGAAAAGGCTTTAAGACGGACAGTGAATGTCGGAATGATGCATACAAACTTTCTCTTATATTCAGTATCAAAGGTACCAGCAAATTCATCAAACTCATGTTTACGTTCCTATCATGAACCTAGCCCTCATTTATAACATTCCGACGTCGTCAGAAGACGTTTTGTCAACAGGGTGTTATTTGGACAAATCTTGCTGATGAAGTTTTAATTGCAAGTTTCTTTCAACCCCACACAAGCAAGCTGATAAGTTCAAAAGCTGTCTATCTTGGGTAGAGACGTGATAGACAGAAAATGTTGATAACAGGGGATAATCGAATGATAATGAGGCATATCAATATCATACTGAGCAGTCCTTACAATTATTATCCATAAGATCCCTGACAATCTTGAAGAATTTGAAAGCTTAAAGAGACATATGTATGCACTAAAACAGAACCTAAATATCCAATTACAATGACGAATTTGAAGCTGGAAACGAAACTTGCAGCATGTAAAATATCCAAGTACATTTGAGGAAACTATTCAATGCATTTGGACATTGTGTAAATATTCAAGTTCTTGCTAATGCTATATGGCATTTTATTATATAACTATAAATAGACAGTATTTCAGACAATGCTTTCAGTCCATTGCATATTTTGTCATATTCTATAACCTGGGGTTTTTCCCATTGAATATTTGTTACTAAATTTAGAACTCTCTCTGTCATTGGAAATGTACACTGATTGCTGTCAAGCAGTAATGCCAATGAAGTACAAATGGTGTTTATTTGAATTTAGACTTTAATAATGTCCCAATAAACATTTTTCAGTCATGCTGGGACTATAAGTAAACTATATGTATACACTAATTCATTTACAGATAAAAAATAGTTATTTTAAAATTATTTTTATCATGTTTGTATAAAAAGAGTGTTATATAATAAAACAATTGTTGACTATTGAGTCATCGAATATGATGTGATATCCAACAGAGACTACCAATATTGACCTCGGCTTCGCCTCGGTCAATATTGGTAGTCTCTGTTGGATATCACATCATATTCGATGACTCAATAGTCAATAATTGTATAATATAAATCTACAAGTTATACTTTTAAAAGAAACTGATCGATGCATTCGGAAACGGTGTAAATCTACAAGTACATTAATGAAACTGATCAATGCATTAAGGACGGTGTAAATCAGCAAGTACATCGAAGAAACTGATCAATGTATTAGGACGGTGTAAATCAGCAAGTACATTGAAGACATCGAAGAAACTGATCAATGTATTAGGATGGTGTAAATCAGCAAGAACATTGAAGAAACTGATCTATGGGTTGATATAACAGAGTGTAACTGTTCAAGTAAATTAAGGAATTAGGAGATTAAACTCGAAAGCTTATAACGAAGATTTAAGACCAAAATATTCAAGTCAGTTTGACTGGACACGGTCAGACTTCTGTGCATTTAAAAGCTGAAGAATCATTGAATGAATATTCGACGGGGAATTAATTATAACAATATATTAATATAACAACTTATTTCTAAAGTCACTGTTTCTTCAAAAATATAAATTGTTAAAGCTGAAAACGGGTCGATGTTTTTTTGTGTAGAATATTAAATACATGCTCGAAAAATGTTTTTTGTTTGAAGTTGATACAAATTAAGTAAATAATTCAAATTGCATTTACAACGTGATCAATGATCTTAATATTGCACACTTCTTGCGATACCTATTTCAAGATTTTACCAAAAACATCCTTGTATTTAAGCTCCTGCTGTGTGTTAAGATTAAAATTCAGCTCTGCACTTCAAAAACAGCTTATCAAGGATAAGAAAAGCAGATTTTTGCCTATGCGAAAACAAAGATGCAGATCAGCTGTGCAGTATGTGCAGTAACTGCACAGCTGATCAGCGTCTTTGTTTTCGCTTCACGGATAGTACAATCCTTCTTCTTCTCAAATTCGAAATTTCAAGCTTCTAGCCTGCTTCTGTTACTGTATATGCCGGTTTGTGTCGGGCCTGGTCGGAAACTCCGAAAACCGATTTTCGGGCGTCGGGGCTCAGCTTATCAAGGATTAGACACCCAATGTCAAGAGCTTAACGAGTAGGGACGAACAAGTTTGTAATCGATTGACAAAAAAGAAAGCCCTTCAAATACCACAAAAAAGTTTAATAACATCAGATGTTCAGAATTCATGCTTTATGATTTTAACTACCTGTGGTTAGTAACGTACAAATACGATTGAAAGATTACAGCAAAAGGCACATTCAAGTAAATATACTTCCGATTTAAGCTTGATTGCATTGCTTTCAAATTGTTTATAAGCTCATGAACCATACAAAAATCTAATAAATGAAAAATGTTAAACATCATAAAAAGCAAACAGCGAAACTTGAAAGGCTATATCCCGACAGGATCACGAACGTTGTTGAATAAAATAGCAACTTAACAGAATAAAATAAATGCTGCATATTACAGTCTTTTCAAGGGAAGGTTTTGCATTTTTCAGTTCTGATGACTTCCTCACTTCCAAATCATAATGCAGTTTGACCCCAGATAAGTTATTATATCTGTGGTACCTTAAAAGATATTTGAGCCACTGCATGAGAAAACGAACAATTTGGGGTTCCGTCCAGGTGTGACACAAACCGGCTTGTACAGTAACAGCAGAGAGATAGAAGCTTGAAACTTTGTATATACGTAGAAGAGTAGTTGTACTATCCGTATAGCGAAAACAAAGGCGCTGATCAGCTGTGCAGTTACTGCACAGCTGATCTGCGTCTTTGTTTTTGCATATGCAAAATGTTGGTTTTCTCATGCAAAGGCTTATTTTTGCATCTTAGTGGGAGGCAGAGAAATTTATCCGATTACATGGATGCACACAGATACGTATTTGTTCTTTAATGCTTGCATATAATGACACGATACAAGTTTTGTGCAACTTATCTCTCTAAATGTGAACAAAATAAATTGAATCGTGAAGGCAAAATTCAAGAGCGTGATGAACTAATTCAAAATTCTATATTAATATATTTTATGAAACTGATTAATATGAGCCGCGCCATCAGAAAACCGGATTTTTGCCTATGCGAAAACAAAGGCGCTGATCAGCTTCGCAGTTACTGCGAAGCTGATCAGCGCCTTTGTTTTCGCTTCACGGATAGTACAATCCGTCTTGTCCTTAAATCCGAAATTTCAAGCTTCCAACCACCTTCTGTGACAGCACAGGCCGGTTTGTGTGAAACCTGGTCGAAAACCCCAAAGACAGGTTTTCTCGCGTCGCGGCTCATATCATTTTTCACCGAGAGACAGGTGGCTGTCCCTAGCGGTCAAAACAAAAAGATGGCATAATAAATGGTCATAATGGGACATAAAAAACTAATAAAACAGATATATATCAAACACAGAAAACATGGTTGACAGATGAGATAATTACAATAGTTATGAACTGTCAAAACGAGCGTGCCCAATTTGATAAAGACGTTTTTTGAAAGCTACAATATTTTTGACAGTCAATGGCCAAATTGTAAGGGACGGTAACTCCATGTGTACTTCAGATACGCACACGTTGCCTTCCTTTGATAGTACATGTGTCGACGTCTTTTAGTAAACTAATGTCATAGCTTTCAAGATCCTCATTAGCCAGCATTTTGCAATTTCTGTTAAAACATGTTAAGTGGTTCTGGACGACAACTATGTTGAACCGCAGTGAAACATTACGTCATCAACGTCAGAACGTTGTCTGATTGCATTTAGCATATCAATTATATAAAAGTCGGATTTGGAAACAATAAACTATCGTTTCCTTTAATGAACTTTTAGTACTTTCTTTGCTGAACGTTTAGTACATATCTATTAACAGGAAATTACTTATAAATGTCTTTTAAACAGAGCAAACGAAACATAAACAAATGAAATAAAAATATACTTTGATACAGAAAAATGTTGTTGGCGACTCGAAGTCAATGATTTCGGGAAGTATTTAGTCGTGTTAATCAGTAGAGAGCAGTTTTTGTGGATATAAATGTCTATGTTGTGACCACAAGTACTAAACAGAATTGAGCCGCCTCGTGGGAAAACCAACAATGTGGTTTTTGAACAGGTCCGACACAAACCGGCCTGCACAAGCACTGAAGATGTCTAGAGGCTGGAAATTTTGGATTTAGAAAGTAGAGGAATTGTACTACCCGAGTAGCGAAAACAAAGGCGCTGATCAGCTTCGCAGTTACTGCGAAGGTGATCTGCGCCTTTGTTTTCGCCTATGCAGATTGTTGGTTTTCCAATGAGGCGGCTCATTGAAGATTTCTAGTCTTCCCTGAAGAGTTGCGTCTCCATTTCTGCTCTAATAAACTCATAACTGTAAGGATGCTGGCGGGATATATGAATCAGCGAAGTCATAATATTGCTATGTTACTATACCACTAGTTACCTTTTTGCGTATTATACGAACAATCGTTACATAAAAGGTTGTAATTATTTTGATTCATATTTGTAATTTTGAACGGTGAGTAGACTACTCGCAGACTGACGAGTACCTACAATCTATTTACATGTACTTGGTATGCCCCGAACGATATGCAATTGCGAGGCACAATTTTGTGAAATGTTCTTTAACTGTGCTGATCCACTGTTTAAACTATTCTTATTCTCTAATCTATCGACATCCTACTCTACAACGATTTGTTCTACAATATAGATATGCGTTCTGCTTAAAATAAGGCCTTTCGATTAACCAAATCCCATCAATTTCTCTACATGATAAGCTATCGATGTTATTTTATGCAAGACATAAAAATACGATTTAAGCGCCATTAAGATTTTATCCTTGTCTCTTAATCCTTTGACCCTGTGTTTGTGCTCATAGGATCAGTATTGTTAAATCACGATTTATCCTCGCTGCTAATTTACAAGGCAAACAAACTTGAAGTAAGTCAACATTTTAAGCTGTGTTCCGAGAGAAAATATCAACTGACCTCGATACATGTCGATACTCTTAGCATTCGAATTTCAGACCGTAAAGTCTTTCACAAATGTAATCAAAATCAGGTGGAAAAAAACTAGTGGCATACATAGGCATTGTCTTGATAACAGCATTGGAAGCAACCAGAAATGCACAAACCAGTAAACCTACCGAAACATTCATTATATAAACGTGTGCTCATTTTTATTTCGGTTATGACCCTCTAGAGGCAAACTTGTCTTAAAAGTTAACGACCATTATTACGTTCACTGGCGCCTTCTTAACAAAATTTCAACAATAGAACTATGTGAGAAAACTTCTTGAAAGTCGCTTTCTGTGTGTGAAACGGACTCTACTCAAGAAATGGTTTGCTTAAAACGTTAAATTCATTTTAAACATTAGGTTCCTGATGAGAATCTTGCCTATTGCGTTGGAAGCGGAAGGCAAATCCAATTAAGAATTGCATGTAATTATTCAGTTTTTTTTTTTTTTTTTTTTTTTTTTTTTTTTTTTTTTTTTTTTTTCCGAGAACGACAATGTCATTAGACAACCTATTAATGCCAAACCATGCTAAATGCGAACTACAGTAGCAGGTTTTCATTTCAGTCATTTGACAGCTGTTTGCGTCTACAGAAGAGGTGCTGCAAACTTAATAACAACAAGTCGCATAAGACTGACAAGTTCAATGAAACTGGGATAAACAACTTTGTCCAACCATTAAAACAGCAAGACATTGTACCAAATTAACTATATGTATGTGAAAAATCTGCACTGGCAACGTAAAACAAATCCATCTGTAAATTGTCTGAAGTATTGTTTACCTGATACTAAACAACACCAGTCTTCCTGGCATTCTCAGCTTTTGTAATAAATAAAAATTGGTAAACAATAAAGGTTTAAGTACTTCTCCTTGAAGTAGGCCTTGTTTGATGGCGATTTCTGGTTCGTTTCAGGGTAATTGTTTGTTTAGTTGTTTGATGGTATGTATTACATGAAAGACCTCGTTCCCATGAGAGAAACTAGATTCATTCATGTTACAATGAGCCTTGGCATAGGGAATTTTGCTTTAAACATTTGCTTTAACAAACCAATGGCGTAGATCAGCCTAAGCACATTTGAATCATGGTTGCTTGTATAGAATACAATTTGGTGTCAGAAGTGGGATGTTAAAAATCTGCCCTTTTCAAGCTCTACACGAGGGGATTGGTTTGGATCTGGTTCGGGGGCATTGGATATGCTTTTCTCGCATTCTATCACGATTAATTTTAATTACCTATTGAATAAATAAAACAACAGTTCATTTGGTGCATTATAGTTCATGATCGTTTCATTGATATATTGTACACAAGAGCTCATCAAACGCCCAAGAACGGAAGTTTTACTGGTTTCTGGCTAGGCTGTCAATATACTGGGTCATTCTGCCTGTTATGGGTAAATAGTTTCACCAACAAAATCAAGATGGTTCTGACATTGGCATTTGGCGGAAATGAATTCATCATATTTGACTTTCGAATATATATCATTCCTTACTGGCGGAAATGAAGGTGTTACCCCTAGAATTAATTCAGTCCCAATAACAATCATATTGAATAGTGATTGATAATGTTCTGATGTTACGAATCATTACTGTCATCCACTTGTCCATTAACATTAATAACATCTAGTTGTTATATATAATTGATTCAATAATATTGATTCTTTTTAAAGCTATTACTTATTATTTATATATATAATCAAAGGGGAGTAACCTTGATTAATATATATTTCTTTTCTATGTTTCTACAATTTATTATCTAGAACTTTGTAGAAGAATGTCATTGATTATTTTTATCACTGTTATATAATTTAGAAGTATAGAAAATTCTATGAGCACTTTGTGGATAATTCCAGATGAAAATGGAGTGAGTGTTTTTTTTTACCATAAGTTAAAAATATATTTGGACTATGTATCTCGAAGGGTCTAGTGGACATTCGTTTAGTCTTGATGGTCGTTGCGGCCTTGAATTCTCTCTGGAGAATTCTAATTCTCTTTGGAGAATTTAAAAGAACTTTCGTTTAGTTCGTTTCTTTTCTAGAGAAAGTTTATTATATCATTCTCTAGAAACCTGGAGAATTTCCTTAGATGTATAAATATAGGTCCCAATTCAGTCGTAGGTATTCAGAAATTTGAAGTGATTTAAAGTATATAATTTTGGTTGTTTCACTAGTGTTTTGGATTAGAATAAAAGTGTGGATTAAAATATACATGTGCTCATATTCTGGTTACTGGATTTTGGACTTACATTTGAGGGACAAGGACTTATTTGACATTAACTTTGTAAGTTATTGATTTATTTATTTACTTATCTGTTTGTTTGTTTGTATGTATTTGCAGCATTTATTTGTTTGATTAAATATTGTTAAGTTTAAATTACTTGGTTGTTTTTCGCTGTACCTGTCTAGTTACGCTAGGTCGTAACAGATTTTGGGGGCTCGTCCGGGATTGAACATTTTGTGCACCTATTTTATTCTGAATTTGAAAAGATATTTATTGTTTGTCATACCAGCAAAAAGCAACCATGTTATTCAAACTTGAAGATTTCATTGCTGCGCCTTCTCAAGAGCTGTTAAACTTGGCCAAAAAGAGTGATCTTTTAGACATTGCTAGTCATTATAGCATACCTGATGTCAAAACATCTATGTTAAAACGTGAAATTAAGAATGTTATCATTCAGTTTCTTGTTGATGAGGAATTTTTTGAACCCTCAGCTACATCTCTAATTATGGTCTCACAAACCGACATACAGCTGAAAGAGTTAGAATTAAAAAGACATCTTGAATTGGAAAAATTAAGATTAGAATTTGAAGAAAAAAGAAGGGCAGATAAGGAAGAAAGGGAAGAAAGAATGCAAAAAGAAAAGTTAGCATTTGAAGAAAGGGAAAGAGAAAAACAAAGAGAAATGGAAGAAAGACAGAAAGAAAAACAAAGGGAAATGGAAGAACGAGAGAAGGAAAAACACAGAGAAATGTTAGAAAGAGTAGAACTTGAAAAAGAGAAAATGCATTATGAGATAAAAATGAAAGAGCTTGAATTAAGCAGTAAATCATTGCCTCCTGTGTCTTTTGATCCTAGTAAAGTATTTGATGTTACAAAACATATCAGGCTCGTTCCTCCATTTCAAGAAAAAGAAGTAGATAAGTACTTTTTACATTTTGAGAAGGTAGCAGAAAATTTGAAATGGCCAAAAGAGCATTGGACCTTGCTTCTACAGAGTGTTGTTATTGGTAAAGCTCGAGAAATTTACACTCAGCTTCCACTTGATCAAAGTTCAGATTATGACACAGTCAAAAATCTGATTCTTAAGGCTTATGAGTTAGTACCTGAAGCTTATAGGCAGAAATTCAGAAATTGTAGGAAAGAACATGATCAAACCCATGTAGAATTTGCTAGAACTAAGGAGCAATTATTTGATAGGTGGTGTTCTTCAAAGGATGTAAAGTCTGATCATGCAAAATTAAGACAGCTCATGCTTGTTGAAGAGTTCAAACGATGCATACACTCTGATGTCAAATCTTTTCTTGACGAAAGGGAAGTAGAAACTTTAGATGTAGCAGCACGATTAGCTGATGATTATGCTTTGACTCATAAGGTGTCTTTTGTAAATAAGCCTTACAAGAAACCTTTTAACCCTCAATTTAAACCTAATACACCTCAGTCAAAACCATTTAACCCTCAACAGAGAAATAATTCTCCTCAACCTAATCCACAACCACAGGCTGGACTAACAGCTGATAGTTCCAGTCCTTCACATAATCCTAAAAATAAAGATACTAGTGAAAACAAAGGTCAAAGATCCTCATACTCACCCCGGCTGTTTTGCAATTATTGTAAAGGTGACGGTCACGTCATTTCTGAATGTGAAACTTTGAAAAGAAGAAAAGAGAGACAAAATCAAAATAATTCTAGACCAACAGGTCTTACTTCTTTAAGGTCAAAACCACAGTCTATTATTCAGGATGAAAATCCTATTTTGGCCAAAACGTCTGCGACTGATTGTATTATGGAGATTTATGAACCATTCTTATCAGAAGGTTTTGTGTCACTTACTAGTGATTCTGCCCAGTCTACCCCTATTAAAATTTTACGAGATACCGGAGCTTCTCAGTCTCTTATTTTAGCAGATACCCTGCCTTTTTCCGAGAAGACTTCAACTGGGACAAGTGTCCTTATTCAGGGAGTAGAGTGTGGATTTGTTAATGTACCGCTCCATAACATTTATTTGTCTTCAGACTTAGTTTCTGGTCCTGTGGCTGTAGGTATTAGGCCTTCTTTACCTTTTAAAGGTGTTCACTTGCTATTAGGCAATGACTTAGCCGGAGATAAGGTTGTGGTAAACCCACTTTTGACCAATACACCTTGTGAGGATCAATTGCCTGATCCCATTGAGCAGGAAATTCCTGATCTTTACCCTTCATGTGCCGTTACAAGGGCTATGGCAAAAAAAGTCAAATTGAATGATGGGATACAGGATATTGACTTAACTGACACTTTTATAGGTCAGTCTTTTCATGATGAGATTTCAAAATCTCTTTCTTCAAGTC
The DNA here is from genome assembly GCA_964017185.1 of Rugalucina vietnamica. Lineage (NCBI taxonomy): Eukaryota > Metazoa > Mollusca > Bivalvia > Lucinida > Lucinidae > Rugalucina > Rugalucina vietnamica. The sequence continues at coordinate 4,470,624 of OZ024871.1, read as the reverse complement.
AAACTGACTTCAACAATCAAAGGTCAGACAATGACCTTTCACCTTCAATTTTTGACCAAGGTCACGACCAAATGTCAAGGTCACAACTTTGTCAAGAACAGCACAGTGATCCTGAAATCTCGCCTTTATTTGAAAGGGCTTTAGATGAAAATGAAATTTCTCAGGTTCCTGTTTGTTTTTATGTCAAAAATGACATCTTAATGAGAAAATGGCGTCCTCCTGATGTTTCAGCGGAAGACGAATGGACCATAAATCACCAAATTGTGGTTCCTAAGGCTTATCGTCCTGAAATCTTAAACTTGGCCCATGAAACTCCCATGTCAGGTCATTTAGGGGTAAATAAGACTTACCACAAAATTCTCAAGCATTTCTACTGGCCAGGATTAAAATCTGATGTTTCCCAACATTGCAAATCCTGTCACACTTGTCAAATGGTAGGAAAACCTAATCAGACTATTCCAAAAGCTAATTTACAGCCTATTCCTGCATTTGATGAACCATTTAGTAGGATTATCATTGACTGTGTAGGTCCGTTACCCAAGACTAAATCAGGTTGCCAATATCTCTTGACTATAATGTGTGCTTCAACACGTTTTCCTGAAGCAATTCCACTCAGGAATATCAAGACGAAAACAATAGTTAAGGCCCTTGTAAAGTTTTTCACACTTGTAGGTCTTCCAAAATCAGTCCAATCAGATCAGGGTTCCAATTTTATGTCAGGAACATTTCAGCAAGTAATGCATGAACTTGGCATTAAACAATACAAGTCATCAGCTTATCATCCTGAAAGTCAAGGTGCTTTGGAAAGATTCCATCAAACTTTGAAGAACATGATCAGATCTTACTGTTTTGACACCGAAAAAGATTGGGATGAAGGCATACATTTGCTATTATTTGCTGTCAGAGAGTCAGTACAAGAGTCTCTTGGGTTCAGTCCGTTTGAACTTGTTTTCGGACACACTGTTCGTGGACCTTTAAAACTTATGAAAGAGAAGTTTCTTTCAAGTAATGACAGTCCTTTGAACTTACTTCAGTATGTGTCTGACTTCAAAACTAGATTGACAAAAGCTTGGGAAGTTGCTCGGTCCAATCTTAAGTCAGCTCAGAACAAAATGAAGTTGCATTTTGATGAAAATGCTCAGAACAGAAATTTTGACCCTGGAGACAAGGTGATTGCTCTTTTGCCCATTCCTGGCAGGCCATTACAAGCTAGATATTATGGTCCATATACTGTTGAGAAAAAGTTAAGTGATGTAAATTACATTGTTAACACTCCTGGGAGGCGCAAGCAAAAACAATTATGTCATATTAACATGCTTAAAAAGTACATTGATAGGGATAGTGATAATGATAGTTCAGTTATTTCCTCAGTAAGCATAGTTAATTCTGTCCCTCATGAACAAAATCAGACAGACTTTGAAGAAATGAACTCTGTGAACTGTGAACCATTATCCTCAAAACTCCAGAATTCTGACATTCTGCATGACCTCGATCAGAAACTGTCAGAATTCTGGAGTTTTGAGGATAATGTTATTAACTAATCAATGATATTGTCAAATAAATTACAAGAGAAAAATCTTCCGAAAACTGGTCGCTCATATTTTCTTGACAGGATCTAAAAAGACATCTATGTTTTCAATCTGATATGAAACTTTATCTGGGCAATATAATAAGATATTTACATTTGTAAACCTTTATCGTCTAGTGCGATCTTATCGAAATCATTTACAACAATACCTGTGATGTGATTTATTAGTTTAGTGTCAACAGCTGTATCAGCATGATTTTAACTGATATACGTTTGAAACATTTTTCTCGTTTCTTGAATGTCAGACAGTTCTAATAATACTTCAGACAAAATTTGCTGACTGATATGTTTTACATTGCCAGTGCAGACTTTTTCTCATAAATCTACACACACACCTCGTAGTCAACCCTAGTTGTGTTCACTGCTTGTTGTGTACTGAGCTGCCATAGCTTGCTGATCCATGGCACTTTCCATTGAACGCTTGACCACCCCATGAATTATGTTCTAATCTTATTTTTGCCCAAATATTAGTCGAGTTCTTTTTCATTCACTATCTTATCATTAAGAATCTTGTCTTGTAAACCCATCAAAGGCTAAATGTAAATTTTGGAATCTAAATTCAATATGCACAAGCTTTTAAGCAAATGAATATTTTGAGATAAATCAGTCGCATCGTGAGAAAACCGGAGTTTTGCCTTTGTGGAAACAAAGGCACATATCAGCTTCGTAGTAACTGCGAAGCTGATCAGCGCCTTTATTGTCGCCACACGGATAGTACAATTCCACTCTGTCTCCTTTTATCCAAAGTTTCAAGCTTCTAGTTTTCTTCTGTGACTGTACAGGCCGGTTTGTGTCTGACCTGGTCGGAAACCCAAATTGTTGGTTTCCTCATGCAAAGGCTCATATTAAAGTGTCAGAAACTTCTAACATATCTATTAATGGCTTGATTATGGAGAGTAAATAGCTGCGATCTTTTCATATTACATGGCAAACTGCTTTACTGATATTGAAATACTGATCTAATATTGTGATCCGGAGGGATAATGGGGAAGATAACCAGCAAACGAATGTGACATCCGTTGTCTGTCAAACTCTCCATCTATGTTGACCACGTGCAATGAAATGAGCACGAGTGTATGCATTGGTTGCATAAACGTTAAGCATAATCTTGTTATCTACCTTGAAATGAGCCCTCGCATGAGAAAACCAACAATTTGCATATGCGAAAACAAAGACGCATATTAGCTGTGCAGTAACTGCACAGCCGGCTGATCAGCGCCTTTGTTTTCGCCACACGGATAGTAACGTGAATTACTTTTCTACTTATATCCAAAGTTTCAAGCTTCTAGCTTTCTTCTGTGGCTGTACAGCCTGGTTTGTGCCGGACCTGGTCGGAAACCCAAACTGTTAGTTTTCTCATGCACAGGCTCAAATGTTCATTCGCATCAGACATCAAGTAGGGGGATAGCTGCATCAACTCCTCTATGACAGCTCACGGGCGTAAAGTCATAATGTTTTCTTCAAAGGATTATTCAAATCACAGAACAAGTGTATTAAAACTGTCTTCCATATTTTGTTAAAGTCAGCTGTATGACGTCTAAGATTTATGTAATTTTCAGTGAAATAAACAGACACCTGTGTAATATCCAGGTAAATTGTGACAGCTTCCTCATCAATCAGGGCACAGGTAACGACACATGATCTCGTTCAGCCGTTTCGCCCTGTTTTGTATAATTCTCAGGATATTCTACTTGGGTTGGTACCGTTTAAATGAAGCTTGAGGATGCAGTTGCCTATATTTACCTATATGTACAAGGCTTAAGTGTGTGACCTGATTTTCCCCCCAATGTTTGTAACGGGGATTCCGAGTCTTAATCTTTTACCCGACACAGCCACCTCGCGTTCAATTACTTAGGCTTCACTCTTCCCAACGTCTACCCCTTTACCTTTCGCGTGTTATTGAGAGCTCTCTTTTCCCCAATCCTTCTTTCATAAACTTTAATGTCCCAATCCTACTTTCATAAACTTTAAAGAAATCTTAGCTTCAAATATAACTTGTTTATATTGTTGGCAGTTCGTTCCTCCTAAATCTTGCGTGACCTTTTCGTCAGTGTTATCAGTGTTAGTATCAGATGGTTGGTTCCCGAGGTATGCGACACTCTGACGGCGGATTAACCCTAATCACTACCCTCTTACACCAGCTATTAACAAATACACAAATGGTTCTGCAATATTGCGGTTGACCATATTCGCACTTTTGTTCGACACAGGAAGTTCTTGAAGGGAAGTTATGTACTTAAGGTCGCCACAATTTTGCGGTCAATTATACGTTCTTATATGACATTGCAACATTTAAATTTTCATTGATTTCGACGTAGGCATCAGTCTGTCATCGATAATGGTTGCCTTCTCCACCCTTGCTATTTCTGTCTATGGAATTGTGTATACGTTATATAGGCATGTCTTCTGAGACCACCAAATCATTAATACCATTTAAGCCTTAACCTCACTACCGCAAATGCATTTTATACATTTCAGTGTTTAACCAAAATGAGTCGCTACTCGGATGGTACAATTCCTCTTCTACGAATAGCCAAACGTTCATGCCTCTAGCCTGCTTCTGTGACTGTGCAGGCCGATTTGTGTCGCACCTGTTCGGAAACCCGAGGATCGGCTTTCTCGCGTCGCGGCTCAAATGAAGATAGATGTTATACATTTTGTTAGAAGTTTTGAGGGGGTCTTCTTAACTAAAATAATTGTTAAATCGTTTCGATTGCAATTATACTTGACCCTCAAACGGTTAAATCCATTAAATCAGAGAACAGTGAAATCTTGATTAAAATCAAAGAAACGTAATTTCTTGTTGTCAGGTTTAAAAAGGTTTCTAATATGAAGTTTTTAACTGTCAACAATAGAGACAAAAAGTCAAAGGGTGAAATAGGGTCCCATGCAGAGGCACATGAAAGATTAACAGATAAAACTTTTACAAATACAAACGTTCCAGAAATTCAACACCAACCGCGCCGACACTGAAAGGTTAAGACCGAAACCTAACACCAATGAAACGTGCTTCTAAGTAGTTTTGTTTACTCCGTCAGAGCGTCTCGGGTTTCTCGCGAACTTATTCATACTTTTGTTTGGTATTTTAGACAAAGATCAACAATATTTCCTATGAAAGAAACCAGTTAGATACCCTTTCTGACGATATGATGGACACAAATAATAATTCATTTGAGAGCGGCACTGGCACTTTGATTATCTTTTAAGACTGTGAGTGGGCGAAATGGGGTTCGACATAATTTGGTGTCAGAAGTGGGATGCTTAGCATTTACTTGTCTCATACCATTGCTTCTCTTTTAATGTCTATGTCATCAAGAATTTAGATTGACATATATGGCTGTGTAAGACTAACTACTGATTCGAAAAACTTAATTTGCATCCACGTGAAAATATTGGTATGACGGAATACTTGAGTTAAATGTGAAGCATCACATTAACCTTTAAAGGAATTTCACACGTAATGCAAATTGCATGGTCGAAATAGATCAGCTAGTGATAAATATTTTGCACAAGAATGCTGGGTTGCTTCTGGGTCACGACGGGTTTCATTGCAAAGAGAAGGTGTTTGAAAACGAATTTAGCACCTATGCTATGAAGTAGTGCAAACACCTGAGAACAGACAGTACGAGAGACGATTAGGAACAACAAGGCGCATCAATATAAACAGTTTGAGAAAATATTTTGACCACCAATAAGCAATTTTGCTCAGGGGATATATATTTAGCAAATAACACAAAGCCAACACTTACTTCGATCAAGACTGGTTTGGTGCCTTCATTTTAAGAGAGAAATAGCAATACGTTATACATTTTTATAATTTATTATTATTATTATGGTTATTATATGCATGTTGAAACGTTTCATATGTTCGGGTTTCACAGACATTAAAACAGACTAATGTTTTTCATCACCCAGTGAAAGCTAAAATCTGAATTTCAATCCTTAATTATATGCTATATAAAGTGTTCAAAATCTTTAAGTTGAGAAAAAAACTAAAGAACATTAGCATAAGATGATACTAATAGTTAAGCCATAAACAAGAATGAAAGAGGTTTTTCGAGATGTGGTTGATACTTGTGACGCCATATCATCGCGTTTCACTCACGTTTTCAAGAATTCGACAGCATGAGTAGTATCAAAAGATATCTGAATTCCCTACTCACTTAATACAGATAAATTCTTAACAGCTTAAAGACATGCTAGGATTAGTCTAAAAATACCACAAGAACAAGCTGTTCACAGCATGTGTGGTTTATACGGATTTTAATGCATTTTTATTGTAATTAATGCATTCTCTACAGCAACAAATCTTGATCAAGGAGATTAAGATATAGTTCGCATAGGTTAAGTCTGCAAATGACAGAAGGCAGAAAGAGATACAATAGAATATCCACTTAGGATGAGTGTTCACTGCAAAAGGCCGTACAGTGACACTCACTCTGAACGACTCGCAAGTAAGTGACAGTGCAGTAGCATAACTCATGGATGCCTTGACTTGTTTGTAATAAACTTTTCTGTGACAGCAGACATTCTGATTTAGAACAAACGTCCGTTGCATTTGCATTTAATGAAGGAAACATCAAGAAAACTGAAACACCTGCGTCCTCTAGGATAATGAGAATGCAATTATATAGCAGGTTTTGTACTTTATGACAAATAACCATGGTAATTATTATTGATGATAATGTATTACTGCACGTGGGTAACCAACTAAACAGATTTATCTTTGATGACTTTAAAAGAAATACTTTGAAAATAGGATGTTTGAAAACAGAAAGAAAATCAAACGACATTAAGCTGTTAAGATATAACCACAGAAATTCTTCCTATGACTAGTAGCATTTCCCTCGACAGTTCATGTCCCAATATTGGCAGCAGAGGTGGATCTGAACATAGCGGTTTTTGGAGATCGTAGTGTAGGACTTAGGTCCCATTCCAGTTCACAAGGGCAAATTGCCGACATCAAAGGCTATACATTGACGAGAATATAGAGACGCATGTCCTCAGCTCGACACGTCTGACTTTTGCCGCATTTTCACCTGTTCATGCTAGGTATATATTTACCCGAGTAATTAAAACGTTACACCGTGAAATGTATACCCCCTTATACCCCACCTTTATATAGCAAAACTGGGGTATGCAGGGGTATACCTATTTTTCCGAGGCGGTTCTAACGTGTACCCACAATCTATGTTTTGACCAAAAATATGAAAAATATCAAAATATTTTCTACTGGAAATTTTCACTTTTTACAACTTCTGTAATATGACATGGGCAAGTTTTCGTAATGTATGATCATGTATATACCAACAAGGTGGCAACCCTGGATTGACAGTGGTTCCAATATTTTTTATTTTATTTTTTTGCAGCTGCACTCTGGTGGACAGATATACAACAATATCACACACATGTACCTGACCATTTGAACAAAGTCGTCAGATAAAGAAATTCTGCATCATGATGTGTGGTCACATTTGGTTATATGCATGTATGTGGCTGTTAACGATTTAGTATTTACACTTTAACAATATCCAAAATGGTATTAATTTTATTTTTGAATTTAATATTAGGAATATAAATTGTGTCTAATCACTGTGACATCAACATTTTTACAGTCATACATATTTATTATTGCAAAAATTGGTTCCGTTTTGTCTGAGTTGTGGTTTTTGTATATCTTAATTATCAAGTTGAATATGAAAACACTCAGGACGTTTCAACAATGTGTCTTCATTTCTTCAAAGACGATTATAAAAGTATAGAACTATAACATTACGAAAACACGCCCGTGTAATATACAAATTTTTCTAAAGTTGTAAAAATTGAAAATTTTCAGTAGAATTTTTTCGATATTTTTCTTATTTTTGCTCAAAACATAGATTGTGGGTACACGTTAGAACCGCCTCGCCGAGGCGGTTCTAACGAGTACCCACAATCTATGTTTTGGAGCAAAAATAAGAAAAATAGATATACCCCTGCATACCCCAGTTTTGCTATATAAAAGTGGGGTTCAAGGGGGTATACATTACACGGACATGTTTTCCTGATGAACTTGTTGCGGCCGTGATGTTTTGGACACAGTGGCATACGAATTCGTGATTTCAGTTGAAAATATGAAATCTTTTTCTAATTTTGCCAGAAAAAAAAATGATACTGCGGGTACACATCGCAAACCTCCACAGCTAGTGGTTCTCACAAAGGTCGAGAGCTTGGACAGATTTAAACAAACTTAAAGAGACAAATACATGTACTACCCCCAATAAGTCTCTGTTTCAGAACATTATGACGTTCGACTCAATGGGTGTGCTTGATGTTTATACAACTTACCTATTTTGGCTTTAATACTTCTCACTGTGTTCCCAGATAGCTGACCTTTAGAAATGGGGCCATCTTTAAACCTTTCATATAAATCCAGCATATATTTTGGGGCTTCCTCCGCTGGGTTTTCTGGGTGTGGCATATTTGGGCTTTCTCTAAAGCCCAACATCGTCTTAACAAACTGATGTAACTTTTCCTTCTGGCTTTCACTGTCGTCCGAAGTCACATATATTGAAAAGAACGTACAGCACACGAACGCGCGCACCACCAAGCTAGCGTTCCACTGCATTTTCTCGAGTTTAAGTTGATCGTTTCATGAGAAGGAGATTTCAGTCTTAGAAAATTCTACATTTGTTTGCAAAATTTTACAAACAGAACAAACACAAATAAATCCAAGTTAAGAATCACATTTCGCTATTTATAAAGCGTCCACTTGTAGAGAACACCCACACGTGTTCTTAATTTTTTTGCAAATAAATAAGATAATGAACCACACAGGAATCACTTTGTTTTAATATTTGCAACTATGGTACTTTTTAAATGTCAATTAATGCTACAAAGTTACAACCAATTTCAACAAGATATGATAATAACAATTCAGTAGGTTAAAGATATTCGCTTTAGTATACTATAATTCAAATCCACACAATAAATATCTATTTATAATATGATGAATATTTTCACTATCCTCGAATTACTTTAACAGCAGAAAAAAATGCTAAAATTTTAACAATCGGTAAGTCACACTGATTTTCGATGATTGAAAGATTGAAATCTTGGCAAGGATCATAACCTGTCAACAGTGTTAACGATTGGTCAGAAATCTTAAGCCCCGCCCTTCTGATAGCGCTAGCGCCTCGATGTCGTGGCGTTAAACCACTTCATTCAGCTGATGTACGTAAAATTTACTATAAAATGCATACGAGGGCCAGTGTTAGAAAAAAAAAAATACATTGGAGACTGCAACACAGAATCACACAAATCCTTGAAGATGGTATACTCCATCACGAAAATATGCAATGTACAATTTTTTCTTGAACTCAGTGTAAAAAAATGAAAATAAGAGCAATCAGTGTAAGGACCTGTAAACCCCATTTTCACTATATAAAAGTGAGGTATTAAGCGGTATTTAAGCATGTGCATTATTTGCATGATGCTGCGGAGAATGAATTCCAGTACAACAGTTTAGCCATTCTTCGTTACCAACATTGTGTAAACAGCAAGGCTTCAAATGGCTTCAACAGAATGATGTAGAATTTAATCAGCCTAGGCACAGAATTGCGGCTGGTGCATCAGGAAAACATGTCCGTGAAATGTATACCCCCTTATACCCCACTTTTAGTAAAGCTGGGGTATGCAGGGGTATACCTATCTTTCTTAATTTTGCTCCAGAACATAGATTGTGGGTACTCGTTAGAACCGCCTCGTCGAGGCGGTTCTAACGTATACCCACAAACTATGTTTTGAGCAAAAATAAGAAAAATATCAAATTTTCGCTACTGAAAATTTTAATTTTTTTACTACTTTAAAAATTTCTGTATATTGCATGGGCGTGTTTGCGTAATGTATTGTGGCAGCTTCTTAGTCTTTTTACTGCTATAATGTTTGAAAAGCGTTTCCTCGCCAAAATAACATTAAAAGAAATCAAGGTTTTTGCTGTTTTGTGTTTGTTTTACTTATTTCTTAATCTTTTGTGAACTTTGCATGGTAAAAGTCATTTTTATCAAACAAAAATCAAGGTTGTCGATGATAAAAGATGATGTAATAAGATTTTATCTATGTTCCATGCCGGCTTATAATCCTGATCAAATCTAAGATTTCTAAAGATAGTTTTCAAAATATAGTTCGTAATCACATCAAATGGTATATTGCAACGTCAGCAATAATGTTGGGATGTCAACACGTCCTCTAAATGGGCTTTCCGAAAAAGAAAACAATTGGGTCTAAAAAATAAATAACAATGTTAAAAGCATTTAGCACCGGGTTTTACAACAGGATTTTTTCATCGGTGCGTAAAAACTTGTTCACATCAAAATAAAAAGGCTAAACAAAAACTTTTTTTTATGGCCAGTGTGGGGGTCGAACCCACGACATTCGCGTTATTAGCACGACGCTCTAACCGACTGAGCTAACCGGCCGATGTTGACAGAGTGATTGCTGTTGGATATATTGACAAACGTAGTTTCTGTATATATAATTTAGTTCTCGTGCGCAGCGAGAATCACATGGTATCTTGTTTCCCGCGTTTATTTTTCCCGCTAAATACAAAATCATTATATTAATCCAGGGTTTAGGTTTTAGCTTACTCTTTCTATTAACTTTCATATCCATACATCTATGGGTCCGGGATAGTGACTCCTGAAGAGGCGACGTGTGTTTCTATTTTTTTAGTGTTTCTATTATTTTTGATCAGGGTCAGACCCCGGTATCACCCATGGAATCAAAAACTGTGCGACCAAGGCCAAGTTGGTGTGTACTTTACATACACAAATTCCTAAGTGTAGCACGACTTTTCTCAAATTTGACAGAACACAACATGATCCGTACCTGTTTGATATTACAGCAACCAGCTACCAAACGGAGATTGATAGAATCTGCTATCACACGCAATATTTTAACAAAAATGTAGATATGGAATTAAAATGAAATAAGTTATTATGAATACTACAAGCGTCGCATTAATACTCAACCCAAGTAGCAGATCATTGCTCACCGGGATACGACACAGTTCGGTCTGGTTCCTCACGACAGTGTACTGAGATGGTTTCCTCGCCATCACGAAAACATGTCCGTGTGATGCGGAATTACCCCCTTGAACCCAACTGTAATATAGAAAAACTGGGGTTTGCAGGGGTATACCTTTTTTGCTCCAAAACATAGAGTGTGGGTACTCGTTAGAACTGCCTCGCCGAGGCGGTTCTAAGAAAATTACTGAAAATTTTCTTTTTTACAAATTAAAAATCTCTGTATATTGCATGGGTATGTTATCGTAATGGTCCATAATGGGAGAGTTTCAATGCAAGTCCCTAGTCGGATTCGGTCGTTACTCTATGGAAGTTGGTTCTAAGATGTATCAACAGTACGATCTACAATATTTAAAATCGTACACAAAAATTGTAATTCCTACATTCACACAAGTAACGAATTCTTTTTCTTTGGAACTCTGTGTAGCGGCTGTTGTAAATTCCTAGATCAATGTGGGTTATTGAACGGTGACGAATGTTGCAAAACATTTCTGATAGCTGATATAAAACAGTGATTTATATGACGCGAAATATGCATCTTGCTGCGAAACAATGCAATAAATTTGATCATTTTAGTGTGACCAAGCTGTAGTCCGTTGTAAGAAAATCAGTTAAATATCTTGTCACGTGTAAAAAAAAACGAAAGTCGGACTTAATTAGTTTCGCTGCGTAGAGAGTGCAGAATCGCAAGTACCCAAAGTGACCGTGAAACACATTGAGCATTCTGCAATAGCCTGTAACTTTGGTTTGAGTCTAAATAGATCGCGAAAAGACAAATACAGGTTTTCTTCCAGGAAATTAGATGAAGAAGAATGGTCTTGTTTACATAAAATTGCAAAGATGCAAGAGATGTTGAAATGTCAGAGAAGATAAAATTATAGTGCAAAGTTTCTAAAGTGCTAGTTTACGAGTGCAAAAATACGAAAGATATCAAGTTATTTCCTTGTTAGGTTCTTCACTCCAGGCTGATGAATTTGTCTAAAGCGCTCACATCTTTAGCTAACTTGTTATTTGAGCCGCCTCGTGGGAAAACCAACAATCTGCGTAGGCGAAAACAAAGACGCAGATCAGCTTCGCGGTAACCGCGAAGCTGATCAGCGCCTTTGTTTTCGCTACTCGGATAGTACAATTCCTCTTCTACTTAAATCCGAAATTTCAAGCTTCTAGCTCTTTTCTGTGCTTGTGCAGCTCGGTTTGTGTCGGACCTGTTCAAAAACCACATTGTTGGTTTTCCCACGAGGCGGCTCATTTCGTACTGAGGCCATATTCATGTAAGCGGTATGTAAAGCGTCAAACAGATCTGTCAGTTGTTTCTTAACTTACTTGTTGTTGTTCCCTGTTTCACATGCTGAAACCAACTGATTAAAATGTATCCCTCGTTGAAAAGCGAATATCATTTCCACACGGGCTCCACCCTTTGAGGCCGGGAGAAATGGATGGGAGGTAAAGCTTATATAATTGACTCCTCCGCCAGCAAGGTATAGCCACGCCCACCCCTATTTCCTTAGACAAACATTGTGTTTTTGCACCTATATTTACCTGTAAAAAGCACGTGTTGGTTTGTTTGTCTAACCCACGTGTTGTCTAACTGTCATTGACCGTTAGCTAATGTGCAGATTTGAATGGTCAATATAAAATGAATATTAATGATGGGTGGTTTGACGGAGGACTCAATTACTGACTGATCAACTGATTTCTGGTTTGCCGCTCAGGAAAAATGGTTCCATATGGCAAGCCGTTTTACTATTCATCATGCTTATTAGATATCTTGAATAGTAAATAAGATATCTTAATTGGGATAAAAGATATCTTATTTAGCAATAAAGATATCTTCTTTATCAAAAGATATCTTATATCCTAAATTAGAGATCTTATATAGTTAAGAAGATATCTAATATGCTAAATAAGATATCTTATTTGATCCCACAATTAAGATATCTTATATAGCATATAAGATATCTTATTTGATAATTTAGATATCTAATATACTAAATAAGATATCTTATATACTAAATAAGATATCTACTATACCTAAATAAAATATCTTCTTTACAAGATTAATTAAGATATCTATCTTCATTGTTAAACTAGATATCTTAATTAGCAAATAAGATATCTTATATAGCAAATAAGATATCTAAATTGGTAATTAAGATATCTTATTTATAGTGGTAAATAAGATATCTTATTTAGGTATACTAATAGATATCTTATTTAATATATATGATATCTTATTTAGTATATTAGATATCTAAATTATCAAATAAAATATCTTGATTAAAGATATAAATAAGATATCTGTATTGGTATAGTAGATATCTTATATAAGTATCAGAAACCAATTATGATTGGGTAAAACAAATAAGATATCTTATATACTAAATAAGATATCTGATTTGTTAAACCTACATTAAATAAGATATCTAATATAGGATATAAGATATCTATTTTTGTATATAAGATATCTTATTTGACAAATAAGATATCTTGGATGGTTATGTTTAAGCACATTTGTCAAATAAGATATCTACTTTAGCACAGAAGATATCTTATTTGTGAATGTAATTAAGATATCTTATATGTTGAAGAAGATATCTTATTTGACAAATAAGATATCTTATATGATAAAATAGATATCTAATATACTATTTTAGATATCTTATATGTTAATTAAGATATCTTATTTAGAAAAAAAAACTTTATAGATATCTAATTTATCACATTAGATATCTTAATTAACAAATAAGATATCTTAAATGCTATATCAGATATCTATATTAATAATTAAGATATCTTATATAGTTTCACAAATAAGATATCTAATATATCAATCAAGATATCTTATTTGTTAATTTAGATATCTACATTAACAAATAAGATATCTTGTTTAGTTAAAAAGATATCTTATATATTATATAAGATATCTTAATTGACAATTTAGATATCTAATATAAGAAAACAGATATCTTATTTGCTATATTAGATATCTTCTTTATAATAGAAATCTAACAAAATAAAGTAGATATCTTATTTATTAAAGAAGATATATATACTATATAAGATATCTGTTTGTTTGAATAAATAGTAAAACGGCTTGCCATAGTTTCAAGTCAAACCATCCATTCATGTAAGCCTTAGCTGTTTACTTGGATGGTTATGTTTAAGCACATTTTAGATGTCATGACAGCGGAATGAAGCCAGCGTCCCGACATGACTATAGCTGTTGACTGGGAGGCTAAGCCACAAATAAAACAAACAAACAAAACTCCACCCTCTGTTTTTCTGCTTAACTGTTCAACCTTCTGACATCTATAAATGAGATTAATAAAACTGGAGAGTTTATGTCAACTTTCGAAATAAAAGCAGTGATGGAACATCAAGTTTTACAGTCATTCGGGATAGTTATCTGCTAAACTAGTAGGAAAACAGTTCTCTGAAATTAAGAGCAACATAAAACAAGTCTTGGAAACCTCTCTGTGAGCTCCTTAAACTGTCAAGTATTGATTATGGTGTCGTTATAGCTGATTGCTCCTACAAACCCAGGCATTTTATGGCTAGAACAATAAACTTTTACACCTCTTGCTCACAGAAACCATCAGCACAGAACTCAGGCTCGTCCATGTAGTTGCAATAAACCGAGGTCACAGAAACCAGATCAAAACATTGAGGACAAGGGAGTCTCATGTTTGTTTCTTCTGGCTTTATCAAGCCAATCAGGGTTCAAATAATTGAGCCTTCGCATGAGAAAACCAACAATTTGCATATGCAAAAACAAAGACGCAGAGCAGCTGTGCAGTAACTGCACAGCTGATCAGTGCCTTTATTTACGCCACACGGATAGCACAATTCCTCTTCTACCTATATCCAAAGTTTCATGCGTCCAGCTTTATTCTGTGACTGTACAGCCCGGTTTGGTGCCGGACCTGGTCGCAAACCAAATTGTTGGTTTTCTCACGCACAGGCTCAATTATATGATACTTAAAAAGGCTAAAACACAACCAGATACGCCATTCAGGACCAGAACACAATATTTCATGTGGCATCATTTTGAAGTATTTTCAACCGAATTTGTATCATGATTCAATCATCAAATGTTGGACAATGATTTATGCCCATGAATGAATGTGAAAATAAGCTACTCCCAGTCGAAAATTCCACAATCCAGTAACTGGTGCTAAGAAGTTGGGATGTTATCAAGGGTGTGAGAAGGCTGCCATGCTGCTACAACTGTTGATGACTACCCCATTGTAAACAAAAGCAAGTTTAATCATTGTACAGTTGCATGGAAACATCTGTTTGGTGAGAAACTGTAACATGACCCTTTGATTATCATACAGTATGCCAATATATGGGCAATGCAGCTTCTGGGAACAAAATTTGTTCATACAGATATTTTCTTACAAGGTTTTCCCTTTGAATTGCTTTAACATTTTCCCCCATTCAATTCTTGGGTCAGCAGATTTGATAGTTTTAAAATAGGTCAAGGTCATCAAAGTCATCATTAATAATCGCGCTGAATGCCCTTCTGGTTCATGCCTATTTTCAAGATCACATGCCGTCCGTTCTGCAGTTTTTACCATATATGGTTGTGGTGACCATCTGGTCATGTGACCTGGGCCATTAATGCAATATTTCCCTTCTGAGACTTCATGTGGATTTGTGTTTGATTGGTATCTTGGTTTCAGAGATGTGAAAAAATTTGGATGAGCATGCCATGGGTGTCATAAGCTTACCTTCTGCCACAGCCAGACCTATATCTGCCAACCAGACCACATCTTTGATTTTACTGGATAGAATCACAATATGGATACTTTCAGAAGCCTGTATAACTACTTCATCATCATTACGAAAACACGCCCATGCAATAAACAGAGATTTTATTAGCTTTAAAAATTGAAAATTTTGAGCTGAAAAATTTTGATTATTTTCTTATTTTTGCTCAAAACATAGATTGTGGGTACACGTTAGAACTGCCTCGGTGAGGCGGTTCTAACGTGTACCCACAATCTATGTTTTGAGCAAAAATAAGAAAAATATCAAAATTTTTCAAGAGAAAATTTTCATTTTTACAACCAAAAAAGTTTTCTGTAGATTTCATAGGGCATGTTTTCGTAATGGTTTGGTTTCAACATGCCTCCTTTTCAGAAGGACTGACAATAGTGACAGACTTTGTGATAGTAAGTTTAGTGATGGGACAGGAAACAATTGGAAAGGAATTAAGGAACTAAATTAAGTTATATTTTATCATTTATTTCAATACTTTCTGATGCCACAAATATATCATTTCATAGTTTCACTTTATAAAAATAACATCAATAGAATAAAAAATATAGTCTTCTAACAATAAGTTGTAATAAATAGTCTCAAAGAGCTGAAGCAGCTCATAACACAGGCATCATAATGAAAATCATAATGAAAAAAAAAAAAAAAAAAAAAAAATCTCCAACCATTCTTGAGATATCATTGTGATATCATTTACTCTGCATACCCCAAATCTAACAGATCGCATTTGCATGTCCTATCAAGATAATTTTGTAAAAAATGGGGGGGGGGGGGGGGGGGGGGGAGAAAAATAAATTTCCCCAACAATGAAGAACCCCCGATCCGAATTCAAAAAAGCCTGATTTTTCATATTCATTATGAAAACATGCCCATGCAATATACAGAGATTTTTAAAGTTGTAAAAAATGGAAATTTTCAGTAGAATTTTTTAATATATTTTTCTTATTTTTGCTGAAAACAGATCATGGGTACACATTAGAGCCGCCTCGATGAGGCGGTTCTAATGAGTACCCACAATCTATGTTTTGTAGCAAAAATAAGAAAAATAGGTATACCCCTATACCCCAGTTTTGCTATATTAAAGTGGGGTTTAAGGGGGTATATATTACATGGACATGTTTTCCTGATGTATAAAGTTCAAATGGACATTGGTAGACATACACATTGGGGAAATGATATTGAAACAATTCATTCGCTTATAACAACAGAATGCATTACAAATACACACACATATTCACAGATAATAACTGCAAGAAGCAAACAAACAATAGAAAACATGAAGGATAATGAACAGAAGAAAAATGCTATTTCATTACAATCATTCGTGACAGGAATCAAGCCATTACCCTAGTCTTTGTTCAATCAGTTTCTTTTGGTATGAAAGTACAAGTCATCTTTTTGATATAAACATTTCAACAAAACTGTTAAAGGTTATCAGTATCAAGAAAACTTAACCAGGAAATGACCTTAGGAAAAGCCCTTGGCTTACTGTCAGATCCTGGATATATTATATTGTATGTAATTGTATCTTGGATGTTCAACAATTAAAATAAAGTTTAAACCAAAACTTGTTCAGCTGACCTCTAAGTTATTATTATTTTTTTCCCTAAACCATATGATGCAGCTACATGTATATTAATTGATATGACCATACTTAACTATAAGTTGAATAGTTATGCATTTTCACCTAAGCCATTGCATTAGAAAATCAACAATCTGCATAGGCAAAAACAAAGGCGCAGATCAGCTTTGCAGTAACTGCGAAGCTGATCAGCACCTTAGTTTTCGCTACACGGATAGTACAATTCCTCTACTTTCTAAATCCAAAATTTCCAGCCTCTAACCATCTTCTGCGACTGTACAGCCTAGTTTGTGTCGGACCTGGTCGGAACCCAAATTGTTGGTTTTCTCACGCAGGCTCAATTGATATGACTGTTCTACACTATAAGTTGAATAAGTTGAAGTTACGAAGTTATGCATTTTCATCTCAAAAATGTCCAACCTCCTTCAAAAACCACAAGAACAAGAAACAAGGTCATGACTAGAAAGTTAGAAGAAAACACAAAGAAGGAATAGAAGCTTTATTTTGGCAGCAAATACTGTGTGCCACTTCTGTCTGAGATTTATTTTATGATTCCATGCATATCTTACATGAATATCTGTTCTTTAATCTTACACTATGAAATCATCAAGGCACTCCATTCAACCCCAGTCCAATAAATACCTTCAAAATACCCCAATAAAGGGTGTTTTGTGTCTTTTGGGGGGCTTATAAAGAAACTGGATTTGGTCATTACAAACTATATATAAATAGCATCAAAATTTTGGCAATGAAGGCACTTTGCAATCAAACAAAAGGCACATCACAAAATATCTTAGCTTAAAAGGCAAGACTGTTAAAACAGCTGATAAATAATAATGAATTATCACAGATTTATACCACTATATGAATGACAAAGCAAATTGCTCTGTAAATGAACTTCATTCAACAAATGATACATCATTGACAATGTATTGACATACCACATGAGCCGCATCGTGAGAAAACCGGTCTTCGGGATTTCCGACCAGGTCCGACACAAACCGGGCTGTACAGACACAGAAGCGGGCTAGAAGCTTGAAATTTCGGATATAAGAAGAAGAGGAAATGTACTATCCGTGTAGCGAAAACAAAGGCGCTGATCAGCTTCGCGGTTACCGCGAAGCTGATCTGCGGCTTTGTTTTCGCATAGGCAAAAATCCGGTTTTCTCACGATGCGGCTCACATCATAGATACATTATTTGAACCACGCCAAGAGGAAACTTGATTTTTCGCATAAAACAAAGACACAGATCAGCTCTGCAGTATTAACTACACAGTTGATCAGCCCCTTTGATTTACTTGACAGATGTCACAACCCCTCTTCTTTCTAAATTGGAAACAAGCTTGTAGCCTGCTTCTGTTGCTGTACAGTCTGGTTTGTTTAAGACTTGATCACAAATTTGGGAGGCAGGTTTTTTTCATGACATGGCTCATTTAACTGAGCACAACCCTAACCAGCCCAGAATGCACAGAAACTAGCAACAATAATAATTTTAAACAACAAATAAGCTAGAATGCATCGCTCCTGACCTAGTTCATGACCTTGATGAAAATTAACAATAAATAGATTTCTCCTGATGTATTCTATATACTGTATCCTTATAAAGCCAAAGACACTACAAGATGGATTGGACTATGACGTCACATCAATTGTTTATCATTTGTTTTAAAATGTTGGCCTTATATGGCTGCAAAAGTGCTGAGAATGTGATTTATTCTTCATATTCCAACATACTGTTAGGCAAAACATTTAAGACATGTTGACCTGTATTTATGAAAACCTGATAGATGCACACGTTTTGTTGTAAGTGGACAAGAAAAGTTAACAACACTCATTTCATGTACAGATCAGCAAGCCTCTTTCTTAAGAAGGCTGGTTTGCATCTAGGGTTGGATATATATTTGCATGTATCAATGCATGATGTATGTGTACAACCATCCAAGACTTTCTAACTCTTGCTCTCCAATACGAAAACTTGCCCATGCAATATACAGAGATTTTTTTTCAATTCTATAAATTGAAAATTTCACTAGGAAATTTTGCTGTTTTTAACATTTTTGTTCAAAACATCGATTGTGGGTACAAGTTAGAACTGCCTCGGCGAGGTGGTTCTAACAAGTACCCACAATCTATGTTTTGGATCAAAAATAAGAAAAACAGGTATACCCCCTGTAAATCCAAGTTTTAATATAAAAGTATATATATATATATATATATATATATATATATATATATATATATATATATATATATATATATATATATATATATATATCTTGGCAACATAGCAGTGAAAGTCCTGCACTGTTTTAGGCGGGGTTTGAGGGCAATCATGTTGACAGCAGACTTCTAAATTGAGTTTAACCTCCAGTCAATATTTACTCTCAACCTTGTCTAATCTTAATATCAATACTGTTATCTTAATGGGAGACCAATATCTTTGAGAAATTATTTTCATTAAATTTTAAACCAGAGAAATAAACAAAGGCTAGATATGATTGGTAAAGCGACGTTACATAACTGCCAAACTAACAAATATTTAACATTGTCCAGTGTCACAATAATAAGTACTCAAACTTTTCCTAAGTGGCTAAATTGAACATGAAAGTTGTTACCCACTTCAGGTTAATTGCCTGTAACCTAAATTGAAAATTGGTCTTTGAATATGACCTGCTTAGGTTCTTGTAGAATCAAAAGTACAGAACTAATGTTTTTGTTAAGTTCTCTATAAAAGCACCCTGTACAACCATGATACAACTAAATTTATAACGGTGCAGATTGATGCAGCATCATAGAACACATTGGGAAACAACCTACAGCAAATAGTTCCTTGCTTAGCTGTATGTTGTTGCCAAATCAAGCAGGCTTCCAATCATCATACTTAATTTTGTCACATGTCGTGTAGTGTTGCATCAATCTGCGCTGTAAGAAAACTGGTTGCATTGTGGATATATAGGGTGATTAGAAGCATATCAGAATCGCTCACCAAAACAGTTGTAATGAGTAATTTCAGCTCATGTTTTATGGAGAAATGGGCATATCTGATTCTTAGGCACATTGAGTGTCCCTCTGGTAATGCAGTTTCGCCTTTTCTATTATAATATTTAAATCTTTGACAATTCTGACATGTTCTTGCAACATGAAACACAAGTCCACGCTCATGAACACTATGTGATCCTATGATCATGGGTATTCTAGATCTGAGTGTGATCTGTTGGCGATCCTCTGTAATCGTTGATGTTCTCTCTCATGTTCCTCTAGGTTGTGTTTGTCGTCACGGAGACCCTGGCGGTGTTTCTGTAGCCTGATATAGCTCTCCTCTCTCTCGGCATGAACCTGCAACACACAACATAATATAGTAGATCTCTTATGCATTATTATAGTTAATGCATCCTGCATAATACATTATATTTATTGCTAAGGTATCTCTTATCCATTTTTATTTATAATGGCCCATTTGTCTCATGCATTATTAATACATGTATCTCTAATGCTTAATTATAGCCAATTCATATCTAGACTAATGCATTATAATTGCCAATTTCTCACTTATGCATTATTATGGCCAATTAATATCTAATGCATTATTACTGTCAATTTCTCACTTATGCATTATTATGGCCAATTAATATCTAATGCATTATTACCACTAATTCATTACTTATGCATTATTATGGTCAATTAAACTACTAAATTACTACTATCAATTCATCTCTAAATGCATTATTGCTGCCAATTCATCTCTAATGCATTATTATGGCCAATTAATCTACTACATTATTACTGCTAAAACATCTCTAATGAATAGTTATGGTCAATTAATCTCTAATACATTATTACTGTCAATTTCTCACATGCATTATTATGGTCAATTAATCTCTAATGCATTACAACAGTCAATTTATCTCTAATGCATCATTATGGCCAATTAATCTTTAATACATTAATACATTATAACTGCCAATTCATCTTTGATACATTATTATTGCCTATTCATCTCTAATGCAATTAATCTTTAATACATTGTTACTGCCTATTCATCTCTAATGCATAGTTATGGCCAATTCATATCTAATGCATTATTACTGCAAAATAATAACTTATGCATTATTACTGCCAAAGCACCTTTAATGCATTTTCATTATTGAATAGAATCTATTGACAAGGCAATACAAAATGCATCTCTTATGCATTATTATTGACAATTTTACCTCTTATGCATATTATATGAGCCGCCTCATGGGAAAACCAACAACCTGCATAGGCGAAAACAAAGACGCAGATCAGCTTCGCGGTAACCGCGAAGCTGATCAGCGCCTTTGTTTTCGCTACTCGGATAGTGCAATTCCTCTTCTACTTAAATCCGAAATTTCAAGCTTCTAGCTGTTTTCTGTGCTTGTACAGCCCGGTTTGTGTTGGACCTGTTCGGAAACCACATTGTTTGTTTTCCCACGAGAGGGCTCATATACTATCTCAACTACATGATCATCATAACTGCTCTAACAATCACTTCGCAATATAAATGAGCCGCCGCGTGGGAAACCAACAATAATTTTCTGAACAGGTCCGACACAAACCGGCCTGTACAAGCACAGAAAAGAGCTAGAAGCTTGAAATTTCGGATTTAAGTAGAAGAGGAATTGTACTATCCGAGTAGCGAAAACAAAGGCGTGATCAGCTTCGCGGTTACCGCGAAGCTGATCTGCGTCTTTGTTTTCACCTATGCAGATTGTTGGTTTTCCCAAGAGGCGGCTCAAATAACCATGCAGCTCAATGCATCATTATTGTCAATGTATCATTTGGGCCAATACATAACTCTGCATTATTAATGCATACACATCTCAATGCATTTGATGAGTCAATACATCTTTACAGTTCTTTGTGCTACAGATTTGTCAGTACTGCGTCTTAGAATCATAAAACTTCCGTGCCTGGTTGGTATACATGTACATGTCTTAAACTAGAGTTCATTCAGCAGACTTTTTAATCAACCTATTTTATCTGAGTAGGATTTGCAGGTCAGATAATAAATGAGCCACTATATGAGAAAAACAGATTTTTGCCTTTTGTGACAACAAAGACGCAGATCAGCTTCACAGTAACTGTGAAACTACTCAGTGCCTTTGTTTTCACTACACAGATAGTACAATTCCTCTTCTATCTAAATATAAAATTTCCAGCCTCTAGCCATCTTCTGTGCTTGTACAGCTGATTTGTGTCAGACCTGGTCCGTAACCCCGAAGACTGGTTTACTCACATTGGGGCTCCAATGGTTTCAGTCAATATGCTTTGTTGACTCTGAAATTTACTATCATTTATTATCATATCTTGACAAGATTAACTGACATATCATCAAATTAACTGTTTACTAAACTAATCAAGAGTTTTATCTTTCAAATTAGCATGGTACTTTTGACTGATCCTAAGTGGACAGGCCAGTGACTTTTAGTTATAGGACTAATCAGAATGTCAGTCAATTTCTAGGCTTAAATGTCAGTCTATTTTCTTTCTTGTCTTTTTTTATATGCTTTAAGATTTTATAAGTTGTGAGTGACTAAAATTTAACCTATAGATCGGCATCAAAACTCCTATCCTAAATCTAGTTCCATAAAATTTCAATGTTTTACTGGTTTGTAAAAAGCTGCATTTTAATGACATATGGAGGAGGACATCTCTTGATCAGAAGTAAAAAAGAAAAATTCTGTTCATTCCAATCATTGCGATACTTGCATACAAGATTCTAATATTTCTTCCGCTTTGGAGTTTTGTGGTTTCAAATTATGCAGAAAAAAGTGTTTACTTCACACTTTATATGACAGGCAATGATAATTATTTAGTCAGTGATTATATTTGAGCCGCATCATGAGAAAACGAAATATTTGGATAAGCAAAAACAAAGCCACAGATCAGCTGTGCAGTAACTACATAGCT
Organism: Rugalucina vietnamica; assembly: GCA_964017185.1. Lineage (NCBI taxonomy): Eukaryota > Metazoa > Mollusca > Bivalvia > Lucinida > Lucinidae > Rugalucina > Rugalucina vietnamica. The sequence continues at coordinate 4,447,678 of OZ024871.1, read as the reverse complement.
GATCAGCACCTTTGTTTTCGCTACACAGATAGTACAATCATTGTTCTACTTATATCCTGAATTTCAAGCTTCTAGCCTGTGTCTGTCACTCTACAGGTTGGTATGTGTCGGACCTAGTTGCAAACCCAGAAGACCCTTTTTCTCGCTTACCGGCTCATTTTATTGTCAAAGAAGATTTGACATTATTTTCACTGTGAATGTCAAGTATGTCAAAAGTGTAAATTGCATGGTGGTATTAAGCAACTTTTAAAGTTTACAGAGTACTAATGCCACCTTTACTTAACATTTTGCATGCATGAAATATAATTTAGTACATCAAACACTTCATGGTATATATGTCCTGTGCAGTCCATTGTATGTCTTGGATTGCTATAGGATTGCAGGTTTGATACTTATCTTTCAACAGTTGTCAGTTGCTCTTAAAAGAATGAGCACTTACTATTGGTAAGCTGCTCGGAGGTAAACCCTGACTGTGAAATAATCGTCATTAAAAGTCGACGACATGTAAGAGCATTTCATAAATTAATTTCAGGGTTTCTACCTGCCACACACTTCTCAATCCATCAGTAGCTACTAAATCCATACATTCATTTACTTCATTGTTTTTGTTTGAAATTAAGCTTCAACATCCCAGTCAACAATATTTCAGTTACTTTTTCAGCTGGAACCACTAACCCAGTAATATTGTGAGTTAATGTGTCTTCCTTAAGGACACACTCTGTGCCAGTGTGGATCAAACCCAGGACCTCTTGGTTCAGAGTCTGACGCTCTTTCACTAGGTTACTGCACTCATTTTAGTTTTAATTCCGTCAGAACTTTCTATTACTGGTGTTCTGTTATTTACTGGTATATGCAGAAGTTTATTGGTAGCTATTAAAATACTTCAACTCAAGCATAGGCTAATCTTAATTTTCATAACAGACCCCCTTAAGAGTTGAAAAAATCAGCCTGGTGTACATTGAACAAACTTATAAGCCTTCAGAAGCAATTAAAATTTCTAAATTAGATATTTCAACTTTGAAGAATAAAGAGGTGTCTAATATCTTTAAGCAAGGATATTATTTCAAAGGAGAAAGTTAAAACATGTTAATATTGGTCACATCATGAGAAAACAGACCCAGCACAAACCACACTGTACAGCCGCAGACGAAAGATAATCAAATGGGCCGCGATGTGAGAAATGTCTTCGGGGTTTCCCACCAGGTCCGACACAAACTGGCCTGTTCAGTCTCAGAAGAAAGTGAGACGTTTGAAATTTTAGATTAAAGTAGAAGCGGAATTGTACTATCTGAGTAGCCAAAAACAAAGGTGCTGATCAGCTTCACAGTTACTGTGAAGCTGATCTGTGCTACTGTTTTTGCATAGGCAAAAATCTGGTTTTCTCATGCCATGGCTCAAATGTTACCAGGTATGCTTTTGTATTAACAAAATGCCTAAAGTTTGCTTCTAGATGTAGCTGGTAAAAAAAATTGCATGAAACAAGAGGACCAATGGTCCTGTAAACGCTCACCTGAGAACTGGGATATGCAACCTAAGCTGACCTTGCCGTAAAATAGGTCAAGGCCATCCCAGGGTCATGATTTATACAAACTTTGTAGAGCTGTATTCATTGATGCTTCAGACCAAGTTTCAAAATCATAGGTCTTCCCATTCTGAAGAAGAAGATTCATAATGGTTTTTACTATTTATAGCCATGGCTGCCATCTTGGTATGTGACCTGGACCAATTATATTAACTTTCACTCCCCTTTCCTAATGATGCTCCACTTAATATTTGGCTTTGATTGGCCAAGCGGTTTCTGAGAAGAAGATGTTTGAATATTATGGTCATATACATGTATATATCCCCCAGACAGGGGCAGACAACCCCCTGAGGACAATTATTTTTCATAACCATAAATCTGCTGTCCATTTGCATACTCCCAGCAAGTTCCCCCTATTTAATAACATTTTACTAAATTTCCCCATTCAAATGCATAGGCAACCTATAATGACCTTGCCATAAAATAGGTCATCCCAAGGTCATGATTTATATAAACTTTGTAGAGCTCCATTGCCTGATGCTTCATGCCAAGTTTCAAAATCATAGGCCTTCTTGTTCTTTACAGGTTTTTGCTATTTATAGCCATGGTGGCTATCTTGGTCATGTGACCTTGATCATTTATATAAACTTTCATTCTCCCTTCCTAAGAATGCTCCACATGAAGTTTGGCTTTGACTGGCCATGCGGTTTCAGAGAAGATCTTTAAATATTATGGTAATATACATGTATATTGCCCCGGGGTTGGGGCAGACCTGCCCCTGGGGTCCATTTTTTTTTTTTTCAAAATCATAAATCTTCAGTCCATTTGCCCATTTCCATAAAGTTTTTCCCTTCAAATGACATTTTGACAATTTTCCCCATTCAAATGCATGGGCAACCTATGTTGACCTTGCCTTAAAATAGGTCAAGGTCATCCCAGGGACATGATTTATATAAACTTTGTCGAGCTCCTCTCCCTGATGCTTCATGCCAAGTTTCAAAATCATAGGCCTTCTGGTTCTGGAGAAGAAGATTTTTAAAGGTTTTTCCTATTTATAGCCATGGCGGCCATCTTGGTCATGTGACCTTGACCATTTATATAAATTTTCGTTCCCCCATCTCAAGGATACTACATATAAAATATGGCTTTGATTTATCAAGCGGTTACTGAGAAAATTCAGTTTTACATTTAACTTTTGTTCCCCTTTCCTAAGGATGCTCCACATGAAGTTTGGCTTTGATTGGCCCAGCGGTTTCAGAGAAGAACGGACGACGGACTACAGAGCATGGCCATCCTATAAGTCAACTTTTTAATTTTACATGTAATGTTTGTTGTGTTGATAATATTTTTGTTTTTGTTTGTTTCACAATACTTTTTGTCCTGTTTACAAACTAGAGGACCATTGGTCCTGTAGCTCACCTGAGAGATTATCACATTGTAAGCTCATGAGATTTAAATTAATTGAGAATCGACCAATGAAAGTCTATGCATGGACACTATTGACCCCCGGGGCATGGCCAAATTTGACCCAGGGGCATGACTGGCACAATTTATAATGGGGACTACCAAACATTGCTACATGCAAAATATAGAAGCTCTGGGCCTTTTGGTTTCAGAGAAGAAGTTTTTTTAGTTTTTCCTATTGTAAGTCTATGGAGACTATCTACACCCGGGGCGTGGCCAAATTTGACCCCAGGGGCATGTTGGCACAATTTATGTAGCGGACCATTAGCCATTGCCACATACAAAATATCAAAGCTGTGTGCCCTGTGGTTTCAGAGAAGAAGATTTTTTAATTTTTTTCCCATAGCAAGTCTATTGAGACTATCAACCTCCGGGACCTGGCCAAATTTGACCCCAGGGGCATGAATGGCACAATTTATGTAGAGGACCATTAGCCATTGCTACATACCAAATATCAAAGCTGTGGGCCTAGTGGTTTCAGAGAGGAAGATTTTTTTAGTTTTTCCTATTGTAGGTCTATGGAGACTATCGACCCCCGGGGCGTGGCCAAATTTGACCCCGGGGACATGATTGGCACAATTTATGTAGAGGACCATTAGCCATTGCCACATACAAAATATCAAAGCTGTGGGCCCTGTGGTTTCAGAGAAGAAGATTTTTGAATTTTTTTTCCATAGTAAGTCTATGCAGACTATCGACCCCCGGGGCGTGGCCAAATTTGACCCCAGGGGCATGGCTGGCACAATTTATGTAGAGGACCATTAGCCATTGCTACATACCAAATATCAAAGCTGTGGGCCTAGTGGTTTCAGAGAAGAAGATTTTTTTAGTTTTTCCTATTGTAGGTCTATGGAGACTATCGACCCCCGGGGCGTGGCCAAATTTGACCCCGGGGACATGATTGGCACAATTTATGTAGAGGACCATTAGCCATTGCCACATACAAAATATCAAAGCTGTGGGCCCTGTGGTTTCAGAGAAGAAGATTTTTGAATTTTTTTCCCATAGTAAGTCTATGGAGACTATCAACCCCCGGGGCGTGGCCAAATTTGACCCCAGGGGCATGAATGGCACAATTTATGTAGAGGACCATTAGCCATTGCTACATACCAAATATCAAAGCTGTTGGCCTAGTGGTTTCAGAGAAGAAGTTTTTTTAGTTTTTCCTATTGTAGGTCTATGGAGACTATCGACCCCGGGGCGTGGCCAAATTTGACCCCGGGGACATGATTGGCATAATTTATGTAGAGGACCATTAGCCATTGACACATACAAAATATCAAAGCTGTGGGCCCTGTGGTTTCAGAGAAGAAGATTTTTGAATTTTTTTCCCATAGTAAGTCTATGGAGACTATCAACCCCCGGGGCGTGGCCAAATTTGACCCAAGGGGCATGAATGGCACAATTTATGTAGAGGACCATTAGCCATTGCTACATACCGAATATCAAAGCTGTGGGCCTAGTGGTTTCAGAGAAGAAGATTTTTTTAGTTTTTCCCATTGTAAGTCTATGGGACCTATCTGTTGCCATGGAAACCACAATTTTGATACAATCTGCTCCAAAACCTATTGCCATCAATCCCCCAACCCAATTATGGTTCACATTAAATTTGATCAAGATCGGCCTACTAGCTTCAGAAATATTCTTCTTTGAAATTGTGGACGGACGACGGACGACGGACGACGACGACGGACGACGGATGCCTGCCTATCCTATAAGCTCACCTGTGAGCCTTTGGCTCAGGTGAGCTAATAAAAGGTCATATTTTTGCCATTTTTTTTTTTTGCAACACTGGAATAACTAGTAGTGGGTGCGACCTGTCACGAACCTATCTAGTATAAAATCTCTACAGCTTATTAGCTGCTTTGACACTCCATTTTCACCAGTTTTCACAAAGATCATATCTACCTAATTCACCATATCAGCAGGATTTTATCTTTAAATTTACTGTCACAATTTTTTTCTTTTCTTTTCCACCTAAATAAGGTCACCAAGTTTGAAAAATCACCTGTAAACATCCCGGCAATTATATATTAAAGCTGTGTTACATAATTTTCCATCCTGCTACATCACCAACTGAAAATGCTCCTCTTGGATCAGCAGAACTATATATAGAAGAATGACAAAATAACCACAAAAGATAAGTTCCGGTCCCGTGGTTATAAAACTTTTTTCATGCTCAACTCAGCCAAGCATAAAATCTAAACTGCTCATAAATGAAGAAATAGCCCAAATAAATTGAAATTGAAGGTTTAGAGCTCCAAAGCCTGTAATCTATCCTGCTGATAAATGTTAAAATGCCTACAATTGTTGGCATTTTAACATTTATGAGCAGGATAAATTTAAGTCTCAGCTGAGCTGAGCATGAAAAAAGTTTTATAACCTCGGGGCCAGGACACTTTGTTGGATGTGTTACCAATCAAGCTTTAATGCTTAAACAGCAGTCACACATTAGCGTATAAGTGAAACACGCGCCGGGCGTGTTGAAAAAATACAAATTTCCACATACGCCAGACACACGTCGGAGACACGTCCAAGGCGCGTTAAGCGTGCGCTGGGTACGCTTGGTGTACGTCCGGCGCGCGTTGCTAAAAGTCGGTGCGCGTTTAGTGCGCGTTTGGGCTAAATAAAATTTTAAACATGCTTTAAAATTTTCTAGAAGTTGGGCGTGTGTCGGGCGTGTGACGTACACGCTACAAGTACGTTCCACGCGCGTTACAGGCGCGTTGAATACGTTTCGAACACGCCCAGCACACGCCGAGCACACGTTTCAAGCACGTCGTATACGCTACGTGCGTGTTTCGATTTTAACGGGATACTGGTTTGGGCGAGTGTGGAACGCGCCTGTAACGTGTGCCAAGCGTGCTTGGGGTGCGCATGAAACGCATACAGCGCGTCTGTAGCGCGTGCTGGGCGTGTCTGGGACGTACGACAAACGTACTCCAAAACTTTGAGATTTTTTATACGTCCGGCACACGCCTCAGTCACGCACTAATGTGTGACTGCAAAAGCGAGTTAAAGGAACAAATTAATTTTATATGTCCAAAATCTTCAGCGTGTTGAGTTTTTTCATACGCCCGGCGCGCGTTTGGGTTATACGCTACTGTGTGACTGCTGTTTTAGGGTAAAGCTTCTTGAAAGCCCAAACCAGTTAATTGGTTCTGACAATTTTTTTTTAATTCAGTTTTACGTCCCTTGCAAGATTATTTCAGCTCATATGAGACGGGCCAATCAGTAGGTGGGACGAAATCGGGAGAACACTGAGAAAAACCACCTGACACACCCGCAAGCAGAACTTGGCTTGTCTCACATGTGGCCAGAGCGGGGCTTGAACCCACACCAGACACAGCGGTCAGATGATCGAGTGATTAAGAAACAGCGCTCTTAACTGCTCGGCCATGGGGGCCGCCGCTTAGGGTAAAGCTTCTTGAAAGCACAAACCAGTTTATTGGTTCTGACAAAGTTGTCCCTCATAATTCTTATTTCTTGATGGTGTAGCAGTGTGGGATAACCTAGCTGATCTAACTATACTCTCTGATACATATCTACCTCTACCATTACAGTGTCAGCCAGTGACACTTTGTCATATTGTCACTGCCATTCTATGAGTCACATCATGAAACCCCGAGTTTTGCCTATGCGAAAACAAAGGCGCAGATCAGCTGTGCAGTAACTGCACAGCTGATCAGCGCCTTTGTTTTTGCTTTTCAGATAGTACAATCCATCATATTCTTAAAATCTGAAATTTCAAGTTCTGTGACTGTACAGGCCCGTTTGTGTCAGACCTGGTCCGAAATCCCAAAGATTTTCTCGTGAAGCGGCTCCTAATGTTATTATATAAGTAGTTTGTTGAAAATATATAATTTCTCTTTTTATGAATAGAAATTACTTTGTTGACATAGATTTTCTTTCTTCCTTTTTTTCCAAATTGTTAACACCTGCTTAATACTATCATTAAATCACAAGCTTTTTTCTATGAATGAATTAGGAGTACATCATTAATGTATTATTAATTTATACCAATTTCCCCTTGATTTTTCTGACCTAGCATTATGTCTTACAAGCATTATTTTACAAATGCACAGGTTCTCTTCAACAAATAAAGAATCATATTTAGAGACCTTACATAGTTCATAGCACTACTTTTCAAGTTGTCAGAAATTTTTTCAAGTATTTTATTTGAAATCTTTTCTTTTTTTCTAACATACAGGTCTTTTTTTCAGCAAAACCTTGTCTTTCTTACCCTTTGGACTCCCTAACGTTATGGAATTCTGAACTTTCCTGATCAAGTGCTGTTCAATTTCTAGTTCACAACAGCCCTTGTCAGATTCAGAATTACATAAGATCAATAAGAGCTGTCGCAGGACAGCGTGCTCGACTGCTTCTGACCTTTGTCAAGCATAAGGCCAAACCCGACCAGTAACCCAAAGCATTATGCTCACATCTTTTTGCCTTGATGCAATAAGGCAAAATCACAACCATGAAAGTTAACTATAACTACCTAAGATTTAAAGGTCTCACTCATATTGTGAAAGAAGTGTGTTCATATACCAACTGAGTGCCAAGACAAAAGGCAAAATCACTGAACCGTGAAAAAAGGTCACACTGACCTATAAGTATTGCAGGGTCAAAGGTCAAGTGATACTTACTCATAATGTGAAAGAAAAATGATCATATACCCATTCAGTGTTGAGATATAAAGCAAAATCACTGAACCATGAAATTAGGTCATATTGACCTATAAGTATGTTTGGGTTAAAGGTGTGGTCATACTCATTCATAATCAGAAAGAAGTATGAAAAAATACCAACTGAGTGTTGAGATATAAGGCGAAATCACTGAACCATGAAATTAGGTCACAGTGACCCAGGACTACTTTATGGTCAAAGGTCTTGTCATACTCATACATATCGTGAAAGAAGTATGTTCATATACCAATTGAGTGCAGAGATATAAAGGAAAATCACTGAACCGTGAAATTAGGTCATATTGACCTAGGACTACTTTAGGGTCAAAGGTCTTGTCATACGCAAACATAGTGTGAAAGAAGTTTGTTCATAAACCACTTGAGTGCCGAGATATAAGGCAAAGTCACTGAACCGTGAAATTAGGTCACAGTGACCTATAAGTATATTGGGGTCAAAGGTCTGGTCATACTCACTCATAATCTGAAAAAAGTATAAAAATATACTAATTGAGTGTCAAGATATAAGGCAAAATCACTGAACCGTGAAATTAGGTCACAGTGACCTAGGACTACTTCAGGGTCAAAGGTCTTGTCATATGCATTCATACTTTGAAAGAAGTTTGTTCATAAACCATTTGAGTACCGAGATATAAGGCAAAAATCACTGAAGCGTGAAATTAGGTCACAGTGACCTGTAAGTATATTGGGGTCAAAGGTCTGGTCATACTCACTCATAATCTGAAAAAAGTATGAAAATATACTAATCGAGTGTCAAGATATAAGGCAAAATCACTGAACCGTGAAATTAGGTCACAGTGACCTAGGACTACTTCAGGGTCAAAGGTCTTGTCATACGCAAACATACTTTGAAAGAAGTTTGTTCATAAACCATTTGAGTACCGAGATATAAGGCAAAATCACTGAACCGTGAAATTAGGTCACAGTGACCTATAAGTATATTGGGGTCAAAGGCCTGGTCGTACTAACTCATAATCTGAAAGAAGTAAGAAAATATACTAATTGAGTGTCAAGATATAAGGCAAAATCACTGAACCATGGAAAGTAGGTCAACCGACCCTTACCGTCATGACACACAAGTCAGTGTCACAAAGTCAAAAGATGAATGACCAACCATCCTCCTAAGTTGTTTCTATTAAGAAATAAAAAGAAAAAAAATCGAGGAGTTCTAGATTTTGACCTCTAGCCCCGCCCCCTGACTCCGACCCAGAGGTCCGATGTCATGGAACCTAAAGTGTATGAAGTATGAATGCTTTATGATAAGTTGTTGTCAAGATATGCCTCCTTGTAAAAGTTACACAGCAGTACATCTATTTTTTAGTGTTCTAGTTTTTAACCTCCAGCCCCACCCCACAGGCATGGACCCAGGGGCCCGATGCCATGGAATGAAACTCAACCCTACAGGGTACCTATGGTCCGAGTATGAAAGCCCTCTGATAAAAAGTTTTCAAGATATAGACTTCTAGAATACTATATCACAGAAAAGCCATTATTATTGATGGTGTTCTAGATTTTAACCTCTAGCCCCACCCCCTGGCATGGACCCAGGGATCTGATGCCATGAAATGAAAGCCGACCCTACAGGGTGTCAATGGCCCAAGAATCAATGCTTTCTGCTGAGTGGTTGTCAAGATATGGACTTCTAGAAAACTTTAACATAAGAATTGCCATTTTTGAAGGTGTTCTAGATTTTAACCTCCAGCCCCACCCCCTGGCCTGGACCCAGGGGACCGATGCCATGGAATGAAAGCTAACCCTACAGGGTATCTATGGTCCAAGTATGAATGCTTTCTGATGAGTGGTTGTCAAGATATGGACTTCTAGAAAACTTTAACGCAAGTGTGACGCGCACGCGCACGCGCACGGGAACGCGCACGGGAACGGGAACGGGAACGGGAACGTGGACGACCGGGGTGACTGCAATAGCTCTATGCACTTTGTGCAGTCGAGCTAATGACTATCTCATAATTTCAATTAACATTTTCTACAAGCCTTTTTATTCACACTTTGCACTCCCTCACCTCACCAAGTTCAGCTTTCTCTCCAATCAGCTGTTGTCCCAGCTGTTGTCCCAACTGTTGTTCCTTCTGATATACAACAGACCTTACCACAATCATCTTTAACCAATATCTGACAAATGGATTTTCCCATCATCATCATTTGGGTGAGTCCTCTTTCATTTTTAGGGGAATCAGAAGTGGTTTTTAAATTTTATTCAATTTTGCGATGAAAATTCTCCAAGCAAACAGAATAGCCCCAGATGGGACGCCGCAAAATGCGGCGTCACATCTGGGGCTATTCTGTTTGCCATTGTCCCATAAAAGGGACGCCAGGCTTAAATGAGTTTGCCAATTTCACCTTTGCTTCTGCAAAGCCTCGTCTTTTATACTCTTTACACCCCCTCACCTTATCCAGTTCGGCTTTCTCCCTGATGAGCTGTTGTTCCAGCTCTGTTTCCTTCGCATTGACCGAGGCCAGCTCCTGCGTCACAGCAGCGGCATTCTTCCTCTTCAACTCCTGCAGTTGTAGCTGTACTCGGCGGACATTCTGTTCCTGCTGCTGCCGAGAATATTCAGCATTACGAACTTTGGCGTACAGGGTCTGTTCCTGGTCTTCTCCCTTTATCACCATTTTCTGCAACAAGAACATTATTTCAGTTAGTCAGTAAACAATTTTTGATGATGGAATTCCCCATCATTATCATTTGGGTGAGTCCACTTTCATTTTTAGGGGCTTCAGGTGTGATTTTAAACTGTACTCCATTTTTCAATGAAATTACTCTAAGCAAACAGAATAGCCCAAGATGGGGCACTGCGTTCTGCGGTGTCACATCTGGGGCTATACTGTTTGCCTATGTTCTATAGAAAGGACTAGTTAAGGTATCATAATTGGTTTTAGATTTTCTGGGGCGAAAGAATTTAACTGTGTGAAATTCAGGTATTTGAAATGTACATGTATGTTGCGTTAAACGTGTATGTTATGTAATGTTTTAAGTATATGATGGCGTACAGGGTCTGTTCCTGGTCTTCTCCCTTTGTCACCATTTTCTGCAATACAAACATTATCGGAGTCAGTCAGTGAAGGTATCATGATTGGTGTTATGCATCACTCATTTGTAACCACTGCCCCACCCCCAACTACAGGGAAGGGTGGGGATTATGACTTTTCAGCTTTCAGTGCCCTACTAATTTTTAAGCCCCACCCCCAGGGGACAAAATGGAGGTCAAAATGTTGGTTTTTGCCCTGCCCTATGCAACAGAATATCTCCCTTGGGTAAAGATCCTAATGTCCAAATCCTGTAATTTCCCCTGCACTGCGGGGACAGTCAAAAAGTGATAGCCATGCACTTCACCCTTCCCCATAGGTGGCAGTGGCTGCAAATGAGCCGCCTCATGGGAAAAGCAACAATCTGCAAATGCGAAAACAAAGGCGCAGTAACTGCGAAGCTGATCAGCGCCTTTGTTTTTGCTACATGGATAGTACAATTCCTCTTCTTTCTAAATTCAAAATTTCAAGCCTCTAGCCATCTGTGCTTATACAGCCCGGTTTGTGTCTAACCTGTTCAGAAACCACATTGTTGGTTTTTCCACGAGGCAGCGGTTCCAGCTGAGGGTGAATGCAGACTTCAATGCTTCTTGAGGGAAATGAGCTGAGTCAATGGATGACAAGGCAATATTTCTACAAATTTTGCTGCATAATAGGTCATGGAACTAGGTGCAAACCCAAAAGACCACAAAAGTCATCAGAAACATTTGAGCAGCCTCGTGAGAAAACCAACAATGTGGTTTCCGAACAGGTCCGACACAAACCGAGCTGTAAAAGCACTGAAGATGGCTAGAGACTGGAAATTTTGGATTTAGAAAGTAAAGGAATTGTACTATCCGTGTAGCAAAAACAAAGGCGCTGATCAGCTTCGCGGTTACCGTGAAGCTGATCTGCGTCTTTGTTTTCGCATATGCAGATTGTTGGTTTTCTCACGAGGTGGCTCATTTATCCCCAGTTCAATCTCATTTTTCGAACTTTATCCCTGGTTGGTAATTAATGCATGAGGTTTTCAACTAAACTTAAAGTTACTGTCTCACAAGTATAAGCTTTAACAAAAAGCTTGGTCTACGCTTCGCATATATAAACTAGAATGTCAAAGAATCTGACCGTACTCCCATTTCATCGTGGTGAATTTGACTGAACAGAAATAAAACGCTGTGCGGTGAAAGCATTCATACCTGACAATCGACCGTCACGATACTGTCGGTTCATTTCATTCTGTTGTGGCTTGGATAGAATGTAATTGGCTACACGGCAGGTGGGGCGCGGTCAAAGCTTTCATACCTGACCATATAGCATCACAATACCGTCGGTTCATTTCATTCCGTTAGATAGAATGCAATCATGCACCAGTTCCACGAATTTAACAATTTGCCCCATTTTTGGTACCTACTGCACCATTGGTGACATTGGTACAAATGTTATCAACCAAAGGGAGGTTTGCATGGGTGTTTGGGGGTGTTTACACGGTCCTTGGCGAAACGACCCGGAATCCTACTAACACGATGGTCAAGCCACTAGACTCAAACGTGCAGTTGCAGTTGTAGAGAGGTGTATGAGTTGTCTTGTAAGTAGGTCAATCTCAAACCTTAGAGTAGTCTACGCGCTGGCGCGTAGACAATAAAGGTTTTTGAAAATTGATAGGGAGATGATAAAATCTTAAAATGTTAACTTGATAATTCCCATTGGTGACAAATTGTAAATGCTTTATTGATTTAATGAGCTCTGATGCGTAAAAACTGGTCTTCAGGATTTCCAACCAGGTACGACACAAACCGGTCAGTAGAGATGCAGAAGCAGGCTAGAAGTTTGAAATTTCATAGAGAGATTGTACTATCCCTGTAATGAAAATATAGGCACTGATCAGCTGATCTGCGCCTTTGTTTTCGCATAGGCAAAAGTATGGTTTTCACATGATGCAGCAACCATTAATCTTGAAAACCACTGAATTCAACTTTCCATTAAAATTTCTGTCTCAACAGGGTTAAAGTAAAATTTGATGTCTTAATTGAGCCTGTGCATGAGAAAACCAACAATTTGGGTTTCCGACCAGGTCCGACACAAACCTGCCTGTACAGTCACAGAAGCAGGCTAGAAGCCTGAAATTTCGGATTTAAGAAGAAGAGGAAGTGTACTATCCGTGTAGTGAAAAAAAGGCGCTGATCAGCTTCGCGGTTACTGCGAAGCTGATCTGCGCCTTTGTTTTTGCCAGCAGTGGCTGAATTTTAAATGCTTTTTTCTTCATATAAGATGTTTTAAGTTCCTTCTCATCAAACAATGCTTTCTTTTGTAAATTGATCAAAATGTAGTAGCCATCCAACAACCCTATGAAATTCCAAGAACTGTAAATATGTCCAAAAATAAATCAGATAAATATTTAAATCAATAATTTTGAACATTCAAATGCCTTTTACTTCAATCAATTTATTTTGACAAAGCATGTGCCTTAATTTGCTGCCTCCGAAAAATCCAATGTATTTTGAAAGTGCATGTGCCATATCTTGCTGTATAAACACATTTTAATGTTTTCTGAAAGTTCATGTGCCCTAAAAATGATTGACCATAATGCTCCTTTACTTTAAACAGCAGTCACACAGTAGCGTATAAGTGAAACGCGCGCCGGGCGTGTTGAAAAAATAGCAAAATTCCACATACGCCAGACGCACGTCAGAAACACATTCAAAACTCGCTACAAGCACGTTGGGTACGCTTGGTGTATGTCCGGCGCGCGTCGCTGTACGTCGCTAAAAGTCTCTGCGCGTTTCACACGCGTTTGGGCTTAAAAAATTTTCTAAAAGCTCGGTGTGTCTCGGGCGTGTGACTAATACGTCCCGAATAAGTTCCACGCGCGCTACAGGCGCGTTGAATACGCTCTGAACACGTTTGGCGCGCGTTTGAAGCACGCCAGCATACGTTCCATGCACGTTCCGATTTTATTAGATGTTGCTTCAGTAGCGTGCCCCAAGCATGTGTGAAACGCGCGTTGAACGTTCGATGCGTGCCTGTAGCGCATGCTTAGCGTGTCTGGGACGTATCACAACCGTACTCCAAAACTTTGAGATTTTTTATACGTCCGGCACTCGCTTCAGTCACGAGCTAATGTGTGACTGCTAAAGCGAATTAAATGAACAAATTAATTTTTATACGTCCAAAGTCTTCAGCGTGTTGAGATTTTTCATACGCCCGGCGCGCGTTTGGGTTATACGCTACTGTGTGACTGCTGTTTTAGTTTCATAACAAACTGAAGTAAACAAGATCAAAATTAATAGCTATTCTAACAATCTATCAAACCTCATTAATTATATTTGAAAGAATTGATGAAACCATAATTATAAATGATAGAGATGTCAATATGACAAGCACAATATGGTAGTCCTTGTCAACCTGCCTATCTGATTTTTGCCTACGCGAAAACAAAGGCGCAGATCAGCTGTGCAGTAATTGCACAGCTGATCAGCGCCTTTGTTTTCGCTACACAGATAGTACAATTATTCTTCTTGTTATATCCGAAATTTCAAGCTTATAAGCTTTTTCTGTGACTGTACAAGCCGATTTGTGTCAGACCTGGTCGGAAATCCTGAAGCCCAGGTTTTCTCGCGTCGCAGCTCATCTGGCAGACCCTTGTCAACCTGTCTAGCTGACAGCCACCGACACCCCAACCAGGAAATACTAGCAGTGTGATAGAGCAAAGTTCAACACTGCAACAGCAATCTAATGAGTTATGTTGAGGAAGAAACAAAACTTGTTTTTGGGTTTCTGATCTTGGTCAAATACATATTGGATGGATAGAGGCGTCATATTTTTGAAACAGGATTAAAGTCTGATTGTAGTATCTATATTGTGGAAATAAAACTGCCGATCAGCTGAGCGAAATTCCTAGCAAAAGATCTGCATCGTTGAATTTGTATTTGAACAAAGGTTTTTTGACTTAACAACTCAGAAACGATCTCATTCAATTAGCATCCAGGTAATTAAAAATTGACCTTTAAAGCTGACAACAACATAATGTTTGTGTGTTTTCCTGTCCAAAGAAGAATATATTTTCTTTCTTAAGGTGGTAAATAAATTCTGAGAAACTGTATTGCACTTAAGGATTCAGTTTCTTCGGTGATGAATGTAATACTTAGCACTTAACATGATGCCACCCACACATAATGTAGCACTTACACCCAAATATGACATTAGAAAAGCAAGCAGATTATTTCACATAATTCTTTAATTTTAAATGCATGTCATTTCCCCAACTTGAACCTAAAATGAGACTTCGCATGAGAAAACCAACAATTTGTGTTTACGACCAGGTCCGACACAAACCAGACTGTACAGCCACAGAAGCAGATTAGAAGCTTGAAATTTCAAATTTAATAAGAAGAGGGATTGTACTATACTATCTGTGAAGCGAAAACAAAGATGCTGATCAGCTGTGCAGATACAGTCTTTTAAGCTTCTGCATATTGTTGGTTTTCTTAAGCGGCAGCTGAAACGTTAAGCTGTTCATCCACAGATGACTTACTTAAAATGAAGATTCAGTTTTAACCTCTCCTGTTATTTGTAAGTCTCATAATTTATGTGCAAACACAAATTATTAAAATTATGAGCCAGTTTAAAGGAAAAACTAGCCGCTGTGCAAGTGACAAAACTTCAGATTAGCTTGTGCATCTGCCTGGAATGGTCAGTGCCTTTATTTTCACTTCCTACTGAGTACTGTGCCTCCAAACTTTAAACCCCATATTTCAAGTCTAGATTGCCCCAGTAGCTGAGCAGGTGGGTATTGGTACAACAGGGAGCTCACTTTCACAAAAACAGTCTACAATATGAAATACCTCAACTGAACAGTAGTAAAAATGATTTACAAGCATAGTTTTCTTCCAATATCAGAACTCAATTATTTAGATAAAGGTATCCACATATAAGGACCACCCAAATCCTATTTAATACTAAAGACTCCTGCTATTTCAAATTTCATGGGCATGACAGATATGCAGTGGATCGGCTAATTTATAGGAATTCGGAAGATGATCTCTATATGTTTTTGTGCAAATGTATATGTATGTTGAAAGCCCAGAATATTTAACAGCCAGACTAAATAAGAGCTGTCACAGGACAGCGTAGCTCGCCTGACTTGTGCTTTGCCAATAAATTTATCAAAATCTATGACCCATGACCTTGACCTCAAGGTCAGTCAGGTGGGTCGTAAAAGCATAAAATTTCAGACCAATATCTACAAACATGCAAAGTATCAACTTGATCCATCAACATGTTCAAGAGATATAGACTTCTAACAACTTTAACAAAAACTTCAACAAAAAATTTCTAAATCTGTGACGTTGACCTCATTGTCACCCAGGGTGGGTCATGATGGTACGCCATAAAACTTCAGACCAATATCTTCAAACATGCAAAGTATCAACTTGATCCATCAACATGTTTAACAGATATAGACTTCTTAAATCTTTAATGAAAAACTTTAACATAAAATTTCTAAGTCCATGACCTTGACCTCAAGGTCACCCAGGGTGGACCACGATGGTACTGCATAAAACTTCAGACCAATATCTACCAACATGCAAAGTATCAACTTGATCCATCAACATGTTCAAGAGATATAGACTTCTAAAAACTTTAACCGAAAGTGTGACGCAGACTAGGACGTACACATAAACGTAAACGCGGACGACCGAGGTGACAACAATAGCTCTGTGCACTTCGTGCAGGCGAGCTAAAAGGGGTGAAATATTGTAAACCAACTTATTTTTGCATGAGACCCATTTTCTTGATTTCAGCAAGAAAGACTAGTTTGCATAAATAAATTGACACAAAAAAATGTCCATGTACCCGCAATCAAGGTTTTTAACCAAAAGTACGAACATATCATTCTTTTTTCATGGAAAATTATCTTTTTGTCAAAGATGGAAAAGCTGATGTTTTGCATGGATGTGTTTTGATAATGATACATTGAGTCATAATATATACCTGGAAGAATTTGAGGAAATCTTCGTGTTCCCGTCGAGCCTGTTCCGCCGAGCGCTTCTGGAACCTCGCCTCCCAGACTTGCTGTTTCTTGTCTAAATCTTCCTTCTTATTCTTCATGAACGAGTGAAGCTGAGTCACGCGGCGGATATTGTGAGCCTGGAAATATACAGGGTTTTTCTCTTTATCATCTGTGATGAATGTCTCTGTTTAAAGCCTGGAAACAGATGGGAGACACTAGAGTGCAGCTCTTTGGTCCAGGGTCAAGAACAAGTTATTATTAGTATAGCGGAAAAAAAAAATTCAAGTTGGAGACAACAAAAAGTGGTATTTTAACAAGATTGTGTGTCCATTTACTTTGTCCCACAGTCTATGTATCTGAAGGAAAGTTGCTTTGTGGAGTCAATGAATCAATTGACAAACATTTTATTGACACAATTAGCCAGTATGGCTGAGAATTCCAATTTTGGTTTATACCCTGTAACAGATGTGGTCAGTAGACATTATTGCCAGAAAACCCATTAATGAAATGAAGTGCCATTGTTTTCAGATCTGATTTCTCTAATAGCAATTGTAGGATTAATGTGGTGAATGGTTACTGAGATATTTAGAATGATCTCAAACAGTTAGCTTAATCATTGCAATTTACAAAATTTCAAAGCATGTGGTTATCCAGAGCATGGATTTCTTACAATCATATTTCCCCCTTCCCACTGAGCATTAACATGGAGCTTGGCTTTGTTGGCCAAGATGAAAATGTGTGTTAGATCGAGATAACTTGTTGACATGGTTCTGAACCAAATTTAATGCAGTAGGTACATAATTCAAATTATAATTAATGTAAAATAAAATGGCAATAAATCTAAAAGTCACGTTAGTGGAATAATTAATTGATAGCTACTGGTATGTGCCTATCTGCTTGTAAAACATCAAATCAGCAATCACTCCTTCACAGAGCAAATGTCAAAGAATTGCCATGCAGGAATTTAACATGTGCATTCCATTCCAGGTTGCAATTATTTTTTGTCCTCTTTACAAGTCTTTGCATATCACAACTACAACCATACAGAATTATGTCAATTGGCGTGCTTCTTAATCGGAAATGGTACCAGCTGAGCTACTGCATTGTGAAGAGCCAATTGTTGTAGCAAAGCTCTATGCATGCATATACAGAACCATCTATCACACTGGTGAAAAAATAAATGAAAGGAAGAAAATAGAACATGCACATGTACTCATAATTGAGCCTGTGAGTGAGAAATCCAACAATTTGGGTCCTAACCAGGTTTGGCACAAGCTGGGCTGTTCAGTCACAGAAGATGGCTAGAGGCTGGAAATTTTGGATTTAGAAAGTAGAGAAATTGTACTATCCTTGTAGTGAAAACAAAGGCGCTGATCAGCTTCACAGTCACTACGAAGCAGATCTGTGCCTTTGTTTTGGCATATGCAAATTGTTGGTTTTCCCATGTGGCGGCTCAAATATTAGCATCAAAATGCCTCCCACTATTGTGGAGTATGAAAAATGAATGTTAGAAAACAGGTAATTTATGGGGAAAACATGAAATTAAGATGTCATGATCATCTTACAGCAATCAAAATTTTCATGTAGAAGGCAATAAATAAAAATCACAAAAACCCAACAATTTCACAGTCCAGGAGTTTGTTCAATGTTCAAACATCTCATCAAGCAAACCAACTTAAAATTACTGTGCCCTTGACAGATTTGCAAATGCTGTGCATTTTTTTTTTCAGTTATGTCTAAATGTTAGCAGCAAAAATACAGGAACATGCATTTTTGTTCCTCAGTGGCATGCTGTGAGCCTGCCATAAGCTTTTGTAAGTCAGGCACAAAATTATACTCATAGGAAAAAGTTTAGTCAGTAACTTTGACAAGCCTGATTACTATCATACCCTGCTGCTTGCCTTAGATGTCCCCCTTTATTAAATTTGAAAAGTCAGTTTCTTTCTTATTTTGAAAAGAACCTCCACCAGTTGTCAATTTTGACAGAGTTATCGGCCATTTTCCTAAAACATCATTTTTGTAATTACCCAATAAATGATAAAATCAGCGCTTTAATTACGCTTTCTGATAGAGGTTTTTGCCGGTGACTAAATTCCGAAAAAATCTTTTCAAAATCCAACCATAGTCTCCAGAATAAAAAGTTAAATATTTGTTATTTTGAGATTACCTCCTTGCAATTAAAATAAGAACAAAAATTGGTGTATGCACTCTGGCAAAACCACATGCTATAATTCAATCTTTTCTCTTTTTTTGATATATTAGGTTTTATTCACAATTTTATGACTGATAATTCCAATCCCAAACTATCAAAGGGTTTTGAAGCTATAGTGATTTAAACAGCCCCAATGGGATTTTACATGCATTTTCACTGACTAAACTTCTGCCACTGAGCATTTTATAAGTTGAGCAGCAAGGCCATTTTGTACTTTTACTTGTTTTTTGCTTTGATCATTTTCTGTGTCTAATTTTTGATGTATTATGACAAGTTATATAATTTCATATACAATTTCTGCATACATAATTTATAAAGATCCTCTCACTTAATAAACAATTTTTGAAAAACATTTTGGAAAACATTTTTGTTATTAGAACAGTGGCTCTAATACAATTTGTTTGTTTGAATTGATGCTTTACGTCCCAGTCAACAGCAAAGGTCAAGTCGGGATGTTGCCTCCATTTTATGGGACTTTTACCCAACATTAGGATGTCATGACACTAAAATGTGCTTCATTAAATATAACCACCCAACTAAGCCAAAAAGGTTTATATGTATGGACAGTTTGACTTAACCACTTTTCCTGGGCAGGTTCAGACATGAGCGGTTAACCAGTAGTCTTTGTGCAAAGGAAGAAGGTTTGGGAGAGGGGACAGTTTGTACCATAGAAACGTATCAGTAACCTTCAGGTCCTTATCAGAGTATAAGAACCATGTGGCGGTCTGATGCCTAAAAAGACTATTCAATTATCTTTAAAGATCAGAGTTTGAAGAAATTGTATTTATTTAATTTTTATCAGTATTATACTGCAATAAAGACCAGATTTAAACTTTGCTCCTGATTTTCACCACCCTACACCACAAAATGACAAGTAATTTACTTTAAGTGTCAAAACTGTCACAACTTGTTACTGTATCAATTAGCGTAAAACTAAGTTGAAATTAAAATTTTACTTATTCACTGAAAGGTTTTAGTCAAAGCTTGACAAAAATGCCTTCTCACAGACTCACTGTTTGTTTCCAATGTGAGTCTTTCTTAACCAGCAAGACAATATTGTCAACTTTAAAAAAAGTGTTTATCTGCAAAAATCAAAAGGACAGCAAGAAACCAATGTTAAAAAAATATGGAAAACAAGGATATAAGTGTGTTTAAAATGTCCTTATTTGTCTTTTAAAAAATTTGAAACTGGAGAAAATAATTCCTGAGATAATGACTGAGCATATTCAAAAATAATTGACATTAAGTTTGGTGCATAAAAGGGTCACAGAGTATTTTTGATGACATAAAAAAGCCTTCAATATGAAGATATGAAGAGATGCTTCTATTTGCATCACTCACACAATATTCTAGATCTACCTTTGACATGGATATAAACCAATTAAGAATGATTTGGGCATATCTTTTAGTGCTTTAGTTATTGGTTTAATTGTTATTTTCATTCCAATCATTTTGTTGACAAATCTTTGGAGAAATCAGAAATAGTACAATTTACCCTAGCACAGTAGTATAAAGTTCAAACCCCAAGGGGTAATATTGTATTTAGAGTCTTTAGTGTCACTTTAAGGATAAGAAAAAGCTTAATTTGTGGCTTTCATTGATACTATTAAATTTTTGAATTAATATACTGAAAAAATGTGCCTCTTTATAACAAAACCAGTCTTCTACCAACCAGTATATGAGCCACCTCGTGGGAAAACCAACAATCTGCATAGGCGAAAACAAAGGCGCAGATCAGCTTCGCGGATTCTACTTGAATCCGAAATTTCAAGATTCTAGCTCTTTTCTGTAACTGTACAGGTCGGTTTGTGTCAGGCCTGTTCGGAAACCACATTGTTGGTTTTCCCACGAGGCGGCTCATATGTAGTTGATAAATGAGCCGCAATGCGAGAAAACTGGTTGTTGGGATTTCTGACCAGGTTCAACACAAACCGGTCTGTACCCAGCAGGCACCTGACGTCTGTTTGACGTCAGATATTGGTTATATTTTGGTCGCGACGTCATATAACCAATTTCCAACGTCTATCAGACGTCATTTCCTGACGTCTTTTGGACGTCTGGATTGGACGTTGTTTTGACGTCAAACTAGTTCGTCAGTTAGACGTCGTAATCAAGACGTGATTTAGACCTTGTGTTTTTCATACTTCTGACCATGTGTGGTGTGCAAATTAATGAAACTTCACTTTCGGTAAAAATCAGATCATTCGTTTCGTGTGTTTCTTTTGCTTTCTTCCTTTCTTTTTTTTCTATGTTACTTCCAGCAGACATTTGACGTCCGTTGGACGTCAGATTGACGTCAGACTCCAACGTCATAATAACGTTGGAGTTAGGTTGATTTTGAAAGTTTGTTTGTTGTCAAAACTAGACGTCAATCTGACGTGCTAAAGCCAACGTCGGTTTAACGTCTGAAAGCTGACGTCAGTCTGACGTCCTAAAAACGACGTTTGAATTCATGTCATATAAATAGTTTAAGGTGTATATTTTTTCGCATTTTTGAATAACAGTGGATTCAGAAGAGCAGTGATGCACTTTTGATAGTCCCTTTCACTCCTTTGATAGAGTTTTTCGGAACATACAAAATGTTCAAGATATTAATTCAGCCTGATGTTGGTACATCTTAAGTCCAATTCGCATGCGCCAAAAATACACACGTGTAAATATACTCCGGTGTGCAAATTTTACTCGGGGTAAGTAAATGGCGCATGCGGATGCAAATACACCCCGGAGTATATTTACATATGGGTAAATTTACTCCTGGGTCTGACCAGATGCAAATTTTATTTTTACAAATACACACGTGTAAATTTACTATTATGTCCCATGCGAACGCAAAGTAAAATTTACCCATGAGTATTTTTATTTCAAGTCAATATTCTGCTTTTAGATAACAAATTTTCTCATTTTTTGTTCCTAACTGATTATATGACAGTTCTGAAACTGTGGACATTGTTGCTAAATAAGAGTTTATTGCCATTCATAACATTTTAGATCATATGGAGTGCAAACAGCCACACTATTTCTTCATCATTCTTGGTTAGGATTCTTGGGGCATTTTAACAGTAATTCCTTGTGAAAGGATGAAAAAAGGGAACTGTATAACTGCTAAGGTTAAGCCTGACCATTACATGATTCCCCTCTGCTGCCAAAGCCTACATGAACACCTTGAAGCAGCCTCTTCTTGTTTTGCAAATACAGAAAACTTAAATGAACAGGTTTTAATCCAGAAAAGATAAATTTACCTACAAAAATACTCCTGGCGATAAAACCCATGCGAACGCAATTTAAATTTACTCTCAGGTTGATTTGCACACCGGAGTATAAATACACACCGGAGTATATTTACACGCGTGTATTTTTTGCGCATGCGAATTGGACTTAATTTAAGCAAAATTTTATTGCTTTATGGTGCTAAAACCAATAAGACATTAGTGTGAGAAATAAGATTATTCTGAACAATGGTGAAATAAATAATTATTAAAATATACAAATTTTATTTTCATCTTAATTGAACGTTTGGTAATTTAGTGAAAGACTTTATTTTGATTAATAGATAATCATTTTTTTTCTACATTAATTAAGCATGAGGGCGAAATATGGGATTTCCCATACGAGACTCAGATATGACTTTTAAGTGGCAAGGTTGAAATTATTATTTGAATTTGATATTATATAGAGGATCTTACACGAGTGGTCATTTCATATGAAATTTATTAAACGAGCCTTCAGCGAGTTTAATAAATTTCATATGAAATGACCACGAGTGTAAGATTTGTTTTATCATATGACTTCAAAAATAGGATTTTATCGCCTTCGAAGTGGACATATTTTCAATGAAAATTTACATTGTTGGAGAATTGTTGTTACGGACGTCGTCAATGACGTTACGTATTCCCGCAAAAGTGTTATTACACGTGTGGTCATACTATTTTTATGACATGACGTTATCCACTGGAAAACAGCGACGTCATATGATAATACATTATATGTGTAATAAATAATGTCAGTTTAAGGGCAGCTAACTCTGTCGACATATATGAAAAACACGTCCCCAGCAGGCATCTGACGTCAACTTGACGTCGGATATTGGTTGTATTTTGGTCACGACGTCATACAACCAATAACCAACGTCCACCTGACGTCCAGTCCTGACGTCAGTGGACGTATTGATATGACGTCGAAATGACGCCGGATTCAAACGTAAGTCTAACGTCATATGTCGACAGAGTTAGCTGCCCTTGAACTGACATAATTTCTTGCGCAAATGTAACAACATCAAATTCAAATAATAATTTCAACATTGCCACTTTTAAAAAAGCCATATCTAGGTCTCGTATCGGAAATCACCATGCTTAATTAATTTAGAAAAAAATAATTATTTGTTAATCAAAATAAAGTCTTTCACTAAATTATTAAACCTTCTATTAAGACGAAAATGAAATTTGTATATTTTAATACTTATTTCACCATTTTAAATTATTGATTGTTCACAATAGTCTTATTATTTACACTAATGTCTTATTTGTTTTAGCACCATATAACAATAAAATTTGACATGAATAAGATATACCAACATCAGAATGATATCTTAAACATTTTGTATATCCCGAATAACTCTATCAAAGGAGTGAAAGGGAATAACAATAGTGCATCACCGCACTACTGAATCCACTTCAGGATTTCATGCAGAATGATAATTAAACTGCGAACAAACATTCACGATATCGGTTTTAGCACGTCAGATTGACGTCTGTTTTTGACGTCAAACAAACTTTCAAAATCAACCTAACCCCAACGTCATTATGACGTCACATTTGAGACATCAAACCAACGTTGTTTTTCTGACGTCAGAATGACGTCTGTTTTTGACGTCAGAATGACGTCTGTTTTTGACGTCAAACAAACTTTCAAAATAAACCTAAATCCAACGTCATTATGACGTCGGAGTCTGACGTCTATCTGACGTCCAACTGACGTCAAATGTCTGCTGGGTACACCCACAGAAGAAAGCCAGAGAGCTGTTTTCTCATGACCTGGCTCGATTGACATCAACCTGGCTACACTGCAACCCTAATTCAGATTTGCGTTATCTATAGATATAGTAGAAATACTGTTGAGTTTGACGAAGGGTAATAAGATGATACTGTAACAGTTTATGGTCAAATTGCTTATTGGGTATATGTGCTACATTAGCCCAAAATAGTGCATTCTTTTCAAAATATAGCAACTAGTAAGATATGTAATACTATTTTCAAACATAAATACATACGTATATCAAATACAATATTATATTATCAAAATTTTTATAATAATAAACTAAAATACTAAAAACTTAAAAGGAAGATCAAAGACTTTTCATAGTTCAAATTATTTTCTTATATTGCTTTTATTGTGAACCTCTGAGCCCGGCCATTGAGAACTGTGAAGACACAGAGCACCCTGTCCCTCAGTACAGTATGATCAGTGTCACTGATGTTTCTTCTGCCTACATACTTTCAATGTGTGAAACTTCAAGACCTGAACTTGTCTCTGAAGCTGAGAGAGTCAACTGAGGCCGACCTAGTTAAATTCCCATGTGCTAGCTTTTCTTGTGTCAAAGCTCGAATTTTTTTTCTATTCTATTATTCCCCACTGCTAATCTTTAGAACTGCTTGAACATGAAATGGTTGTGTGCTTGAAATGACTTATAAATCATCTAATTACACCATAATTTATCATAAAAATACTGTAGGAATGACCTGAAAAACCATTAAAAATTGTTGACAAAATATGAAACCAAATATTTGACACTTAATCAAAGGGGCCAATGCATGACTGAATACTGACAAACTCTCAGAAAATGGGAGTGAATTGAGTTATGTGGCCAAATTTCATGCAATTTTGGAATTCAATATTCAATGACTGAAAAAAAAAAATGGAATCATTTTTTCTCATTCCAAAAGAAAACTTTTTTCTGACCATGCAAGTAAAGAAAACCAAATGAAATGGTGACATCCATAAACAAATGACTTTCCAAGTTTATGATAGTAGGTAAATTTGTTTAGTAAACATAAGTACTTCTCGTAAGCAGGATGTATGTGTTAAAATTCAAACAAAGCAGTCCCCTCGAGTCCAAAACATGATGAAAGATTTAGGCTGTGAACAACAACAACCAACTTGTATAAGAGCCTTCGCATGAGAAAACAACAATTTGCATGTGCAAAAACAAAGATGCAGATCAGCTGTGCAGTAACTGCACAGCTGATCAGCACCTTTGATTTCGCCACTCGGATAGTAAAATTCCTTTTCTACTTATATCCAAAGTTTCAAGCTTCTAGCTTTATTCTGTAACTGTACAGCCTGGTTTGTGTCTGACCTGGTCATAAACCAAAATTGTTGGTTTTCTCATGCACAGGCTCATAATATAGTGCTAAGAATGTCATAACCTGCTTTATGTTGTTTGCTATTGACATTCCATCTATACAGCTCCTTTCATGCTAAGCCGTGTTTCCACTGCACTGGCATGCCATGAGCAATGTTTCCAGTATTTTTCATAAAAAGAAGCCAGGAACTGCTACTGGGCTTGCTTGGCATTCTATGGCCTTTCTTTGTAGTGAATTATCTGCGTCACAGGACACATCTATGTCTGAAGCATTGAAGCAAAGAGCTTCAGTGAGACAACCAAGCTCCTCTTGCGTTGTAAAAGGCCTTACTGTATTGATATGGCTTAAAAGTGACTGTAATGTCATCTAATCAGAGTTATAAGCATACTCACATACCATTGCTGAGCCTTCTAAACTACTAACAAATTCAACTTGGTTGCTGTAGTGATTGCATGCATATGAGCATTCTGTATTTTTCTTCTCTAGCTGAGAACCCTGTTATGAAATGCAACATGTTTTCGTCACAACATGTCTCATTTTAACCGCTGGCAAGTATAAAACCCTGTACAGCCTAACCCCGAGCAGCCACCCTACACACTGTCTGCTTATCTCTGTACAGCAACTGTACAACTGCACAAGCTTGGATTCTGCCTAACTGTTTATGAAACATTGAACACAGTTTTCCAATGACAAGGCTGAAAAAATATATGAGCCGCCTCGTGGGAAAACCAACAATGTGGTTTCCAAACAGGTCCGACACAAACCGACCTGTACAAGCACAGAAAAGAGCTAGAAGCTTGAAATTTTGGAGTTAAGTAGAGGAGGAATTGTACTATCCGAGTAGCGAAAACAAAGGCGCTGATCAGCTTCGCGGTTACCGCGAAGCTGATCTGCGTCTTTGTTTTCGCCTATGCAGATTGTTGGTTTTCCCATGAGGCGGCTCATATTACGACTTGAAACTTATAAAACAAATTTAAAAGAATATTAAATCTGTTAAAACCCACAAATCAACCAGGTGTGCTATAATTTACTGTTGAAAATTATAATATATGACCGAGAATAGATTTGTAACTAAAAATGCGCTCTGTTATTTAACATGACTTTCAAAACGTTTTCAGTACAATTTGTGTTCTGTCTGCATAGTAAATTTTTCAATAGAAGGATATCATATGTCTCAAACTGATTCTTCAGCCCCTATTTTCCAATCAAACATCATACACTATCACAGTGAGCATATTGTAAATGCCTCCCTTTTTAAAGCATGTTACTTCTCTACCTTTCTTTGGTGCCAGATAAAACAGGAAAATTTAATGGCAGTTTTTGCTTTTTCATTACCAAATATTGCAAAACTTTCACTGCATTTAAATAAATGACAACCTCGGCATTTCTTGGTGCTATTCGAAATGAGATTCATCATGAAATATTTACATTTTTCTAAAACCTCCTTAGATGAACCATTAGATGTTCATCTGTGTTCATACTTCCATGAACAACATTGTGTCACGCTACGTGACGTAATCCAAACTTGACGTCAAAAAACATGAATCTCGCCAATCTGATTGGACGTTGTAAATGTCGACGCCGTTCAGCTGTTTGAATACACACTGTGTGTAGATCCTCTGTTTGCTGGTAAATGTGACCGCCTTGGTGATTTTTCAACAAGCGATAGAGAGAAATGAATGTAAATATAAGCAATGAGTTTAATTTTTCTGTTGTTCATGGAGCTATGAACCGCAGTGGGTCGCTAGCAAAGCTTACATGAACCCCTTCGGGGTTCATTCACTTTGCACGCGACCCACTGCGGTTCATAGCTCCATGAACACCAGAAAAATGAAATTCATTTCTTAAATATACTGTGTTTGGGTTTGCTATTCATGAGGTTTCCTATCAATAAATCAGCCTTAACATGAGGCTGTAGATCAATAAGTGGTAAAACAAAGACTTTTTCTAGCCATTGAAGGAAAGAACCTCTAACGGAGCAGAAGATCTTTATGTTTTGATTTTCACATTTGAAAAAGTCTGAGCTTTTACAGTGATGCAGCTCATTTGTGTAAACTTTCTTAAAATTCAAAATTCAGCTTGAAAGTTTAAAAGTTGGCATAGTAAACACTTGAATATCTTTCAAATTATATGGCTTCTTTAGCAATTATAAAGTGTGGCATCAAGATGTCTCAAGTGTTTACTACCTTAAAAGTATGGGTGGCAGCCAAAATTATATTTGCCTAAAACAAAGCAAGGATGATCCCGGAGCATATGCACTTGTCCATAATAAAAATTCTTACAAAATAAAAGGGAGAATATCATGATAGTTATAGAAGGTCATTTACTTGGGTACCTTCATATAACGATCTGAAAATCTCAAATGTATACATAAACACAAGCAGTTCTACAGAATTTGTCATATCTTACCCAAATCAATTTTGCTTTTTCAGTACAATGAATATTGTGAGAACAACAATGCTGGTTCCACCATGTAGACAAAAAAGGGGTGATAAAATAAAGTCTTATAATACTATATCTAGACCATCAGATGATATGGCATTTTATAATGAACAAATGAACAAACTATGACAAATTATACGTAAATGCTATAATATACATGTATATAGATCCATGTATGAAAAAAAATGAAATAAAATGAGCTGCGGCATGAGAAAACCGATCTTCGGAGTTTCCGACAAGATCTAACACAAACTGGCCAGTGCAGCTACAGAAAACGGCTAGAAGCTTGAAATTTCGGATTTAGCTAGAAGAGAAATTGTACTATCCGAGTAGCGAAAACAAAGGTGCTGATCAGCTTCTCAGTTACTGTGAAGCTGATCTGCGCCTTTGTTTTCACATGGGAAAAAATCTGGTTTTCTCATGACGCGGCTCAGGTATTATGCTATACAATCCTGATATATTTCAGGAATCTCAGTAGGACAGAGACTATGAAATGAATGACAGAAAGAAAATAATTCATCACTAAACCTAATCTACAAATATATGTATGACAAAATAATTTTCATCTAAGAATAATTGGTGGTAACAGACTTAAATTGTCACCAGCATCACTAGGAAAAACATGGCTAGGTACATTATAACATACACATAAACCATAACTTTGGTGTTATGTTAATTAATGACAGTGTGAATAAAATCAAATATGATATAAACTAGATGAAAATGTGAAAATAATACTCCATAATATCAGATTTTCTAATATCTAGGGTATGTTCATAGAGTTTTGGAAAAATAACATGAAAGGTCTTTGAAGAACATCTATGTTACTTCTTATACTCACAGCACATCTTTTTTGCTATTAAAAAGGACGATTCTGTTAATGTTTCACACTGCCAAAGGGAATTAACTCTTCTTCAGATTTGGTAACTTGCTCTACAGAATTAGGTTTTGTATCAAATTTTGTGATATTTTTTAAAGCATTATTCATAATGTGCAGCTGAAAAGCCAGTTATGGATCAGATCAGAAACCTAGAGACACCTGGTCACATTTTACATATTTCCTAGCCTTGCCTTACATGTATATCTAGGACTCCTAGATATACATGTAAGGCCAGGAAATATGTCAAATTTGACCAGCTTCTAGACTATGAGTATCAATTATACAATAAGAACTTTGCTGAAAAAATCTCATTTTGACTAACTTCTGTGACACATCCATTTTCACCCAAACAATGAAGACTGAGAAACAACCTGAATCTGAATAGTTAACTAGTGAAATGCCATACTTCACCAGGCCCCGAGGCTACAAAACATTTTTCATGCTCAGCTCAGCTGAGTCTATCCTGCTGATAAATGTTAAAATGCCAACAATTGTTGGCATTTTAACATTTATCAGCAGGATAAATTACAGGATTTGGAGTTCTAAACATTCAAATTCAATATATCTGGGCTATTTCTGTATTTATGAGAACCTTAAATTTATGCTCAGCTGAGTTGAGCATGAAAAACGTTTTATAACATTGGGACCAGGAGTATTAGCTGGGGGAGAAATCTAAGACTCACACGCCCAGCAAACTTGGACACATATAGTATTCATCTGACATTTCAGAGATGGAAATCAGAGTCAGGCATGTCATTCAAGTCCCTGATAGTCTAGGGAAAGTAACTATAGTAGCCACCTACCTCAATATTTTGTTGCATTTGTTTTGATTTGAGATCCTGTCCTGTATGGAAGGCATCCTCATTCAGTTCTCTCTGAACATTGCCATTGTCACTCAGCCGCATCCTTGTGTCCTCTAGATGTCTTTGTTCTGTTCAGACAAATCAAGTTATTCCAAATTTATTCAGTTATGAAAATTGTACTTTGTATATGAAAGTGATAAATTTTATATGAATAGAGCCATTTTCTTATTCAGTTTTACCTCCCTTTCAAGATTGGCCAATTAGTAGCTGGGGCAAAATCTTTGAATTTGTTTGTTTGAATTGATGCTTTACGTCCCAGTCAACAGCTAAGGACATGTCGGGACGTTGCCTCCATTTTATGGGACTTTTACCCAAAATGAGGATGTCATGACACCCAACAAGTGCTTAAAATATAACCATCCAACAAAGCCACAAACGCTTATATGTGTGGACAGTTTGACTTGAAACTACTTTTTCCTGAGCAAGCTCAGACCTGAGTGGTTAACCAGTAATCAGATGGTCAGTCAGGGCAAAATCTGGAGTAGTACCTTCAGAAACAACACCTAGCACACCCTCAAGCAGAACTTGACTTATTAAGAAGTAATAAATTAATAACATGTATTTTCATTTTTTTTTATTATTATTTTTGTTGTTGTTTTGTAAAGAATCACCTCAGAACACACATGTACTGAATCTATAGAGCATGTCTTACCATCTCTCTGTTTGATTGATATATGATGTCTGGTAACCTTGAGGTCGGCACTCAACTTTCTCTTGTTCATTTCAGCTGCTTTAGTGTCACCATCACTGCTCCTGTAGATTGAAAACCAACACACAAGATACTAAACAAATTATTCTGGGTACTCACTACATGACTAAATCAGAGCCGCGACGCGAGAAACCCGGTCTTCGGGGTTTCCGACCAGGTCTGACACAAACAGGTCTGTACAGTCAAAGAAATTTTGAATTTTGGATTTACGTAGAGGAGGAATTGCACTAACTGTGTAGTGAAAACAAAGGCCCTGTCAGCTGTGCAATTACATTTGTTTTCGTACAGGCAAAAATCTGGACGCTGTCAGCTCATTAATTCTTTCAAAATTACAATATTACTGATCATAATTTTTGAAATTAGAAGAACATGTAACGACTGCTTGAACTTTAAGACTGATTTTGAGAAAATTTTCGCTTATGCATGAAAAGTATAATCTTTGGTTAAACATCTTTTCAACACTTACGCCAATTTGTTATCTACAGTTTGTTTTGCTGTGAGATCTTCCTGTATTCTGTTGGTCGTTTCTTTCTTCCTTTCCCTGAAAATCAAAACATGTCCGTGAAATGTACACCACTTTTATATGAGCCTGTGCGTGAGAAAACCAACAATTTGGGCTCCGACCAGGTCTGACACAAACCGGCCTGTACAGTCACAGAAGAAACCCAGAATCTTGAAAATTTGGGAATAAGTAGAGGAGGAAATGTACTATCCGTGTAGCGAAAACAAAGACGCTGATCAGCTTCGCGGTTACCGCGAAGCTGATCTGCATCTTTGTTTTCGCCTATGCAAATTGTTGGTTTTCTCATGCACAGGCTCATATAGAAAAACTTGGGTTTGTAGGGGTATACCTAACTTTCTTATTTTTGATTCAAAACATACATTGTGGGTACTCATTAGAACTGGTTCTAATGTTTGCCCACAATCTATGTTTTGAGCGAAATTATTAAAACAATAAAATATTTTCCAATGAATTTTTCAATGTTTTCTTCTGAAAAAAAAATCTCTGTATATTGCATGGACAAGTTTTTGTAATGGATATAGCAATATTCAAATCTCCCTGTTAGTAAATTCAGCTGAAGCGAATCATTGAAATGTTTCTCTGCAAGCATGATTCCGATATTTTCTTAAATATTTTCTTAAATATTTTTTGGCTATGTTAAGTTCTAAATAGAGTAGATGTTTCTGCACTCTGCAGCCACTAACAACTAACAATAAAAGGCTTGACATTTTAAGTTTAACATGATGATTTTATATGCAAAGCTACCAATGGAATTGCATATAGTGCAGAACATGATAAGACCTCCTATATAAACTAGGTCCACAGATTTTTGCTCATACATGAGCCGCAAAGGGAGAAAACCGGTCTTCAGGATTTCCGACCAGGTCTGACACAAACTATTCTGTACAGTCACAGAAGAAGGCTAGAAGCTTGAAATTTTGGATTTAGCAAAAAGAGGAATTCGACTGTCTGTGTAACGAAAACAAAGGCGCAGACGAGCTGTGCAGTTAACTGCAAAGCTGATCTGTGCCTTTGTTTTCGCAAATGCAAAAATCCGGTTTTCTCAAGACGCGGCTCATATGGCTTGGATAATGTGTAACTCACTTTCACACAAGTTACTTACTTATTATGTTCAAAGGTCTGTTGTCTGGCTTTCTGAGATTCCATATTGAGAGCTATCGCCAGTTCTGCTAATTCTTGCTTCAGTTTGTATTGCTCTTCCTACAACATTTGAATATAAGAGCCGCTTCGTGGGAAAACCAACAATTTGGATTTCGACCAGGTCCGACACAAACCGGGCTGTACAAGCACAGAAAAGAGCTAGAAGCTTGAAATTTCAGATTTAAGTCGAAGAGGAATTGTACTATCCTAGTAGCGAAAACAAAGGCGCTGATCAGCTTCGCGGTTACCGCAAAGCTGATCTGCGTCTTTGTTTTCGCCTATGCAGATTGTTGGTTTTCCCATGGGGCAGCTCATAATATGATTTCAAGTTAGACATAAAACAGTTGAGCAACAAAAATATATGGCTTGAGAGGGCTGAACTATGGAATTTTGGATACTCATTTAAATTCACAGTCAAACACATTGGATGGTTGCTGCTCTTTACAAAAAGGGTTAAGTAAATAGTCTAAGTATACTCTCTGTGATGTGACATGCATAAAGTAGCTTTAAGCAAACAGCACCAAAAGTTTGATCTTAGGCATGTCACATAATCTTCTAACTAAAAATACTCACCTCTTTCTGTCTCATCTTATTCTCAAAGTCTTGACTAATTCTCATAACTTCAGTCTGTTTCAGTTCCATTTCACTCAACTTGGCTCGGTAACACCTCGCAAGGTCAGACCTGAAATATGTCAGTATATATATTATGCTCTAGTGATTTTCTCTCTAACATGTGAGCCTTTGCGTGAGAAAACCAACAATTTGGTTTCCGACCAGGTCCAACACAAACCAGCCTGTACCGTCACAGAAGCAGACTAAAAGCTTAAGAAGAAGCAGGATTGTACTATCCATGTAGCGAAAACAAAGGCACTGATCAGCTTCGCGGTTACCGCGAAGCTGACCTGCGCCTTTGTTTTTGCCCAAGCATTTTGTTGGTTTTCTTATGCAGTGGCTCATGTATTTTTGAGTTTTGATGTTCGAGTCAAAGGGAGTTCCTTCTTTCTACAAATATATGGGATAGGCGATGGTATATTATAGTCCCTTGACCTTCCATATACACTTGGGACCTCTTTATAGCATGGTTTGTTACAGCATGGTTTTGGATATAACAATGACCTCACTGCTGGACCCCAAATGGTCATTTTAAACTTATTTTGCTATATATCTATACATTTTACTCTTGCTATAACACAGAGTGAACAGCTAATATGGAAATTAACTTGGACCCCAACAACAGTGTTATAAAGAGGTTGGGGTGTACCTTTTTTGCTAAAACAAAGGACCAATTCTATTCAGAAAGGCAGCAAATGTTCTTGTGATACTTGCATATCGTGTATAGGATATTTCGAAATGCTAAATATTTTAGTTCTACATGATTTTCAATAGGGCCTTGGATCTTTCCAAATTTATAATTTACATCTTGAAGTATATTTAATATATCATAAGAAGCAATGAATAAGTTATGTATCTTGCCTTTTGACAAATAGTATTAAATAGATATAGAAAACTCTTAGACTATCTATTTATCAGTTTTAAAAAAATACCATGATACATTGCAATATTGGCTTAATTGGGTTTAATTAATAATCCCTTTATTTAGCTACTGACCCAATAAAGGTCACCTCTACCAACTAAATGAAAACTGTGTTGCAATTTGTTAACACACCAAAAAGAGGCTCACTAGTGTTGTCAATTTTAGTGACGCTTTGTGATGTGCTGATCTCCGCCATTGTTATGCAGCATTACGTAGATGAAACAATGGACAAGTCCAGTTTTGCTGCATTATAAAGAAAATAAAAACCCAACGATCAAAAGTATTAAAATGGGTTTGTCATGCTTGGACCGTAAACTGATAAAATGGCTCAGAAGAACCTCACCATTTCACCAGTTTACTAATCCTAGCATGATTACATGTAACCTGTCTATTTTTGGTCATGGGATAGTTATTTACTATCAATACAGAAACTGAATCGCCATTAAGATCAGCCTCTGAAAAGTTGTCTCCTGTTTATAAATGCCAAATGGTTGATGGGTGATGTGGTGCCTTTGAATATTGCTATTACTTACCCATTAACAAATGAGCCTCGTCGAGAAACCGGTCTTCGGGGTTTCCAATCAGGCCTGACACAAACCGTCCCGTACAGTAACAGAAGATTGCTAGAAGCTTGAAATTTTGGATTTAGAAAGTAGAGGAATTGTACTATCTGTGTAGCGAAAATAAAGGCGCTGATCAGCTTTGCAGTAGCTGATCTGCGCCTTTGTTTTTGCATAGGCAAACACCATTAAGACCAATATATTTTACACAAAACAAAAATTGCATGTGGTGCACAAATTGATTGACTGATGACAATTTTTCTCTTTGTAACAGTACTTAGTTTGGGATATATCGCGAGGGAGTGTGGTGGCCTAGTAGTAGAGTGTCAGACTCCGGGTCATGAGGTCCTGGGTTTGATCTCCACAAGGGTCACCGTGTTGTGTCCTTGAGCAAGACACATCAACTTCCAAGAGTACTGGTTAAAACGCAGGAAGCGTTGGCTCCATCCCGACATTACTGAAAAATTGCTGACTGGGTGACTGGGATGTTAAACCTCAATACAAAAAACAAACAAACTTAGTTTGGATTATTTCCCAGTAAATTCCCATTTATTAAATTTTGGCAATGGGAATTGGTCTCTGCTAGCGCTAGTCCCTAACCTTTGCTTATTTTTTTACATCAGGAAAACATGTCCGTGACATGTATACCCCCTAGAACCCCACTTTTATATAGAAAAACTGGGGTTTGCAGGGGTATACCTAATTTTCTTATTTTTGATCCAAAACATACATTGTGGGTACACGTTAGAACTGCCTCGACGATGTATGTTTTCAGCAAAAATATTAAAAATGGTGAAATTTTCACTCAATTTTTACAGCTGAAAAGAATCTCTGTGTATTGCATGGGCAAGTTTTCGTAAAGACTTTTCAAACACTCAACTTACTTCTTTATTGCACTTTTCCTGTCAGAATCTTTATAGCCATGCTCAAACATAATATTAGCTAGTAATCTATTCTTTGATAACTGAAACCCAAGCAAAGAGTATATGGAAACAACTAAAATATAACAGAAACTACAACATAACGCTTGACCCTTAAATTGCCATAGTTTGCCATTACTTTGGCATTAACTTTTATAGAAATTTGTGAGTTTTGAAAACTTTTTTGGTTTAACATAGCAACCAAAATTATACTAATAGCAACCAAAATAAAGCTTATGTTATACTCTCCAACTTTAAATGTCTTAAGGGAGAAGACTGATGTTCTGACACTTTAAGGGTCAAGTTTCAAACAAAGTTACTGTCTACTATACAAGAGCCTCGTAACAAGAAATATGTTAACAGAAACTGATTTGGTCAGCTTCATACAGTTAGAATTTCAGACTTATGTTATTACAATGATGATGATCAAAGCCAATATTTCTATTGCCTGTAAAGTATATGATCAAAAGAGTTGTTTTCTTTCTTGTAACAAGGCTCATGTGTAAAACAAAAAAAAAAAAGTGCTACACTTGTACATGTGCTTTTTGACTTACAGCCTTAATTGCACTTTTCTATCAGTCGCTTTATTCATTTCATTTAAAATCTTGTCTTGATCAACCCGCCGTTTAGTTCTCTGAAACAGATCATAGACTCCTACATTAATTCTTTGAATGCTGACCTGTTTTGTAAGCTTTTTTGCTTTTTTTTTATTAACTGTACCAAAACCATTTCATAGGAATACCATCAGTTTGAACTCTGATCAGGCCCAAACAAGGCTGATAAATTGTCAAGCCAGACCTGGGTCTATGCTGTGGGCAGCATCAACACTGGTAGGTAAAAAGCTGATCCACAAGCAAAGGTCTTCCAGAATTTGTTAATACAATAAATTGCTGAAATATTATTTTAATGCTCTTACAGAAATATGAGATCATGTAGAGCCTATTGGTCAGCGTCCTTTACCACATTTCTCAACTAGTGTCCTCTGAGTGTATTTTAAGACTTCAAAGACACTGTGGCTTAACTTTCAAAACAACAACTCAGTCAACAAACAAAGGAAGTAATTTTTCAAAAACAAGTTTAACAATGTTCGCCCACAACTTACATCATGTTTCTGATGTACATAGTCTCGCCTCAGTACTGTGTATTTCTGAAGACCAACATTGAGCTTCTTCTCTTCTGTCATACGCTTCTTAGTGATAGCTGTAATAAAGGAATATCACATCATAAATAGAGGATCTTACACCAGTGGTCAATTCATATGAAATTTATTAAATGAGCCTTTAAGGAGTTTGATAAATTTCATATAAAATGATTTGTTTTATCAAATGACATCAAT
The DNA here is from genome assembly GCA_964017185.1 of Rugalucina vietnamica. Classification (NCBI taxonomy): domain Eukaryota; kingdom Metazoa; phylum Mollusca; class Bivalvia; order Lucinida; family Lucinidae; genus Rugalucina; species Rugalucina vietnamica. Next base: position 4,411,472 of record OZ024871.1, on the reverse strand, counting down.
TAGAATTTGTTCACCTTCAAAGTGGACATATTTTCATCAATGATGTTATGTATTCCCGCAAAATTGTTAATACATGTGTGGTCATAACACTTTTTATTACATGAAGTTATCCACTGGAAAACAGCGACGTCATATCATTAACATAGTCTATTCGTATGATTCAATCTTTTCAAGAAATTCAAGGCATTCTTTCAGCTTGGGCTTTCATTCTCACCCCTCATTCATGCAGTAAATTACATGCGCACGCATTAAAATACTTTTTTCAGTAATGTTCATGTACTTATGAAATGCATGTACAGACACCACTTAACCATCACTCTGTGCAGCATTACCAAAACTTTCCCATGCAATAAAGAGATTTTTTTTCAGCTGTAAAAATTGAAAATACTTTTGATATTTTTCCTATTTTTGCTCAAAACATAGATTGTGGGTACACGTTAGAACCGCCTCGCCAAGGCGGTTCTAATGAGTACCCACAATCTATGTTTTGGAGCAAAAATAAGAAAAATAGGTATACCCCTGCATACCCCAGTTTCGCTATATAATAGTGGGGTTCAAGGGGGTATACATTATACGGACATGTTTTCATGATAGACCTACCATTTTCAAAGTCCCTGAGTGTTTGTCTGACAGCTCTCTGATTTTTAATGATATCTCCCTCAGTTCTTTTCAGTTCTCGTTCTTCTTGTTTATGCTGCCACATGTGGTCCTACAAATATCAAAAACAAAACCTGATAATTATCATGAACATTTGTCATTCTTTCTGCAAGTAATTTCTAGATCTTGTTAAAACTGAGCCTGTTTTCAAACCGACAATAAAATGATGAATTTAATATTTTTAGGATTTGGACGAACAATGTACACGTATGAACCTACCACAACATATTTAACAATAATTGAGTCACTAGACTCATTACATGTATTGCCAACTCAATACAACTGTATATTATTTATAAGATCTGTAGGAATTTGAGAGAAAATTGTCAAAGTCTGCATAATACATAATAAATAAAATTGTCAAAGTCTGCATAATACATAATAAATAAATTTGCTTGTGCAAACAGTAAATGCAAGACAGCAAATGTACATATGCAATGCAGTAAGCAAAGATTAAACAACCCACTGTAAATAACATAAGATAAAATCAAAAGATGTAAAAAAGCTAAATACAGAAATTGAGCCCACTTAATCCCTATGGATAGGGCTCTTACTAAATGCTTACCGGTAAATACATTAGGGGCAATGACAAACAGACAGACAGACATTGCCAGTTTTCTGAGTAAAAACACCAACCATTCATTTTTTTTTTTTCCAGACAAGAACACTGCTCTCTGATCCTCTCTGACATCAGCTATGCACAGTTTGTTAAGTCCCAAGCAATACATTTGCAAGAGTTAATCAAAATACAATTGTAGCAAACAGTCAAAAAAAAGAACTTCTTTTCCTACACTTTTTTAATTTGTAAGCATGTCTATACATATTTTAGTTAAACAAATAACACACAGAGTTCTAAATTCCAAATCAGCAGCAACAGAATGTACATATATGTGTTCTTATACAGCAGTCAATTCAAAATCATTTCAAACACACCTTTCATAACATGTATCAGAACATGCAGTTTAGTACAGATCAAAATTGTTTCACATGTAAAGCTTTGACAATGAAAGTCATACCTGGAAATGTGCCTGTTAGATAAACAATCTTTAATTTTCACCATATCAATAATTGGAAAAACTTGATGCAACAATAAAATGAGCCTACACATGAGTAAAACCAACAATCTGCTTATGCGAAAACTAGGACGCAGATCAGCTGTGCTGTAATTTCACAGAAAATAAGCGCCTTTGTTTTCGCTACTCGGGATAATACAATCCCTCTTCTACTCATATCTAAAATTTCAAGCTTCTAGCCTGCTTTTGTGACTGTACAGGCCGGTTTGTGTTGGACCTTGTTGGGAACTCAAATTGTTGGTTTTCTCATGCACAGGCTCAAATTTATGTAATCATCCTTAACAGAAGCAAAGTGGACTGAAAATATAAATGTCATTTACATATGTACCCAAAAAGTGAAAAGGCAATTGCAGTGTAGACCAATATGATCATACCATACCAGTCTGATTTTAGCTAACCTTTTTTCTCTCAGACATTCTGTTTAAAAGGTATCTAATCAATAACTCTAAATCAGCTACAGATATGAGCCGCCTCATGGGAAAACCAACAATGTGGTTTCCGAACAAGTCCGACACAAATCAGGATGTACAGTCACAGAAGCAGGCTGGAAGCTTGAAATTTCGGAATTAAGAAGAAGAGGAAGTGCACTATCCGTGTAGCGAAAACAAAGACGCTGATCAGCTTCGCGGTTACCGTGAAGCTGATCTGCGTCTTTGTTTTCGCCTTTGCAGATTGTTGGTTTTCCCATGAGGTGGCTCATATAATGCAATCTATTTCCTCAAGTAAATACAGATGATAAAAAAATAAAACATTGACCGATTATATAATGCATCATCTGTTTATATGGAAAAATATATACATGCAAACTGTTCTTCAGCTCTGTACACCTATTCATGCATCTAATGTGAAGACAAATCTAAATCATAGTTAAACAATTTAAAATGCAATAAACAATGGTTCATTTCATAGCTATCTGTTATATTTCTCTCACTTTATATGTACATTCATTTGTTTTGCAGATTATGTTTTAAACTAGACTGTATATACAAAACTAGAAATAAGTCTATAAAAACATGCACTGGAAATTTTCCCAATACCTCAATAATTGCATCCATTTATTACGTTACATGCAACATGCATGAAAGCCAGTGAACATTTAAAATTCACATATAGTTAAATCACCTCTCCATCCATTTAATAGCTGTAATGAAACATTTCTGTTCACATATTCTTTTCACATAATTGATGTGATTGACTGATTCTTCAAAATGTTCTTGCACTGATTCATCAAGATCAGCCGATATATAATATAATTCATTAATTCTAAGTGAATAGAACATGACACTACTTTCAATTCATTTGAAACATAGATGCCATATGAAGGCTTAAAAGTACCACAAGAGCTTGACATGACCCACTGAAGGTGCTTTAGTCTACAATTTTCAGTCTCAGACATTGTAAAATTCACAAAAATGACCTTATATGAAAGAAATGCCATCAAAACATCATAAGATGCAGGTAGGACAGACGTCTGTTTTTCACTGCAAAAAGCAACAGACAATAATCAAAGTGCTAGGTTTTTTTCCACAAGCAAAAAGGGAGACTACAATGTTCACCTCAATAATTTTGATTCTTCTGTCATGTTCTTTCTTGTCCATCTCTATCTTGGCGGCTAGTTTCACGACTGATGGTTTCCCGCCCTCTGACCTTGCTGTCTTCAATTCCCTCTCTTTTTTCTTCACCTGATATGTGTGACTGTATCTGTTGGAGTCCAGGAAACCATCAGGACCAACCTTTCTCTCCTGCTCTCTGTAGGAAAAAATGTGGGATGTATTACAAAATAACATGTCTACAAGCCAGATCCCTATAGCTACAGGCTTTACCTATCTGATTCCCTTGCAGCCTATTTGTGTATTTATTTTTGCATATTGTTGCAAACTGTTTTGTTTTTTTTTTTTGTTTTGTTTTTTGTTTTGTTTTCTTTTGCTTTTTTCTGATGTTGCGCAACTAAAATGAAAGATAAGCAGATTTAGAGGCCTCAAAAGCATATTGGTTAACACTTGCCTATCACCAAATTATCACCTATCGCCTATTGCCTATCACCTGAGGTTCAAATCTGTCAGACTGTGTAAAAGCAATTAGGGTATTGGTAGCCCATCCAATGATCAGAGTTCCCACAGCTTTCTAGGTTCCATGACCACAAAAGCCCAAACTGTTTTTACCTAATCAGAATCAAGCTTTTGTTACTTGCTTTATTGTTAATGTTATACTATTTCATATGTGATTCATATGCTACATGACCAGCTGTTGAACGCATAATGTTCGCACTGCATATAAAATTTAATGCAGTATAATCCCTCTTTGACTAAATAAACCCTTGAGCTATCTCTGCCTAGTTGGTATCAGACCATAGAACACGAACATACTTAAGGAAAGCAGCATAGTCTTTGGCAGCTGCAAACTTTGTCTCGTCATCTCTCGGCACTGGGGCACTCTCAGCTCGACGCAGCATGTTGTAGCGAGAATGGATGAGCGGGCCACGCTCAAACCCCATATCTGTCAACACCATGATGAAACCCTGTACTCTCTTTATGGCATGCCAAGGAATACTGAAGAAAAATAATACCTTGATGAACAGACCAAAAAAAAAAAAAAAAAAAATGACTTCAAAAAATTAATCTACTAGTAACGTATTCCTAAACCACTACAGGATAAATAAAGCCAAATCAGGGTCTCTCTATCATGTCGCTCAGTTTCCTCTGTCCCTTGGATAACACCTGAAATAAGGAGGAAGATTCGCAGAAAAAATGCAACTCATGCAAAAGCTAAAAAGACTGGTAGTGCAAAACTTAGATCTAAATTTGAATCTTTACGGAAAGAGATCAAAGCTGATATCAGGAAGCAGCATGATCTTTACGTGAACAACTTGGTAGGAGATGTTAAGGCTAATCCTAGAGATTTTTACAGGTACATAAACAGTCAGAAAAAAGATACCCAAGGTATTCCCCCGTTGAAAAAGAGAAATGGAAGTGGAATTGCACAATCTGAATTTGAGAAGGCGGAAGAATTTAATGGTCAGTTCTCGGATGTTTTCACTAAAAGTGAATACAAACAGGTCCCTCTTATGGATAGATCTGCCCCATTCATGCATGATATTGTGGTCACAAAGGAAGGGGTGACCAAACTTCTCAAAGGTCTAAACCCCTCTAAAGCCTTAGGGCCTGATGAGCTTCATCCCAGAGTCCTAAAGGAACTGGCTGTGGAATTAGGGCCGGTATTCGCCCATCTCTTCCAGCAGTCAATTGATACAGGTGAAATTCCTCAAGAATGGTCTCTTGCTAATATTTGCCCCCTGTTTAAGAAGGGCGACAGGTCACTTGCCCGCAATTACCGCCCTGTTTCTTTGACATGCATTCCTTGTAAGCTTCTTGAACATATTGTATGCTCAAATATTATGGCCCATCTTGATGAACATGAACTCTTGTCGGACAGGCAACACGCATTTAGGAAATGGCATAGCTGTGAAACTCAGTTGACTACAGTGATAAATGACTGGGCTAAAATCTTAGACAAAAAAGGCCAGGTCGACACTTTTATACTCGATTTTGAAAAGGCTTTTGATACTCCTCCCCATGAACTCCTTAAAAGCAAATTGTTTAGCTATGGAATAGGTGGAACAACACTGAATTGGATAAATGCTTTCCTTTGTTTCCGACAACAAAGGGTAGTGGTTAATGGTATTAAATCGGATTGGGCTCCAGTTGTGTCGGGTGTCCCTCAGGGCACCGTTCTCGGCCCATTGCTGTTTTCCTTGTATATAAATGACATCTCAGCAGATATTGAGTCTGAAATTATAAGACTCTTTGCTGATGATTGTGTTTGCTATCGTGAAATCAAGAATGAAGAGGATACATTGAAACTTCAGAGAGACATTGATCGTTTAGGCAGTTGGGCTAGGAAATGGGGAATGAGATTTCAACCCGTCAAATGCAACATGATGCAGCTGACAAATAAACGGTCTAGTAAGATACAGGCTAACTACACCCTTGAGGGCACTGTACTGGAAAATGTTGAAAGCATAAAATACCTGGGTATTTTATACAAATGATTTGAAATGGAATACTCATATTTCCAATGTCTGTACAAAGGCTAACAGAACTCTCGGATTCTTAAGGAGAAATTTGTATTCTTGTCCCCCAGATGTGAAAGAAGCAGCTTATAAAGGACTGGTGTGGCCGGTCTTGGAATATGGAAGCTCAGTTTGGGACCCTCACACTCATGGCCTCCAGGAAGAACTGGAAAAGGTACAAAATCGTGCGGCAAGGTTTGTGACGGGAAATTATGTTTTTGAAACTGGGAGCATGACTGGCATTTTAGGTCAACTGAAATGGGAATCTCTTAAGAAAAGGAGGAAGGATAGTAGACTTATATTGCTATACAAAGGTCTAAAGGGTAAAGCCAGAATACCCACAGATGACCTTATCCCAAAGAATAGGCGTTGTAGAAATCAACACTCTTTGGCTTTTCAGATACCTTCAGCTAGCAAAGAAGCGTACAAAAGTAGTTTCTTTCCACAGACTATCAGGGACTGGAATGACCTCCCTGATTCACTTATCTCCTCTGCTGAAATGTCTGATGACTGTGTGTCCAAGTTCGCTACACTCGTGCGTTCAAGGGACTAATTTCTCCCCCATCCGAACCCCCTGGTGAAATAATGTCATTTGGCGTGTCACCAGTAAACTATTCAGATTCAGACATCAATTATTGAATTATATGGCTACTGCCTGATCAGAGTTCACGAAAATTGGTGAATGATTATAGGACCGAAAAATGAGAAAAGCTTTAGGCTAGCCATTGTGGCAGCCTCAATATATTAACATAATTCCTACAGCTCAAAAGACAGGCTGCCACACATACACAAGAACTTCATCATCAAAGACCATGCATAAATGAAACCAAAACTACTGCTGTCTTCCGACAATATGCTTCACAAACGTTAACTGATCCACTCCTTCAGTCCTTGTCACAGAACTGATGTGCATGACATCTTCACCATACCCTTATTTCTCTTATGTATGGATATTGAGTGACAGCAAATTATATTGGCTTAGTCTGATGTCCACTGCTATTAAAGTAAACCAAAAAAAAAAATAAAATAAAATAAAATAAAAAAAAAAAAATGCAAAATACAACAGGTGCCCATACCCCACCCACTTTTCTTGTTTTTGACCAAAATGAAATATCAGTATTTTGAAAGAGACTTCACATTCTTGTGTTTGACAATCAGTGCAGTTTATAAAATAATGACTTAGTAAACCAGTAACACAGGTTTTTCTGCAGTAGATAGCCTTAATACATGGATTTTACGTAAAAACTTTACCAATAGTTGTGGTAAATTCTTGGCGGAAGTAAGAGTGACTTCCCTTGCCTGTAAACGTTACTACGGTGACAAAATCAATCCGCGTTTCTAGAAAGTCAACCATCACAGAAAATTAATCAATATTTCTAAATAACTGCTTGAAATAGCTTTGGAAAAATATTTTTTTTAGATATTCATTCGAAAATATTTTTTTTTTCTCCTTCTTGATGATTAATTGTCGATTTAAGTTTTGCACTTTTTTTTTCAAACCGCGGCATAACATTATTTACATGGGCAGTTCTAAGGCCCAGCAACATGGAGGAAGAAGCACAAAGTGGTTCAGACAATCTTGTCACAGAATTTAACACTTATGAGGATTTCTTGAGTTCTCAGATTACATCATTAGATCTTCTATACTTAGAAGTACGGTTTGGTCCTGTTTCACAATTTCCTTTTATCTGTAAAGAGCTGTCATCTTACTGTTAATCTCCCACGGTCCCAATAAACAATGATTTTCATGAGGATTTTCAGTCACCACCAGTCATGTTGGGATTGCCAGCAAACAACAACAACTCCTCTTATATTGACAGGACATACTTGGCCATTCAGTGTCACCCTTGGCATACAAACTGCCATGGATAGTGGGGATGGTGCCACCTTTCCTTTTATATTTTTGCAGTTTTCTGATCATTGTAAACTTTTACATCTTTCTCAGTGAGACTTTTACAATTTTCAGGATGAGGAGTTGGCCCGTCAGCTGGTTGAGCTGGGGTACAGAGGGAGTGGGGAGGTCTTGAAGAGAGAGGAGTTTGAGGCCAGGAAGGCCGCAGCTGAGGCCAGCAGACTGTCTAAACGAAGTCAACAGAAGTAAGACGAGGATAAACATTCATTTACACTTTTATACTTTCATCAATTTGATCGTTCAGGCTTCAGCAGACATCAGCAGTGGTTGAAATTAGGATTTTTCCTCACTAGCCCGAACCCCTATTTCTTTAATCATTTGCCAAAATTTTCCAATAGGCTGACCGATATAGATAATGGGGATTAACTGAGAAAAACTACTAGCCCAACAACCCTTTGGCTAGTGTCAGGCTATCGGGCTAGTGCTGATTTCGATCACAGCTTAGGTACCAAAAGTATGTTTTTTTTTTGTAATACAATATTTTTTAAAATGAACACCATTTATTATTGTTTTACATATTTATTACCATTTCATAACATTTCATGTTTGGATATAAATCTATCTGAGATCTTAACCCACATCTTCTCCATGTCAAAAATAATATTTGAGCATATCATTCAGCCTAGCAGTTAAGTGGTATGTTACCATATCTAGAAAACATGAAAGATATCCATAGTTTGAATGTACATGATTGTGTATGCCACACTAAATCTTCAAAATTTGAGCTGCATCATGAGAAAACCAACAATCTGCCTATGTGAAAATAAAGACGCAGATCAGATTCACGGTAACCTGGTGTGGTATTGTCAGTTTAATGTTTCACTATTCTGATTCTGAGCTGAACAGCGCCTTTGATTTCGCTAATCGGATAGTACAGTTGCTCTCTAAATCCTAAATTTTAAGCTTCTAGCACTTTTCTGCGACTGCACAGACCAGTTTTTGTTGGACCTGTTCGGAAACAACATTGTTGGTTTTCTCATGCCATGGCTTATTTGTACATATTTGATCCATTATTGCAGGACCCTAGCACACTCTGGTAAGGATCTGAAGAATCCTTTCTTAAAAGCATTGGCACAAAAAGAAGAAGCCAACAGAAGTGGAAAAATGACAGTAAGTAATTGCATGAAAAAGACTGATTATTCATGATGTGCTAGAAAACATGTAACTGCAAACCTTATCAGCCACTTTGTCACAGTTTCTTTAACACATTTCACCTGCATGAATTTTTGATAGCTTTGCAAACTGTTGGTGACTTTAGTTCTTGACCTATGTGAATCATTGAGACACTTGCAGAAGGTTGCACAGCTGTTTTACAACTTGATTGGCAAACAGTCCCAAGGCTGTCAAATGCCAGTGAGAAAGGGGCTGATAGAACACATCAGAGACAACAACCATAATTAGACTTGTTTGGTGTTTTTCAGACTATTATATTTATCCGAGACAAGAATGCCCGAGGTCAGGAGATATCAGGTTATATAGATTATGCCCACAGAATGAAGACTGAGGACTTTGAACCATACTTTGCAGGCAGAAAAAGGCTGCTGCCACGGCCCTCAGATCTCAGGTAGGGCAGAATCTGGAACTGTTATCCAACATATAGACATGAGCAGACCATATAGACTCGGATTAATTTTATCACCCTAGAAAGTAATCTTGACGAAAACAATAAGAAATTTATTAAATCAAATTTTTTCGATTTGCTTTTCAAGTCAATAATTATACAAGGAATTGTGGGCTTATTGACAGCGTTAAACTAACAAAGTTTTGAACAACTGGGCCCTGGCAGGAAAGAAATGACAATACAACACACCACATAAATTTAACAACACACATGATGAAAAAGTTGACTAGCTCTTTCCCAAAAGTATCCATCCGACTAGTATCAACCAACTATGCCTAGTACAACAGAGACGCAGACAGAATAAACAGATAACAAAGATAAATTATTGCAGAACTGCCTTGGAACAGTAAAGAAATGACATTACATACTGTAACGAACGGCCGTGCCAAGCCACAGCAAACCCCGTCGGTGGAAAAGCATGCTCATCCACCAAGGGTGGTTTACTGCGCTATATATCCAACACTTACTCGATTCACAAAGTCTCGAGTTTGAAATTTGCATATTTCCAAGGGAGGCTATCCCGTCACATTACTTCCCCCTCCGAGAAGACTCGTCCCGAGTCTTGGCCTGGGGACTACATGGGTAAGGCAACCCCGGTCTTGCGGTTGTCATCATCCCACCGCTGCCACCAAATGTAACGAACAGCCGAGCCACGCCACAGCAAACCCCGTCGGTGGAAAAGCATGCTCATCCACCAAGGGTGGTTTACTGCGCTATATATCCAACACTTACTCGATTCACAAAGTCTCGAGTTTGAAATTTGCATATTTCCAAGGGAGGCTATCCCGTCACAATACTTATTAAACAACTCTAGAATACATACCTTACCATTGTATAATTGTCATTTTTACAGTTTTTACAATTGGGAGACCCAGACCTCGACCTCTAACCCCACCCCCAACTATCAGGTGATAGCGGAGAATGCCTCAGGACTACTATTCAAAAACAAGAGAGACAGAAAAATTATCAATGTTGATCCAAAGGTAGAAAAATTTGCCATCTATTTTCTTTTCAAGGCAACATCCCAGTCAACATATGAGCCACCACATGGGAATACCAACAATCTGCCTAGGTGAAAACAAAGGCGCAGATCAGCTTCGCAGCTACTGTGAAGCTGATCTGCGCCTTTGTTTTCGCTACTCGGATAGTACAGTTCCTCTTCTACTTAAATCCGAAATTTCAAGCTTCTATCCTGCTTCTGTGACTGTGCAGCCTGATTTGTTTTAGACCTATTCGGAAACCACATTGCTGGTTTTCCCAGGAGGTGGCTCATATTTTTAGTAGGGTTATGATGGAGCCACAGCTTCCTTGGCATTTACCAGTATGACGGGGTGTTATTGCATCTGGCCAAAGGTCACAATTGCCAATGAACTCGCCGCCTTTTGACAGTTGGCCACTCTAACCTAAAGGCCACTGTGCTACCATGTTTGAGTGAGGATGATTGCATTGATCCCACTATGGATGTAAAGGATGGGGCATTGGACTACTGATCTGATATGCAATAGTTAAAATGAAATCAAGTTTAATTTTTCAATATAAATTTGAAGAGATTGTAATTGATTACAAATAACATTTTTTAGATTTTTGAATGATATGCCCAAACAAAAGGCACTGAAAAGCATTAGACTTCTCAAAGAACTACTTGGTCAGGGTCTTGATAATTACCATATTGGTTCTAATTAGGGCACACTGCTCTGAACTTTTCAAAATAATTCAAAGTTAAGGTAACACGGTATCGTTCTAAGAATAAGCGCACACTATGAATGACATAAGAAGCTGAGAGTGCTGAAATTATCATGTCATTACTACCAATGATGATGTCATTTAAGCGTTCCAATAGTTGCAAAACAGTGATTAGTCATCTAAGATTGAATTTTAATGTGGCATTTATGTGTAAAATTGGTATAAAATACCAATATGCTTGTCAAGCAGTGTGCGCTTATTCATGAATTTTGGAAACAACCAGGGTGTTTGCTTATTGGAGCATGTGGGCTCATTAGAACGAATACGGTAGTACATATATGAAGCTCTGCATCATCGGCTCCAGTGGGGTTCAATTCAAGGACTTCTCAATGCGGAGTCTGATGCTTCACCTCTAGGCCCCATGCTCAAGAATTAAAACATATCTGTCTACATACCTTTTTCATATTCAGATTCCCAGTCCGGGAGACAACTCTACAAGAACAGTGATAACATTTGATGAGGACTGTCAGGAGGGACCCAGATATATACAAGTTGTCATCTATGATCATATCACACGGAGAAAAACATAGTTGCAGTGTTGTTTTATGTGATCTGTGATATATCAACATTGTATAAACTGTCATGACCTACCAACAAAAATCATCTGGGGCCAGTTGTTCAAAACTTAGCTTAACGTCATCATCAAGACCTCAACTTATTAAGTAAATGCCGACTACATAAGCAAATACACTATTATTTTTTGTTGATAAAATGTGAGAATCCTTTGCATTGGATTCTCACATTTTATCAACAAAAATGACCGTGTTTCTTTAATATTCATGTTTGAAATTTTGACAAATCTTTTAACGATGTCGTTAATTTTGAACAACTGGGCCCTGAAAGCTCACTAATCATGTTTTCTACTATAAGCTTATTGGTTTGCAAAGGACCGCAAATCAGCCTGGTTTGATAAAGCTTATAAACCTACACTGGGCACACAGCTAATTCTGCTGGTTTTGTCATAGAAACTACAAGTACATTGGGATAACAATTGGTAGTGTTCTGAGAACAACTGTCCCCAGTTTTTTCTGTACTGATACTCTGTAAACTGTCAATAAAATTGTTTTTGTTCAAGGTGACTTCAATTTGTTTGTAAATTCCATCGGGCATAGATTTGTGTGAAAATGTGGCTTTCTTTCTGTAAACTTTGTATAGACCATTTCAGATCTGCATCCATGCTTTCGCCTGTGATTTTATTGGCACAACCCTGGGGTTAAAAATTTTAACAGGTCATGCATGGAGATTTGTCCTCTATAATATTCACAGGTTCTCAGACTACCTCAGTCTTGTGTTCACAAAATTAAAAGGTCTTGCAAACTCTTCTCAGTAGAGTATATTGAAGGTTTTGAATCCAATTCTTGTGAACATCACCGTTTTCTATTGTGAAATTAAGACCAAAATGTGTGAAACATGAACGATATACAACTCCTTTAGAAGCAGGCTTAAAATGAAACCCAAGACCAAGTACATGATTTCCCTTTATTTTCTATCCCACATCTTATAGATCAGGATCATTGCAGTAACAAAATATAATAACACTAGCTACATCAAGATGTACAGCCCGATTAAGTAAGAACACAGTAGGTGTGCCCGATTAAGTAAGAACACAGTAGGTGTGTTTATAAACATAACTGACCTTTAAGGTGTTCATTTGAAGTTTACATTTTTAAGATCTAAAGGATGACCACTATAGTGTATTTTTAAGATAATGGTGAAACAGGTATGAGCCACGTCATGAGAGTTTGAGCCATGTCATGAGAAAACCAAGATACTGGGTTTCCGAACAGGTTCCACACAAACCAAGCTGCACAAGCACAAAAGATGGCTAGAGACTGGAAATTTTGGATTTAGAAAGTAGAGGAATTGTACTATCCGTGTAGCGAAAACAAAGGTGCTAATCAGCTTCGCAGTTACTGGTTACAAAACCACAGTAGTGTTAGCATGCTGAAGTGGTACCCTGCTTAACCATCCAAAATTAATTAAAAAACTGCTTAACCATCCAAAATTAATTAAAAACTGCTTATCCATCCAAAATTAATTAAAAACTGCTTAACCATCCAAAATTAATTAAAAACTGCTTAACCATCCAAAATTAATTAAAAACTGCTTATCCATCCAAAATTAATTAAAAAACTGCTTAACCATCCAAAATTAATTAAGTGAGAAATTCTGTATCAGCAATTAAAGAGTAAAGGTAGTTAAGAGAAGGGAACTATCCAGAATGGTGTATATTTATCATCTTAATGGAACTAGTGTCATAAATATATTTCAATAAATAACAAACATTTCATGTTTTGTGAAGCAACACATACACAAGGACATACAGTATACAAGTACATAATAAATAGTTTGAATATTTCAATCATACACAAAGCTACCCTATGTATTTAGTACTATTCAAGTCCCATAAATAGGAAATTAAGAATACAAACTATACATACATTCTTCAGATAACATTAATTGTATCACAGAAAACAATCATAATGACAGGTGCATCATAGGTTGTTTATATGGTCTGTGTTAGTTTTTGGACAATTTAAGAATGTAGAAACTATCTTTTAATTATTTTTGTTAGCATCAAAACAATTTCAGAACAATATTTCTATATGCTATTAGTCTTAATTGCAGCCATTACATGAATAATTTCCATATTGTGCAGTGGATCATAGTAATTCAAACAAAAATTTGATTCCAGAAAAAACTATTTCACTGCAATGGGACTGTACAAATATTATACCACTAAAACTGAATTGTGTTGCACCTCTTGCACATATACACAATGTCATTAAAAATTATAAACCTAAAACTGCCTACGGCCTTAGTAACAAGCAGTTATGAAAGGCAATGTGTAAATTTTGCTTTAATCATCCAAATCAGATATTTGGTTGCAGATCAGAAGTTTGGCATTGCAAAGTTAATACTTGAATTTTTATGAGAACATTTTATACAATTGTTGCCCTTAAAAGAGGGTAACATGATGATTTGTTCACCCGAGGCAGGTAGTATAACCTGTCAAGGGTGAACAAATCATCATGTCACTTTCACACAAAGGCAACAATTGTTTTATTATACCGAACCACTTCTGAAACAAATTAGTGGCATTGCCAGATGGCAAACACATGTGACTACATGTGCAACAGTAATATGATCATGCAACTTGACAGAATAGGACCTTCCTTGTGCACTGTAAACAAACTCATATGACTACAAGTGCAGCTGCAGCTTTTTAGGCAGATAATGATGTCAGAGCGTAATGTGATCATGTGACTTGACAGAATAGCACCCTCCAGGTGACCTGCTCTCCACACTCAGCCAATGAATAGTAATGAGGTATAACAATGTACTTGTAATATAACTCTGGTATTAAGGATGATAGCCAATAATTAAACTGTTCTATACTCAGTTTGCATAGAGATGTGTTAAGAGATATTCATCATGAAACTGACCAGCAATTCCATAGTCTGTCCTCAATAATGATGTCAGTTTCAGAAGGTATTTACAACTGTTTTAATCGCAACAAAACCCATGAATTGAGCAGGAAACTGGCAGGCCCATGAGCTGTTTAACATTGTCTTTACTTGCTCGTTATGAGGCATCACAAAGCACATGTGAAATTGTGAAGAATGATCACTGCCCAAATCAATAATGATCATGAAAATGTGAGTCTACGGAATGAGATTTATGAATCACATTGCAAATATCAATAATGAATCAAAAGGAATTTCTGGATGCATGTATTATGACTGGAATGTTCTATATTCAAACCCCTTTAAATAGCTACAATATGGGACTGATTTGACACTATCAATGCCTTGCAGAAATTTGAGCCATCTCATGGGAAAACCAACAATCTGCATATGCGAAAACAAAGACGCAGATCAGCTTCGCGGTAACCGCGAAGCTGATCAGCGTCTTTGTTTTTGCTACTTGGATAGTACAATTCCTCTTCTACTTAACTCCAAAATTTCAAGTTTCTAGCCTGCTTCTGTAGCTGTACAGGCCGGTTTGTGTCAGACCTGTTCGGAAACCACATTGTTGGTTTTTCCACGAGGTGGCTCATTTTATCAAGGCCTAAGTGAGCCTCCTGATTTGCACAGTCTTTGCAGAGTTGTCCACTTAACTCATGTTGCATGGATAAAAGAAAAATATAGGGACTAATGATACCATTTCATTTATTGTTCTTTGACAGAAATCTGTTCGAACTTTCATCCACAAGCAATATAAAGCAATTTGAACACTGTTGATAAGTTGTGCCCATTTGTCACTGTAAGTTTTGTATGTCATCATCATTTTTGTCATCCAACCTTGCTTGGTTCCACAACCATGTTTCTTCTCTGCTATATTGCACAGTTCTCTCAGCCAGGCTCCCCACCTTTCAACCACTGTCATTGGTTGGATAATAGATGATTTATCTAAAACAATAAAGATCAGCCAATCAAAACAGTGGTATTAGCTTGGCTTGCAATCTTTCAGTTCCAATCATTGGTTGGAAAGGAGATGATTTATCTGGAAACAAAGTACATTAACCAGTCAAAATGACTGTCTTGTAACCAATATCATTAGCTGGAGAAACTCACTGTAAGTCTTCAGGAATTTAGAATGAAGTTACTAAGTGACTTATTACTTTGAGATTTTACAGAATATGTACCTTTTTTCACATAATACAAGTCAGATTGTGTGTTAAACTGATTTATCAATCATAAAGTACCCATTATTTTCTAAATACAAAATTTTGAACCATCTTTTTTTATCATTATTTTTTTTTAGCCCAGAGAGCATTAGACCTAGCCTAACAATGATGACAGATTTTCTACAATGTTGCTCACATTAAAACTATTGTGTCCATACCTGTGCTTTATACATGTCTTTAACATCTTGTAGGTCTAGTCTGAGTTCGTTAGTTTCCTCCACCTTCTCCCCATACATCTGTAGTAGTGCATTGTACTTCCGGTCCATTTCCTGTAAAAATACATAAGCCTGTGCATGAGAAAACAAACAATTTGGGTTCCAACCAGGTCCAACACAAACCAGGCTGTACAGTCACAGAAGATGGCTAGAGACTGGAAATTTTGGATTTAGAAAGTAGAGGAATTGTACTATCCGTGTGGCGAAAACAAAGATGCTGATCAGCTTCGCGTTTACTGTGAAGCTGATCTGCGTCTTTGTTTTCGCCTATGCAGATTGTTGGTATTTCCATGTGGCAGCTCACATAAGACAAAATAGTTGGTGGGAGTTAGACATGCAGGGCCACTCTTGTGGACTGTGGCCCATTTTCCATTGAATGCATAGTTGATAAGAGATTGCAATATTGGCAGATTTGTAATGGAAAAATTATTACCATCAAAATGGCCCAATCTGGTATAGAAGATCAGGTTTTTATCAGATTGTAAATGAACAAAACTGCCATGAACCAAATTGCCATTGGACACAATAAACTGACATTTTGACTTCTACAATTCCAAATCCTTCTTTTAAGTTCGAATTTCTCTTAATTACAAGACACATCTATTCATGAAATGACCATTAAAATGGTCAACTAAAATTCAATAGTCATCCTACCTTATACTGTTCCCGTAGCTCTGGTAATTCTTTAACTTGATCTTGTAGTTCCTCATTAGCATTGCTTAAGTTCACCAGTTCTTTAGCCATTGATTCCCGGGTCCTCTCTAACTGGTGGATCTCACTCTGTGAAGATATATAAGCCACTATGTGAATATGAGCCGCCTCATTGGAAAACCAAAAATGTGGTTTCCGACAGGTCTGACACAAACCGGGCTGTAGAAGCACAGAAGACAGCTAGAAGCTTGAAATTTCGGATTTAAGAAGAAGAGGAATTGTACTTTCTAAGTAGTGAAAACAAATCATTCACAATCAAAGATCAATAAAAATCTGCTACATAATCTGCAGATAAATATATAACTAAAATTGAACTAAGTATAACAGATAAAAAAAAATGTTATCGCTATACAATTTTTCGTTACAGATGCCAATAAAAGATAGCTAAAATTCTTGCACATTATGCTGTATGCTTCAGTACATTACATAAAACATATCTGGTATATACCTGTAGATGTGTGATTTCCCCCTCCCTGAGTTTTAGCTGTGACTGTAGGTTCTCCAATAGATTAGCTGCCCCACTCTGTCTTAGTGCCTCATATAGACTCTGTTTGCTACCAGTAGGAGTTTGGAGGTAGAAACTACGATCTATTTCATCCTATAAACAAATGCTTAATGCATCTTTCTTCTTCATGTTTCACTTACTTCAAAATGGTCTCTGCTATTTCATATAGCAAAAAAAAAAAAAAAAAAAAAAAATAGATACTTAAACTCATAATACGCAACAGGCAAGCATTGTGGGTCTTGACTGTTTGTTAAGTCAAGTTTGAGAAAGCATAATGCTAGAAAACCTTTTCATTTGGGATTTAGAGAGTGTAATATGAATGCTTCTTTTTTTGTTTTTGTTTTTCTATTGTTGCCTTTAGTGAAGGACACTTCACAGTGGAGTTAGGTATCCAACCCAGAATCTCTCACTCCAGGGCCCGAGGTTATAAAACTTTTTTCATGCTCAACTAAGCTGAGACTAAAATTTATCTTGCTCATAAATGTTAAAAAATGCCAACATTTTTTAAACATTTATGAGCAGGATAAATTACTAGCTGTTGAGTACTGAACCTGAATTTGCCACTAATTTTGACTATTTCAACATTTATGAGCAGTTGAAATTTCATGCTCAGCTGAGCTGAGCTTGAAAAAAGTTTTATAACCTCAAAGCCTGAGTCTTGTGTACACAGTACTCTACACTAGACCATCCTGCTCCACTATTTGGGTGCTCAAGAGTTGTTAAAGAGTTATTAGATACCCTTATATTTAGTATGATTTACATTTACTTATTTCAAGGCAAAACTATGACTCATTTCAAATAAGCTATACCAACCTGAGTAATAGCAGAGAAAGACTGTTCATGGAAGCTTGAGGCAAAACTTTCCTGCCGGGATATAGATATAGGGGAAGGGGTACCTCTGGATGGTGTTCCTCTCGACCTCGAGGCTTCTCTCTCCTTAGAAATAAAATCAGATTATTATGAATATCAATATACGTATTTAAACAAAAGTAGGAGCAATAGAATTCTAGTGTTTACTCCACTTCCGTATGACCTTAATACTCATTTGTTATTTCTCTTTATTCTAACAGTTGTTGCACTGAGTGACAACCTAAAATTTCTCCCTGTTTAAGACAGGTAATAATTTCTGTAGTTTAAATCAGTGCTTGGGGGAGATACCATACCAGGATTGTAATCTGCCGGCATTGGAACGTCAGGTTGGCAGATCACATAGTGCATAGCTACTATAAATAGCACAGCTTTTCGATACAATGCATCATGATATAAGTACAATCTCTGACATACTGCGTCAGGGAGTCGGCTCTTTGGCTCAGTGGTTAGAGCATTGGTTTTCAATTCCGGCGATCCCGGTTCAAATCCCACCAGGGATGTGGGATTTTTTCAAACTATGCATCATTTCTTAGTAACGACAAATTTTCATATTCGTAAGATGGGGGCTCATCGGAAATGGACCACTTGAGTGATACAGTCATAAAAACGACACTCTCATAATCATAAATAATTACTCTCTCGAAATGGGGGTGTGTTATTTCCCATTGCACCACACATTCATTCTAGATTATCTGCTGTGGTTGGAAGGTCGGGTTGGCAGATCACATGGTGCATAGCTTCTATGAATAGCACAGCTATTCGATACAATGTATCATATAAGTACAATCTCTGACATACTGCGTCAGGGAGTCAACTCTTTGGCTCAGTGGTTAGAGCATTGGATTTCTACCCTGGCGATCCAGGTTCCAATCCCATCAGGGATTTTTTCAAACTAGGCATCACTTCTTAGTAACGAATTTTCCTATTCGCAAGAGGTGGTACTGTTTTCCTTGGTGTATTCTCACATTCAAAGATCCATTTTCAGCTTATCCTATTGTCAGTATTGTAAGACTTACAAGATCTCTAAGTTGTTCCTGTAACAGACCAACTTTCTTCTTCTCCTGCTCCAGCTTAGATTTCTCAACATCTAACTGGGTCTCTAATAGCACCTGGAAACACAAGACAGAATTCAGATCATTACAGGACCTAGATTGTTCACTGATGGATGTAAATTGTACAAATTTGGAATTTCATAAATGAGCCACCGCATGGGAAAGCCAACAATCTGCATAGGCGAAAACAAAGGCGCGGATCAGCTTCGCAGTAACTGCGAAGCTGATCAGCACCTTTGTTTTCGCTACACGGATAGTACAATTCCTCTACTTTCTAAATCCAAAATTTCCAGTCTCTAGCTATCTTCTGTGATAGTACAGCCCGGTTTGTGTCTGACCTGTTCGGAAACTACATTGTTGGTTTTTTTCACGAGGTGGCTCATTTATGGCATTTTTTTAATAGTTATATGTGCACCTTGTTTGTATGTTGGTATACATCTCGTATGTTTGTTTGTCTTTTACTTTTTTCGGTCATGATTCTATGTTAAGGGTCAATACTGAATAAATTTTGACTTTTGTCTTGATGTAAATTGCACAAATTTGGACTGTCACATAAAAGCAATTCTACAGTTAAAGCACCAGAATTCAGATCTAACAAGGCTATATTGAAAGGAAATGCCAGCAACAGGTTGTTATCATCTAAAACATTGTGAATTAGCATAAAAATAAAACATATTTCTTAATCTTTCAGCACTATACCTTTTGTTTCTTCAAGTCAGTTATTTCTTGATTCAGCTGGTTCTTTAGTAACTCTATCTGGGCTGCTTCACTGCAAATAAAAATATCCACATATCTCATTTCACTAAGTCATAGAAACATTTGTCTTAGCTAAACCATAAAAAGACAGACCGTGGTTTAGTCTCATTGCAAACTTGGAGCAGCCATGGATCTAACCAATGACTACAGTGAACAAGGAAAGTGGCTTAAACCACTATGCCATGGAGGTTTCTACATTCTAAAATGTATGGTTGGTTGGTTAATTTGGTGTTAAACGTCCCACAAACAGCTAAGGTCATATGGAGACGGAACCTAGGTTAAAGTCTCACCTGACAGACTACAGAAGCCTGTGAGCCTGTGACCCCTGGTTTATGACATTTCCACTTTGCCATGGAGGCTTCTATTTTTAAAATGGGTTGATAGTTAAGTTAAAAAGAATCTGATCAAAAGTTCTGTTTGGCTTTTGTTTGTTTTTTAAAGAATATGAAAATGATTTCCTTGCCAAATTTTCCACTTTTCCATACTTTTTTTTTCATTTATCAGTGGATGTCAGAATTTTTGTTAAGTGACATAATCAAGTTTTTTTTTTTGTTTGTTTTTTTTTACACCCTAAAACATACAGACACCAACTCACCTTTGTTTGGTCTCTTCCGACAACTCAACTTTGGTCTTCAACATTTCTAGCTGTGCCGTGAGTTGTACCTTCTCCTGTCTCAGTCGAGCATTCTGAGCCTCCAGACTGGCGACCTTTGACCCCAGATCTAGCAGTTGGTCATTGGCTGTTCTCTCTTTCTCAGCAGATATAGCCAGCTGGTTCTGAGTATCAGCTGCAGAAATTCATGCCATTAACTCAGCAATAATAAATTTCAAAATTCAACTTGTATAACATTCAAGTTGTCCAATGTGCTATTCTTTTGAGTCTCAAAATAATGTTAAACTTTGTACAAGCAGAATGACCATTATCATTAACAATATCTGAAATACTTTTATATCTAGTTTAATTAGGAACTGAGGGACTATGTTGTTCCTCATTTCCACAGTAAACAGCTGAATTCATCCTAACAACATTGTTCATATGCAGTCCTTAACTAGCGTTTGATGATCATAGTTTAACCTGTAACTAACTGATTGTGAGTGAAAGAATTTACCAGACCCATGCATTGACCTTGCAACCAACTGTGCTAACTGGGTGGTCAAATATTCCTTTGAAAGACAAATATGTCAATTGCTTACCGAGTCTGTCTGCCAGGTTTTTCTCCACTTTCTCCCAGGTGGAGGACTGTGCTGTGTAGGTGGACTGGAGATTCTCTA
Source organism: Rugalucina vietnamica (assembly GCA_964017185.1). NCBI lineage: Eukaryota > Metazoa > Mollusca > Bivalvia > Lucinida > Lucinidae > Rugalucina > Rugalucina vietnamica. Next base: position 4,390,326 of record OZ024871.1, on the reverse strand, counting down.
TCTGCCGTAATAGAGGCCGGGTAGCTGAAATGTGGAATAACCTTGTTAAAGCTTCACAACAATGAAGACAAAGAAATAACTTTAACCTCTGAAAGTCTGGCCCTGTGGATAAGGTCCATGGTGCTTCTGTACGGCATTCAGTCATCAATAAACACTTCCCATATGTTTACTATATGACTAAATTGTAGACTTCGCTCACTTCAGTCATTCTCCCAATACAAGTTATACCTTTTTGAAGGTGTAAAGAAGTTTATTTGTTGTTTTGTTTTGTTGTAGTTTTTTGCTGTTTCTCAATTCTTATTTTTGCTAACAAATCTTCAGTGGTACAGAATACTGGAAAATACTTATTCTTAGAATGTTAAAGGTTAACTAACATTCCCAATTTACTGAAACTTATTTTTTGTCTAGTTTGATTATATAGGAAGTATTTCTTCATTTATGAAAATTCAAAACCATGATCTTACCAGAGGAGACACTGCGAGTCAGTTCATGGGTCCTGGCCTCATCTTCCTGAAGTTGCTGGAACATAGAAACAAAAAATACTGATATAACACTTGAATAGGTAATGAAGAATATTGATCCTTTTCAAGTAGAGGAAATACATGAAAGCATCAACTTAGAATGTTATTTCTGAAGAGTAAATATTAATTTTTCTAGGCCAGAGCTTAAATTGGGGAATGTGTATTATTTGTGTTGATTTTTAAGAGGCTTCTGTGATTCTTCATTAATGAGGACTTTGAATTCGCGAGGTGACAATTCTTGCAAACATATTCAAATGTTACAGTATCGCATATGTGTTTCATACCTTCTGTAGATCTGAGATCTCCTGTTTCAACATTTCCTCTCTTCTGTTACACTCCTTCTCTGTCCTGGCCATTGACATACGGAAATCCTCTATCTACCAGGAAAATCATAAAGAGTATTTAAATCAAATATAGCCAATTTGTGTCTTTAGCTACACATTTAATTTTTTGCAAAGGCTACAAAAATCACAATAAGTGGCAAAACATGCCTTGTAGATAAATGTAACACAATTTTGACGTGTTGTATCATGGTTTTGTGTCACACTAAATGTCAAGGCCATACTTTTTAAAGTCACCTACAAAAGATTAAAGAGGCCTACAAAACTCATGATCCTAAAATTTACAAGGCAAGAACCTTAATGACTTCACAATGGAAGTTCTTAATACACAAAACTGAGTTACTGTCAATTTTACACTTTACATAGCAATTTAGTTTGCCTATCTGCAATGTCATTACTCATTAATATAAAAATCATTGAATGAATAAACGTTTGTTTGTATAAATTATGGGAAGATTCACAATCTAATCTATACCTGCATTAGGAGTGAGTCTTTCTCCCACTTGTGTTGCTGTTGTTGTTTCTCAATTGTCATCTTAAGTTCTTCTCTCACTGTCATCTCGGCACTCAGTGCAGCTTCCTGAGCCCTAGTGTCAAGGACAGCACTGCTACGGTGGAGCTCAGCTAACTCTCTGTAATATAATGGTTTTATCCAAATAAAATTTGAATAAGCGCTTGTAAAACATAACACCCCTAACCTACGCTTGTCCTTGAGTGACCGAGGTCATTACTAAAAATATATTTTGTTTCAGATGGAGTCTAAAAACCAGTCACCTTTACAAACTAGTCATTTGTAACTGTGGCAGTTAAAAGGATGCATGACAGTCTCATAGAATTAGGGATTAACTGAGCCAAGTCATGAGAAAACAGGATTTTTGCCTATGCGAAAACAAAGGCGCAGATCAGCTTCACAGTACCTGCGAAGCTGATCAGTGCATTTGTTTTCGCTACACAGATAGCACAATCCCTCTTCTTCTTAAATCCAAAATTTCAAGCTTCTAGCCTGCGTCTTAAGACATACAGGCTGGTTTGTGTCAGACATAGTCGGAGATCGTTTTCTCACGCCGCGGCTCAACTGAAAGCAACTTGAGGCAGAGCTGTAATCAGAACCAAATCCAATAGCATACTACACTTACAATACAGAATTGCTGACAGAGTTGAGGCTTCACCCCCCAGTTAATCAATTTTCAGTGATATCACACCTGATTCAAATTATTCTTCTGAAATATTAAAGATCTTACTTATAAGAGTTGTCTAGAGCTGCCTGTAATCCTCTGATTTTCTCTTGCCCATCCTCATTATCACTCTACAACAAAAGATTCATATTGTTTCACTGACATTCTGTAATGGGGGCTAAACTGTCTGCATTTGCGTAAGTGGTAGCAGACCTGTCAAACTCCTGAAAATTCTAAGAGGGAGATTGCGCGAAGCAGTGATTTTTTTACCAAATTGGCGTGCAACTTTCGCACGCACTTTAAGACCTATAAAATTTCAAGGAGGGAGATTTTTTCTTCAGGAGGGAGTTTTTTTCCAGCTTTTCAAAAAGACAATAATTGACATTGGCCAAAACAGTCATCGACGCAAAACCCTTAAAACAAGGAATGAAGGAGACGGTGTCATACCTCGGGTACTGAACATTTGCTTTTGCAAATTTCTATAAAGACTATGAAGCAACAAATGCGAAGAAAAGATGAAATTCGATCAAAAAATCAGTTTGGACATATTTCTACCAAGGGCGCAGCCATATTGGAATTTTTCTGACGATCATTTGTTACATGCTATCTGATTGGTTCCGAAATCAATCTAAACATTTATTGGCGAATCACAAAGTTTGTTTTATCTTTCAACGGAATATCCCAATATAGACGCTAATAATAGATTGGAGAACCGGAGAATCTCGAATGCGAACCCAGATTTGCCAAATAGCATTAAAAATCGAAATCGGAACTATCGAAATTTCCCGCAAGTTAACCAGAAATTTGCAATGACCTTGACTTTGTCTGTGTAAGCACAGAAAACCCGGGATATGTTTTCTTTTGTGTTTCGGATGTTAAAATCAATCGGTAGACAGCCCGAAATCCTTTAATTTGAAGTTTTTAAAAGAAATCGGACGGGAGGTCATTAGTCCATTGCAAAATCTTTAGAATGACGGGGTATCCAGGAGAGTTGACAGGTCTGAGTGGCGGTGCTGAACTTTGTTTTAGGCCCTACTCAACAGTGGTCATATGGATATGGGACTGCTGTTTTAAGTCTCATTCGTAAGACTGAGGATGTCTGATGATTTGAGATGGAGCTCACAACCCTGGTTTACAAGGCAGATGGTTTCACAACTATGCCACCAAGACTTCTATTTGCATAAGTGGTAACTACAAGATTAAATTCATATATCTGTAAAAACTTTTATATACATACATACAGAAAAGAGTTTTAGCTTCGATAAATGTTCACATGATTTATATGATTACACCTACCTTCAGTTTAGCCATCTCTATCTCCTGTTTACTAACTGCTGTCTGTAGCTGGGTTAGGGCCTCTGAAAATAGAGGTTTACATGTATGTTATACTGCCATTTATTAATTAACTACGTTAATATTAGTATTTGTATGACCAAATCAGCCCGCATCATACGGATGACAAACTGGGCCAATACGAGAAAACTGGGCCAATACGAGAAAACTGGGCCAATACGAGAAAAACAAGGCCAATACGAGAAAAACAAGGTCAATATGAAAATGACGTCATTCCATGTTCTTTTTCAAAAGAATATGGCAGCCATTTTTTCCTCTGTTTCGCCGCTAAAAAACTGCAGTTGTATTTATAACATAAGCTTAAATTGCAGTTGCATTTATAGAAGCAGAAATAATGGCCAACAGTTACCGCTAATAAAAAGGAAAAACGGAATTCAGACGACAAGCTTGGTTAGGTTTGTTGGCATTTTACTCCGGCTCGCCAAGTCTCAAAGGCGTTTCAACCGTTTGTTGTCTTTGTTTTATCTTATGAAACGTTATTTATTTATTTATTTATTTATTTATTTATTTATTTATCTTTCTTAAGCTAAATAGAATATTAAAATAGGTAGTCTGGCGGGTCAGCCATCAAAATTAATTTTTGATAACTGATTTATCATTTTGACGTCTGGCTCCAACACTATAAAAATTTCCCAAGTTCTATTAATTTCTCTGCAAGCTGTTTTTAGACATTGATTTTATAGGAATTCCTAATCTGATTGGTTGATGGCTGGGTGCTGAGGTCATGCACTCTCTGAGAGCCAATCAGAAGCTCGCAATTTGAATTGTCTTCCCTCTCAAGATGACTTTTTGAAGAAAAACATGTCAGCCATAATGTATGGATTCTTTTAAAAAATCATCAAAATAAACAAAACTTGGATATATTTTATGAATTTTCAAATGGAGGTTTGTTTATTATTTTGTTTTACAGTGTTTTACACCATTTGTTTTGCATAAAAACTTTTTATTCTGTAAATAATGGCTTTCACCCAAAAGTGGCTAACAGCTTGGCTTTTTGATAATGTGCTGGAGTCAGACGGCAAAATGAACCACTGGGTATTGTTACGTGCCAGGCGTAACTAGAAGATTAAGGAAACCAACAAGTTGGTTAGCCAGCAACAAGCTTTGTTTAAAATTTAACAAATCTATTTAGAAGTGATTTAACCAGTAATTACATGTGAAACAATCAAAAGCATATATACAATCAAACAAAAATGAATGTACAATACCTTTCAAGATGTTAATTCCCTTAAAGAATGTCTGAATGTCCCTCAGAATTTTTTAACACAAGTCTGTATCAGTTTCTGATCCCAAGAATTAAAGTTTGTTTCAAAATAGCACTATGTCCCAATCCAGAATCGAATATCACAAAGTAATCCAAGAATAAGTTTAAATTCCAGTAAGATAGATTTTGACTTCTTAATAGTAACAGTACCCAAAGATTGTCCTTATGAAAATTTGTAGCCCTTATATAGCACTGAGGAACATTCAGGATTCTTCCAGCAAATTCTATGATATCATATACTAAAAATAACAAGTTGTTTACCAAAATTTAATGTTTTGGAATATTCTAGAGAGGCCATTATCCTTCCAGAAAATTCCACAATATTCTTTTGACATAAAAAAAATTTTTTCTAGAAGATTCTACATCTTTGGTTCTTCCAGATTTTTCCGGACTTTTCCGTCAAAGAACAATTTGAAATTTCTAGAAAATTCTGAAGTAAACAACCTGTTTATGTCCAATATCTGGGACACTAAAAGTAAATAATTGCTAAGGACAACAAGTAAACATCATATGTATAACATCATACTTTCCTGGGCATACTCCCTTGGGAAGTTTACCAGTACTGAATGCACATCTTTCAACAAGTAACTGTCATACATAACAGTATGATTCTTCATTTGGACGGCTGACCAGTCAGACTATAAAATAGGCTACATTGTTATTATGTTCATTTGCCTTCCCTGGTTTTCTCCTCAAGTGTCGACTTCGCAGTGTTGAGACTGAATCACGTAGTGAGTGGCCTGCATTCCTGATTTTATCAAAACATTCTCTGTAGTTTATAGGCCTCTACTCGTGGATTCAGTGTTTAAAACAGAAGAGGACGGTTGCTATTTTTGTGTATGTATATGCATGTGTCTAATATTTTTATCCATTGCGTTGTGCACTTTGTCAAAGAGCACAATTCAAATAGAAAAGTTAATTAATAAAATTGTCATTAATCAAGTAATTTCGTATTGGCCCAGTTACAGGTCCTCGGCGAGCTGTATTGGCCCTCGGCTCCGCCTCGGGCCAATACAGCAGGCCTCGGACCTGTAACTGGGCCAATACGAAATTACTTGATTAATAACATTATAGTACAGACTGATGGTTCTGTCAGAAAAATAACTATGGAATCTTGTGTGCTTCTAGACAGTCATCACTATTAGTCTATTTTTTCTTTTCATTTCAAGCAGACTAATATTGTTGTCTTAGGATATTTAATCAAATACACTCCAATGACAAAGGTACATGATTATCGATTACATTTTCAGTACTACTATACTTAAGTTTTAATTCCAATATTGTTCTGTTCTTTTTTTATTTTATTCTATCTTATTTACACTTTTTTATTTAGATTTATTTTGTACATGCCTTTCAAGATTATATCAGCTCTTATTAGATGGGCCAATCAGTTGGGACAAAAAACAGGAGTGCTCCCAAGAAAAAACACCTGACACACCTGCAAGCAGAACTTGGATTGTCACACATGTGCCCTGCATAAACCCATATGAAACAGTTGTGATCAAATTATTATTAGGAGTGATAATGAAATCAGGAACCTTAACCACACTGGCATGGGGCCACTTTTTTATTCAAAGACAGAGTATGCACTAACCAGACTGTTTCTTCTCAGTTTCCTCCTTGCTATCAAGAACTTTCTTTAGATGATCTAACTCTTCCTTCTGGCCATCTAGCTTCTTCCTAAAACAAACCATTTTGGCATATATCAAAACAGTTGTGGGTTCAATACTGTGAATCGCACGTTACAAAAGAACCATAGTAACTGTTTGCCATCCCTGGGTGGCCCTGGGCATCTTATGAAGCACAAGTTCATTTATTTTTTTTTCTATTACTCAGTATTTTAAAATAGAATTTTTAAATTTGTAATACATGTAAAACAACTTTTAAAAAAAAGTTTTTACATCTGTATGTGATTTTCATTGCATTTACAAAAATCGTCATATGTCATTCAGGAAACCCAGATGACATACCTCTCTGCCTGATACAGGAGCTCTCACTATCTTACATGCATGCGGTCACAATCAGGAGCCAGTTCTTCAAAGCTTCGTTAGCATAACGTCATCTTTAAGACCTCAACACGTTAAGTAAATGCCTACTACATAAGCACTGTTATTTTTTTGTTGATAAAATGTGAGAATCCTTTGCATTGCAAAGGATTCTCACATTTTATTAACAAAAAAATATTCAAGTTTGAAATTTTAACAAATTGTTAACTAACGATGTCGTTAATTTCGAACAACTGGGTCCGGAAAGCAAACTGGCATGTGCTCAGCCTACACTCGCTCTATTGAACACACCTTAACATGCAGTATTCATTGTATACACACTTAATCATCATTTTTTTTACATGTAAAGGCGATTATCATATAAAAATGAAAGTTATAGCAGTCTAAACAGGTCTGGATCAACCCAATCTGGGTCTATACTATTTATTCAAGCATACCTGTCCCAAAAATAATGGTTTATGACTTACTTTTGCGTAGTGATGAGACTCTCATTATCTTTCTCTTTAGCTCTCAGTTTCTTGATAATGGTGTTGCTTTGTAGCTGAGACTTGGATAACTTCTCACCTGAGAAAAAAGAACAATATTTGAGCCGCCTCATGGGAAAACCAACAATTTGCATAGGCAAAAACAAAGACGCAGATCAGCTTCGCGGTAACCGTGAAGCTGATCAGCGCCTTTGTTTTCGCTACTCGGGTAGTACAATTCCTCTTCTTCTTAAATCCGAAATTCCAAGCTTCTAGCCTGCTTCTGTGACTGTACAGCCTGATTTGTGTCGGACCTGGTAGGAAACCACATTGTTGGTTTTCCCACGAGGCCGCTCATTTATCCAGTTTTTCAACAATGTCAGAAATGCCAGACTTCAATGTATTTTTTTTTTACCCAAGAAAGAATTAACATGCCTCTTCTGGTAAATATATTTTCATATGTTTTGTTTGTTTGTTGTGTGGTTTAAGGGCCCAGACAACAATGTTTAGTCCAGTCATGATGGAGCCACTTCTCGATAGGTATTAAACAATACTATAGGAAGTTACTGTATTTTGCACATGGATATGGCACTCCAATAGTGTTTAAACCCAGGACCTCTTGATTCCAAGTCTGATGCTCTACCACTAGGCCACCATACTCACTCATAATTTTCCACCCAACTTTTGTCACGTACCTTCCTGTAGCAGTCCCTGTATTTGTTCTTCTTTCTCCTCCAGCAGACTGTGTAGACTAGTATCCGCAGCTTTCTTAGCCAGTTCAGACTGAGCAGCTTGCAATTGCTTCTTGTACTGATCTTTCTCCTGAAACACACAAAATGGCGACCTGACTATTTAGCATCTTTTCCTTTTAACATCCTAATGATAAGAACATTGATCAGAGTGTAGCTTTTAACTCTACACTGTTTTGCAAAATTATGTGAAATTATTTAAGGACTGAAATTCAGATTTTAGCTTTCACTGGATGATGAAAAACATTAGGCTGTTTTAATGTCTGTAAAATTATCAATCAACTATCAGATTTTTAATTGCACATATCATCCCTCATTTTCATGTTATTTGACATTAAATCCGACTTGACGTAATTTTGGAACAGCCAAAACATCAAATTTTCGCCCTTAACATCATGACCATACGCGACCGACGCCACGTCAACAAGAGAAAACAAACATCACTGGCTGGTTTTGACATCGCCCCGCCCATAGGCGTGGCCTCTAGATCACCTGACTTTATGTTTTTCATTGGGAAATGAAGAACACCAAGAAAGATACTTTCATCTAGGGCGATTGCAATAAAAATGTAAATATGATGGGGTGGGGCTTATAGCAAGGCACTACAATCTGAAGGCAGTTATTCCAGATATGCTACAGATGTGTGCCCGGAATAGTTATATGTGATGCTGCATTAACATCTGAAAATTTGAAGATCTTCTATAGAAAAATCCAAAACTATGAGTAATTGCTATAGTATTCCCATCATTACCTTAATGGCAGCTGAGATCCTCTTCTCTGAGTCAGTGAGTCTCTGTGTAAACTCTGCTGTCAGTTCATTCAGGTCAGTCATCTCAGCCTCATGTGACTCTTCTGACTGCTTCAACTGACTGCAAATATAGTAATATTACATACAACTCTGCCACATTTTACATGCCATGCTAAAACATGCTTTTTTACATATCCTTGTGTCTAAGTCCTAGAATTCTTTTATGCAGAAAATACTGTTACGGTCTGTTTTGACTTGAAAACATGTAAGTTTCATTGGACCTGGATAATGTTCAAGCCAATGGTCAAACTGAGACTGTCCTATCTATTTGGACACTCTTAAAGAAGTATGTTTAGATCACAGCACTTCGTAACTGGAACTGTGAGGTTGGCTGTCCAATAACTAATCAGACATTGCTCAAAAGAAAATAACCTCATACATGCTGGCAGATACTTTGCCATTACCTATTTTTTCTGAAAGTTTGTTAACATTGTTTTAAGCATATCAGACATTGTAGACCACAATATCTGACAACTGAGAGAGGAATGTGATTTTGTCATTAAAAACTTTAAGCTCAATACATTAAACAGAGACTAACCTCCTAAGTATACTATTGGCCTCTACGAGATCACAGTTTTCCTTACTGAGTTGTAGTAACTTATCTTCTCTGGCCTGTAGAACCTCAGCCATCTCAGCAAGTTTCTGTAATATACAAGGATCTATTAAGTTCAGGTTTTACACATCAGCAGCTATGGTCGTATGGAGACCGGAACTCAGGTTAATGCTGGATAAGCCAGGGACTGACTAACAATGTCTGGTTTACAAAGCAAGTGGCTCTACTAGTATATGGGTGATTTTCAAAAAAATGAAGTATTTTTCAATATTAAAGCTGGACTGATAAGCTTTATACATATAAGGTTTCATTTATACCTTAAATGTGTGTTATCAAGATGTCAAACTCCATGCAAAATTTCATTAAAAAAGATGGATCTATACCAGATTTATACAACAATATATACCTAAAAATGTCACAAGTGCAACATTTTAGTGTGACATTTTGAGTAGTAAGTCATTTTCAAATGGTCAGAAAACAATTGTCTGATTACCTAGCAAAACAAAATCTCTAAAAAGTTACAAACAATTAGGTACTTGAGAGTTGCCAGTGAAACATGCATGTATTTCGCCTTTGTTGCCTCTTCAGCATTTATAAATAATAACCATACCCCTACAAATAAACTACAGTAAAAATTGCTTAGCTTAAACTTGTGAAAGCCAGTGTTCAATCATTGTAAGCCCTACATCTATTATATGCTCTTACTGATAAAGTCTGATGTATCTGGATTGATTATCAGAGGTTCTTCATTAAAAACCCTTTCTTATATTTTGAAAATTAGCTGATCTAATCAGTTAACCATATTTGTCACAAGTGCAACGTTTTGTATTTCTTGACTGACCATATAAGCATATCATGTATGACTTGTTATTTTGCTTTATATTTTAGTCTAGCAGGTCAGAAAGAAACCAACAAAAACAACCCTTTGCCTACAGTATGCATATTGGTTTCTAATAATTAACAAAAGTGATGTCACAAGTGCAACGCATATTTTCTAGTATAAAAAATTGAACGCTAATTCCTAATGATACATATTACTTTCACTCTTATAAATTTATATGGCAATCACAGGAAGCATTGTACACTTGTAAGATACTGTTCATCATTAAATGCATTGATCATTTGAGTGCTTATGGAAACATTTATAAGTGAAGACAGCAATTTTAGGATCAAATTTATCAAATAAATGTGTGAAAAAAAATTTCTTTGGAGAACTTTCTCAAATTAATGGCATAGCGTCTAGTCCCAATATAGGGTCTATCAAACTAAGAACAAATTTGAAGCACAAAGTGTATGTTACAAATGTAGCACTACTTATAAGGTATGTCACCAATTTTGAAAATAATCAACAAAAAGCACATAAACATGAAAATCACAAAAATGGCTGTTGTCAAAAAGATTTTAATGTTGTTTTCTCTTATTTTGATATCCATAGAAAAACCAGGAACAAAAATTAAAATGAAAAATGCACATTTCAATTTTGACCTAAAATGGGTCAATGTCACACTTTTACTTCATTTTTTTGAAAATCACCCATATCACAAAGTCTTGAACAATAATATATCTATGATTTCACTTAATATTACACATGTACATGTAAAAAAAAAACTTATCCTATATAAACTGGAATCGTTGTTATCTTGTAAGGCTACAGGTCATCTTGACAGCTGAATGTCTCAGGTTGGCTGTTAAAAACAACTATTTTCCTTTTTTTTTAACTTTGCATAAATTTTCAAAAATCATTACATCAATTATCTATTTTTGGTAAGAATAACATATTCATTGACATCTAAATACTGTTAAATTATCATGATTATACAGGGTTCATACAGAAATGGAAAAGCAAATTTCCAGGATATTTTTACATTTTTCAAGGATAAAATTTCACCAATTTTTCAACTTTTCTTCGGCGGAAATGGCAGAACAGATGGTAGTCGCACTTGATGTTTTAATTGTGGTGGTGATAAATGCTAATACTACCGGATGTAATGAACTCAAATATGTGTCACACCTCACTCAGCTATAAAAACAGTGATTTTTTCATTTTTAAGCGAGGTATATCATATTTTCTTGAAATTCTTGAAGAAATTCAAGGAAAAATGTTTATTTTCAGGAATATTTTTTGAAATTCCAGGACAATTCCAGGAAAAATGGCATTTTTTTTTAAATTCCAGTAGTTTTCCAGGACGAATGTCAAATTCAAGGATTTTCCCAGGTCTGTGCAAACCCTGTGGGAATAATGAAATCACCAGCCACCTCGGGATTGGGAAAATGTTTTCCTTTGTGACGGGGTAGTGAAGGATTTTGATTCCATTATTTTTGTAAACAAAACAAAAACAAAATATTAAAGAATTTAAAACAGTTCAAAGTAAATAATTTACTAGAACTTTCCAGATACACCTCAACCTCTTTATAACACCATTGTTGGGATCCATGCCAATTTCCGTGTTAGCTATCCATTCGGTGTTATAATGAGAGTAAAATATAGCAAATTGTGTTGAGACTTACTTGTAAATAAGCTTACAAAGTAAAAAGTTTACAATGTGTGCTACGAAACAAATAATGAAAGGAACAAAGTTTTTCTACTACTGTTTTCTAACAATCCTCATCGGTATCATTATATGAGCTGCGACATGAGAAAATCGGTCTTCGGGGTCTCCGACCAGGTCCGACACAAACCGACCTGTACAGTCACAGAAGCAGGCTAGAAGCTTGAAATTTTGAATTTAAGAAGAGAAATTGTACTATTTGATTCGTGTAGCGAAAACAAAGGCGCTGATCAGCTTTGCAGCTACTGCGAAGCTGATCTGCGCCTTTGTTTTCGCATCTATGCAAAAATTTACAAGCAGCCATCAAACAGATGGGTGAAAATGATAGGCTTATTAAGGATATGAATAACATGTATATACTTGTTTTAGCAAAGAACAAAGATAATGATTAGACAGCGCAAATGAACTGGCAAACCCATGGCCTTTGTTGTTAGCCTATTGCATGTGAAGAAATTCCTTGGGCATAGACAAAAAGAAGGTTTTATAATGATGTGATACAAATAAAAACAGTTGTTAGAATGAAGCAAAAGCCTAGCGTGAGACACCCAGCAAACAAGCAGCACATGTATCCCACAATGCAAACCTGTTCTAAATCAGCTGATAAGTCACATGACTTGGAGTCAGGGTCATGTGCTAGGTCATGTGACTCCTCCGTTGTGTCTTCCTGAAGAAAATAACAGTGCAACATGCAGGAGACAGGAACCAGAGTCCAGAGTTGTTGTTTGTTTGTTTTGTGATTTATCATCTAAGTCAACAATCTTTCAGACATGTGATAGAGCCACTGCTTTTACTTTTAGGGCATTTACCAGTACTTTGTGGGGTTAACCTATCTTGCTCAAAGACAACTGAATCAATGTGGTTTGAACCCCCAACCTCTCAATCTGCAGTGTGGCACACTAACCACTAGGCTACCACACCCTGCAACCAAAGAGACACTGTAAGATGAAAATAATGCATACCATGTCCTTTACTCTTCCTTGAATACAAGTCAGTTTCTGGCATAAGCAGAATATTTGGTAAAAATTTAACTTTTTTTCTCAAGACTAATTGTTTTGGGCTAGAACAGACTTGCAATCGCTTGGCATTATTACCTATTGTACCAGTTAAGTACTACATGTATTAGTCATTTACGTCTTGTTTAATATGATCATTATTAAACAAGTGATTTGTGACTAAGAAAATGTTGCAGCTATCTGACCAGTCTTATGTTCATGCAATAAAGCAGTCTGGCATTTGTTTAGTGAAACAAGCAGCTATGCCACTTATGTTAATTAGTACAAGCTAACACAAAGGACTTCACATGGAACAACAAAACTTCAAAGCCACATGGATACACCATAGCACCAGCACAAAAGCCCAAGTCTTGTAACCAACAATACTTTTTCTTTTCCTTAAAATTGTAAATATCAATAAACAGCAATCTTCCAGATGATTTTCCCCAGCAAAATGTCACCAGTGAACCATGTACCCTGTACATGTGTATGAGCCGCCTCGTGGGAAAACCAACAATGTGGTTTTCGAACAGGTCTGACGCAAACCGGCCTGTGCAGTCACAGAAGATGGCTAGAGGCTTCAAATTTTGGATTTAGAAAGAATAGGAATTGTACTGTCCGTGTAGCGAAAACAAAGGCGCATCTGCGCCTTTGTTTTCGCCTATGCACATTGTGGGTTTTCTCATGGTGCGGCTCATATCCTTTCCCATGTACCCACCTTGAGTAATCTCTGTGGATGATAGGGGTTATCATCTTCCTCACTCAGGGCAGGTAACTCCGACTGACGATATTCTGAAATAAAGTGTAACAGCATATAGCAAGCTTTATTTGTGGATATAAGCATAACACTGTTATGTCTAAATTTTAGTTTAAAGACTGTTTAAGAATAGAGTAGTCAATACGTTATGTCATGTGCAGCTGCAAAACAGGCTCATTGAGTTATGAAAGGGTAGTGTGTTATACACTTTAATTCAAAATTGAAAACATCTGAAACTCCTTCTGATCACTCTATTTCTGGGCTTTCAGGAAAAAAATGTGCATTGTGACACTCCTCTTGGCCTTGACATAAAATTCAAACATATGTATGGACCTATTAGAAAAGGTATGGTATACATACTGTTGTTCTCCTCATAGTGATCATGTGACCTTGGTTCAGCGTAACAACCCCGACTGTACTCTGGATACTCTATGTGGTCTCTGCCGGGACTCAGCTCCGTGTGACTGTCTCTACTGTTAGCACTGGACCCAGAACTGTCCGACCGCCGGTGGGTCGGGCTGCCACGTAGACCGGTCTTCTGTAGACCTATCCTCAGCTGAACTGGATCCAGAGGGCTCACCTGAAAATGCATATAACACAATTTTATTGACAAATACGCAGTTACTGCACAGCTGATCCGTGACTTTGTTTTTCGTGATGCAGATTAAATGTATCCGAGCAAAAAATCAACAAAAAATAACTTTTAGCATATTCACGATTTTTCAAAGTTTAATATTTGGCTTACTTTTAATAACACATCACTGGATAGCCTACATATTCCATTAGAACCAATACTCTGAGAAATATTTCCTAAAACAGAATTCATATCTTTCCGACATGCATACATGCCTGTCTTGCTGTCTAAGAGCCTATGCTTATTTGAGCCGCGCCATAAGAAAACCGGTGTTTAGCATATGCGAAAACAAAGGCGCAGATCAGCTTCGCAGTAACTGCAAAGCTGATCAGCGCCTTTGTTTTCGCGACACGGATAGTGCAATCTCTCTTCTTCTTAAATCCGAAATTTCAAGCTTATGGCCATCTTCTGTGACTGTAAAGCTCGGTTTGTGTCACACCTGGTCGGAAACCCCGAAGACCGGTTTTGTCGTGTCGCGGCTCATTTATTGTTTTCTCTAATGCAACATGTTGCTGTAACAAACAGATAACAATCAATTTATGGAGTTCAAATGATATTTTTAAAAAAATATCAGCTGTACAGTACTTTATTGATCTTTGACCAAGTAAAAATAACGATCCTTAATCTTTACAACAGAAATGGGCAAAAATTGCAGACCTAGATCAGACTTTGACCTTGGTCCTCCTGGATTGGCGTATTGGGTCACTGCTTTTACATTTGCATCCACTGGCAAGATTAAACTATGGTAGAATGTCCACTTCGATTTTAGAGTAACTGTTAAACAGACTTTTAGTTTTTTAAAATTCTTACCTGTCTATTTTCTCCATTAGGTGTTGGTAATGATATGATTTCAATGTCTGATGACGTAGTCGTGTCAATCTCGTCAGCAGACTCGTGACCACTGTGTATACTCCGCGAGCCATCTGACTTCTCAGTCCCAGAGTGATTATCACTGTTGTCATCACCTTTAGATTCTTCCATAGCATCTTCAAGTGTACACTTCACAAAGGAATTAGCAGGAGATAACTCTGTCCTTTCACCCAAATCACTGCCATCACTTGTTTCCTCAACCATTAGTGTCAATTCACCACTTGATTTAATTGGCTCTTCACTAGGAATAATTTGTGACTCAATTGATTCAGTGTTAACAATTACATCCACTGTTTGTTCAGTATCTTTGAGTTCTCCGTGTTCAGAACTGCTATCTGGTGAATCATCCAGTTGTTTGTGAGTTTCTGATTCAATATTTGACACCTCAGAGGTGCCTATAGTTTCTTTAACCTTCATAGATTCTGATGTACCAGAGGAACTCAGACCCTCATCAACCACAGTTTCTTCTGAAGTACAAGTGTCCAGACTGACATCCAGTGTATTAATACTTGATTCAGATTCACTACGACCTGCTAGTTCATGCTGATTTAAGTTAACGAATGAAGATTCTGATTCCTGTATTACAAGTTCTTTAACAGTGTCTGTCACACTGTCATTATCAACTTGTTCACTACTGGCTGAATTAGTTTCTTCAGAAATCTTTAAGTCTGAGCCTGACTTGTCTTTATCTATCACAGAGAATGTATCACTTTGACTAGCACCAGCATCCGTTACCTGATGATCTGTTTCCAATTCATCTACTTCACTCAAACTTTCACTAGCTGTTTTTACAACCTCATCTGCTGTGCTGTCACTTTGTTCATCAGTGTTGTCATTTTCAACATCTGGAATGTCTTTTTCTGTTATAAATTCTACTGAGCTAGAAACATCACAACTCAATTCATCCAAATTACTTTTATCTTCTACTGTAGAAGTTTCATCCTTTACCTTGACACCAGTAGTAATTTCTTCCTCAGTTTTCAGAGGAACTTCTGTCCTACTTTCAGATGAAGCCTCAAGTAATACTTCAACTTTACTGTCACTTATCTGTAATAAATCACTGCCACTAGATGACCTATCCAAATTTTGAAATTCACTTGAGTTATCAAATATAGCACCGGTATCCACAGTTAATTCTTGGAATGAACTGTCTTTCTCTGTATCACAAGAAACAGTTTCAGCATCATTGTCAATATCACCTGAACTTGAGAGAAAACTTCCAGTCAGAGAAGTTGTAAAAGTCTGAGACTCTGAAACTTCAAGTTTAGCAACTGAGTCTATAGTTTGTACTTCAGAATGAGCATCCTGAACTTCCAATAAAGAAGTGTCTTTAGAAATCACAGAATTTGCAGAGTTTTCATCATCTTTGACACAACCACTAACTCCTTTTGTGTCTTTGGCTATTACAG
This sequence comes from Rugalucina vietnamica, assembly GCA_964017185.1. Taxonomy (NCBI): domain Eukaryota; kingdom Metazoa; phylum Mollusca; class Bivalvia; order Lucinida; family Lucinidae; genus Rugalucina; species Rugalucina vietnamica. The sequence goes on along the minus strand of OZ024871.1, from coordinate 4,373,881 downwards.
TCACAGATTGCTGAAGTCTTTCAGATTTATTAGAATCACTTTCAGACAACACTACAGGTGCTGCTGATTTATCCACAGATTCAGTATTATCTGACCTTGGTGCTTCTTCAGCGGTTTCCTCCAATGATTTCACAGAACTTGTTTCTGAAATATTACCAGTTTCACTAGATTGTTCTTCTTTCTGTGTTTTCTTGGGAAACAATTTTGACTTAGCTTTAGTTCTTTCTTTAGCAGCTTTCAGCACTTCTGTTTTGATCTCCTCAGCAGTTTTCTCCTTTATTTCCTCTGCCCCACCCCCTGCCTCAGCTCCAGACCCCCAGGGAAATGACCAGGAACTTGTAGGACTTGTCTGGTCTTTAGCATCAGGGTCTCCTAAACTCCAACCAGAGAAGAAATCTGTCTTTTCTTTCTTGTCTTTTTTTACTTCCCCAGATGTTCCTTTATTATGGAAAGAAAAATAAGATGATGATTTTAGGAAAACCTTAATGTAGTCAGAATTTGCTTTTTCATTACCTTGGGTGACAAATGAAGAGACTGTTCATTTCAGCAACAAAATAAACTTTATAACAAATTTTAAGACTTATTTGAAACTTGTTCTTGAGTCCCACACCAACCCATAACCCCAACTTATATTTTAAAACAAGAAATCAACTAAAATATGAAAAAAAATTTAAAATTATTACCTTTCTTATCAAAATTAAGCTTATATTTGTAGTCCTAGAAATGTCCATGCAAGTGATGCATGATTTCTTACATGATCCCTTAAAGATATCAGCTGGAAGTTCTGAAATGATCTCAATATGAGCCTGTGCGTGAGAAAACCAACAATTTGCATGGGCGAAAACAAAGACGCAGATCAGCTTCGCGGTAACCGCCAAGCTGATCAGCGTCTTTCTTTTCGCTACACGGATAGTACATTTCCTCCTCTACTTATTCCCAAATTTTCAAGATTCTGGGTTTCTTCTGTGACTGTACAGGCTGGTTTGTGTTGGACCTGGTCGGAAACCCAAATTGTTGGTTTTGTCATGCACAGGCTCATATGTTACAAACTCCTCCATATGCTTCTAGTTTACAAAGGCTTGCATAAAACTCAAAAAGATTCTATTTTAGATAAAAGGGTAACACACTTATTAAATGCAAAAACTATTTGTCACATCAAATCAATGAGGGCTCAGATCAGGTTTGATCAATGGCTGCGTAAGCTGTTTAAAAGCCTGTATTTTATAGTATTATCTATGTCCAGATTTCAAAGCTAGTGCAATGCAAATATGGCTTCTAATCTTCTGTCGGAAGATGTCTAAAGACATATTTAATCGATACAAATGTATCCTACATGTCAGACTGCAGTCCTTCATGTATTGATGTCAGCGGCACCCTTCTAATAAAGAACATGTTCACATCAAGATTTTAATCACTTTTTTTATCTTTGTCTGATAAATCTGCGTAAAAAAGATAAGATGCATATTGAAGCCGCTTCATGAAAAACCTTTTCACATCTGCAAAAACTAATGTCATAGAGCATGTCTTTATTTCTTTCTGCATAGCTAGAGCGATCCACCTGTTAATCAAGAATTCACAATGCTGGTAGATATCTGTGTCTGTACAGACCTGATTGTATCAGACCTGGCTCCCAAGTTATAAAACGTTTTCATGCTCAACTCAGTTCAGCACAACATTTACTGGACTTACTGGACCTCGACGTCATCCAAGTCTTCATGACTTCTATAGACGCTTCTTGATGGGTGTTCTCCCTCTATTTCTTGATTTGTCATGTAGCAACTTAACATAAATGTTGAGAAAAAAACACACAAATGATAGAAATTTCAGATTTAGATTCCCAAAGCTTGTCATTTATCCTGCTGATAAATGAGCCGCCTCGTGGGAAAACCAAAAATGTGGTTTCCGAACAGGTCGGACACAAACCGGCCTGTGCAGTCACAGAAGATGGTTAGAGACTGGAAATTTTGGATTTAGAAAGTAGAGGAATTGTACTATCCGTGTAGCGAAAACAAAGGCGCTGATCAGCTTCGCAGTTACTGCGAAGCTGATCTGCGCCTTTCTTTTCGCATATGCAGATTGTTGGTTTTGCCATGAGGCGGCTCAAATGCTAAAATGCCATCAATTGTTGGCATTTTAAAATTTTATGAGCAGGATAAATTTTAGTCTCGGCTGCCTTGAGCATGACAAAGTATTACAACATCCGGACCATGTCATCATGTGACTCACATGCTTCTGTGAAACAATAATGACAACTACTCCCTTACCAACACTACGGCACACTCAAAGTCTGTCAAAATTTGTTTAGCATCAGGAAAACATGTCCTTGAAAAGTATACCCCCTTGAACCCCACTTTTGTATAGAAAAATTGGGGTTTGAAGTATTTTTCATTTTTGCTCCAAAACATAGATTGTGGGTACTCGGCGAGGCAGTTCTAACGAGTACCCACAATCTATGTTTTGAGCAAAAATAAGGAAAATATCAAACATTTTCTACTGGAATTTTTCAATTTTTACAACTTAAACAATCTCTGTATATTGCATGGGCAAGCTTTCTTAATAGTGTCGGATGTCTTACCTTGTCCAGCCTGTTCACCGTGCTCTGAGATATCCAGAGCCTCATCAATTTTCTTCTGGGCATTCTTCAGGGCCTTAGAGGCGAGGTTAGTGATGTTACTAGTGTTCCACCAACTCATTGTTAGTCTAGGTCTAGCTGTATCCTCTCATTGGAATAACTATCTAGCTGTATCCTCTCTTTGGAATAGCTATCTGTCTCTGTTGGCTGTCTCTGTTTCATCTAAAATGAATTAGAGACCATGCGTTGCCTACTTAACTTAGAAACCAGAAGATCAATGGTCCTGTAAACGCTCACCTGAGATCTGGGATACAATCAATATATACCTATAAACCCATTTGACTATTATGGTCATATACAGGCACATGCAGACGAACCCCTAGGGCCATTTTTTTCAGAATCATAAATATTCTGTCCATTTGCCCATTTCGTGGAAGTTTTTCCTTTCAGTGACACTTTAAAAGTTTTCTGCATATGCGACCTAAGTTGACCTTACCATAAAAAAGGTCAAGGTCATCAAAGTCTGGTTCATAATTAATGTACACATTGTGGTACCAAATGTCAATCTAATAACTTTGAAGCTATCCATTATTCTAACATGTGTACAATCAGAACTTCCACTAGACACTTTGTCTGTACCCCTTGTAAAATGGACAGGTTGGTGCACAGATCACCAATGTGAGGTGATTGATGGATTGGGAGCAAGAATTCTCTGCCTGTACATTGTACATGTACCATTTTTTTGTAGACTGCAAGGACAATGTTGGCCATTCGACCATGACTGGACTACTTTTTGGCTAAAAATGGATTTGGGCAGACCATGTTTTTAAATTTTTCAACCTAACATGTTTTTATTTTACTTCTTTTTAATGTTGCAGCTCAAAATTAAGTAATTAATGAGAATAAGTACGGTGGGTCAGTCTGTCCAAGCATGTGAGAGACAGTTATAAATTTTAAACCAGAGGACCAATGGTCCTGTAACCGCTCACCTGAGATCTGCTGCTTATACCAAAAAACATGTTTGAATATTATGGTATTTAGTTCCAGTGCAGGGGCAGATGAAGCCCTTGGGCTGTTTTGTTTTTTTAGAATCTTCAATATTCCGTCCATTTGCCACTTTTCCTGCTGGCTTTTCCCTTCAAATGACATTTTAACAGTTTTCCCAATTCAAATGCAAAGGCAACCGATGTTGACCTTGCCATAAACTTGGTCAAGGTCATCACAGGGTCATGATTTATATATACATTGGAGTACTTAACCATTGATGCTTCACACCAAGTTTCCTTGAAATCAGTCTATCAGAGAAGAAGATTTTTGATGGGTTTTTACCATATATGGGCATGGTGGCCATCTTGGTCATGTGACCTAAATTATTAATATACACATTGGTTCCCCCATCCTATGGATGCTTCACATAAAATTTGGCTTTAATTGGCCTAGCGGTTTCAGAGAAGAAGATGTTTGAATATTATGGTAATATACATGTATATTGCCCCGGGGTGCGGCCATGTAAGCCCTTGGTTTAACTTTTTTAGAATCATTAATGTTCAGTCCTACTACCCATTTCCTGCAAGATTTTCACCTCAAATGAGTTTTTAAAAGTTTTCCCCATTCAAATGCATAGGCGACCTATGTTGACCTTGTCATAAAATAGGTCAAGGTCACCACAGGTTCATGATTTATATATACATTGTAGTACTTTAGCCATCAATGCTTCATGCCAAGTTTCTTTGAAATTCGTCCACCAGTTCCAGAGTAGTAGATTTTTGAAAGGTTTTCACCGTATATGGGCATGGCGGCCATCTTGGTCATGTGACCTAGATTATTTATATATACATTGATTCCCCCATTCTATAGATGCTTCACATAAAATTTGGCTTTGATTGGCCAAGAGGTTTCAGAGGAGATGATGTTTGAATATTATGGTAATGTACATGTATATTGCCCCAGGGTGGGGGCATATGAGCGCCTGGGGTCCAATTTTTTTCAGAATCATTAATATTCAGTCCTACTGCCCATTTCCTGCAAGACTTTCACTTTAAATGACATTTTAAAAGTTTTCCCCATTCAAATGCATTGGCAACCTATGTTGACCTTGCTGTAAAATAGGTCAAGGTCATCACAGGGTCATGATTTATATATACATTGTAGTGCTTGAGGCAACGATGCTTCTTGCTAAGTTTTGTTGAAATCTGTTCACTGGTTCTGGAGAAGAAGACTCTTGAAGGGTTTTCACCATATATGGGCATGGCGGCCATCTTGGTCATGTGACCTAGATTATTTATGTACACATTGGTTACCCTTTCCTATTGATGCTTCACATAAAATTTGGCTGTGATTGGCCAAGCAGTTTCAGAGGAGATGATGTTTGAACATTATGGTAATGTACATGTATATTGCCCCGGGGTGGGGGCATATGAGCCCCTGGGGTCCAATTTTTTTCAGAATCATTAATATTTGGTCCCACTGCCCATTTCCTGCAAGACATTCACTTTAAATGACATTTTAAAATTTTTCCCCATTCAAATGCATTGGCAACCCATGTTGACCTTACCGTAAAATAGGTCAAGGTCATCACAGGGTCATGATTTATGTACACATTGTAGTGCTTGAGGCATCGATGCTTCATGCCAAGTTTCGTTGAAATCTGTTCACTGGTTCTGGAGAAGAAGATTTTTGAAGGGTTTTTACCATATATGGGCATGGCGGCCATCTTTGTCATGTGACCTGGATTATTTATGTATACATTGGTTCCCCCTTCCTATAGATGCTTCATATGAAATTTGGCTTTGATTGGCCAAGCGGTTTCAGAGGAGAAGATCTTTGAAATTGTGGACGGACGACGGACGGACGCCGGATCATGGCCATCCTATAAGCTCACCTGGTGAGCCTAACGGCTCAGGTGAGCTAAAAACATGATTGTGAAATGTGTTGATGACAGATGTGTTTCTTTACCAAAATGGGCTTAATGCTAATGTTTTTAGCACTCTAAATTTTATGTATCAAACATGCATAAAATGTGCTTCAGTGTACATAAGGATTTTGTACGAGATCAGTTTCATCTTTTCACTGTGTCATTTTTTACAAACAATAAAGACAGCCCAGGTGTCCGAATGGTTAAATGTCGATTTCATTAACAAGCTTAATCACTCAATCATCTCACTACAGATTCTGTTGTGGGTTCGATCCCAACACTAGGCATGTGATCCTGTAAGGCTAAGGTAGTGATATCATTTCAAATGTGAGAAAAGCTATGTTCTGCTTGCGGGTGTACCAAGTGTTTTTTCTTCAAGGTTCTCCCATTTTCTTTTTTTTTTTTTTTTACTGTTTACTGAGTCAATCAATTTCTGACCATTACTTCAGGAGCTGAGGAAATGTGACTTGCTCAAAGCTCCCCAAATGAGGATTGAACCCGGGACCTCTGGGACTGGAGTCAACCACTTTATCCCTGCTCCACTCCAATAGTGGATCGTTCCGGTCCATTCCAGTAATAGCCCAGTAAAATGGTTGGAGGACCCAAAACAAATTGCAACACAAATCATTTTCTGATTTTCAATAACCTTAGACCTGTATTATAAACATACTAAAAGTATACCAGAATCGGAAGATATGAAATTTGATTTTTTTTCACCATCTTTGTTGAAGAAGTATTTTTATCTGCGCAAAACTACAGCTAGAACTGTAGCTGGGTCTATGCATAAATTTAGGTTGAATTTTAAACAAAGAAATACACCTTAGGCTTCATCTGATATGTTTGTTATAATTTAGCTGACAAAAGCCTTGAAAATGGGCCAATTACAGTAAAATAAACTACAACAAGCACCGATTTACCCCACCCACTAATGCAAATTTTCGAAATTTCGTACTTTTAATTATACAGATTTACAGGGCGTTTGAAAGTGCTTCAAGAAGATAGAAGAAGTATATGTTTATAATTTAAGATGATAAAAGTGTTCCTAATGTAGTTTTCTTTTCAAGATGCTATAATCCCGGTTGGTAGAGTGTAGCTGATACACTGGTTCAAACTTTCATTAAAACGTAATTATATGTTAAGTCAGATATGTCGAAAATCAGACCAGTCACCATCATTGCATTGTTGTAGCAATTATTTGATGCCATTTTAAGCTCGCTAGGGCATCACCAACTGTGTTACAAGAGATTTTGTAAGTACAGCCCCTTTGCTTTTTTCGCAAAAGTACTCTTATTTATAAGGTCTTTGCTATATTCATTTTCAGAATATAGAAATAATATAAAGCTTAAACTAGACAACATATGATTAGTGCTTTTTTATTTAGCAAATATGAACACCATTTTAAACTCTACATGGCCATCAGCAACTGAATTAAGAGACGTTTTGTAAGTATACCCCCTTAGCTCTTTTGTAATTTTGCTCCAATCTGTAAGGTGTTCATTCATTTTTTATAAGATAGAGAGTAAAATAAGCTTATTCTAGACAGTAGTTGACAAGTGTATTTTCTTAAAAGTCATAGCACTATTCTCAGCTCTATAAAGACATCAGGTCCAAGAGATTCTGAAAGCATACCACATATATTGTTTTCGTGGCTGTTATCCAATCTATAAGTTTCTCCTTCAAATTTAATGAGGTAAACATCAAATAACTTACTTTAAATAAGACCATAATCATTCATTAGTACATAGTCTTAGCAATCATTTCCAGACTTTTTTCAGCAGATGAGTAAAGGTGGCATTGTAGGTATACCCCATAGTTTTCATGAGTTTCCATTTATTTATAATATTACCTTACATATTAGTTAAAAGTCATGTGTTAATATTAAACCCAACTACATTTCATTAGTGTATTGCCTTAACAATCATTTGACACATTTTTCAGCTTTGTAGGGTCATTAGAAGTTTGGAAACATGCGATTAATAAAATACACCACCTTAGTTTATTTATTTGTTTGTTTGAATTGACGCTTAACGTCACAGTCAACAACTATGAACATATGATGGTATGTTGCCTCCATTTTATGGGACTTTTACCCAAAGTCAGTACGTCCTGACATCCAAAAAGTGCTTCAAATATAACCACCCAAGGAAGACGCTAAGGGTTAGTTTATTCATTATTTTCCATAAATCTATATGGCTTTCATGCACATCCTAGGAGGTAGAGGTCAGATAAGTTTATACTAAGGGTAGCTGCCGCAAAGTGGTAGATTGTAGAACACCAAATAAAAATAATCGACAGGTCCTGGTTTCGACAGGTCCTGGTTTCGAACCCTGCTAAAGTGCAGTGTTGTGCCTTAGGCAAGACATATCTACTCCTTTGAGTACTTTTTCTTCTAATGAAGCGAGGGCTCTGTCTGAACGTGACTACATAATCGTTAACTGGGCCATTTAACCACAGAACAAACAAAATACGTGTACTTGACAGCAAATAACTGATGCATGTTTAACCGTTTGAGTCTATGACTCTCTATAACCAACAGTTACTTAGAAACGGTAGAAAGTGGAAATCCTTATATGTTTACACCAGACCACATATCAAACATTGTCTTAGCAATCGTTCATTCAATACTCTATGACAATACACAGTTGAAAACATGCTTTCAAATAAGTATAACCCCTTTTCCCGCTTTGTTTTCGACGAATGTGTCCCCCCATCCCTTTTTCCAAGTTTCTAACCTTTATTCAAGAATACTCATTATTTAATGATACATCCATGGGAGAACACTTCATTTTTTTCAGCAATGTTATGGCAATTTGCCACGATGATGGTTTCCAGCTTAACTTACTAGTAGGCATTTGCCTTTAATTTTTCATTTTCCTCCTCTTTCTCCTTATTTTAAATAGGCGTTTTTAATATTCATGAATATGCAAATAAAATTACTGGCATATCTTACCATTGGTTAAATGGCTCTATGCTGTACATTTAGACCAACTTCAGGTATAAAAGGTTAGTAGCAGCTAGGGCTGAAACGATTCAGATTAGCCTCGATTCGGTTCGATTTCGATTACAAACACTTCGATTCGATTATTTTCGATACGATTCGTTCGGGAATTCGAAACATTAAGGACATCCACACTACGCTTTCGTTTCAAATGGTATTGATTAAATCATGTTGCTAGTGTTACCTATACACATCGAAAAACTGGTGTGACATGTCGCAAAACCTTTATCACAATGTTGAACAAATGATAATTGTCATTTTGAATAATTATAAGGTGACACAATTCATTGCCGGCAAGGATGAATGACACCCATTGTTTTCTTACGATAGGCCAAAAAGTTGTGAAAACAAGCCAAGCGATACACAGCATCTCTTCAGGGGATTATCATCAGACCGTAAACGAGATCATAAACAACGTTTTCTAACCGTTACATAATTGTCCTTTTATTCCTTATCAGATAATCACCATCAATTACTCATGCACGCCAAACAATACGCTGACGTGATATCGGTCAAACATGTACACGACCCCAATTATCAATCATCACTTGAAACGTAAACACAGATCCAGTAATTCACCTGTCAATCAAATATGTGGACAGCCAATTACTAAGCGCGGCCTGCATTCAAGACGAGCGCTCATTGGCCGATCGATTTTTCTGAAAGTCACTACAAAACTTAACGCGCGTATGAGTTTTCAAAGCGGTACGATCAAACAGCACAAATTCTCCTAACCATTATAGCGGGTTGCGCCTGAATTTTGAGGAATTTCATTGTCAACTACAGTAACTGTTGAACTACATGAAGCTAGAATTTCGACTTACGGAACTACAGAAACGGCGAGCAACCTGTTCGGATTTGGTTAATTAGCACCACACGCGACTTGCCTATAACGCATTCGAGATTTGTTGACCCCAACCAGCGCCTTATCACTGACGAAATGAATAGGATTTAATGACAATTTCAGGGCTAAACACATCACAAAACGGAGAGACACCGATCTGACACTTCGACAGACACATATCAAATCACGCGTAGTATTGGTATCGATTTAATACATATATGTAATAAGCTTATTAAAAAATTCAAACACGACGTTATCGTCTTTCCCTTTGAACCTAATGGAAAAGTCAACGTTTGCAAATAAACAATAATTCACTACGCGCGTAAGGTGGCGTTTTTGTGACGTCGCACATAAACATTCATGTCCGCCGAGAATCAGTCCACTGGAAAAGCTTATTAAAATGTTTAATACAACCACCTGGAAATCATGCCAACGAACCGAACCGAACTACCTCGAGTGTGAATCGTGAATCGAACCGACGTCAGAGAACTCGGTTTTCGATGCACCGCGATGAATCGTTTCACCACTAGTAGCAGCATGAGCTGTAATTAGAGATGTTACAGATTTTATACATGTTGGTACTTTCCCATTACCGTAAATCACATTATGGGTTGTCCTGGAAACTATGCTTTTTACAAAACCCATATAAATGTATATTTTCAATGACCATTCAGAATTACTTTCCAGGGATCATAGTGAAACGTGTTATGCAGTAGTTGTTATTCTTAATGGAAGCAATCTATATTCAGTTAGCCGCCCCCCCCCCCCCCCCCCCGGATCTAAAGTTTACTTAAGTGCGATTCTGCACCTAGTGACCTTTGATGCTTTAACCTTGTTATGATGTCATATTGAATTTTGATGAGAAAAGAAGCTTATAATCATGGGCCTCATCTTGTACACATGTATCTTCCTTTGCATTAAACAGTCATAAAATATTTGTGTCTACTTAAAAAGAATATAAGCCAGCAAACAGTTAACGATTTCCATAAATGAAACCATGCACTGATAAGCCCCAAGATGCTTGACAACGCCACACTTTATGGCCTTTTCAAAGCCTTTGCTAGTCATTTCTGCTTAAATGTATATTCTAATATGATCTTGTATTCTACAAAACATTTAGGAATGTTGACATACAATTGCATGTGTATGCACTGAAATACGAGTGGGTGGGGTAATTCAGTGCTTGTAAAGTTTCAAGAACCAATGTTACTGAGCAAAAATGTTCGAATCCACAATCATTAGTGCAAGTGTCAAGTTTAAATCTTTTCAGAATAGTTCATGAATAGAAAATACACAACAATGATGTAAATTCACAATATATTACATGCACTGATGAATGTTTTGAATAGCAAAATATGTCAAAACGTACACCAGAAAAGACAAAAAAAAATCAAATTTCATATTCTCCGATTTTGGTATACTTTTAGTATGTTGTCTAGGAAGGGTTATCTCCACAAAAATCCAAGAAACATTTGTGTTGCAATTTGTTTTTGGTTTACCAAAAAAATATTTATTTTGACTAGACTATAAAGGAGTTGACCTAAAATGCCAGTTATGCTCCCAATTTCAAAAACTGGTGGAGCGGACTGGCACAGTGGTAGAGTGGTTGACTCTGGTCCCAGAGTCAGCCGGAGCGCCTTTTGTTGTGGCCTTGAGCAAGTCACATTTCCACAGCTCCGAAGGTAATGGTCAGAAATCGATCAACTCAGTAAACAGTAAATAAATAATAATAATAAAAAAAAAAACAATTACCAGTCACAAACCTTGCAGCACGATTTTGGCCCTTTTCAAGTGAGACAAGGCAAGTTCCGCTTGCGGGTGTGCCAGGTGGTCAGGCCCAAGAGAAGTCAGAAATCTAGGTACAGTACTAAGACGACTTATAATGTTTTGGTGCGATACTATCTAGTATTCCGGTATATAAAATTTTATCTGCTATTGGACATGATTCCGCTCTTTAGTGCCATCTAGTTAATGATATAGTAACTTGTTAGCTCTAGTTTTATGTCGACTTAGGATGACAGGAAGTCAACATTGTATAAGAACCATTCATCCTAAGTCGACATAAAACTAGAGCTAACAAGTTACTATCTCATAACGAGATGGCGCTTAAGAGTGGAATCATGTCCAACAGCAGATAAAATTTTATTTATCGGAAGACTAGATAGTATCTCACCAACACGTTATAAGTCGACTTAGAAACTAAAATTAATGTGATACTAACTCCTAACTCGTTATGTGGATGGCACCTATATGCCACCATAAAAACCAAAATATTATTATTGTGGTGTAATATGTTCTCGCCAGTCACATGTTCTTGATAGTTTACATTTTGTCGCGTATATTTTCCTTTGGATGACATCACAGACCACATTGACCTTTGGTTTGACAGCTCAATCGATTTCCCGATATTTTCTCACAAGAACAAACGCCTAGGGTATTTAAGGCCCGATTTCGGCCTCATGTGTTGATAAAAAACTGAATTTTTTTTTAGGACAAACGTATTGCAAATAGCAGGTATAGGTCCCTGCTTATAGCACAACTATCACATTCAAATTGCACATGTTGCCATGGCAACGCTCCGAAGAGCATAGAAATATCACTTTTTGCAATTTTGGGTCTATTTTTCACCATTCAACATCATTTTCAACTACCGGCCCATGCGACAATTTCTCATTGTAAAATAATTATGAAGTATCATCCAGAGATATTGTATGCTAAGTATAATTTTGTTTGGAGTGTGGGCTGGCACTTAAAAATTAAAAAATGTGTTCAGAAATGGTCAAAAATAGACCAAAAAAGCCTAGGGAATTTAAGGCTCGAGAACATATAACACCAGGATAGTACTGTACCTAGATTTTTGACTTCTGTTGGGTCTGGTGGTTTTTCTCGGGGTTTTCCCATTTGCGCCCCACCTACTGATTGGCCCGTCTCATACGAGCTGAAATAATCTTGAAAGGAAAACTGAATCAAAAAAAAAAAAAAAAAAAAAAAGTGATAAGCTGTGCTGGGAATAATCGGTTTAAGTGTGTGGATATTAACAGCTAAATGTAAGCATCTTTATCAATTTAAATAAAATCGTATCTTAAAATATGACTAACCAACTTATGAAGTGATATTATACAGAGGAGAGAAATAAACAAGAAATTTTTAATCGATGACCTCCATTTTGAGAGTGCACGTACTTCCGGTTTATCTCTATTTGTATGTTCTTCGTGTGCTTTTCTGGACACTTCGGCCCAGATCATGATTTTCGACACGCTCATATCTTGTGTCAATACAAGGACCCTATATAGAGTCGATATAGGGTCCTTTGTCAATAGAAAGAGTTTATCCATTCTAAACTGAAGAAAAGGTGTTGAACTGCCTACCCTTATGAAGCTTTTTAAGGGGTTGAAAAATTGAAAGTAAGCAATGATGAAGGACTTAATTGGGCAATCAAAACCAAAACATGTGTGAAACCACCAAAATATGACAAATATTGATACAAGGAAAAAGTTTAATTTTATTTATTGCCTAACAAAAATGGGTTTGGGCTACCCTTCTCTTAACCTTAGTTACACCCTCTACATTTATCCAGTGATTAACATTCAGATTCAGAACACGGCAACAAAGCGAGCAGCTGTTTCCCTAAACGTTGTCACTCAGATACATGAAAGTAACTAAATATATGAATTCTCAAATAAAATTCACATGAAACGCGACACAAAACTATAAAATAGAAGCACAAGAGACGGATCGCCGTAGAAAGACTAGTAATATCATCCTTGGCATTTCAGATACCTTTAGCCTATTTACATAGTTTTTCCCCCCAGATTATTAGAGATTGGAATGAACTCCCTGACTCTCTGATCTCCTCTGCTGAAATGTCAGATGATATTGTGTCTAAATTTACTTCTCTTGTGAGAGCTCGGGACTAATCCCCTCCGGTCAAGCCCCATCATGGTGTAGTATTGTCAGTTTGACAGTTTGACGTTTCACCAGTAAACTATTCTGATTCTGAGTAAAAGTGCTGGGGAGTGTGTGTGTGTGTGGGGGGGGGGGGTGAGGGGGGGGGCTTTAACCGATTTTATATCCCATTAACCTCGCCCTCAGCTTTTGCAGTGATTCATAACTTTCATTGTTTGGTCCTCATGGGCGAATCTCTTGCTAGTCAGTGAAACATCACTGACGAACAAATAAATTATGATAAAAGCCATGTTGAATCGAAAAAAAAAGAAAAAAAAAAGAAAAAAAAAAAAAAGAAAAAAAAAAAACAAAAAAAAAAAAAAAAACGAAGACTCCACAGATACAACATGTTACCTTTAACAAGGCTTGAAAATTCATATGAAGAAAGACTGAAGGCAATTGTGCCTACCATCTTTAGAATATACGTGCCAGAAAGAGTGGACATGATTCAAGTCTACAAAATCATGCATGGCATTGACAAGTTTGGGCATTCATTAAGACTTCACATTACGAAAACATACCCATACAATGTACAAAGATTTTTAAGTTGTAAGACGAGGCGGCTCTAACGAGTACCCACAATCTATGCGTGTGCTCGGGGTTCTCCCAATGGTACCATTGGTTGGTAACATTTGAAGAAAGTTAAAAAATAAAAACACCATATTTACATGTTAAAAACAGGCTAGTCCGGGTCTACATGGTTGACACCCTGGCCTTGAAGGCACAGAGTGAGTCTGATTTCTGTATAACTGGTGGCAAGGCGTTCCTGACCCTGCCTGTCCTTGGGAAGAATGACTTCATTCTTTCTTCTATTTGTCTTGCAGCCAATGCCCTGGAATCTGTTCCTGGATCTTCTTTTAGGAGATGCTAGCCATCTGTCTTTCTCGATGGCAACCAGTTGTCTGTCTATTTCGTAGAGCATACAGAGGCGAGCATCTCTTCTTCTGTCGTCAAGGGATCGCCAATTCAGGCCCTCAAGCATGTCGCTAACACTTGATCTGTTGTGGTGTCTGCTGGTGACAAAACGTGCTGCCCGTCTCTATACCATCTCCAACTTTCCATCAAAGTTTTTGTCAGTATGCGGATCCCAGACTGTACTTGCATATTCCACCAAGGGTCGTACAAATTTGGTGAAATATGCCTGTTGCTTTAAGGCTAATGATCCTAGGTTCAGATTTTTTCGTTGGAAGCTGATGGTTCTGTTAGCTTTAGCACAGATCTCGCTGATGTGGCTGTCCCATTTCAAAAAGGTACAAGTAGGCAACGATCAGGAAAATGCGCAGTCAGAAAAAGATTCCCACTCCAAAAACCGAGGTGGGAAAAAACTTAATATAAATTAACAATCAGGTACTTATACCATCAAAACATATCGTAAGCCGAATGAGCAGCTATTTTCCCAATAGGTGGCCACTCAGTTACCTCAACTTAACTAAAAATATGAAAACATACATAAGGCACCAACAGCACAAAAATTTAAACACCAAGACATAAAACAATAAGAACCACCACAGAAGAATCGCCTTGGAACGATCAGTAATATTAAATTACTGGCGGGCTTAAATCGATTTTACATGGCCATAACGTCACCCTCAGCTTCTGCAGTGGTTCATGACATTTAGTTAGTTCTTCTGCCCTCGTGGTGAATCTCTAACTAGTCAATGAATCATCAAGAACAAACAAATAAATCATGATAAACCTCCTGATGAATCAAAACACGAGGACTCACGGATTGTGTAAGCTGCCCGACGATGGGGCAAAAGAAAAACACCAGCTGGACCCCGGTGGGCCAAGCAACAGACAGGAAGTTCCGGCCCCAACCAACTAAAATGAATAGCTTTACGTCGGGGCCATCATAGAATCTGACGTCCGACCAACCGGCGTGCAATTAAAGAAGGCAGCATAGTTATCAACCATGATTGGGTTAAAAACTAAGCATGCAGACTGTCGCATAACATTCAAGTTATAACCTATACGTCTGTAACGTGTAATGATTTTTCTGAACTGAAAAGAAAAATCATTCCTTCCTATAAGTTTCTTAAATGAACCTCACCTAAAAGCATCTTTAACCCAACATTATATTTGGAAATCAGTTCATAAAGTCTACGATAAAATTTAGAGAATGTTTTTCGAAGCTAATGATACCGATAGCCCTGTTGGAAAAGTTTGGCCGTTAAGCATTTATTTCCAGCTTTGAAATCCGTGACATGATTGCAGACTCTAGCATAATAAGTTGCGAAATGTATACGAGGAACATCACCATCCAAAACGGAAAATTTACTATATCAAAATCAAAGTCATCGCGCTAATAATAAAGGACTAGGGCATTTAACTCCTGATTTTGGCCTCAGATTTTGCTAAAAAATAAATTTTGGAATTTAGGTGAGAAAACTATTCCTTAAAACAGCCATATGTCTCCTCTATTAAAAACAAGAACAAGTATTTCATTTATCCTACAAGCGTTGCCATGGCAATGCCCAGAAGAACCATAGGTAGAGCACATTCTGCACTTTTTGGTCTATTTTTGACCATTTCTGAACACATTTTTTATTTTTAAGTGCCAGCCCACACTCCGAACAAAATTATACTTAGCATACAATATCTATGGATGATACTTCATAATTATTTCACAATAAGAAATTGTTCGTCGCGTGGGCCGGTAGTTGAAAATGATGTTGAATGGTGAAAAATAGACCCAAACTTGCAAAAAGTGATATTTCTATGCTTTTCGGAGCGTTGCCATGGCAACATGTGTAATTTGAATGTGATAGGTGTGTTAGAGTATATAAGCAGGGACATATACCTGCTATTTGCAATACGTTTCTCCTCAAAATTCCAAAATTCAGTTTTTTATCAACACATGAGGCCGAAATCAGGCCTTAAATCCCCTAGGCCTTTTAGATGAAACAAATCCATCTGCAACAGAAAGATGTAAATCTGAAAAGGGGACTTCGGTATCTGAGATATCTGCTTTGTTCAACTGTAGTTTGATTGACCGTACCTTCAAAATAAGGGTTGTCAATGTTCAAAAGGTACCTGGAAGTCGAATTAAAAGCCTTGATAACAGCAGCTTGATTATCATGGTTAAAAGGGTTGTCAATGTTCAAAAGGTACCTGGAAGTCGAATTAAAAGCCTTGATAACAGCAGCTTGATTATCATGGTTAAGAGAATCCATGAAATCTCTTTCGTAGCAGTATAAAAATAAATCAGCTACGAGAGGTGCGCAATTTGTACCCATCGGAATTCCAACACTTTGTCTGTATAACTTGGTCTCAAATCTAATATAAATATTATCCAGGAGATAGGATAAGGCGTCGCACACACTCTGACATGACCAAAGTGTATACCGACTTTGGTCAGAGGAAGCGAAAAAAACCTTTCTGTCATTACATGACAAATAAAGTGAACCATAGTTTTTTTAATGCCCTTTGGAAGGTCCACTCTATCAAATCCAGAAGTTTTTTCTATTTCACTATACATTTCAGTCAAGACAATAAGACAATATCAGATTTACAAAATTAGATAATTAAATTAATAAATAACTAAATTAATTAAATTAGTAATTAAATAAGTCACGTCATGAAAAGCTCTGAGTTAAAGAAATCTTTCAGATTATTAAATGCTAGTATTCCATATACCGCATACGTACATGTATACAAAATATCAGAAAAAAGCTTTCCCGTTTAATAAGTTATTTATTGATTGCTAGAATACGATAATCAAATCAACACCCGTGTCAGGAAATAAAATATAAAGGCATGATCCTTTGGAAGCAGTGAAAACGTTCAAAGGGATGTAGTATGGGCCATATTGCGCGATTTCGGGTACTGAACCCTCATCAGTGACCCTTTATAAACCGGCGACGATAGCCCGATAAATATACTGCAATTTCAAAAATTTACACAAGGTAAGATTCTTTTTCAATAGTTGGTTCAAAGCTTATGGTTATCCTTATATGTCTTGCTGACTCAAGATAAATCTTCTCTTATGATGCTCATATCAGTCATCGTCGGAAATTCCAGGTCCTATATTAGATCATATTAAATTAGCATAAACCATGTGCCTACTTTTCAACATGTGTCGGACTATATTAAACCTGTAGAGAATACCATTTCCTTGAGAAAACGGCGTATTTTCAAATTTTGTCACTATGGGAATGGGGTCGACATGTTTCTGAAATTTCTTCTAAAGCAACTAAGACTTTGGGTTTTCTTCGGAGTAATTTGGCACTTGCACCTCGACATACGAAGGAAGTTGCATACCAAACATTTGTTCGCCCTCAGCTCGAGTATGCAACTCCTATTTGGCATCCCTATAATGAAACTGAGACAAAAAAAGGTGGAGAAAGTGCAGAAGACAGGTGGGTCTGCAATCGGTGGCATCGATGACATGCGTGATGAACTTGATTGGCCATCCCTGGAGGACCGCAGGCTAAAGTCTTCCTTAACTTTATTTTACAAGATTCACTCCGGTACAGTGTCTCTTAACAAAATACAGACCCCGGCACCCAGACTAAGATATACCAGGGCATCTCATGATTCACAGTACACAAGATATATGTCATATAGTGATGCCCTGAAGAATTTATTCTTCCCTAGGACTATTATTCCATTGTGGAATAGTCTTCCTTCTTCAGTGCTCGCATCTAAGACCAAGGAAGAATTTAATGCTCTTATTTAAACCAAGGGTCCAGAGTTATACGTTTTAGTATGCCTCTGTCTAGCTTCTTGTAAATAGTTTTAATGGCCCATCCCGAATGTCCCCCACCCCCATTTTGCTAAATTCAAAATTAAGCCACCCACCCCACACCTGAGGTGATGATCAGAAATTGATCGACTCAGTATCTGAAGAAGGAAGAAAGGGAGATTCTTTGCGTTATCAAAGGGCGTATGCTGGCTAACATCATATTTCATGTGGCCTGGGGCGCACTCTCATCTCCTGAATGAGTTGGGGTCCGCTAAGAGTTGTGAAGCATATGAACTTGGATTAATATGTATGGGTCTTGTTTTGGTGTAAATTGCAATGGTATTTCCCCTATATACGGTAATTGAGCAACTAGTTAGCCAAAATCGATATAGTGTATTGACTGTGCCTTTATATACTACTTGTCAAGCACATTGTTCATAACTGCCCCGGTGGCGCAATCGGTTAGCGCGCCGTACTTATAGACAGTACTAGAAATGCGGAGGTTGTGAGTTCGATCCTCACTCGGGGCAGGATAATTTTTGTATTTTTTTTTCTTTTGTGACCCTGCATCATCACACAGGCATTTATAATCATTATCACTAAATGAGCTTTTTTTTTATCAGTTAAGTTACCTACTAGTGAAGAGTAAGGTTACCAAATGTCCAAATTGGCTCAAAAGAATTTTCGAATAGGGATTTCCTTACAAAAATCTTATGGAAGGGAGGCAAATATTTTCCCGCAATTTTTTTAAAATTGTTACTATTTAATCATGATTGCTCATAATCATTATGAAATGGCACAAATGACATACCTGAGACAAAATTTTCATGATCAAGTAAAAATTCTCGAAAGACATGCATTTTCACGATCATCGATTATCTCCCTTGCCAATGCAAAATCCCTATTCAAAATTCATTTTGGTCATAAAAACTTTATTTGTTCACCGATTTTCAAATTTTTTGCCGGTCCTCAGTATTAGGACAAACTAAGATCAAGATTTTGACATGGAAATATTTTTTCTGTCATTCCCCATACAAAAATTTTCTGCCAAAAACCATTATCAGAGGCAAGTTTTTAGACTTTAGTTGGTGGCTGTAACAGGTCAGACATGGATGACAAACAAAATAAAAAAATAAAAAAATAAAATGAATGAATGAACAGCAGCGGCAACGACAACAATGGCAATAAAAATGATAATAATAATAATAATAATGATAATAATAATAATTATGATGATGATGATGGATGATGATGATAATGATGATGTTGATGATGATAATGTTGATGATGATGATGATGATGGATGATGATGATGATGATGATGATGATGATGATGATGATGATGATGATGGATGATGATGATGATGATGATGATGATGATGGTGGTGGTGACAATAATGATGTTTTAATTGTTGTTGTTGAATAATGATGATGATGATGATGATGATGATGATGATGATGATGATGATGATGATGATGATGATGATGATGATGGTGATGGTGATGATGATGATGATGATGATGGTGGTGGTGGTGGTGGTGATGATGGTGGTGGTGGCATCATCATCATCATCATCATCATCATCATCATCATCATCATCATCATCATCATCACAGCACTACCACCATCATGATGTGCCTTCATTTATTTCGCGTCGCACACGGTGATTTTTTTTTTTTTTTTTACAATGCTTTAGCAGCTTTACAGCTGAAATTTGCTGGCGCTAATTGTGAGAATTTGATTGGCTGAATCCGCTGTTTACTAATTGATCGATTGGTTAGTTTGACGCAAGCGCACTGAAATGACACAATTAGCCGCAGGGAACACAGGTGTGAGAAAAAACAAATGTGTGAGAAAAAAATAATTGAGTAAATTGTGTTAGTTTGATAATTTCTTTGACTCTGTTTATTTGTGTATTGAACTAGGTGTATTTCATTAATCTGAGTAGAAGGGAATATGATCATTTGCAGTCGGAGTCTTTGGATTATTACACAAAATATTCAATTTACAAAGTACACAGGTGTACTTGTTTGACAGATTTATGTCCATGTGTAACAAAATTGACAGCCGTTTGTGACAATAATTAATTTGGGAAATAATTATGTAAATTGTTGTTATATTTTGTCAGTGATCGGATTTACCATGGGTCGAGATCACGAGCTGATTCAGGCAGTGAGACATCAAGACTCTCACTCTGTTGTGAAACTTCTACAGAAGTCAAACAAAACAGCCAAAGCAAGTAAGTTTGCACGAGGAACAAATTAGGCAAAGGAATGTGCGCATAGTACTGGTAACCTGGCTCTGAGAGGCTTCAAAACAGTTTGTCCAGGACGATTGACCATCTCTTTAGGCTTGACCTTATTTGATAAAGGCGGCCGGGTTTGGACTATTCAATTGCCCCCTTATATAGGTTGTACATAGGGAACTATACCTCATACATGCGCCACAGATATGCCATTGCCCCCTTATATTGGTTGTACATAGGGAACTATACCTCATATATGCACCGCAGATATGCCATAGATACAAAGTTCACCCAGGGTAGAGGCTAGAGATTGCTTTATAACAAGATTTCTCAGACAAGTCCCACTCTCAGAGAGAGTGTGGTGGGCTAGTGGTAGAGTGTCAGAAGTTCTGGGTTTGATCCCCACTGCAGTTGCCTAGCTAGTTTTGTCCTTGTGCAAGACACATTGACTCCCCATAATGCTGCACTTGTTAATACCCAGGATGGCCAGGAGTCAGTGGCTCCTTCCTGACATGGCTGAAAAATTGTTAACTGGGAGTGAGAGTGGGCTGTTAAACAAAAAGTAAGTATAAAAGGTCCAGGAATTTATACAATTAGAAATAAAATCCCAACCCAGACATCAGACAGGACAGAATCAAAAGCACAAAAAATTAACAGAACGTTTTTTCAACATGCCTGACAAGCAAGCTAAGTATCTCTTTCCCAACAAGGTGGCCATCGAAAAATAAAAGTGATGAGTATTATTATTAGTAATACAGTCAGGGAAACTCGCTGAATACCGCGATGTTGAAGATCGCGCTTTTCCGCGATGTTGTTGTAAGCTTAAATGACTGTAGATATCTCCGGGATTACGGATAACTCTCCTCAATGACAACTCGCCCAAAAGACAACTCGTCCCACTTTTTGAACACTACTCGCCCCACTTCGGAAGACAATCTGCTCCACTTTAGAAGACAGCTCGTCCCCACTGTGTTAGACAGCCCTTATTATAGGGCTGTCATAATTGCGTATTGACTAACGTATCTACGGCGTATCAAGAGACGAAAGGTACATCACACGTACGTCGTACATACGTGAGCATACTTAGCTCATACTCCTCCATACGTAGCTCAAGTGCGGAAGTGCTACGTTGTTTTATGCGTGGACTTAAAATTTCGTAGCAAAGACGTGGCAGGGGCGATACGTCGTGCATACGTCACTGATACGTCGTGCATACGAAAGCAACGTGGCTGGTACACCGTAGATACGTAGCCCATACTCCTGATACGCAAGACATACGTCGCGATTAACATGCCACATAACCGTGACCTATGTACGACGTACCTTTCGTATCTAAAACGTATGTGTGGGTATGTGTGAACGTATGTGTGGCGTATCCTCGACTCTCTTTTCGTATCTTCGGCGTATCAGCGACGTACGTTTCGCGCATGTGGAGTATGTGTGACGTGTTTGGAGTATTAGGAATATTTTAAGGCGTTCCAAGAGAATCTTAATGCATCTATATAAATGTTTTCGTTTTTCCAAAGTCATGGATCATATGTTTCTCAAGGTCCGGGTTGCCATGCAGGATTCTTTCAAGGCTACGGTCGGTGTAGCCGCTAGATCTGTCTTTGTGATGGTTCCCTCCCACCCCACCCCCTCGTGTATTTTTCTTCTTGTTAATCTAGATTATCCAGATTTCTCCGGTGGCATCTTCGACCTCTGATAATTGATAGCTGTAATGTGAGCATTACATGAACAAAGTGAACATAATCGTTTGTTCTCAGGTATGGTATTAAAAAGCAATTGGCACAGAACAGATACGCTGCAGATAAGAATGGAACGTAATACATACGCCGTAGATACGTCACGCGCACTTAATACGCCATACATAGCCTCGGGTCACTCGTACGTAGCACATACACCTTGATAAAGTGAAAAGTTGACACCTTGATAAAGTGAAATTCCATACGAATACAGATACGTCTCTGATACACCACGGGAATGTAGCAGGAACGTCACACGTACGTGGTACATGCGCCCCTTGAAAAAATACGCCTCAGACATCAACGTATCGAAATTCTCATAGATACGCTAGCGACACGCCGCTGATACGCGAATATACATCAGTTGTTAAACTTGGTTTAACTTGAACATCCACGTGGCATACAAATGACGTTTATGGTAACAGATATAACTTACATTACATTATGTGTGACAGAGCTACAAGAGAAGTTCGCGCATACGTATGGTAGATTTACCTGACAGCTTACAAAATCGACAGTTATATGTATTCGTTCAAGATTGCAAAATTATTGTTTAAAGAAAATTTCAAAATAGAATAGTGGACAGTTTGTCACCCCATCGGGTGGTGCCTCTGAAACCGTAGAAATGAAGAGCAGACAAAGTACATAAAAATTGTGTCTTCAAAATCCAGAAACCTCTCGGTCTTTAAATGCTCGCAGTTAACAAACGCTTTGGTAGATTTCTCAAACGCAGCTGTAAGAATTTAGATAATTGATTAATTTACCAAAATTTATACTCATATTTTGTAACGGATCAATTGCCTTTGTACAGGATCACAAAAACACTTGAAAAATTCAAATATTGCGGAATTCTACGATGTTGAGCCCGCCATTTTCTGCAATATCGCGGTTTAGCGCTATGTTGGCAACATCGCGGTATTCGGCGAGTTTCCCTGACTGAATAATACAGGATATAATGGCAGTAGGTTTTTAACCACAACCTCTTGTTCAAGTGACCCGAGTCTGATGCTCTAACACTGAGCCTCAGCACCCCCTAAGGCTATGGTATGATTTGAGCCGCCCCATGGGAAAACCAACAATCTGCATAGGCAAAAACAAAGACGCAGATCAACTTCGCGGTAACCGCGAAGCTGATCAGCGCCTTTGTTTTCGCTACTCGGATAGTACAATTCCTCTTCTACTTAAATCCAAAATTTCAAGCTTCTAGCTCTTTTCTGTGCTTGTACAGGCCGGTTTGTGTCAGACCTGTTCTGAAACCACATTGTTGGTTTTCCCACGAGGCGGCTCATTTATCATTAATCTTTCTAGGACGATTGGTCAGCCAGTACATATTATGAGGGAGTGGTGCAAGTTTAATCCTAGTGAAATTAATTCTACTGATAGTTTTATCATTGTTCATTTTAGGGTAATTTAGATTTACCAATTTAAGAGTCACAGAAAACCGCCTTGTCATCTGATGCCAGTGAAACTGCAGTGATAATATGGTCAGTCACGCCTTTCGCTGCTAATATACACAACTAATTCAATTAATTAGTACTAACAGCGAATAATTGTTGCCATGTCCTTGCATGCATATCAGCTAATTCACAGCATTTGATGTACCAGCTCTCTCTAGAGCCAGTTGGAATATATTTGATGTGAATTTCTGAAAAATGTGTCGTTGAATCTTTTGGATAATCCCTGGATACTTCATTCTGAAATTCTGTGACTGGAATTATTGTCATTTCTAAGATTCCAGTTATCTTGCTGCAATGGCTGCACTGTGCTTTATTAAATTTAGCATGATCAGGTTTTGTGCCAAGTCAGCCCGGGTATACATTCAGCCTGATATGAGCCTCGACGCGAGAAAACCGGTCTTCGGGGTTTCCGACCAGGTCCGACACAAACCGGCCTGTACACGCTCAGAAAAGAGCTAGAAGCTTGAAATTTCGGATTTAAGTAGAAGAGGAATTGTACTATCCGAGTAGCGAAAACAAAGGCGCTGATCAGCTTCGCGGTTACCGCGAAGCTGATCTGCGCCTTTGTTTTCGCCTAGGCAAAAATCCGGTTTTCTCATGATGCGGCTCATATGTTTTATGTGCTTTTGATTGGGGACTGAGGGCTAAAGAGACTTTTTGTTCATGCAGAACTTTGCTTTCATACTGAACTTCTAGAGAGATAAAAGAAGCAGCTCAGCTGCCAAACCAAATTTGTAAAAATGACATACTTTGCAGTGACAATGTTTCTTAAACTGAGTGAGTATATACTTATGTTGTATTATGCCCAAATAGGTACAGATACTTTAGGAATAAGTTCTGTTCTTATTGCATAATATTGAGTTCTTTTTCTTATTGCATAATGTTAGTCAGCTATTAAGATTCCAGAGCATGTAGCAAAATATAAGGCGATTGTAAAACAATTGGTCAATATTTTCTAAGCTGTAAACTAAATACTGCAGCACAGCAAGATTATTTTGTTGTCCAATTTCTAGTAATTTGTCTTGGAACAAAATGCAAGGTAAAAAGAAAAGAAAGAAAAGCAAGTAGGTAGTAGAGAAAAACTATTCTGATGAAAGACAGGTGTTAAACTAATACCTGGAAAAGTTAATTGGCTGAGAAGCTGCTAATAGAGTGTCTAATTGAGCTCAATAATTTTGATGGACAAATCATGCCTTATCATCCACAGGTGGGCTTCTAAATCTTTAACAGTAATCATTCCTCATAGACATTGAGATGGCAACACAACTTTTCATGGCCAAGACTCTGCTTCAGACTCCTGAAAGAGAGGTCAGGGGTTTGAAACCTACTGCTTCCGTAATACAACACTTACTTTGAGCCAGACCCTTTAAGTGCCATAATATTGGTTCCATAATACCCTCCAGGAAAATGGTGACTCCAGTCCCAACAATGGGGGAGCATGGTGGTAGAGTGCTCGGCTCAGTGAGACTCAGAGTTACTGGGTATGATGTCTACCTCAGATGTGTAGTGACCTTGATTAAGCAAGAACTTAAAGCTCCCCATAAAACTGGTTATACCCACTAACCCCAGGAAGGTTAGTTCTGTCCCAGCATGACTAAACATTGTTGTATAGGATCTTAAGAATCAAATTAAACTAAATCCATGACCAAATATGAGCCGCCTCATGGGAAAAGCAACAATCTGCATAGGCGAAAACAAAGGCGCAGATCAGCTTCGCGGTAACCGCGAAGCTGATCATCGCCTTTGTTTTCGCTACTCGGATAGTACTATTCCTCTTCTACTTAAATCCGAAATTTCAAGCTTCTAGCTCTTTTCTGTTACTGTGCAGGCCGGTTTGTGTCGAACCTGTTTGTAAACCACATTGTTGGTTTTCCCATGAGGTGGCTCATATGTTTGATTTCTATTTTCAGAACACAAGAACTCGTCCAAGAGAGTCAATGTCAACTTCCAGGATGGAGATGGGTAAGTGACAAATGAGCCGCAGTGTGGGAAAACCAGTCTTCGGGGGGTTTGTCTAAGGAGACTTGTCAAACAAGTCCAACCCTCAGTAGAGGACAACAGACTATAAAACGGATATGATGATGATGATGACCAGTTCTGACACAAACCAGGTTGTACAATCTCAGAAGAAGGCTAGAAGCTTGAAAGTTTGGATTTAAGAAGAAGAGGGATTGTACTATCTGTCAAGGGAAAATAAAGGCGTTGATCAGCTGTGCAGTTGCTGATCTGTGCCTTTGTTTTCGCATAGGCAAAAATCATCTTTTTCTCATAAATCATTATGCAGCACATTTCATAATGGCATGGCTGAAAGGTCCAAAATTTCATTCATTGTACATATAAAATATGTTCCCAGGGTTAATCTTGGGCTTATCTTTTTATATATACAGTTCACTTTAGTTCATACGAGCCGCATCGTGAGAAAACGGGATTATTGCCTATGCGAAAACAAAGGCGCAGATCAGCTTCGCGGTAACCGCGAAGCTGATCAGCGCATTTGTTTTCACTACTCGGATAGTACAATTCCTCTTCTACTTAAATCGGAAATTTCAAGCTTCTAGCCTGCTTCTGTGACTGTACAGCCCGGTTTGTGTCGGACCTGATCGGAAACCCCGAAGACCGGTTTTCTCGCGTCGCGGCTCATATACAGTTCACTTTAGTTCCTACGAGCCACAGCATGAGAGAAAAACAAACACGAAAACTGATAAAGATTTAGATGAGCATGAATTTTACCTTGTCAGATGAGTCTTTGTTGAGAACCCGAACCCAATTCTTCAAAGGACAGGATTAGTTCTGATCCGTCTTGGCAGTGGCTAGTCATACTGGCTACATTGGTAATTACGTTGGTTTTGTCTCTGGTTGGCTCATTCTCAAGTAGGTCTTGTCTACATATTTTTCTTGTCCATTAGTAGACCAGAAAAATGTCCTTTTCACTTTGGACAGGAATTATACCAATAAATGCATACATGACACAGGGTATCACAAAATGTCTGCAAGTTTCTGCGGCTTTGCTTGCACTTTTTCTCATTCTGACATGATGTATTGAAAGCGCACAAATCCGACTCAGATGTGCAGACATATCACAGTTTATGGTACATTATTTCATTGCCTGGCTCACTGTCTTTTATATCTTTTACTTTTATATCATGCTAAATAAGCTTAACAAAGTCTTTTGCTTGAATAGTATAAGTATTCTATAATATCCTATTTTGAGCCAGAGCATAAGAAAATGACCTTTTTAGCCAGTGATCAAGAAATTGAAGTTACTGTTACAGTATTTTGTCCGTTCTTAGAAGTTAGGGAGCCTCTGTGCTTGCACCATGCAGAAATTATAGTGATATACGTGTAACAGGAGTCTTTGGCCCAGGAGTCTCTGGCCGGCAACAATAATTTGAACCGCGTCATGAGAAAACCAACATTTTGCATATGTGAAAACAAAGGCACAGATCAGCTTTGCAATAATTGCGAAGCTGATCAACGCCTTTGTTTTAGCTACACGGATAGTACAATTCCTCTACTTTCCAAGTCCTAAATTTCTAGGCTCTAGCTTCTGAGCTTGTACAGCCTGATTTATGTCAGACCTGGTTGGAAACCATATTGTTGGTTTTCTCGTGTCAGGTCTCATTTGACACAACCATCAGCCGTACTGGTTATCTAGTTATCAGTGGGCCGAGTATAGCCAACACAGGTGAAAACACCCGGGAACAACTTACCATACATGGCAAGCTGTTCCAAGATGTATTTACTCTCTATTGTCACATTTATTTCATCTGTGTTGGCTGTACTCAGTCGGTTTGTTGTCTCTCATTAACCACCATGTTTTGTGTGTTTCTACAGGATGTCCGGCCTCCACCAGGCAGCTCTCATGGGTAACACAGAGATCATGGAGGTTCTCCTGGAGCATGGGGCAGATGTCAGGCTCAGGGACAATAAAGGTAAACACACAAACCCCAGACCCTACTATAGCACCTGATTAACCGGACATGTTAGCTCGATCAGTAGTGTCTGTTCCGATACAAAGGGAGCCTTGATCAACCCTCGTGTTGGGCACATTTCTTTCGTGAAGATTTGGTGATGAAAATATATTCATAAAAGGACCATTTTTCCGCTTCTGTTGATTCAAAAAGATTATTAAGAACATTTGTCAGTGGTCCAACATGACCTTAGCTGTTGACCATGGACTTAACAATACAAACAAACTAGAAATGGCCATATTTTGTACGTTAAATACTTTTTAAATGATTTGTCATTTTGAAATTATATCCAAACTATTGTTACCCTCTGGCAGGTAAAAGTTTATGTTTATATTACAAGAAAATCTGCTCTATTCCAAGGGTCTTGCCATAAAGAGGCTGATCTTTTGTTGTTTCGAATTACCATACGGGAGACTAACACCAAATATGTTTAGCTGCTTGTAGGGCCATTATTAAGATGTTCAAAGCAACATAATGGTTTTAAATTGTGTCTACTTTCTGAAACCCCCAATTTAGTTTTTGTTTATGTCTAGGCTAAATTAAAAGTACTTTATAGTGACTTAATAGCCTGTCATTGTCCCCAGGTAAAAGGCTATAATTATAGAACAATTTTTTACAACATTATAAAGTAATATTTTTCATGAGCAACTCTCATGAGCAGCATCACAAAAAAGTATTATGCAATATCAAAGGTACAGGTCAACATGCAAATGTATACAGTTCCTAAATCAGATATAGGCACAGGTCAACATGAAAATGTATGCAGTTCCTAAATCAGATATTTCCGGCCTCTTGCTATCTGTTTTGGCTGGTTATACACCCTATGGGCAGTTTGCATCAGGATGAATATTAGTCACCAACATAACAGGCACACATGTTGTACTGTGCTTGCCTTATAAGCAAGGTAGCCACTGGTACCATGAATGGTGAGGTTGGGCGAGAACCCACAAAGCAGACTGTCAGACACTTTAACCACTGAGCTATTAGGGCCAGCTAGGCTTGTGTTAGACCAAGAAGAATTATCTAAATCTAACAGACTGTGTTTGTCATGGTGTGGCTCATGGGATGATTCTAAATCCATTTGAGTAATGAGTAAATAATTTAAATAAAAAGCAATATTGTATGGAGGTTCTGTTTTCTCAGAAGCTTGGCACCAAATGTCAGATCTAATATTGCTAGAAGCAAATACATGTAGAAAATTGGTAAAAATGGATCTAACAATTTCTAAAATGTTTAAATCACATATTTGAAAAAAGAAGTTGCTTTGCCTCCAGTTGTGCAAAACGGAATGGCAAAAAAGGTACTGTCGTCCACACTTGGCAACTTAAAATCAGCAGTGTGCAGGTGGTGGTACTATCTGACACAGATGCTGGCGAACTGGGCGTTGAGGAGTCATGGGCATGGGCTGGACATATAAAGCAGTATGGCGATATTAAACGGACAACTTTTTCATATATATGACCATTGAAGTTCACTTGGACACAACAAACCACAAGTCAAGCAATGACTCTTCACGGTCAGGTCATGCATGTTATGTATGAGCCTTCGCATGAGAAAACCAACAATTTGCATTTGCGAAAACAAAGACGCAGATCAGCTTCGCGGTAACCGTGAAGCTGATCAGCGCCTTTGTTCTCGCCACATGGATAGTACTAGTCCACTTCTACTTATATCCAATGTTTCAAGCTTCTAGCTTTATGCTGTGACTGTACAGCCTGGTTTGTGTCGGACCTGGCCGGAAACCCAAATTGGTATGATTTATCTTCATCTGGGAGGCAGGGTGGGATAAAGCCAACTTAATCAAAAATGGATTAAAACAATGTTTGATGTCATGTCCACCTATTTGTTTGTAAATGAAAGAGCACCATCATTGAGCTTTAGAGCGTGTAATGCCATGTAGTCTGCCAGCCATTAGGATGCAAGGCCACGAGTTGGTAGACTACATACATTGGTTGAGTTGGTGTCAGCACTTTCAACATACTTTGTACCATTTCATTTCAAAACCTTACCATTTACTTCAGAGCCAGGCCACTGTATGTTTTGTCAAAGGCCAGTTGTATGCATGTAGATATATGCAAAATAAAGATGTTTTATGACTTCCCTGGAGCCAATGTACAGAGTTACTACAGTTTCTTGATCTTTTGTTGGTTGGACCTGACATGAAAAATATGACAGATTAAAGATGTGCGGATGGAAGTTGGTTGATCATTATACAAGTTCCAATTTTTAAAAAGTAATTTTCACCTTAAAATCTCAACCTGGCAAAGCGAAGACTGCTGTTATATATGCATTCATATGAGGGTTTGCAATCAAATTGACTCCTCCGCCAGCAAGGTATAGCCACGCCCACCCCTATTTCCTTAGACAAACATTGTGTTTTTGCACCTATATTTACCTGTAAAAAGCATGTGTTGGTTTGTTTGTCTAAGCCACGTGTTGTCTAACCGTCATTGACCGTTAGCTAATGTGCAGATTTGAATGGTCAATATAAAAATGAATATTAATGATGGGTGGTTTGACGGAGGACTCAATTACAAAATGGACCTATTAAGTCAACTGAACATGTAATATGGTATCATCTTTTCTGTATTCTTTGTTTAATTTCCGTGTTATCTTGTTTCCACAGTGCACAGCTGTTTCATGTATGCTAACTTTATGTTGCACAAAAATATGATTTTTTTTTCTCTGAAAATTAACTGAATGCCACAAGGAGCATGTGCACAGAGCAAATATGCCACTTGCACATACTCAAACATATTAATCCAAGGAGTCGATTAGTCAAGACATTTGCCCTGTCCAATTGATCAGTCTTTTTCTTCAAACGTAAGTAAAGCATTTCCCTCTAAAACTACCCTATAAGTGGCAAAACTTCAGGCAATATTTCAGTTTTGGCTGATGGAGTGTTTTGTTGATTTCGACATGCAACATAATCCAGGTATACAGAAGAAAATTGTTAGAAAATGAAAGTTTATTCTTATCTCATTGATCATTTTGGTTGCTTTATGAATCACAGACTTCTACAGGAATCATGTGAAAGTTGTGTTATGAATTAAACTGCATTTTTGCATATATCCATAGGAAATTGGTTCACTATAGGGCATTCTATAATCAGCCAAATAGCATTTTGAACATTCCCCCACCCTGCTTGGCTCCCAGATGTTTTAGTTCTGAACAACTGGAGTTCTGTGTTGCAGAACTTGCAGTAGACTGATTTAAAAATTGCTGAAATGCTTGTTGGAAATGTAAAGTCCGAGAACAACTCACATTTCAGCTTGCCCCTGTTGTTGAGAGGGCTACTTTTTGTCTTTTGAGATTAGAATCCCTGGCAAGACTAATGTTCTTGCTCAATATATAGCATTTCATATCTGAGCCGCCTCATGGGAAAACCAACAATCTGCATAGGCGAAAAACAAAGACGCAGATCAGCTTCGCGGTAACCGCGAAGCTGATCAGCGCCTTTGTTTTCGCTACTCGGATAGTACAATTCCTCTTCTACTTAAATTCGAAATTTCAAGCTTCTAGCTCTTTTCTGTGCTTGTACAGGCCGGTTTGTGTCAGACCTGTTCGGAAACTACATTGTTGGTTTTTCCACGAGGCGGCTCATCTGTTATCAGGGCATGGTCTAGTTTTTGTTCCTGCAAAATTCATTAAAACTCCATTTAACACTGGTGCAGAATTGATTTCAAAGTGATTCGCCAGACTTTCACTAATCTTTGATTGATAACTAACTGATATTGCATGTCTTCATTGACAGATCATTCCACATACTGGGCAAAATATCAGCCAGAATCTTGTGGGCTTAGATCTGGAAATATTATAATCTTTTCATTATTTGTAGAATCTTATATACTGCTTTCGGAATCAATTACATGTATTGTTATTCTTACGATTTGCACATTTTTGTCTAAAATTGAATATAAGCATTAGATAAATGTCTGATGTATTTTTGCACCTTTCAAAAAAGTTTTCTTTAGAGGTAAATTTACAAAAAAGTCTAAAATGCAATGACATGAAAATTACTTGCTGATGCTCATGGCTTTAATATTGTCATGCTATACAGATAAAAGGTACAAGTAGGCAAAGATCAGGAAAAGACGCAATCAGAAAAAGATTCTCGCTCCAAAAACCGAGGTGGGAAAAAACTTGATTAATTAACAATCAGGTACTTATACCATAAAAACATATTGTAAGCCGAATGAGCAGCTATTTTCTCAATAGATGGCCACTCAGACTGAAAAAATATGAAAGCATACATAAGGCGCCAACAGCACAAAAAAAAAATAAATTAAACACCTAGACAGAAATCAATAAGAACCGCCTTGGAATGATCAGTAATATAAAATTACTGGCTGGCTTAAATCGATTTTACAGGTACCTAACCTCACCCTCAGCTTCTGCAGTGGTACACAACATTTAGTTAGTTGTTCGGTCCTCGTGGTGAATCTCTAACTTGTCAATGAATCATCATGGATAAACAAATAAATCATGATAAACTCCATGATGAATCGAAAAAGAGGGCTCAAAGATTAAGTTAAACGTTTTAGAGGCCACTTGCCTAATACACCTGAGGTTGTGGGTGCAATTCAAGGATTCTGCCTTTCTGATAAGTCGAAATTGAGGTCACTACCGCACTGGTTGCCACCCATATACAAGTGAAATTATATACAATTCCGCTAAAACTTTGGTTAGTTTGAATTTTGCAGTAAGTCAAAGAAGGCAAGTGCACATTGTTATATCACATTACTTATTTTATTGTACTTTAGGGATTATTTGTGTAAGGCAGTACTTAAATTTCCCATGATTATTACAGGTGAATGATAATTGGTTATTTATTGCTTTCTAATCAAATTTCACAGCCTAAAGTAATGTGACCTATACCTGATTGCAATCAGTAAATTTTGGAAAGATATCTCTGTGAGGCTATTTCTGTTGTTGAAGGAAGTGCCCCCATTCTTGTACAACCTGCACTCTTGGACTATGACTCCCATTCTGCTGCTTAATAAAATCATAGTCTTTGTAGTAAAACTTTATTGCCCAAATATTTTGCTTTAGGTTAGTCATGAAATTTATTGAGAATTTGATTGAGATCAGTGTATAGATTGATATGTCGGACAATGAGTCAACAAAAAACAAACAAACAAAGTTGTTAGATTGGACTAGAATCTTGTAAAATGATCTGCATATAATTATGCACGTTGACTTTCTTGGCTGTGGATCCCTTGTAAACCGTCATGGCTGTTCTACTGTGCAAAAGTCTGCGACTGTTCTTTAGTATAGTGTCTTGAAGCCCGGATCTAAGTTGTTAAACTTTGTTATTTTGTTAGAGGCATTGCTCATCTTTTCTTCTCAGCACAACATTCCTATGAGAACTATAGGAATACTATATTACATTTATTTATTCATGTGACAGTCTAGCTCTTTTCAGATTGTCCTATATTTGCATTGAAAACTACTGGTCATAAATGACAGACATATCAATTGTTGAACATATAGCTCCTCTGGGACTGTATAAAAAAGTGTCTCAAAGATCTTCTTTCTGAATCTACATTACACAAATTTTATCATATGAGCCGCATCGTGAGAAAACCGGATTTTTGCCTATGCGAAAACAAAGGCGCAGATCAGCTTCGCGGTAACCGCGAAGCTGATCAGCGCCTTTGTTTTCGCTACACGGATAGTATATTTCCTCTTGTTCTTATATCCGAAATTTCAAGCTTCTAGCCCGCTTCTGTGACTGTACAGGTCAGTTTGTGTCAGACCTGGTCGGAAACCCCGAAGACCGGTTTTCTCGCGTCGCGGCTCATGAACTGTGTGTCTTTCAGATGAGACTTTAAACCGAGGTCCCGTCTCTGTTTGACCTAAGTTGTTGAGTGTGATGTAAAACAATGTAACCAACTAACTAAATTAGACAGTACAGTGATGGACACACAGAAAAAAGGCTAGAAGCTTGAAATTTTGGATTACATAGAAGAGGGATTCTAATATCTGCCTAGCGAAAACAAAGGCGCTGATCAGCTTCGCGGTTACCGCGAAGCTGGTATGCGCCTTTGTTTTCGCTTATACAGATTGTTGGTTTCCCATGGGGCGGCTCAAATATTATAATATTCATAATTAGGCAATACATTGATTGACAACATGTAGTGAAAACAAATCCACACATAACTTTGTATTTTGCAATCTGTTTTAGGTATGATCCCCCTACACTTTGCAACGTGGCAGGGGAAGTCTGAGCCCGTTCATATCCTCCTACAATAGAAGTCACTGGGGAATGAGCTAGCTCTGGGTGGGGAGAGCCCACTACATCTCACCTGGTGATATAACTGATATATTCTATGTGTTTTAGGTATGATTCCCCTAAACTATGCAGTGTGGCAGGGGAAGTCTGAGCCGGTTCATATCCTCCTAAAGTGGAAGTTCCCAGGGAATGAGCTAGCTATTGGTGGGGAGAGCCCGCTACATATTGTCTGGTGATATAACTGATATATTCTATGTGTTTCAGGTATGATCCCCCTACACTATGCAGCGTGGCAGGGGAAGTCTGAGCCCGTCCATATTCTGCTGCAGTGGAAGTCACTGGGGAATGAGCTAGCTATGGGTGGGGAGAGCCCACTACATCCCGCCTGGTGATGTAATTTATATTCTTTGTGTTTCATGTATGATCCCCCTACACTATGCAGCGTTGCAGGGGAAGTCTGAGCCTGTCCATATCCTCCTACATTGGAAGTCCCCGGGGAATGAGCTAGCTCTGGGTGGGGAGAGCCCACTTCATTTCACCTGGTGATATAACTGATATATTCTGTGTTTCAGGTATGATCCCTCTCCACTATGCAGCGTGGCAGGGGAAGTCTGAGCCTGTCCATATTCTGCTGCAGTGGAAGTCCCCAGGGAATGAGTTAGCTATGGGTGGAGAGAGTCCACTTCATCTCGCCTGTCAACATGGACACTTTGATGTGGTAAGTCAACTTTATCTAAACTTTATTTTTAAATCAGGTTACATACGTAACATGTGAGCAAAACAAATAATTCAGTATTGGTTGAATACTGGATGATCTGCTCGTCTTGTAAACCAGGGTTGTTGGGGTTTAATTTGTTTCCTTCTCCTCATCTTTAAATGGAGGTCGATCTCTGAGTGATCTTATCTTTTTGGTTATTCATTAAACGCGATATTAATATGCTCTGCCTAGTAGACAGAAATCTCTTTTCATTAAAATTAAGAATTTACCATAAAGGAGTAAAAAAAAATGTGGTATAGGCTTCAAAATATTC
The DNA here is from genome assembly GCA_964017185.1 of Rugalucina vietnamica. Lineage (NCBI taxonomy): Eukaryota > Metazoa > Mollusca > Bivalvia > Lucinida > Lucinidae > Rugalucina > Rugalucina vietnamica. Next base: position 4,339,239 of record OZ024871.1, on the reverse strand, counting down.
ATGCTCATTAACTTCAAAAACATTAGCTGCGATGCGAGAAAACCAACAATGTGGTGTCAGAATCGGTTTGACACAAAAGGAGTTGTACAAGCACAGAAGATGGCGAGAGGCTGGAAACTTTGGTTTTAGAAAATAGAGGCGTTGTACTATCAGTATAGCTAAAACAAAGGCGATGATCAGCTTCGCGGTAACCGAAGCTGATCTGCGTCTTTGGTTTCACATATGCAGATTGTTGGTTTTCTCATGATGTGGCTCAAATATTCAAGCTCATTAAGCCTATCATGTTTGTCTATGCTCATATTTCCATATCAGGGTGACTCGCTGGTTTAAATCTTATTCAAACAGCAAGGGGTTGTTGAAACAGATAAATCAACATTAAGTAGACCTTAATAGGCATGATATGCATACTTACTTTATTCAAATGTTTGCAAGAACCCAGGGCTATATATTCATCAAAAGATCTTGCATTTTATACTGCAATCTATATCTTGTGAACATTAAATGTATCGATTTTCAAAACGATAATGTTTGAAGCAATGGCAAAGCAATGATATTATGTTGAAAAATATATTATTTCTTCCATGTTTTCAAAGTATGAATAATCGTTAAGTGTGTTAAGGTGATTACCTAATGATAAATGCTATTGAGACTATCATTTACACCTCTAATGCATTTTTCATGTCTAAAACAGTTGTAATCAGCATGAACATGCATTTTTCACTACATTTCTCAAGGTCTAATAATTATTTGATAAGAAGATTAATGCATTCAGGGTGCATACATATTCATACGAAATAAAAAAATAAAGGCTTGTTTAGTTATGAAAAATGTACTGCACTTTTTGCCAAGTTTAAAAAATGTATACACTATTCACAAGTATAAATCACATATTAACCTGTTTATGACGAATGGACTTTCTCATTGTGATCATTTGGGGGAGTCCACTGTCATTATTATGGGTATGTCAGGAATAATTTTGAATTTTTATACAATTTTTCCAAGAAATTCCGCTAAGCAAACAGAATAGCCCTAGATGGGACACTGTGTTATGCGCAGCGGCATCACATATGGAGCTATTCTGTTTGCCTATATGTCCCACAAAAAGGACACCAGGTTTATATGAGCTAGGAATTTTTGCAATCATAATCTGAGCTAAGATCAGGTCTAACAACTCTATTGTGGGTTTAATAACACTAGATATCTTGATAAGGGGTACATGATACCCCACAAGCTAGAGCCCAGATTGGACTAATACCACATACTAATGTGGTAGAGGGTAGATAAAAACAGGGATTTATGGGTAGCATCAACTCAATCTGCCCGCGGGTCTGAGCTGTTCAATTTGGTTGCAACTCATGACATTGCAAGAAAGGGTGTTGCCATAGCATTGTGGTTGGATTCCAGATTGCATGCCTGCTGCAGCCAAAAGTTGTTATAAAAGAAATTTCATGGAAATCTAAATTGATGCATCTCTATAAAATTCTTATAAGCAATTTTCTAAAATTTTCCAAAATTACTGTTTGGCAGAAAAATGAGACAAAACTTGTTCCAACAGTATTGTGGTCTGGCCTAGTGCCTGGCGGGGCAGACCTTGGGGAAAGGGAACTTTAAAAATCACTTGTTCTAATGCATCCGAAGCATTGATACTTGCCTTTTCTTGGAAACAGTTAAAGACAAGATTCCATGCCATGATAACATGCTGCAGTTGAAATCTGCTGTTTTAGCTCGAAGCCTAATCCAAACCGAGTGTGTGGTCATAAACTATTTACCTATCGGGTAATTATGCTTCAGATGTAAAACAAAGATCATTACTTATACCTACATAACATAATTGCTGAAATTAAGGTCAAATAGTAAAAACAGAAGCTCTTTGCCAGAAAAAATATCAGTAGTAATGCACTCACTGACTTACTATAGGATTTTGTATGATACATAGGAGTTGATGCATATGATGCTTATCCGGTAAGCCCGTATTACCCAACAAGGAAATAATACTTCTGATGGCAGCTTTCAGGCACGGCTAAACATATAATTTGAGGGGAGGGTGATTATTGGTAGAATGCTGAAAGGAAAGAGGGGTTGAAGATTCAGAACTTACTTTTTTGTCAACTTGAGCATATGATATTTGCTCCACATGCATGTTATATTGGGACCTAGAGACTCTACTGGACAGTACATAATCATACAAAATCAGAAGTCATCTTAAGTACACATCACTTAATCTGCTGTCTGTGATCAATGTTACAGCAGTATTGTAACATGTTGTTTTAACACTGTTGTAGACAAAGTTTGCCCCCAGATGTTTTATTGTAACTCAAGAAAATTGATACAAAAATGATAAAAGCTACAAGTTGACATCTATTGTTGACCAAGTACAGGCAATTAAACCTGACATGACACAAATTGATCTAAAAACAGATAAATTACCTGGATAAAAACAATCTTTCATACAAAATTTTTATATGGAATGTACATTTGTGTAAATCTACATTGTATATGTACAAGCTTATCTCCAACATAGCCCTGTCATCTTAATCTCAACTTGACCATATAGTACATGTATGTAGTATAATAGGAAGTAGATAAAAAAGTAACGTGTATGGGGGTTGGGGTGGTGGGCTCTTTTGGCTAGTTCTGCCCAAAGTGAAGAACCCTAACTTGGTTGTTTTAAAGGACTGCAAAAAATGCTTCAATCTTACAAAAAATGATTTTGTTATTCTGTCAAACCTTTTCCTTTTCAAACTACATGTATGCTTCTAAGATCACTTATTTTGATAATTAATTTGCACCTGTCTGAACCTGAACATTTGAGCCGTGAAAAAAAACGGGTTTCGAGGTCTCTGACCAGGTCTTACACAAACCGGTCTGTGCAGCCAAGAAGGATAGGAGCTTGAAATTTCGGATTTAAGTAGAAGAGAGATCATACTATCCGAGTAGCGAAAACAAAGATGCTGATAAGCTGTGCAGTTTCTGCACAGCTGATCTGCGTCTTTGTTTTCACATATGCAAAACTCCGGTTTTCTCATGATGCGGTTCATTTAAAAAGGCAGTTAGGAGACAAGATAGCTATCTAAATTCCTTGAGTTTACAACTGGCTTTAGAATTGTAAGGACCCATTTTGTCAAGGTTTATGGTTTGTTTTATTAGTTAAACAGAGAGATCAGTGTGTTGCCATACTAGGACACCACAGACAATCTCTCAGTCAACATGATATGCCTTGAATGAATTGTCAGAAAGGCAGTGTGGCCCACCAACATGGACTAAAGATCATAAAGAACATATTGCCAGACTGTTGGGATAGAGATTAGAGTGCAAATGATGCTTCATACTCTCCCAGGGTTTTCCCTGGTGCACAAAACGTGCATTTTGACCCCTTTTGGCCTCCATTGATCCCACCCCCCAACTGTCCTGAGAGGGGACAATGATGTCCCCCTAAATTCACAAATATTTATAGTTTCTGATATAATTGACCCCTAAATTCTCAACCGTATTGTCAGAATGTCCCTGATGAGCAGCCAGCAGTGGGACAGTAGTCCCCTTAATTTCAACTGCGAGGGAAAACCCTGCTCTCCTTTCACTGAAGCTTCTCCTGGTAATGATACAAACATGTTAGACCAGTGTTAAAAAGGGGCATGTGAAATCACCCAGTATTGTGAACATAAGATTGTCATCTTTAAGGAAGTAGGTGCCGGTAAAGGTCTGCACAAACAGCCTGCTGCAACTTCAATTAAAGTTGGAGATACTCTGATAGAGGATCCAACAGAAATGGCCAATGAATTCAACACCTTTTTTGTCAATATAGCATCAAAGGTAAAAGAGCCAACCATTAACACAAACCATGAGAAACTAAGAGAATTTTGTCATTCAAAGCTTCCTGCAGATACAAAATTTATAATCCCTCAAGTAAGTAATGAATATGTTTCCAAGTTTCTTTCTAATATTGACATAAATAAAGCTACAGGTACAGACAGAATTGGGCCACGCCTCCTTAAGCTAGCGGCACCATACATCACTGATGAAATAATGTTTATATGCAATCATAGTATTTCCAATTCAGTTTTTCCAAGTAAATGGAAAGAGGCAAAAGTAGCCCCTCTTCATAAAAATGGTTCTCATGAGGAACTCAATAATTATAGACCTATTTCAATTTTGCCAGTCCTTTCGAAAGTACTGGAAAAACATGTACATGCAAGTCTATCTGAATTTTTACATGAACATTCATTATTACACAAAACCCAATCTGGCTTCAGAGCAAAGCATTCTTGTGAAACGGCTCTAGTCAACATGGTTGATTCATGGTTAGATGCCATTGATAATGGTCAAATGATTGGTGTTGTGCTTGTTGATTTTAAAAAAGCTTTTGATCTTGTAGATCACAAAATTTTGTTAAATAAATTGGAAATATATGGTATAAAAGATGAGGCACTGCTTTGGTTTGACACATATCTTAGAAACAGGAAACAGCAGGTAACAATCAATAATTGTAAGTCAGAACTGAAGAATATATCATGTGGTGTTCCCCAAGGATCTATTTTGGGGCCACTCTTATTTTTACTTTTTATCAATGATCTTCCTTTATACACCAATAACGTTTTTACAGATCTTTATGCTGATGACACAACTTTATATGTTATACACAATTCCATGGAACAGATTGAAAATGACCTTCAGACTGCTTTAAACAATCTACATATATGGTGTAAAAGAAATGGAATGGTGCTTAACTCGGCAAAAACTAAGGTCATGTTGGTTACAACAAAGCAAAGGCGAAATAGACTTGGTTGTGATAGCCTTGATCTTAAATTTAATAATGAAGACCTCAATATGATATCAAATGACAAACTTTTAGGCGTATTCGTCGACAACAATTTGACATGGTCAGAACATATAAAGCATTTAACAAAAAAGATTTCCTCAAGCACATGGCTTCTATCAAGAATTAAACGATTCTTGTCTAGAGATCATAGAGTCCAGTTCTATAAGTCCTACATCCAGCCGCATATTGATTTTTGTAATATTGTCTGGGGAAGTTCTTCTGAGTCTATCAAATCACGATTATTCAAACTACAGAAAAGAGTATGTAGGATTATCTTAGATTATAATGTGGATGACTGTGAGGAAGCTATGAAATCTCTAAAGATTATGTCTATATATGATCGACTCTATCTCCGAAAAGCTAAATTTATGTTTAAGGTTTACACTAACGAAGCACCTACATATATTTCTGAAAACTTCACTTTAAGAAACAATATTAACACTAGTATTAATCTGAGATCATCTTCCAGTGGCTGTTTTATACCACCCAAGCCTAGGACAGAACTCTTTAAGCATAGTATGAGGTACTCCGGATGTCTAATTTGGAATAGTCTTCCAGATGAGGTTAAAAGTGCTCAGACTGTTGCCACATTTCATAACAGATGCTTGAAATGGCTGGTTGAGTGAATTTTGTATTTATAAGCATCATATATTTGTCATTTAATATTGTACATGCTGCATACTTATATTAGTATAGTTATTTAGTTCCATAGTCTCATTTTTTGTACTAAGTGTTTTGTTATACACCTGTACATTTTCTAAATAACTTAATCATATGTATCATTTTTGGTATTACATGTATTAATTAATGGTACCTTTATTCTCAGCTCCTTTTATGAGTACCTTCTCATTTCGTTTTCGGTTAAGGTGTAAACTAAATGGATATGATATAAAGTGCTATAAGCAAATGATAAGTCGTATCAATATTATTACTTACTATTGCATCTGAACTGCTTAAATTATGATTGTCATAGTTTGGTATGATTATTGCACTTGCTAATGGTTTCACCATTATTAAAAACATCTAATATGAAATGTGACACATCTAAATTGTTTTGCTTAAATTATTTTGTATTATATTTTCTCATTACCAGTTTGTTAAGGTATCCCATTATTATTAGATATGTTTTAATTGTTCTGCAACAGTTACATGTCTAAATATATTTTGTCTTTTATCATTGCATGAAATGCTTGGTCAGTGCAAGTCCGAATCAGCCTTGAAAATAGTTTTCTCATTATGAGGCTCATATCATCAACACTGAATCATTTCATTTATTTTTTTCTCATCTTGTATCATTTGTTCCTTTTATCTCTCTCTGTCATTGTTTGTACCTGTACATATGTAAATATTGAGGGCCTCATGGAAGATTAGCTTTTACATATATGTATTTATTATGTATGTGCTAAATGTTGTCACCCTCAAAAAATAAAGTCTTTACTTACTTACTTACTTACTTACTTACTTACTATTTAGCGATGAAACGAAGGTCTAGAGCTGAAAATCATGCACAGTACACACCAGATAATCTTTGAATATAGTTTTAATCATTTCAATCCTACACAGACTGATCAATAGGGATTTTCTATTGAGTTGTAAATTCCTGTCTATCGGTGACAATTTACAATTCAGATGCTAATTGATCTGCATACATGTAATTGCACTTGAGTTTTCATCTGCTGTCTGCAGCACTGGGCTGCATGCATATTGTTTTTGTGATGTCCTCCTTTTCCCTGTTGGGTCACCACACACCTGGACTGGTGGTAGAGAGAAGATTAGAGATATTGCAGTGTCATTACCAATGTCATTGATAGTAACACCCTGGTCATCACTGGGTCACTGTATTGTGCCAGTAATTATTGTTGTTGTGTATTTGTCACCCTCATGGTGTTTAATGATGGAGAGAGATGAGAAAAACAGATTTTGGCCTTTGCGAAAAAACAAAGGCGCAGATCAGCTGTGCAGTAACTGCACATCTGATCAGCACCTTTGTTTTCGCCACTCAGATAGTACAGTCCCTCTTCTTGTTAAATCTGATACTTCAATCTTCTAGTCCTCTTCTGTGACTACAGAGACCAAGTTGTGTCAGACTTCGTCAGAAACCAGAAGACCGTTTTTCTTGCGTTGCAGCTCATATGATTGCTCTGACCACACTGCTGGTGTTTAATGATGGAGAGAGATGATTGCAGTATTGTGTCTCACAGCTGAGGTGGAAGTAATCTTTCTCTAGTTATCCCTGCATCACTGAATGACTTCAGCAGCCTTTGATACAGGTGTTGAAGTATTGATTATACAGGGTATCTGTCAGTTCATTTATGTCTATGTCCAGACCCTCAGTCTTGAGTTTGTTCTCATGATCAACTCATACTACATTCTGGTATCATTTTATCCCTGAAACATCAGAGTCAATGTTGACTTTTGAAATGGACTTTTTCTGTCCATGTGTGATAGTCATGAAAGGTGGATCTCTTTAATTAGCATGATTTACCCTGTTGTAAAGTTCATCTTGTCAGAAATGCATGTATATAAGGTCAGTTACCCAGCTGATTTTTTATATTTTGATTGTGTCCTCCTCTTCAACAACCTATTCAGGAAAACTACTTCTCTCAAAGTACATACCTACATATGAGCCGCCTCGTGGGAAAACCAACAATGTGGTTTCCGACCAGGTCCGACACAAACCAGCCTGTACAGCTACAGAAGCAAGCTAGAAGCTTGAAATTTTGGAGTTAAGTAGAGGAGGCATTGTACTATCCGAGTAGCGAAAACAAAGGCGCTGATCAGCTTCACGGTTACCGTGAAGCTGATCTGAGTCTTTGTTTTCGCCTATGCAGATTGTTGGTTTTTCCTTGGGGCGGCTCACATACATACAATGTCATGTATATAAATGACAGGACAAAAGATATAGGATGTGGTCTGTATGGGACATTAGAGCTATATAAAATGAGGATATGTCCAGGCTAAGGTTACTATATCCATTGTAATGTGGATTAGAGAGGTTAATGGCACATCTTTCACAATGTAACCTACATCACATTGTAACAAACCTACATAAAACATCTTTTTGACTAGAAAACTGAGCTTCCTGAAACTAAACCTGACCTAGCTATGCTCAGATAATGGTGCTAGATCATGTCATCCTGAGATGCCCTGATGAAGGGCCAGATGTGAAGCCCAGGCTCAGCTAAGGAGATGGAACTGGAAGATGCACTCTGTTTTGGACTGTAGACAGAGCAAATCTACAACATAAGTGGCTCCTGGTGGATCTTTCAAGTCTGTATTTGCTGTATTTAGCCACTGCTGTATAAGGATGGTTTCTTGTGAAAGAGGTACATGTAACTGACGATGCTTCACCAGGACTTGCTCGGTGGACAAGATAGACAGACATTCTTGTATTTGTAGGTTCTGCAGAGAGAGTCAACAGTTTTATAATGTTCATCACCAGTTTTGAGTGTGAAATACCTCTTCAACACCTCTCAAGTACTGTCAAGTCCTGTTTGATTTCCCATTTGTGGTTTCATATGACAGTGTCTTAACCCTGGCCATAATGTTGATTGTTTGTTTATTGTTGGTATGAAGATGTAAACATTGGCCTTATGAAGTATGCCCAGGTGATATATGGTGTTAAAGCTGAATAACAAGTGGGTCATTGTTTACATGGGTAACTTCAAAGGAAGAACATGCTAATTGTATCATCACAAAGCTCTGTGCAATGTTTTTATACTGGGATGTCTTGGATGCTTGCTTGCAGAGCATTGTGCAGCCAATCACTAGGTACATTGAGACAGAACAGTGTCTGTGTAGTTTATTATGGTCTAAAGTTTCTATGTCCATGACCAGTTGAGCTGTAATTGGTCAGACTACACCTGAATATGGACTTTTGTTTGCCAAACCTCCATTTAGATGTCTTAGTCATTTTCATGTTATAAGGTCAGATTTTTGTGAAGATGCACACATAAACGTAAGTAAACTACGATACAGTATTATAGACCAAGATAAGACATACCAAAGTCAGTAGACTTATGCCACTTTAATGACACTGAGCTCATGTCATGTTCACTGTTTGATATGTTAGCTCCGCACTGTCAGTATAGTTAATGGAGAGAGGATTGTGTTGAGTGTATGGTATATTCCTCTTTGTGGCAAAACAGGGTCCCAACTATCAAGATCAAAGTACAATTCAGTCCAGTGACATGCATCTTGCCAAAATAAAAAATGATGTGACAGAAGTCATGACTAAAATAACTTTGTTTCTGTTTCAAGGACAGTATAAAATAGCTGGAGGGTCTGAACTTTATTACACTATTAACAAACTTTAAAACCTGTTTTATTTCATGTCATAAAATCTTCTGAAGTTATTTATGGCTCATGAGCTACAATATTGCTGCAAATCCAACCATTTACATTTTTCCTCAACAATTCAGAATAGTTTTTTGTGAATAATGAACCCTACAAAATCAAAAAGACTTATATTTTGCACTTGTAATCGTTAGAATTTTTGGCAGAGAAACGAGAGGATTACACAGCGGTATGACAAGTATTATTATCAAACCTGCTTAATATTATGGGAACTAAGCAGTTGATATGTAACCTTTCACTGTAATCTTCCATTTAACTGTGCAATATCTGGCTTAAATCCAGGATTTAGACTTTTAATATAAAGGATATGTTGAGAAGAATTCTTGGTCTGGAAAAATTTAATCATTTCGATTAATTTAAAATACATAGAAACATATGTCTTTAGATTAAAATGGGAGAGCTGAAATTCATATGGGAGAGCAATTTGGATGATGTATAGTACTTGCCAAAGACAGTTATATCCCTTGAGCTGTAAACATTGAAAAAAATTAATGCATGCTCACCATGTATAATGGGAGATGTGTGACTTACCTGTGCCATTGCTATCGTCAGACCTCACCCTCAGACACAGACTGATCAGGGTCGCCACCGTTATTTGTCCTGATTCATTATGCATTATGGTAGAAACACAGAAACCATCCATGTCATGGATGTATTTAAAGCCATAGCTGTGTACCTCATATACTGAGAGGAACTAGAAACTTAAGTTTCAAACTTCCCATAGTTTGGTGGTTGTGCTCCGTAAAATCGATTTTAGGACTCTGGTAATTTCTTTCCTGGAATAAAAAGATTAGGCACAGCAGAATCGCCTTCAGACGGTCAGTAAAAGAATGAGTGGAGGAATCAAATCGATTCTTACGGGGTTCCAACCCAAAGTATAATAATTAAAGAACTTAAGTTTCTAGTTCCTCTCAGTATATAATTTGCAATGCATTGGGATAATATTCATGCAGATGTTTCAAAAAGGAGTTCATGTCAAACAAATATTATATAGATATATTCATGTACTGTTTCAGGTGAACCTGCTACTGTTACATCATGCCAGTCCTGTGATACTGAACAAAGACAAGAAATCTCCACTAGATCTCGCCTGTGAGTTCGGCAGATACAGGGTAAGTTGGGGGTCAGCCAGGGTGGAGGGGTTGGCCTGTGTAAGAAGGTTTCAGGTGAATCTCCTACTGTTACATTACGCCACATGAAATCTGCACTTGACATCGCCTGTGAGTTTGGGATTTATAGAATGAGTTGGAGACGGGGTGTGTTCAGTTTGATGGTTGTAGGATGGTTTCAATTATTTCCTGGGGAGTGGGTTATATTATGCACAGTCTCATTGGTATGACTACATATAGAAATGGTTGAAAGATTTCACAAGAAACATTAAGCTGTCTGGAGAAGCTGATAATTAGTCTCTGTTGTCATAACACTGTCTGCATCATTGTAGGCATGCACAAAAATGTGACCATTTAGGAGATTGCACAATGTCAAAATAAGAAAATTGATAATTTAATCATGCATATAAGAAGCCTCTGTAGCAAAGTGGTAAAGCCACTTGCCCTGTTAACAACGGGGTGTGTTTGATCTAAGACTTATGAGACATAACCAACCACACCATTTTTGTGGCTAAATAGTGCAGTTTCTGTCAGACCTGGTGTGAAACCCCTAAGACAATGTTAGTTTGTGATGTGCTCATACAATTCTGATATTAACGTTACCATTCTACTTTCAGGTAGTAGATCTGTTACTGCGGAGTAACCTGTGTTCCCCTCTCCTGGTGGACTCCCCCTCAGATATCACTGATAACAACAGAACTACCTGCCTGCACCTGGCCGCTAAGAATGGGCACCAGGACATTATGAGGTGAGAGATGAGGGCTTACAGCAGCATAGGGTACCATATCTGGCGGGTTTTCACAAATGCAATGATCACTTGATTCTAGATGTTGATATAACAATGATCACTTGATTCTGGAAGTTGATATACTTTTCCTATAAGTAATGGGTCTTTCAGGAGGTCTACTGTGAGTATTTGTTTGGCAGTATAATATAAGAATCTTACATGAGTGTCAGGTACTGATAGGCAAATCTGTCCAGCCGACTTATGCCAAACTATGACCTGAGGGATAGATATGTCTACCTGTACCTCACACTCACAATAGAGTCTTTTTCATGCAGATCTTTTAAGGCAGGGAGGCTCGATTTTCACCAACTTTAATGTTGAAATCAAATGTTTGTGATTATTTGACCACAGGGTCAGACAACCAGGATAAGATTTGCTGACATTTTCTTGTCATTGCCACTGGACAGGTCCAAGGGAGCCGAATCTGTTAGGAAAGATAACTAGTGAAGGAAGAGTTCTTGGTATTATTCCAACAAGATTTGGGACAACGAATACATAAATTTCTTATGCTGTGGGGCTTTGGGAAAACAATGGGCTGCAAGATTCTGCTTATCAGTTGTGACAGCATTTGGGTTGCATGATGATCAACTTGTATAAAAATTTACCAATTGTAAGGACAGTTTAAGTTGGTGCCTTTGGATTGTCTGTATAATTGTTAAATTGGGTTTAGTGATGGCAACTTATTAAAATTGCAGCATTCATGTTTATGATTTAGCACCTTTGATATAGAAATTGCAGTTATATATCATAGAAAATATTATGAGAAACCCAGATCTTAAGATTACTATCACTGAAAGTAGGCATAAAGTTTGGGTGTGAATATGCAGTTCTATATGAGTCATTATAGTATGGTGAGAAAATTGAAATGTAATGAGTGGCTGGGGATGCAAGATAACATTTAAATTCTTTAAGTTTATTATATTAAAGTTCAAAACTTGGTTCATAATTGATGCGAGTTTAAGTGAGCAACGTCGTGAAAAAAGGATTATTGCATTATGCGAAAAAAAAAGGCGCTGATCAGCTTTGCAGTGACTGCACAGCTGATCAGTGCCTTTATTTTGGCTACACAGATAGTACAATTCCCCTTCTTCCTAGATCCCATATTTCAAGCTTTTAGCCTTTTTCGGAGAATGGATAGGCCGGTTTGTGTCGGACCTGGTCAGAAACCCTGAAGACTGGTTTTCTTGTAACGAGGCTCAAGTTGTTATTTAACTTTGCATCTGACACTTGAGAAATTGCGTAGATTGCATCATTGCTATTCATTTTAGAGAATGAAATAAGCAATGTACTGGAGCTGACACAATCATAAAGAAACACCAGCTGAGCAGGAAATAACCAAAACATCAGACAAGATACAGTAGGAATACCTGATAAACTAAGTCAGCAATTTCCCAATTGGTGGCCAGTCAGCAGAAACATGCTTAATTTATCTTCTTTACTCACGAGAAATGTGGTACAAGTACACAAAAGATGATTCTTTCACTACAATTGTTTCATATTGTCATTCTAGTTCACAACGCAGCCTCTGATGTTTGACTTTTTTCCTGCCCTTGACATCTTACAGCAAAGCCGCAGAAACCACAAGAATGCTTTATGAATGCATTACTATTTTTGACTTCATTTTATAGTAGCTACTGATGTTTGATACATAATTAAAATGAAATTTTCAAATTTTAAGTGATATAAATGAGCCGTAAATTTTCATCTCATGTGAGGATGACTGCAACATCATAGTATACTTTAAGGAGCGCTGTTTTATGATGAACTATATTTGTGCATCTTACTTGATCTGACTGTGATGAACAAAGTTAATTGGTTGGTTGATTTCATGTTTCATACTACACTCAAAAGCTAAGGTCATATAGGGATAGAGCCTCCGTTAAAAGAAAGTCTCATCCAAAAGGTTGAAGAAGCCCAGGATCAAACCCACAACCTCTGATTTACAAGGTGAGTGGCTTAACGAGGCTATTAACAGACAAGGGACATAACTTCTTCGCTCTTTCTATATTTTGGTTTTTGCACAGTAGCCAGCTCTTCTGTGGCCTGGAATAGTCTTATCTCTCACCTTGTCTGCTTTATTTCAACCCCACTTATTTCAAGATGTAGTAAAACAACAACAGCTACTGGTACACAAAAAAGTTATGCTATGGCAATGCACTGTGCATACTCTGCTGGAGGTCCATGCATATTTTGCAAAAGCCAAGAACAGCTATACGCATCTGGGTACCAAACAGAGATAAAAATGATCAAAAATCAATGAAAATATGCAAAACCCCTTCTGTAACATGCCTATATAATGCTTTAGACTAAAAAGTCAAATATGGCATTTGCACCAAAAGTGCCCGATTTTCTCTCCGATTCTTAGTACAACTATTCATGTTTTTTGCTAAATACGCATTATATCTCCTGCAGGGTGTATTTGGTTTATTAAATGTATCTTTTTCTGAACCAACCTACTGAGAATTTCCATTATTTCACAGTTCCATTATTTCACAGGACGAATGCTAATTTAACTTCTGTGCAAATTTTGATGTCATTGTCCTTTGACCCTGAATCTGTTAGATCATTGTGTTGTTTAAAGTTTGGGAGGCATGCATATATATGTGCACCAGCTAATGTGCACAAAGCATGAAATAATCCAAAGAATGAAAACTAAATATATTATAATTCAAACTTTCTTATCATCAGCTTTCTCTAGAACTTAGGTGGTTTCAATATTTCTCTATTCTCTGGGGCTGTTTCTGAATATTCAAGTTAAGATTGATGATGAAAGGTTGAGCATTACAACTTGAAGCTTTGACAGTTCTAGAATCTATCCACAAACCTGCTGTGTTTCTCTAAATCTGCCTTCAGTGCCTTAGACAATGGTCTAGGACTCCGACACATATAAATTTGCAAAATGGCCGATTACAGACTCTGAAAATAAAGATTTTATCTTTAGAGCAAAAAACAAAAGATGTTGATCAGCTTGCACATACACAGATACAAAGATGGAGGTTTTCTATGATGATTCTGCTTTGAGTTGGAAAGAAACATTGTTGTTGTTGCTAATTCCACAGATATGTTTGACTAGCTGCAAAGGTTAACCTCTTGCAAAAATTTAATTGGATTTTTTTTGTGTCTGTATGGATTCTTTTTTAATTGGCAGTAAAAAGTTTGAAAAGGTTTTTAAAAAAGTGCTTGTTTGAAATTATAAATCTGACAAACTCTTCACATCACAGTCTTGGAATTTAATGGAGTTTTGAAGATTACAAAATGCTACTTGATGATATTGTCAATCAGTTTATTACTGGAGAGTTCTGGTAGAATCTATGTGGGATGACATGCAGGTAGTTGTTCCCTGGCAGTAGGAAGTCAAGGTGAAGACAGTTGAGCAAAGTTGTGAGATAATCTGCTATTGGAGATTTAAGTCGTGTTATACATATATACCTGGCTGTAGATCAAGAGGAAGAGGGACACTACCATCTATTGAGCTGATAAAAGGGTAACTTGTGGCTTGTGCTTGACTTTTGTTTCCATATAAATGCATACAGCAGGCCCAATAATCCTAGATGCTTATGAATGTGTCTCTCCTGATAATCCTAAGCTAAAGTTAGGGTAGCTATAATTGGCCGCTAATAGGTTATCTGTCATAGAGATCATCACTGTAATAATAATAGTTGGGGTAAGGTCGGCCAGCAGCCAACCTGTGCTGTTCTTAGGACAATCACATACAAATCTTGGCTTCAGGACACTTCTACAGGTGATACACACTCTGTTAGGAACCTAATTATTTGTTTTGCTTGGCCTAACTAGTGGTAATCAGGTATAAACAACAAAAAATAACATTTATATGAATGTGGTCGAGGAAAAAAACTACTATAGTGTTGACCCTGAATGTTGAAATATTTGTCTCTGAGGGATTGTATCAGTCCCAATTGACATAATACATGTACTTATGTATTTATTACACATGGAATAGTTGCAATATACATTGTGGTCATTGCCCTACAGCTCCATAACAGAGTCCAAGAAATGCATTTGTTGCTAGTCTTCTTGGCATTGTCAGGATTTTCCATTCCTCAGCTCATCTGGAAAAGAAGTTTATAAAGAAAAGATGAAGTGATGACTGTAGGCACCTGTTGAGGCTGACACTAGTGGTCAATTAGCTGAGAAATGTAGACATGGTATTATAATATTAGAAAATGTCAATAATTCTCTGGCTCAAAACTGGACAATACTGGATGTCATTACAGTTCTAAGAAAGGAATATATCTCTGAAATGAATAGCCATAGATATTTTTTTGGAATAAAGAAACTGATATTGGCAAACTAAATTGGATATGGTATAGTGCAAAAAAGCATTTTAGTATGTTTTGAAGTTTGTGGTGCGTTATATGTGCTACAGTACGAGGTGGAAAAACAATGTCATTTGTTACTGGAATTTTATAATAATTCGCTTACAAATTGAATGTTTGGACCTTAAAAGCAAAAGAATAACATTTATATTTATAAGAATGTTAACACATATTCAATGATATTATGGATCCTTGGACTCATCAGAAGAGGCGAAGCTTACCAAGTCTCCCTAGTCTCTCATTGGTCAGTTTGAAAGAGAGGCTGTCATTGTCACCAAGAAATAGGAAGAAAAGGTAGAAGCCATTCATGTATTATGTATCATGCATGTTAAACATGCCCATCTTTTTGGTACAAGATGCATCTAACTAGGCATAATAGTAGGATCCTTAGCATGTCTTCCTGGTATTGAAATGGGCAGGAGATCGTCTCCCATGTACAGCACATTTCTCGCATGAAGATTTGTTCATGAAAATGTTTCTGTGGCCATTCATTTGCTTCTGCTGATTCATAATAATAACATGGATTCTTAGGTCACAAACAATCCAAGTGTCCTAATAAATAGGAAGTAGGCAATGATGCCTCATATTCTGACTCTTCAAATGTTTTTTCAGTATTACAGTCCCTATGCCCGGAATGTAATATGTGCTATTGTAACTGTAAGAACAATATTTCAGAAACAGTCTCCAGTGAAACTGAGCAAAACAGATCAGATACCAATCTCATGGGCCCTACTTGTTACAGCAGTGCATATGATAGAGACACTTTAATAGACATTGACACTAATGATTCTGAAAGAACTGCTTACAATTTATCAACTGCTTGTAATTCTTTGCATGATGATACTTCTACTCCCTTGCAGGCCCATAACAATGTGTTAAATTTAGGTTTACGTGGTAGAGGGATGCATATAGGACATTTGAATATAAGGGGAATTCGTTCAGGAGAAAAACTGGACCAAATAAAAATAATGTTGCATTCCAATGAAAATGATATAAGCATGCTTGGTGTGAGTGAGAGTAAACTTGGTGAGAATATACCGGACAGTTTTATTCAAGTGGACAATTTTCAAGTTTTTAGAAAAGATAAAATACAAGGATCTGGAGGATTACTTGTCTATGTTAGAAATGACATAACTTGTTCTAGGAGAAAAGATTTGGAGCATGAGCACTTTGAAAGTATTTGGACAGAAATGTTTCCCAAGAACAGTAAGTCTGTACTGATAGGTCACTTTTATAGAAACCCTACCTCAAGCACTGATTGGAATGATATATTTGATGACCAGATTGAAAAGGCAGTTGAGGAGGAAAAAGAAATATTTCTATTAGGGGACTTTAATAAAGATTTATTAAACCCACAAGTAAAAACACAATGGCTTGGTTATATAAACTCTCATGGTATGACCCAGCATGTAAATGAAGCAACTAGGGTTGTACCTCATGTCAGTTCAACCTTAATTGACCATATTTATTCAAATTTTTCAGAAAATATTCATTTCATTGATATTCCCAAGATAGGTTTGAGTGATCACTATCCTATATTCTTTACCCGTAAGGTCAATGGCCGTATTCCAAAGGCAACACACCATACCATTAAGTATCGCTCCTTCAAAAATTTTGATGAAAAAAAATTTAATGAGGATTTAAAGACCATTCCATGGGATGTCATTAAGGTTTTTGACACAGCTGATGATGCTTTAGATACTTGGTATTCTCTGTTCAGCGAAGTTCTTGACAAACATATTCCCATGAAGCAGCACCGAGTTAAAAAAGTTACTCAACCAAGCTGGCTTACCCCTGAAATAATTGATGCTATTAAAACGAGGGACCATTTAAAAGCATTAGGCAACAATACTGAATTTAAACAATGGAGAAATAAGGTAGTAAAACTCATTAAAGAGTCTAAGAAGTTAAACTATGAAAAGATTATAGAAGAAGGTAAGAATCAGCCAACTACAATATGGAAAATGTTCAATGAACTAGGGGCTGGAAAGTGTAAATCCAATTCTGCAAGTTCTATTAACTCCTTAAAAGTAGGTAATTCAGATATTGATGATGCATCAGAAATTGCAAATGCATTCAATGATTTTTTCATAAACATTGCAGACAATATCAAAGAACCCATTGAACCCTCAAATCACGAAAAACTTCAAGATTACTGTAAGGAAAGAATCCCTGAGAATGTAGTGTTTGATCTGCCCATGCTAACAGAAGATAAAGTATTAAAATATTTAAAAAATTTAGACATAAGGAAGTCTACAGGCACTGATGATATAGGGCCTAGGCTTTTAAGAATGTCATCTCCAATTATTGCTGAAAGTTTGACATACATCTGTAACTTAAGTATCAAAACAGGGTCTTTCCCTGAAAAGTGGAAAGAAGCTAAAGTTAAGCCACTGCATAAAGGAGGACCATCTAATGACCCAAACAACTTTCGGCCAATATCAATTTTACCTGTACTTTCGAAACTTTTTGAAAAACATGTCCATGAGGGTTTGATTACTTTTTTAGAAAGTTACAAACTTCTGCATGATACTCAGTCTGGCTTCAGGCGTAACCATTCTTGTGAGACTGCTCTCATTCATATGGTTGAAAAATGGTTAAAAGCTTTAGACAATGGTGAATTAGTTGGTGTTATTTTCGTTGACTTTCGTAAAGCATTTGATCTTGTTGATCACAATATTTTATTGAAAAAGCTAGAAATCTACCAGTTTAGTCAGGTTACCCTTAACTGGTTCAAGTCCTACCTTTCTGAAAGAAAACAAATAGTAACATTTAAAAATGTAGATTCAGATAAGGAAACTGTTAAATGTGGTGTACCCCAAGGATCCATTTTAGGGCCTCTTTTATTTCTATTGTTCATAAATGATCTTCCTCTACATTTAAAGGTGATGACTGATTTATATGCAGATGACTCAACATTATATGAAATCAATAGTTCAAAGGAAGAAATTGAAAGAAAGCTCCAGTTAGCAATAAAAGATTTAGTTAGATGGTGTAAGCAAAATGGAATGATAATTAACACAGAAAAAACCAAAGTAATGCTAGTAACAACACGGCAGCGACGAACAAGAGTAAATGATGACCTAAACCTGTCACTTAATGATATTCAGTTACTGACTGTTTCCAATGAAAAAGTACTGGGTGTTCAAATTGATAACAACCTTTCATGGGGGGAACATGTCAGGAAAGTTACCAAAAAGATGTCTACAAACATTTGGCTTTTGTCTAAAGTAAAGAATTATTTGTCTACTGAATACAGAGTGATGTACTATAAAAGTTATATACAGCCACACCTTGATTATGCAAATATAGTCTGGAGTAGCATGTCAAAAACAAACCTGATGCAAATAGAAAGACTCCAAAAAAGAGCATGCAGAATTATTCTTGACTATAATTGTGCCAATGTTTATCAGTCAATGAATGATTTAAAAATCATGACCATATCAGAAAGGATATTCTTTCGAAAGGCGAAATTCATGTTTAAGGTCTCTAATGGTATTACTCCAGAGTATATAAATGTAATGTTTACTAAACGACAGGACAACAGAAATGCTAATGATTCACTTGTCCTCCGTTCTGTCACCTCAGACAACTTTGTACTGCCCAAGCCAAACACAGAATTATTCAAGGGCAGTTTGGCATATTCAGGGCCAGTGATATGGAATTGTATTGACACTGCAGTAAAAAGTGCTCCTACTACCGAATCTTTTCATAATAGATGCATTAAGTGGTTGAAAGCTTGAAATATCATGTCTTTTTATTTATGTATGTATTTATGTAAGTAAACAGTATTCATTCATTCATTCATTCATCCATTCATTCATTCATTCATTCATTCATTCATTCATTCATTCAATTTTCATTCATTCATTCATTCATTTATTCATTTGTATTATAATTCATACATTTTTTCTTTGTTGGCCTCTTTTAAAACATTGTTTTTGAGAGGTGTGTTTGTGTGTGTGTGTGTGTGTTCCATATTTAATTTCACATTCAATTGTTAATTTGTATATGTTTGTATATATTTGAGGGCCGCAAGGGAGATTAGTTTTGTACTAATTGTGTTACCCTCTTGAAATAAAGACTTTATTATTATTATTATTATTATTATTATAAAGAGCATTTGTCAGTTACTAGTGAAGAGAATATGCATTAACTACTGGTGATCTGCCTCTTTGAGAACTTGACCATCCTGACATGATTTTAAAGCATGGAATCAAACAAACAGAGAATCTCTCAAATAAGATGAATCTCTCTTTAGTTTTCATACCCCTATCTATAAAATATAAAAGATATAAATAATATCTTTATTGTGGAAGAAATCTGGTTCCATTACTGCTATTATTGATAATAATAACAGAGTTTTGATATACACTTCCACCTGTTGCTGAATTTAATCCTAAATATTACTGTAATAAAGGTAAAGATTTGAAAGATGTCTGACTTATTGAGAGGAAGATATCAAAAATGATGGATTTTACTATACTAGATGCAAAAGATTTATGAAGAAATGTTCGATTTATGGTGAGCTTTCAGACAATTTCAGAGGATCTGATGCATCTGGCATTTTAGCCATTGAATGAATTTCACATATGAGCCTGTGCGTGAGAAAACAAACAATTCAGGGTCCGACCAGGTCTGACACAAACCGGCCTGTATAGTCTCATAAGCAGGCTAGAAGCTTGAAATTTCAGATTTAGAAAGTAGAGGAACTACTGAGTTACTGCGAAGCTGATCTGCGCCTTTGTTTTCGCCTATGCAGATTGTTGATTTTCCCATGCAGCGGCTCAATTACGGGTAATGGCCACAGCATGATCCCTATACTTTCTGAATACATGTACATGAAAATAGAAAAGCCTTGTCATATCTACTGGGTCACCAGGTTTGTGACAGTCAGTTAAAAACTCTGTAGACATTTTCTCATTGTGATGGCTCGTATGACTTTGCTTCAGTGGCTTGAACAATGTCATGAGCCAGACAGACTGGACTGAGCTGCTTTTATTCTGACATATATCTCCAGGACTTTTCATCATGATTTATTGAATGATTCACAGACAGAACAATAATTTGGAAGGATGTGTATAGGAGGGGTGTGGTGTGGTGTGTGTGAATTACAAACAATTCACTAATATGCAGAAAAATATATCACATAAATTGGAAACTGTAGCATGTTTTAAAACTTACAACCAAGGGCCAATCTTACATGTAACCTTTACAAGCTGTCTTCTTTGGTTATCATGCAAATTTGTTATATGTTTGCAGATTGCTGTTACAAGCTGGGGTCAATGTTAACAGAACAACATTACAAGGGACGTGCCTTCACGAAGCTGCCTTGTTCGGGAAAACAGAGGTTGTCAAGCTGTTATTAGATGTAAGTAAACAAACAATTACTTAATTATCTCATGCAAATAGAATTGAAAGTCGGAATTGAAAGTCGAAAGACGGAGTACGATAGCTCAGTTGTTAGCATGTCAAATGAGTAACAAAACAAAACAGAGGTGTCCGGCACATTTCTTTCAGAAAGTTTGGTCATGAGTTTTATTCTTCAAACAATTTTCTAGTTGAAGAGCAGTTATTTGTTAATGATGGCATAACATGTTTTACAAATATGCACTAAGTACTGGTAATCTGTCTCCAGTAGGCTTGCTGAGGTACGGTTTAACTGGTATAACAGACTTTTCCATCATGACCTTTGCTGTTTACCGATGAAGTACAAAATCAAACAGGCACATACATGGACACAATTTATTGTAAGGGAGACAATTACATATGAGCCTGTGCATGAGAAAACCAACAATTTAGGGTTTCGACCAGGTCTGACACAAACTGGGCTGTGCAGCCACAGAAACAGAAGCAGACTAGAAGCTTGAAATTTTGGATTTAGAAAGAAGAGGAGTCACACTATCTGTGTAGCGAAAACAAAGGTGCTGATCTGCTTCGCAGTTACTGCGAAGCTGATCTTCGTCTTTGTTTTCGCCTATGCAGATTGTTGGTTTTCCCATGCAGCATCTCATATTCTTTCAAAACAAAATTCTCTGAAGTAGGTCTGCATCTGTACTCTAAAGAATGTTTTACTCCTGTTACCTTAGCCTGTAGATCTGTAGCCTTATCTAACCTCAACAAGTGAGTGATTGCTGTGCAGTATTAGACAAGTTTACACAGCCTAGAGATTGATTAGGTGTCTGGCACTAACCATGCATCATTGTCTACCTGGCATCCTATTTAGGGACATGGACAAACAGCATAGCCCCAGATGTGACGCCGCAGATTGCGGCATCCCATCTGGGGCTATTCTGTTTGCTTAGAGGAATTTCATTAAAAAAAATGAAATAACATTTTTTAAACACTTCCATGGCTGCTAAAAATGGAAGTGGACTCACCCAAATGATAATGATGATGAATCCATCGTCATAAATGGGTTAGCCATGTATCATTGTCAAGAATTGTACAGGTAGATCTACCTAATGACTGCTATTAGGAATTAGATTTATTTCTTTATAAATGATGTTAATTTCAACCAAACTAAAATAGCAGTGTCAGTATCTGTTTCATTCCTCAAAAACATAAAAAATCGCAGGTACAGCCCAGCGGGCACATGACGTCAGAATGACGTCATATCAACGTCGACGCGACGTCATGACGTCGCATCGTCATTGATCTGACGTCATTCTGACGTCATGTGCCTGCTGGGAGTATGTTACTGCATACTGACAAATTGACATTTGAGCATTTAATGAATACTAGAGGAAAAAACTAGCACATTCAGTCACACTTGAAAGTTTGCAAGGTGCAGGATAAACACCCATGCAATGTTTTATTATAGGCAGTCACGAACAAAGGGAGATAATTTAGATTTTTGTCATATAACGGCAATGTAGGTAGCTTCGGCAATGTAGGTAGCTTCGATGCATACCGTTTGCACAGGTAAAATGAAAGTTGGCATGACCATGAACTATAGGTGATGATTGACTGTATATTTTGGTAGGCCACCTCAATGATTTATCTCTCTCTTATCTGCCCTGGTCATATGCCTATCTCTGTAAGTATTAGTAAACCTGTAAATGCATCAGGGGGCTAGCAGAATGATGGATTATTGGCAGCTTCTCAGCATTAACATCTTCTGTCAGATAAGATGTATGGATGCAGCTTACTTAGAGGATGATTCTATGTTCTTTGATTGTGAAATGATTTTGAAGTAGGTAAATATAGCAATGAGCAGGAATGGTTACTGGCATTTTAATCCATTCCAAGATAAGCAAAGGTAGCCAGCCAATCATTTTGTAGAACAGCCATAGGTGTAGCAAGACTAGGAGCGTAGCTGGGCAAAAATACAGAGTACGCACTGTCTGAGGGTACTGTCCAAACTTTGTTAATGGGTGTCTGAGGGTACTATCCAAACTTTGTTATTGGGTGTCCAGTGGATTTAGAAAAGTTGTTTAGGGTTGTTTAAAGTTATAAGAATATTCTCAAATACTATGATTTCTGAAAAAAAATCTCAATTTTGTGGCGTCATTCTGTACGCACATGCGTATATGCGCACACGTAGCTATGCCACTGAAAACAATATTGTTTACCTCAGAAGACTCTTTGTGGGAGCCAGGGATTGCTGGTTCCACCCTGGGCTTCTTAAGGCATTCGATTGAGACTGTAAGCCGAGATGCTGTCTCCATATGACCTTAGCTGTTGGTGCGACTTTCTGCAAATCAACCAACCAAATATTGTATATCTGATTTTGTAGCATATAATGAGTTGTATCCGCTTTTTGGAATTTCTGTATGTTACCTTCAGCAACTGTGTGAAATTGGTTGAATGGGTTTCATGTAGCGGTTGTCAACTTGGCAAGCATCTATTATGCATATCTCCTAGAATGCCTATGATTTCTTTGTAACTCTTTTGATCTACATAATAATCTCATTGTGTCTACAGGTTCCCAAGCCTATTTCCAGCTCCTGTAATTCTGTTTATTACCAGTTGCAAGTGTAACAGGTAGTTGTCACTGATAACCTACAATCCCGTTGGCGCCACTGTACCAGTTGGAAGTTCTCCATCTACCAGCAGTCCGGGTTGTCAAGGTGCCATCTCAAGACAGTATTGGATCAGACAACTGCTTTGATACTAGGAGAAGTACAAGAGCTACTGCATGACGAAATCCAGTATTTGAGCATAGGTGTCAATGAACAGTTTTTTTAACCCACTCCAATGTATACTGTATAAAAGTGTGCTTCTAGTAAATAGCTTGAAAGGGGACTGTCCTGATCAAGAGTCTAAATAATTGGTTCTCTATCAAATATTGGTTGATATTAATTTTTTTCTCAGAATCTTTCTGCCATGATGTTACAATGAGCTTGTTGTACAGGAATAGAGAAATATGGATACTGAAGTTCATCTTAACCTTTGCTTTATTGCAGTTTGATTATTCCAGAGTTTAAGAAATTTGCTTTTTCTTTAGTTTTCTTGTAATAAAACATAATAGGCTATAGATTTTCATGATTCTTTTCCTTATGATATTAAGTTTATATCTTTGATTGTTGCAGAGGGGATAGTTAGGTTAACAATCTATTGTATTGAACTGTTGAAGCTCTTAGAAATTCCAATTTCATGTTATTGCATCTGTCTACTCTTCACCTTAGCTTTGTTTGATTGGCATGCAAAGAACAGTTTTAGGGAAACTTCTGAAACTCAGTCTAGGAAGTCTGGGGAGTCTTTCAAATTCTGCATGTACAGCAACTCATCGCACATGATAATCTCTTGCCTCAAATCTCACAATATAGGTTGCAGTTACTTCCCTTGAATGTGTTTCTTAGCTCTTCTTTGATTACTAGGTTATGACCAATGAATTCTTTTCTTTTAATGATTTAGATTTATGTTGCCATGTTAGAATACCTCTTCTTCCTGTTAGAAGGGGTATTTCCCAAATGATTGACAGCATAATCTGAACATTATTGGCCGTCACTTGGAATCTTAGATGAGACACAATGGCTGGGTTTTACCCTGCACTGTCGATCATTACCCTCTACATGTTTTGCATGTAAGAATGTCAGGTTATTGCAGAGAAAATTACTGTATCTCTTACAAAATCATAACAGCTACAAAGTAGCTTACTTTGTTCTATACAAGTGGGATACAAATTGGGTCTTCATGATGCTGAGAGTTACAAATGAAAATGATTATTTCTGGAGAGAAATTGCACTATCAAGAGCCATTAGTTTATTGGTTAAAAAGTTATTTGTCCATTTCTAATAAGTTTGTATTGACATTAAAAGTTGTTAGGCATTGCATTCTAGAAATGATGTAGTATACTTTTATGATATGAGCCGCAGTGTGAGAAAACCGGATATTTGCCTATGCGAAAACAAAGGCGCAGATCAGCTTCGCAGTAACTGCGAAGCAGCGCCTTTGTTTTCGCTACACAGATAGTACAATTTCTCTTCGTCATAAATCCGAAATTTAAAGCTCCTAGCCTGATTCTGTTACTGTACAGGTCGGTTTGTCTCTGACCTTGTCGGAAACCCCGAAGACCGGTTTTGTCGCGTTGCAGCTCATATGTGTTTGAAGTCCACAAGTAATGATTTACTGCTGAATTCTTTGATGGTTTTCATAAAGAAATTAGCAAATGGTCTCTTCAATTATGCTTGTGCTAATGGTCTACTGGAATGGATGAGGAACCTCTTGTTCTAGTGACTTATATCCTCTGATGTCTTGTGGGAATAAACTATGACAATGTGTCATAAATCAAAGTGATTTGTGTAAGATAGATTTCCTCTTATCAAAACTTTAAGCAAGAGGGAATGACAAAAAACAAGTTGCAGGATTGTAAAAACAGTTTTGTGCAGCATTCTGTAGATAACTGATTGCCAATTACCACTGCAGCTCAATCCAAAATAGCAAATTCTTTTTAGTATCATTCTTATAGTTTTTTCATCTGTATTTACTATTTCTGAACCAGTTTTGGCAGCTTCCATCACAGTAGTAACTGAAAAATGACTTGCGGTTTGACAAAACACCAAATTATAATTTGATGCTCATACGGAAAAGAAGTTTGAATTGCTGTTTTGTGATCGTATGATGGCATGATGCATGTTGCATGATTTATGAATCATTATGTGGGAGTCTTCTGGGTTTTTACATTCTTGAGTCACAGTTTTAGTTCAAGCCACATGGATTTGCCAAGTCTTGGATTTGCAGGTTTCTTTCCTGGGTCCAGCACATACTTTTACTGTTGTTAGTCACTGATGGAAGAATGAGCTTTGAGAACTTGTAAACTGCCTTGGTCTGAGAACTTTTGTATTTTTGGTTTGAATGTCATTGAAAAAAAATTCTGAGACCTGTAAAAGTTAGTTTTCAGAAAGCAAATAAAGTGTAAGTGCACAATGCAGACAGGTGGATGATACAATGATAGATTCTGGAGATAATGTAGCTGTACTGCCAGTTCTGACTGGGTTGTTGATGAGAAATGATTGGGGGGGAATTACTGTATACATACAGTGCTGTTTGTTTAGTTGCTGTTTGTTTAGTTGTTTCTTAAAGTTTATAAACAAAAACTCCCTAAAAAGTTCAAAAGTTTGCTGATGTTTTCCTTGTAGATTAAAAGATAGCAGCTTGATATAAACATGTTTTTTAAGTACATAGGTTTTGATACTGGGCATTTGGTGTGATTCAGTGGTCAATAGTTTCTCCCCTCTTCGTATTCTTTGCAGCAAAGACATGTTCTTGCAGTGCAGCACCAATATTTTGCATTAGGTTTAATTTACAGTTTCCTGCAGTTCTTGGCGGCAAATTATTTTTGGAGATCTTTATGACAAATTCAATAGCAATACATCAAATGAGCCGCGACGCGAGAAAACCGGTCTTCGGGATTTCCGACCAGGTCCGACACAAACCGGGCTGTACAGTCTCAGAAGCAGGCTAGAAGCTTGAAATTTCGGATTTAAGAAGAAGAGGAAATATACTATCCATGTAGCGAAAACAAAGGCGCTGATCAGCTTCGCGGTTACCGCGAAGCTGATCTGCGCCTTTGTTTTCGCATAGGCAAAAATCCGGTTTTCTCACGATGCGGCTCAAATAGTTTCAAACTATTTTAGGGTGGCACCAACTGATTTTACTAGCAGAATTTGGAATTGTTTCAAATGGCTTTGAAATAATATTAAGAATGCAGACAGAAATTATGAGTGTGTGCGACTTTGGAAAAATGATGGCTTGTTGTGATTACGATTTAAATTGGGTTCTTCATTTCTGTTACTTTCTTTGACGTACCAGTCCTTCATAACCATGCCTTTTCCCAGCTGGGCAACAGGGCGAAAATGGCCATAAAAATCTGCAGTATTTCAATAGGCACTGCCGTGCTTGTGGAAATACATGGGCTTTGTTATAATTAAATAGAGTAAGATGTAAGTGAAACACATAAGTGGGAATGGGCCAGGGGAATTATAGGAATCAACTGTAGGTATTGGGGCTTAAAGCTGGGGTTCACCATGTCCCCACTATTCCCTGGGTCTTGGGAGCAGTGGTTATAATGACCAGTGCATAGATTACATGCATAGATTACAATCTGACTTGTATGGTTCCAAAACATTGAAATTTGGCCTTGAGGAAGCTGTCTTAAGCACCACTGAAATATTAAAGTGCATGCACTGCAGTTACACCTGGCATGAAATCAAGAAGCAATGATTATATTGATGGCAAGATAAATAAACAATAAGATAATTCTCAGGGTTTAACTAGAGTTTCTCTACACCAAACTGACCTTCTAAAGTACTTACATTGTACACCTGTTAACTGCAACGATTCAGCTAGTGTGGTCACATGTTACAGGATAACATAAATGGATGCAGTATGCCACCAAATAAAATCTGTGAAACTAACTGGTATACCACCAAATAATGGCACTTGACTGGTATACATCCAAATGATGGCACCAGAGTGGTATACAACCAAATGATGCTGACGGAATAGTCCAGCAGTCTGGTATGCCATCAAATAATGTTAATGGAGTAGTCAATGTGTGTGATGTGCTGTACTACTAAATAATGCAAATGACTAGCCAACCTGAACCAGAATAGTTTACCACAAAAAAATTGCACCAGACTGATATACAACCAAATGATGCTAATGGAAATGTCGACAAGACTGGTATACCACCAAATGAAGGTTATGGAATAGCTGACCAGACTGGTATACCCATTGATGCTAAAGCCCCGTTTACACATTCACGATTTTTGGCTACGGTGCCGCTACGATTCGCCACGATTTGTAAAATCGTCGTGTACCGTGGTGTACCATGGTGATTCGTAGTAGAACCGTGGTGAATCTTGATGAATTGTGATGATTCGGTAAACTCTATGGTGGCGCTACGGAAGTTTTAAACTGTTTAAAACATTCGTGGCGTATCGTTGCGAATCATGGTAGTTATTGGGCGTGGCCTAATTCGTAGCGCAACCGTAGCGCAATCATGCTTATTCGTACTGACACCGTAGCTATATTCGCGGCTATTCGTGAGAGATCGTAGCCAATCGTGGAGCTCCGTAGCGAAACCGTGGAGTCTTTGACATCACGAACTCTCACGATTCACCACGAATTGTGTATGGTTGTCCTACGAATCATCCACGGTTTTGCTACACGATTGGCCACGACGGCTACTGCCGTGAATCGTACTAGTACCATATCGAACCGTACAAGCACCGTGAGCCATCGTTGTGCCACCGTGGTTAATCCTCATTGACCGTAGCATTGCCGTCATGAATCGTCATTGATTCGTCATTGATTCGTAGTGATACCTTACAGACACCGTACTAATATCGTGGACATTCTTACTGGAATCGTAGTGACCCTGAATATTTCCACTTTTCGCCACGATTCATCCCGATCCATCCCGATTTTTCTGACCATGAGAAATCGTGGTGAATCGTGGTGAATCGTAGAGAAAATTGTGAATGTGTAAACGGGGCTTAATGAGATAGATCACCAAACTGGTATACCACCAAATGATGGAAATGGAATAGCTGACCAGACTGGTATACCACCAAATGATGGAAATGGAATAGCTGACCAGACTGGTATACCACCAAATGATGGAAATGGAATAGTTGTCCAGACTGGTATACCACCAAATGATGGGTAATGGAATAGCCCACCAGACTGGCATTCCGCCAAATGATGTGATGGAATAGCTACAAAGATGGTATACCACCAAATGATGGTAATGGAATAACCCACCAGACTGGTATACCAGCAAATACTGATAATAGAATAGTTGACCAGACTGGTATACCACTAACGATACTAATAGAACAGTCAACCAGACTGGTTTACCACCAAATGATGATAATGGAATAGCGTATGTTAAATATTGTTTTCCATCTGAAAAACATTCTTTTGGAGAAATGAATGTAGTTGTCCCTCTTTCAATAATGATCAGAATTTCGGTCAAGAACTCTACTGACTGATTGAGTTTTTGGATCCAACTGTTGATGTGCTCATTAGTATAGTAAATTGACAGGAACATTCTTAGGTGAAGTGCCTTAGATGTTTTTGATGGCATTCCAGCTATTATAACATGCATGTCAGTATAATGTTCTCATTTCTTTTGATCTTAACCTGCATGTAAGAAATTAAAGAGGTGTTTCCACTTCTGATGTACAAGATATCTTTTACCTGAATCACTTCAGGTAAGTAAATAAACTTGCAACAATTTCACTACAAGAAACTACTATCATGATGGATTTCATGCTGGGTATTTTCATTTAATTTCTCCGGCATTTATAGTACCTGTGAAATCTTGTTGTAGTAACACTAGAACCTTATCTTTCAACCTCTCTGGTTTAGTCTACAAAACTTCAGACTATTTGGGATTAGTGTTTATATTGAAAGTGTTTCAAACTGCATTCTATGTCAGAAAATGACTGATTGTAGCATCCTTAATGTGACTTATGTTACGGTTCCTGGAGTGAGTTATAGTGACATATTGTGACAGTATTGAAGTTTGTTTTGGTTTGGTTCCAGAGTGGTGTAATTTTTGCACACTATGTTATGTAGATGAGGAGATAATGATTTTGGTGGAATTTGAAACTGTTCATCAGGGTGTCAGATCAAATTGACACTTTTGTTCTCTACCTGAGTTTGTAGCAGCAATTTTGAACAAGGACTTTGAGTTAGCTACCTTATTTAGGGATATTTGCTAATATTTTGGTTATTTTAAGTTGTTTGTTGCATTCACAGGTATCTCTTTCACACTTTCTAATGTATAAATAAAACTAGACAGAGTTCAGATATCTGTTTCAATAATAGGTATCTTAACTTTCATGGCATCTAGATAAAATGAATTACCAGATTTTAATTCTTTCCCTTCATATCAATTTAAGTTTGGGAAAGTTACAAAATTTCCAAAATATCACACATCTTTTTCAAAATTTGCTATTTAGAAATAAAATTGACTGTTTTCTGAACTTTTAGCAATGTCTATGTCGAGACAGTAAGTAATCTCATCAGGATAACATGACATTGTCTGTGCTATTTATACCCCCTTAAACCCCACTTTTATATAGAAAAACTGGGGTTTGCAGGGGTAAACCTATTTTTCTTATTTTTGCTCCAAAACATAGATTGTGGGTACTTGTTTTACAAAAAAAATTTCTGTATATTACATGGGCGTGTTTTCATAATGGTACTAGTAAATTGGTGTTCAGGAGAAGTTAATTATCAGCTACTATTCTGAGATATCTCGCAGCATCACTGTTTGGCAAATATGTCATATTTAATAAGAGAACATATTGTTTTGCTGTGTTACTGAGTTGGCTTCTGCTGTGAGACAATTGACCTTCTTTCTGTAATGCTTGGAATATGCTCAGGATATGTGTTGCAAAGTAGACTACTGTAAATACGGAAATGTTCGCCAGAATTTAATTTTCAAATTTAATTTTCGCTAATATTCACGAATTAGTTGCCTCGCCAAAACAAAGTTCTCGCTTATAAAGAATAAAAATAAGCTTTATAGACTGCACGAGTACTTGTTCGCGAATTCAAAGACTTGTTAATAATTCGGAAAAAGAAAATTTGTGAAATAAAAGTCACGCAAAAATTTCCGGTTTTACAGTACTTTGATTTTGGAAATCTCTCCTTCATCTTCTTTGAGACACAAATATCTTGAATAAAATTGGCATTTGAATGTTTACTAGGGATACTATGATTGTGTGAGCTTTTCTGATGTTACTCTATGTGACCTCAGTGATTTCAGTTTATTGAGAGATCTTGGTGTTTTAAAATTGTGATAATAGTGAAATTGAGTGACCTGAAGTTTTACTGTTACATCTAAAGAAGCTGTGACTGGTGATGACATTGAAGTAGGAATGGATGTTACTATGTTGGCGGTGACAGGATGGATTGTTACATTGTGGCCAATAAATATGCCTGTGATTCTGACTGTGAGGTGAGATATCCTGTTGGCTTCAAAGATGTCAAGCATGTCCTCTACATGTATAGCTATAAAATTACAAACTGAAAACTGTTTATGGTAGCTCTATTGGTAGCGTGTCCGATTCATATTGAAATTGGCTCAAGTTCTGCATGCAATCCTTACATCTGTTACATTTCTCTCATGCAGGTTTTCTCATGAAAAGATTGGCCATTCTTCTACTTCCACTGATTCAGAAAGAGCTAGTTGGCTAGTTACTAGTGAGAGAAATGTGCACTAATCACTGGTATTTTTTTTTTTTTTTTTTTTTTTTTTTTGGAAGGATAGAACAAGTAGAGTGTGGTTAGCATGACTAGCCATCACTACATGTCTATAGCTTTTGATCTTTGAAGTAAAGCATGTCCTGAGTTCCAGTGTGTATTCATTCTTCACATTCTTTTCTCCTACAAATTTCATCACTAACATAAGGAATCAATCAGTATTTCTGAAGACTACTAATCCTGTTGGCTATCATATTTTATTACCTGTGATTTTACAGGCTACTTACACCTGAATTAATTAGTCTGTTATGATGATAGGTGTACAGTAGGCTGCTGATAAGCCATGGTACATGTTTGCTTTCTGATAAGGCATGCTGCTGTCTGTGAGGAGGGGTAGGTAGACATGTTATGCATCTGTGACCTGAGCCAGATGACAGTCGATGTACTCAGATGCTTTGCTGTGAGGTTCTTGTGCTTGTCACTGCTGCAGCAAAGTACAGTTGTTAGAAGCATATTCCGACCTCATTCTATTCTAATTCAGTAGCTTGCTTATGGGAGCTGCTTGTGTGTCAACATTTTGAAAATCGAAAACACTTTTCTTGATGTTTCTACATTTTGTAAGTTGACTAAAACTCTTCGTGACCTATCTATCCAAGAATGGAATGCAAAACTATCTGAATCTTCTAAAGGGAGAAATTACAATGTATTCAAGGCGCAAATTGAATTTGAAAGCTACCTAAGACTTCTACCAAGACAACTATACATTCCTCTTATTAAATTTAGAGCCTCAAACCATAGATTGCCAGTGGAGGTAGGAAGGTGGAATGGCACACACTATACAGATAGGAAATGTACCTTATGTGACAAAAACGATTTAGGGGATGAATTCCATTACCTCTTAACCTGCCCTTATTTTCTCACAGAAAGATGTAACTTACTCAAACCATATTTCTACAAAAGACCAAATATTGTAAAATTTAAATCACTGCTATGTCAGATTGTTTTACGATTCAAAATATGAAAATGTTCGGCACAACTCACGGATGAAATTTAATAAATCCAATGTCCAAGCACTATATAATATCCCCTGCAATTTTCAAGAGTTTTTATAACGTAATTAAGCTTAAATTAACAATATTTTTGTCAGCGATGTTACTAGCGTATTCACTACCGCTGGTTCCCAAAAAAGACGATGAACAATTTCACATAGCAACTTCTGTATGGTTAATCAAGTGTCTGTCTTTTTGAATTGAAGTATTATGTCATTGTTATATTCTTCCATTTAATGTCAAATATTTTGTATTTTGTAAATTTGTATCCTTGTACTGGTTGCTCTTATGCCATACATGTTGTGTGGCCGGAGTACTGTGTTTATCAATAAAGTTTATTCTATTCTATTCTACTGTATGGCTTCATACTTAAGAGAACTTATTTTCATCTTCAGACTTGTTTGGTAATGCACTTGTAATAGTATCAGAAATTTAGATTAGATAAGAGCATTTGATAGTATAGTAGATAGGAACTTGGCATCATTAATTTTCTTACCTGCACCTTATGATAAAGAAAAATGCAACCTTTTTGTACTGCAGTCATCAAGACTAGTTTCACCAAAATTGTGGCCCAAGCTTATTTCTTCAATACATATACAGTCTGTATAGTAACACTATTGCTGAAAGATCATAAGCGTTTTAGAAAAGCATTATCTTGTATGATCGTCAAAATTAATCATCTTCCCATTTCATTACAGTGTGGAGTAGATGTAAATAAAGTGAATTCGTATGACCAGACAGCGCTGGATATAGTCAACAAATTTACAACGAACCGAGCGTCGAGGGAAATCAAACAGCTTCTCAAAGGTAAAACATATGAGCCCTGAAGTGAGAAAATTGGTCTTGGGGGTTTTCCAACCAGGTCTGACACAAACTGGCCTGTACAATCATGGAAGAAGGCTAGAAGTTAGAAATTTGTGACTTAAGGATGTTCGCTGCCAATGAAAAAGTATTCAAACTTTTTTTCTAACCACTCTTTTTTGATTCCAAAATACAACACAAGACATTTGAAGAAAAAATAAATATAGAGTAGTGTGCATTTTTTCAAGCTACATGCCTCTAAATGAGACCTCTGTCAGAGCACCATGTTTTAAATTTCGTAAAATTAATTTAATTTTTAATTCCTTGAAACATACCTGTCTTGAACAAAAATACACCTAGAATGCTTCCAAAAGTCATAATATTTACGTAACGCAGACTATTTTGGACTAAAAGCATAGAAAAATTTGCAACTTGAAGTGGACGACAAAATTTTCCGATTCCTTTTCCAACCCTACCCCCATACTTGAAAAGTCGAAAAAAATCAATATTTTGAAATGTGCCAAACCCATATTTGTTGATTCAAACTTTTTCTTGTATTTTCACACAACGTAAAACTTGGTAATATTGTTCGAATAAAAGAAAGAAATATATAGGGTAGTGAGCATATAAGAGAGAAACAACAACTTGAAAATCGCCATTTTCAGCCTTTTTCCGGCTGTTTTGTTTCTAAAAGCCCATTTCATAAAACCACCTAAAAGTTTAAAACCAGCACTACAAAGACACTAAGACTGACTTAGAAGAGCATGTACACATTGACTGCTGCTAAAATAAACATCGAACTGGTGCATTTAATTTGAAGATGTGTAATATTTAAGTTTAACCTACCCTACCCCCTAAATTTTACTAACAACTAAAATTTTCTGAAAAGTTGCCGAAAATGGGGTGAAAAAACGAAGTTTCTTAGATTGACAATTTTCAGGACTCATTCAATGCATATCATGAATATATATCCAAATATAAAATATTAGGAAAATATCTGCAACCGTTTACGAGATATTCAAGAAAAGAAAAACCGGAAGTTCCGAAATGTCAAATGTTGGCAGCGAACATCCTTAAAATAAACAGAGGATGTATTATCCGAAAAGTGACAACAAAGGCACTGATCATCTGTGTCATATGGTTAATGAAATATGTTCTGTTTGTAAAAGTTTTAAGTAAGCAATGATCAGCAACTTATCAGGTGAAATCAGAACCAAAGCCCAGGATTGAAACAAAATTGATACAAAGAGTAGAGTGAGCTGAGTGAACATATTTATGATGTATGTTTGTACACCATACTTTCTTTTTTGTAGAAGACATTGCAAATAATGCTGACATTCTTAAATTGACATTACCAGAGCTGTACAAAGGGTTGTCTTGTGTATTCTGATCAGAAACATTGTTATCAGGTACTGTTGAGGTCTATGTGGAACTTTGATCTGTCGTTTACAACATGCTCAGAGGAGTTGCTTCCCTTCTCATAGACTTTGTGCATTGGTGGTAGCACACAGTAACTTGCAAATTGCAGCCAGTCAAGAACTTTAAATATTTTTAATGCTGCTTATTTTTTGTGGTTATGTTGCTTTGTATGGGTGTCATCAGTGTCTGTTTTCTGGAAACCACAAACATTTTGAGGCTGATATTTGAGTCCATTTCATACATGTACCTCTGCCACACATAGAATAATTAAAGGGCATTAATTGTTAGGTTAGGTGTAGTACAAAAGAGTGCATAGAAAGTATGGTATAGAAACTGAATATTTTGAAATATGTGAATAAAATTAAGTGATAAAACCACAGAAATTAAGTATTTTATCTCAGTTTGATCTTTGCGCAGTGTCATTTATTTTCTTTTGGTAATATAAATTGAAGTAAAAATGTATGATTGTCAAATAGTTGTGGTAATATGTCAGAATATTAAAATTTCTCCTCTGAGACAATTATTTCTGTGTGGGGTTTGGGCAACTGGGCTTAGAAAAAAGTTATTTCATCTGGCTGTAGCTAATGGAGCTCTTTGAGAAGGGACTTTGACAAAATATATTTGCTCAGTAGTGTCACCCTTTAAGAAAAACACAGCTGTAACAAATCTTACTGTTTGATTTATGACCTAAAATGTGATTCATCAGTTTGCTTTTTAATTTATATGTTTTAGAAGATACACCTGCCCCATGGTGAAAACTGAAATAAACTCGGCTTCTCATACGCTGACCAAACCTTTCTGTCTGTGCAACCCAAAGCCCTTTTGGTAGCCAGGAGCCACCATCGAAGTACTAGCTAGGGCAAATTTGACTTTTATCTGGGCACATGTATTTTTTTTTTCCGACTTTCCCCTTATATTGGGTATCACTTACATGTCCTGGGGTGGGCTTGAAATTTCATTAGCTCTTCTTACAATAGTTGTGTGACTTTGACCTCATGTATACATACAATAAGGATTATTTACATTGAGTTTTTTCTGTCTCTTTGGTTGCTGCTAAAACATTGACTTTTTCAAGTCTGTTTTGACCTTGAGTACTTTCCCCGGGGAGTTCAAGTTCTTTGAGGTTTTCATCAACATTAAATTGAGCCGCCCCATGAGGAAACCAACGATCTGCATAGGCGAAAACCAAGGTGCAGATCAGCTTCTCGGTAACCGCGAAGCTGATCAGCGCCTTTGTTTTCGCTACACGGTTTGTACAATTCCTCTACTTTCTAAATCCAAAATTTCCAGCCTCTAATCATCTTCTGTGACTGTACAGCCTGGTTTGTGTCGGACCTGGTTGGAACCAAAATTGTTGGTTTTCTCACGCACAGGCTCATTTAGCTTGTGAGTGCATCACAGTTTTGAGATACAGGGTAGCCCCTGTTGATGATGTTTTTTGAGTCAGCCTGATGTGGTCCTCGACAGAAACAGCCTTTTATGACATGGTTGATTGTTGACAGATAAACTGATGGTATTTCACTGTGAATTGCACTATGTGCATCAAGTTAATGCACAGGATCAGTTTTCACTCCTTTGATGCAGATTTTATTTCAATTTAATCACATAGCACTAGTTTTTGCGCAGTATTTTATAATACATTTAGATACAAACCAGGAAATATTGTATTTTCATTTTGTTCATGGGTGGGATTGTATTGAATCGAAACTGATCATAGCTGAAGTTTAGGGCCATGCGTTAGCCCAATTTCTGCCGATAAATGAAGCCTGTGAGTCATCTCTTTACACTTTCACCTGGGTAGCGATACAGATATGTGGACAGGTCGTAAAGTCACCAAAACTGTGTCTCAAACATTTCTTAGGTAATCATTTTTGTATTGGATCAAATCACTTTTTTCCTGCAATTATTATCAGTAAGTGCCCATCTTCCATCCAGGACCAAATGAATTTTGAATACTGTGATATGTAGCATTGAAAGATTTAAAGGACAAGACAATGTTGTATACTAAAATTGTAAACATTCATACAAACCAACAGATAAGGTGGGTCCTTGATGAAAACAATTTGTTATATTTTTCCTTCAAAATAAGATTGTGGGTACTCTTTAGGGATGTCCTTCCAAGGTGCTTTATGGGAGTATTCACAAATAATTAATGATAAAAGAACTAGTAAAAGTTTTCCTAAACTTGTCAGAAAATTTCCATGTTATCTGTGTTGTGGTTTGAATGAATCAGGTGTATGTTAAATTGGAACAAAGGTGAATCGGGGACATCAAAAATCTTTTGAAGAATCCTTAAGCAGGTAGATAAGCTTTCATAAGATGAGCCACCTCGTGGAAAAACCAACAATGTGGTTTCCGAACAGGTCTGACACAAACCGGCCTAACAGCTATAGAAGCTGGCTAGAAGCTTGAAATTTTGGATTTAAGTGGGAGAGGAATTGTACTATCCGAGTAGCGAAAACAAAGGCGCTGATCAGCTTCGCGGTTACCGCGAAGCTGATCTGCGTCTTTGTTTTCGCATATGCAGATTGTTGGTTTTCCCATGAGGCGGCTCAGATGGTTGTTGTGTATATTACAACAAGGCACATTATACTGCAAAACAAATTAACACAACAACTGATTACCTGCACACCAACAGTGAGGATTTGTTGTTGTCGATCAGATCAGTGTCATAATGTGTCTCATCGGAATATTTAAACACAATTTGTACTTTAAATGCGTGAATTATTATATACATTATGATACGTTGTAAAGTGTTAATTACACACGTGGATGCTTTTTTCTTATGACAGTCAGTGTGTGGTTTACTATGACATAATAATTAAAAGTGGAATATACCTTAACCTTGGCGATATGTGGATATATACATGTGAAAAGTGAGAACTATTTTGGATTACGTAGACCTGGCTTCATGGTTTCTCCGGGTGTTTCTTTCATAACCTTTGGCAAAGCTGGTAAGATGTCATCTTTTGGTATCAGTAGTACTTAAAAGCCGTTGGCTGGTTTGGCAATTTCAATATAGGTGGGAACATGGTTTGAATTTTCAGGAAGTGCATATTCAAACAGTCAGAATGCAAGCCATCTGATCAAGATCTGCTTTGTCTTGATTCTATTTTTATTTGTACCCATAGGTACTTTTGCACCTTTATTAGAAAAAGCCACCTTGTTAGCTCACCTGAGCTGCTGAAGACTAGACTTAGGTGAGCTGTCTTTTGGAAGAGTAATTAGCCTTGACAATACCCAGTTCAATGTCCTCTTCTTTGTACAAATTTAATACTGTAAGCTAATAAAACCATATCATGTCTATAAATGTATGCTATCCTTTGTATCTTTATTTATTTCAAAAGGTTCAAATCTTTTTTTTGCTACAGTATTGTGTTTTGAGTACACAATTTTATGTGGGTGGACATCTTCACTTTCTTTTGATCAAACTATTTATATTCCTGATCAGACAATTTTATGCTAAAAGTTTTGGCCACACTCACCCTAAAATTAAATGCAGAGTAAATTGGAACGGATGCTGTCTGATGTTTTCCTTGATTCCATTGTCCTGAAAGTTACTGAGTTCACCATTTACACAGTGTATATCCGAGCGTATGCAGAACAGACGGTTACGGAACGGACAGACGTTTACAGGAGCACGCGCTTTTTCGCGCCAAAAATGTTTTTCCGTTCTTTTAAAGTGACTAATGCAAATATTGAGACCAAACTAGAGCAGATGTGTTGCATACATACCCGTCTAGTTGTCTGTGCTCAAGAGCACAATGATTTTTCAGGGGGTTCGCCATAACTACCCAAGACGTGTGAAAAATGGCATATTTTGTATTTTCTTTGGCTGTGTGTCGAGATTGCTTGCAAAATAAGCCATTGTCAACCTTTTGGATTTAGTCCGTATGTAGTTAAATATGTCCTGAACCACCAGACATTAAACATTTTATATGTTTTCCAGTAAAAATAGCCAAGATTTGCTTTTTTCTGAAGCATATGGTAATTTCATGGTTACGGGGCGGTACAGTCGTTTGTTACGGAGCGGAACAGACGAAATGACGCATTTCCATACGAAACGGAACAGACGTAGGCGAGCTTTAGAATACGGATAGAAACAGACGCTGTATAGTAGAAATGTAAGATTCAACATGTTTTAGCTCACTCGAGCTTTCTGATTCACTATAGAAAGCGGAATTTTTACAGACCCAGCGTCTGTCTGTCCATCTGTTCCTCACCATCCTGCTTAGCAAATATTTCACCACATTCATAGGGAGAAATACATATGAAATGCCCGTGATCCGGTGGCTGCTAAAGTCCGGACCACAGGCCAATCCCGCCACTTATTATAATATGCAAATATAATTGTAACAAAGCATTCCGCCTCACAATGATTTCTGTAGCTCTCAGACCAATCAGTGTCCATACACTTGACACAAGGAGATATAATCAGCACGAAGCATGGACAAGGTCGAAAAGTGAACGTTTATTTTTGGAACATGACTACATTCTATTTATTAATTACAGTGTCGGTGTCGAATTAGCAGTTTCATTGAGTGCTGTGTAAACAGAAAAGTATTTCACTTCTATCATCTAACAATAAAATAAAGAAATCAAACAATTTTAACCCAGGTGCAGTGTCATGAACAACTATGCCATCTCAATCGGCCAGTATACAGTGGATCGCAGCTAGCTAGTGGCTGACAGTCGGTATTGTGTCCTTGTCACAGCTAGACGACACTAGCACTTCAATGAGTAATCAGGCAGCGGAAGCCATTTCCCGACAGGTTTTTGTCATGACATCTAAAATTCTAAATCCTTACTTTAATAAATGTTTATGGCGTACGTCATAACAACATGGATTCATTCGATGCTTCATCGTGTTCATATTCCGATGCTTCATCGTGTTAATATGCACAAGCATGGCTAAATAGTAATAAACTGCGAGTAAATCAAATAAGTAAGATGCATGACAGAATCATATATGCTTACAAATCACGCCAAAGATTTTATCTCCCGCCGCAAGCTCCCTTTTGCGGCGTCTTGGCTGATTCTCACGCATCATTCATATGGAAAGACTTTGGAATATATGACCGATGCTTTGGAGAGTACTCCCGCCGGTGTGTACGGAGGTGGGTGTTCGCTTGATGACTTTGCTTAAGGACTGAGTATGCAAACAGGGAACCTTTTCCTTTGACCGAAATTCTAGGGTCTCTATATTACTAACGTATTCAGCACGAATGCCAGCCTTCCATATAGACCTCCGGTTAAAACAGACATGAGTCTTATTATCGGACCTTTTCAGACTTTTTTCAGTCTTTTATTTTAGAATTTATTGTTAGATATGCACTATTAGTGATACTATATTTAAAGGAGAAGAAAAGCCGTGATTGCCTCGTGATGCTGAGCACCAAGGAAGCCATTGGTACCATTTTAACGCATTTGATATGGCGCGGCCTGGGCGAACCCACGACATCTCGCCCCCGAAGCGGGCGCTTTTACCACTGAGCTATCATGGCGGGACCTCTCCCCCCCTCTCTCTCTGATCTGCTGTTTGCCCCCAAACAACTTTTTGTTTTCACAACATAGTCGATGCTATTCTGATACATGTACGATGCTGATCCAGGTCACCAGGTGTATTCCATCTGGTCACGTTCGAGTGCTACAATACAGAAGGTTGCCGCAAAGTGTTATATTTGACATCACAGTGTTGTTCATGTAGTATTCATGGCCGTCTGTGACCGCTCCGTATGCTGATTCGTCTGTTTTTTTCGTAGGCTACGTCTGTTCCGCCCCGTAACATAAACGAATCTGTAGACTGTTCCGCTCCGTAATGTTTTTGTTGCTAAGCAACAAAATTCTGCTTAAACTACAAGGCTTCCATGCCGGAAATTATGGTGTTTTGGAAGATAGTAGATGGACATGCAAGGCCGATATAACAATACATTCGAAGCGTACAGTTTTGGATGAAAAACTGTACAAAACATTTTTGGCGCGAAAAGGCGCGTGCTCCTGTAAACGTCTGTCCGTTCCGTAACCGTCTGTTCTGCATACGCTCGGATATACACTGTGATTTAGATCAGTTTGAAAAGACCTTTCCTTAGTCACCATTTAAACATTGTGATTCTACTATAAAATGGTGGCTTATGATACCTAAAGCGTCCCCATTAATTATATTTGAGCCGTCTCGTGGAAAAACCAACAATGTGGTTTCCGAACAGGTCCGACACAAACCGGCCTGTACAAGCACAGAAAAGAGCTAGAACCTTGAAATTTTGGATTGAAGTAGAAGAGGAATTGTACTATCCGAGCAGCGAAAACAAAGGCGCTGATCAGCTTCGCGGTTACCGCGAAGCTGATCTGCGTCTTTGTTTTCGCCTATGCAAATTGTTGGTTTTCTCACGGGGCGGCTCATTTTGTGATTGAAAATAGTTGACAGCTTGAATTGTCACACAAATAATGATAAGATTATTTCTTCCTTAAATGATCACCCACATGGAACTTAAAGGTGACTTTCCTTGGCCTAATTAATGTGTTCATGTATTGTTAATTAAATTAGATATGTGCCGTCTCGTGGGAAAACCAACAATGTGGTTTCCGAACAGGTCTGACACAAACCGGCCTGTACAGCTACAGAAGCAGGCTAGAAGCATGAAAGTTTGGAGTAAAGTAGAGGAGGAATTGTACTATCCGAGTAGCGAAAACAAAGGCGCTGATCAGCTTCGCGGTTACCGCGAAGCTGATCTGCGTCTTTGTTTTCGCCTATGCAGATTGTTGGTTTTCCCATGGGACGGCTCATATATTGATCATGGTTTCAAGTTCTATATGTACTTGTGACATGTTTTTCTGATCTTTTCTGTCTTTGTTGTATGCAAGTTGTGTATATGTTCCAGCACATGCAAACCATTGAGGATCATGATTAAGGAGTCCATCTTTTTTTAAGATGCTCACATTTTAGAAGTGTTTTCCAAATTTTTATGCTCTCAAAATCCCCACAAACAGTCTAGTATGTGACTTTAGATGAGAACCATATTTGGACATCAGAGTCTGCTTTGCTTATTCAAGGATTTGTCTCAATAATGATAATTGCCTGTCTCATATGGGTTTTTCATTCACAAAATTGTGTTATATCCTTGGACAGCTGATTAATTAAACTGTCTCGGTCTGGTGGCTGTGAGTCATGAAAAGAGAAAAGGTGTGCATTGTTTTTGCTGTCTGAATCCATGAAAGAAGAAAACTAGTAATATATCAGACCTGGTCCCGAGTTGTTGGCATTTAAACACTTATGAGCAGGCTTTGGCAATCTTAACCTGAAATTTCAACCATTTTTGGTTATTTCAGTCATCATGAGCAGTGTAAATTTCATGCTCAGCTGAGTTGAGCATGAAATAAGTTTTTTAACCTTGGGGCCTGGTTGAGGATGTCTCAGAACACATCTCATAGGAGATTCACCCTTTACCTTTTGCTTTTGAACATGCATGCATTATACCAAGTTGTCACTGATTAGAATATAAATAATATCATACATAATTAATTTACACCGAAATTAGAAGAGGGCAGAATAATAATTATCAATGACTAATGTGAATGAAAAGTTCTGCATTGTGGGAATGATGCAAATTGCATTTTGCTATTATGCAAAGAAAACTTGGCGAGCATGTCTACAGCTCGTAAACATTTCATTGAAATAACAATTCACAACATATTTCATATTCTTATTGCTTTTGCTGCACAAACAACAACATAAATCAGATGCATTTCATATCGTTTTTGGTTGGTCTCCAAATCTTGTGAACCATTGAAACACATTTTGTATCAAGTATAAGTTCTAAATATTTGGGAGAGAGAAAGTCAAATGCATAAATTAAATTATCCCTTGAAATTTTAAAATATGCCTCCTTTGATTTGATCTTAAATTTGAAATATCAAGCTTCTAGCCTGCTTCTGTGACTGTACAGGTGGGTTTATGTCAGACCTGGTAGGAAACCCTAAAGACCGGCTCATATGAATTGGAACCAGGAAGACATGATTCTTGATGTAGGTTATCATCTCCTCTCTAGCCATGCTTCTTTTGTGCTCTTAATGGGGTTTATTAATGTCCCATTTCCACCTTCCTTCATTATAAATGAGCCGCCTCGTGGGAAAACAAACAATGTGGTTTCCGAACAGGTCCGACACAAACCGGCCTGTACAAGCACAGAAGCAGGCTAGAAGCTTGAAATTTTGGAGCTAAGTAGAAGAGGAATTGTACTATCCGAGTAGCGAAAACAAAGGGGCTGATCAGCTTCGCAGTTACTGCGAAGCTGATCTGTGTCTTTGTTTTCGCCTATGCAGATTGTTGGTTTTCCCATGTGGTGGCTCAAATGTAAAAAATTAACTTATTCTAACACATGTTATGTCATATGTCAACTATAAACCATGTCATCAAGACAGTGTCCTGAACTTTCCTTATTTGAGTCGCAAATTTGGCAAGATTTAGAAAGAAAAAAAAACAAAACAAAACACATTGTAGTATTTGAATCTGGTGTTATG
This sequence comes from Rugalucina vietnamica, assembly GCA_964017185.1. Taxonomy (NCBI): domain Eukaryota; kingdom Metazoa; phylum Mollusca; class Bivalvia; order Lucinida; family Lucinidae; genus Rugalucina; species Rugalucina vietnamica. Next base: position 4,296,382 of record OZ024871.1, on the reverse strand, counting down.
TTTTTGATGTTGGATAATGATATTCTTATACAGGTACAAGCAGATGTTTGCAACGGGATACTTTTACAAAATGGCTCAAATTTCTGATAAAATAATATAAGATGCACTTATGCAATTAACATGTGCAATGGCATGTCTTTGTGTGCTAGCGAGATATATTGGCATTCTCACTCCTACATCCATCGCCAAAAAACAGCTCCAATGGAGCCGCCATGATTGGGCAATGTTCTGTTTTTGTAGTGGCAAACCTCTTGAAATCTTGAGATATCAGCTTCATTTCAGTTAACACTAATGTTTTAACAATAATCAGTCACAGACATTCTTTATTAGTTCCATTGTTGAGGTTCCTGTAAGATGAAAAAGGAAAATTTTAAAGAAAAGAAAAAGTGGTAATGGAAGGAAAATCAATGTAGTCAGTGAAGGGTCTAAAGATAGTAGGTTTTATGAATTCAGATTTTAGCTTTCACTGGATGATGGAAAATATTAGTTGTTTTAATGTCTCCGAGAAGCCCGAAGGAGACATTAAAACAACTAATGTTTTTCATCATCCAGTGAAAGATAAAATCTGAATTTCATTCAGGCTTCACAGAGACATTAGCACGCCAACAAGAGTAAGCTGGTTATGATGTGGCCCTGTTCATTGCCCCGCCCATAGGTGTGGCCTCTATATCACATGACTTAATGTTTTTCATTGGAAAATGAAGAACATCAAGAAAGATACTTTCATCAAGGGCGATTGCAATAAAAATGTGAATATATAGGTATAAACCCAATTTTCCCATGAAGCGGCTCATATAAGGAGCAAGATGACTAGCTCTTTCTCGGCAGGCTAGTATCAGCTGTGAACAAAGATGGTGTGCAAAACAGAGACCAATACAGACTGAATAGACAGTTCTCACTAGGATTTTGAAAATTGGAGTTAAAATGAGGTATTTCCTAAAATGTTGGATTCTTCCGATTCTTTACTATTGGGGCTTTTCAAAAAAGTTGGAGTCAAAATAAAAAAGTTAGAGTTTAAAACTCCAATATTGGAGTTATGGAGAACTCTGATAGAAAAACTGAACATGTAGTTATATATACAGCAGAACTGCCTTGGAATGGCCTGTAATGATCTTTCTTGCGCCAAAAATGGTGACAATATGAGCCTTGATGCGAGAAAACCGGTCTTCGGGGGTTGCCGACCTGGTCCGACACAAACCGGACTGTACAGTCACAGGAGAAAGCTAGAATCTTTAAATTTTGGATATAAGTAGGGGAGGAATTGTACTATCAGAGTAGCGAAAACAAAGGCACTGATGAGCTTCGCAGTTTCTGCGAAGCTGATCGGCGTCTTTGTTTTCGCCTAGGCATAATCTGTTTTTTTCATAACGTGGCCCATATGTCTGTCAAAATCTTAAGTGAGAAACATACTTGGGTGTGCAAAGTCATTCTTGTCTGAAATCTGGATCAGTACCAGTGACTGTGTGGGACAATAATTATGTCTTATACTGTCTGCAGACTTCTATCACTATTCTGAAAGGCATTCTGAGACTCTTAACATTTTGTTCCTAAAAGGCAATGACATTTTATATGATTACACTTGTCTTAAGCAGGATTTGTTAAGGATTCCTCCTGAGAGGAGATAACCATGTCTGTAGCAAATGAGCCATGGCATGAGAAAACCGGGCTTCGGGGTTCCAACCAGGTCTGACACAAACTGGTCTGTACAGTCATTAAAGAAAGCTAGAAGCTTGAAATTCCGGATTTAAGAAGAGGGATTTTACGATCCATATAGAGAAAATGGAGGTGCTGATCAGCTGTGCAGTAACTGATATGCCTTATTTTTCGCATATGCAGAAATCTGGTTTCCTCATGACATAGCTCAAATGAAGTTGTCCTAGATGCAACCCATGCAGAGAACTTTGTCATTCTAAAATTCGTTTTTGGGGTTACTAAATGAAGAAGTTTTGGGTACCATACTGATTGTATTATTATATGTCAATGTTTGATCTTGTTATGTATGGCTATAGTACTTCTATTATCTTGACCTGATATTTTTTATGAATCTCTGGAGAGATTTGTTGCCATCACTGGCACCAGTCTGTCACACACCAGAATGTTCCAAAATGTTTGGACATCTTATAAGGTTTGTAACATCATATAAATTGAAAAAACTAAATAATAGGTAATCCTTCAGATGAAACAGAAACATGTTTTTGAACCGTGAAGTGTCAGATTGCAAAGTAAGAGACCAGGGGTTTGATACCTATGGTACCCTTGTAATAGTGTCCCTGAAACAGTGTCTATGTCTCAACATGACTGAAAACTGTTGACTGGGATGTTGAACAACACTGCAAACAAGTGTAGATGTTTTAAGACATTTTGCAAAGAAATGACAGGAATATGCATGAGCCGCTAGATTAGACTGGAGTAGACCTGTGATAACTAGCTCTTGGAATTACAGAAAGCTCCAGAGACCCATTGAAGTAATGTTTCTTTGCAGGAATAAAACGCATAGCTCAGTCTGTGCAAATGGTCCATTTCAGTGCACATCTTGACAATTATTACATATCATGGGTATCTTTATGTTGAGAAGGCGGAAAGAGCTCGGGCTGGTCTGTGTCCTCCATGGAGGTTAAGATTTGTTTTGCTCTAAAAAGGCAGCAAAGCAATGTCTGCCACAATTTTCTTTGAAATATTGCTGACTGCATGATTTGTAACCTAGTTCTAAAAGGCTTTTTATTTCAAAGATGCTGTTTGTCCTACTTGTTGGGTAATGAATAATTCATGAATATTTTAGTACCGACAAAGCAAGGGATCCCCAAGTTTCAGGCTGTTTTCATTTCTTACTATTTGTCTTATAGTTGGTACTGCCCAAAATATTGTTTGTAGCTTGTTGCTGGTGATGGTAACTAGCTGCTTATTCTTGCATATAATACAAGATACTGACCCCCCCCCCCCCCTCTCCATCTTTAAGTTTAAGGTGGTAAGCAATAAACCTTGCCCTCATTGATTCTTCTGAAGCCAACTATTATTTTCCTAGAGAATGACCAAGTTATGAAATAAGCAAGGACTTATATGTAATCCAGTCTTAAGGATGCCTTTGGGAAATAAATAGGCTGTATCTATATTGATATGTTGAAAGCTTTTAGTTTCTAGAGACCCTGGTATATTCTGCTGCAAGCGACAGGGCTATTTAGATAATAACTTAATATTGTATTCTGTAAAAATGCTGTCCCAAGAAAATAGTTGTGCCTTTTGCACAATAATGGTCTGAGCTTTTATGGCTTTCCAAAATGTCAAAGTAAAGCCGCTGATGATTACTTGCTAGATCTTTACCCCAGACAAATTATGAAAGATGTAATATATCATTGTTTCTAGTAAATATCCCCTCAAAGTATAGCTTTGTCTCTATGGCACAAAAAAAAGCAGGTACAGCATCATTACTTATGCACCAGTCATTTGTAACCACTGCTCCCCCACCTACGGGGAAGGGTGGGGGATAGCCGGGCTAAAGTGCGGGGCAATTACTTCTCCAGTGTCCCCGCAGTGCAGGGGAAATGACAGGGTTTTGACATTAGGATCCTTACCCCAGAAAGATTTTCTATTGCTAAGGGTGGGGCAAAGAGCGATGTTTTGACCTCCAGTTTGCCCCCTGGGGGTGGGGCTTATAGCAGGGCACTGAAAGCTGAAAAGTCATAATCCCCGCCCTTCCCCGTAGGTGGGGGAGCAGTGGTTACAAATGACTGGTGCATTAGTCTTGTGGAAAATACCTGCAAAAACAATCAGGATATAGACACTGATCTTCCTTTGTCTTGGTAAATGTGTGGTATGACAAACAGACTAGAGCTGCTGTTGATGTGTTCTACTGTTTACCAAGGCAGAAAATCTGCTCTCAACATGAAAGGCCTGTATACATAGAGCAGCTTCTGCCATGGAGTGCTCCTGCTAACCTGTGAAAATGCTCCAATTCTTGTTAAAATTACATGAACCTGGAGGTTGGTTTGAAAATGGCTGTTACAGTTACAAAGAGAACTGCATGAAATGATGATAACTGGGCACTGCCATAGTCAGGTTTCTTAACCACCTCTCTATAAAATAGAAAACCAACACAAACAACAATTTTGATGATGGAGATTTGCTGCTCTCAGAAATCATTCAGTCAGCAAGAATTCTTAAGCTCCTTTGTCACTCTAACTTCTGATCTCTGATCTCAAGTAGTAAAGGCCTGTATTGAAAATACATGTAAATTTAATTTGGCTGCCAGACATTTTATCATATTTCCCGAAGTTTTTCATGTATTGGCGAGATTGATTTTCAAGAAAATAGGTTCTATCTAGGAGATCTTATATTAGAAAACTGAATTTGTGGGGCTTAAAGCTTTCCTTTTGGGAATAAATCTTGGATTTTTACTGTTTTGTTAAGTATAAATGTATTGATTTACATGTTTTGTTGGATAAGCAATTTATTTATTGATTTTGAGCTGTCAGAATGTTTTGAGAAGCTCACAAATTGAGATTTACTATATGAGCCACGTCATGAGAAAACCTGAGCATTATGCATATGCGAAAACCAAGGCGCAGATCAGCTTTGCGGTCACTGCAAAGCTGATCAGCGCTTTTGTTTTCACTACACGGATAGCACAGACCCTCTACTTTCTAAATCCTAAATTTCCAGCCTCTAACTCTATTCTATGCTTGTACAGCTTGGTTTGTGTCAGACCTGTTCGGCAACCACTTTGTTGGTTTTCTCATGATATGGTAATGTTGGATGTTGCTCTTCAATAATTGGCTGCACTCACAGAGTTGCCTTTGACATTGTCTGTTACCCTCCTTAAAGTGTCTGAACTTGATTGAAACTTTCAAGTTTAAGTAGCCTTTCATGACAGAACCAATTTTGAATTGCACACAATTTTCTGGCAAGCCTGAAGACCAATGCACTTGAAACCAGTGTGAGCTGTGGCATTTGGAAACCTTCTTTTCGCTTGTGCAGAAATCAGCTGCATTGTCCTACAGTTTGACCAAAGTTGTTGTTCTGCTGACCACATAGTATCATATAGACCTAGTGGCTGTCAGATGGTATGAGTTTGAACTGGTTGGAATCTTCAGTGTCAAGTTGTCCTGAAACCAGGCTTATGAAGCATTGTCCATTTCTCACTTGGTGGTGTTTAGATACTGATTGATCAGTATTGAATGCTGAACTAACATTGCCATTATTGGAAGTCTGAGACAAGACAGATTATATGAGCCTCGACGCGAGAAAACCGGTCTTCGGGGTTTCCGACCAGGTCCGACACAAACCGGCCTGTACAAGCTCAGAAAAGAGCTAGAAGCTTGAAATTTCGGATTTAGGTAGAAGAGGAATTGTACTATCCGAGTAGCGAAAACAAAGGCGCTGATCAGCTTCGCGGTTACCGCGAAGCTGATCTGCGCCTTTGTTTTCGCCTAGGCAAAAATCCGGTTTTCTCACGATGCGGCTCATATGGCTGTCACGCTGACTCACTGGATACCAAGTGTGCTTTAACCAGTGCTTTAACTGGTGCATGTTGAGGTACCTTGTATGTACCTTCCTCTCAGATTTAAATGTTAGTGCACATGCTAGAGAGGACAACTTTTGTGACAAGTTGTACTAAAAGTTGGACTTTAATCAAAATAGAATATCAAAGTTGGTGATTTAAAACCGTAAACCTGAAGTATTGGTTTTAAAATTTCAATTAATCATGGTGACTCAGGAATGTTTCATTATTAAAAGTTCAACACATGAAAGAGGAAGTGCAAGGATATTTGTTGTAAAACAGTGATGATAATGTTAAAGTTTCATCATTATGTTAAAGTTTCAATGTCCTTTTAAAGATTTTATAGATTAAATGAGCCTGTGCATGAGAAAAACAACAATTTGCATAAGCGAAAACAAAGCCGCAGATCAGCTTCGCGGTAACCGCGAAGCTGATCAGCGCCTTTGTTTTCGCTACATGGATAGTACAATCCCTCTACTACTTAAATACAAAATTTCCAGCCTCTAACAGTGTTCTGTGACTGTACAGCCCGGTTTGTGTCAGGCCTGGTCGGAACCCCAAATTGTTGGTTTTCTCACGCACAGGCTCAAATGGAAAACCAGGAAATTCTGGTTAATTTTCAGTCATGTGATTGATTGGGAAATTTTCCCCTGTTGTTGATATTGGAAGAGATTGGTAATAAATGCACATATTTCATGTTAGAAGTCAAATTTCTATAGGCACAGAATTCTGGCAGTGTCTGGAAACTTAACCTAGTTGCGCCACAGCGTACATGGAGAATGATTTCTGCTTTTGTTTCTTTTGCTGCTTTGGCATATAAAGAAACATATAACAAGAAACTCGCCAAGACATTTCTAACATATACTTTGTTAATCATTTAACAAAGAATTCTGAGATTTTCATGTACACTGTTGCTGTGTTTTTCTGCTCCTTTGGAACAGGATCTTTAGACTAAGATGTAAACAAGTGCATTTGTTTCTTAATATATCCTGAAACTCTGGAACATTTATGACATTTGCTGTAAAAACATCTTCATATGCAAGATCTGGGAAGCTCATTAAGACGAAGCTCATCAACAATTAGTTCCGATTGTGTTGTCTGTTTAACATGCAGCTTAGAAACGAGTTTTAGTGAAAATAACATGGATTATACTGAGTGTTTGGCCAGTCGAAATTATTGAATTATTAACATGAAGTTTTGTATACCTAAATGTGTGGACAGCGGGATATGTGGGTCCAGCCTGTCAAATCCCAGCAGTCAGGAGACCACACCAGAATACTGCTTAAAAGGTAAACTATTGCTTGTTGTGCTCAATCAAGGTGTACGTATCTTCTTGCAGGACAAAAGAAGTTTATGCACTTGTCATATGTACACCCCCCCCCCCTCAATCTCCAAGCTATTGGGAATTGAGGAATAGTGGGACAGCAATTTTGTAAAAAAAAACAGGCTGAGGGAAGGGGGGCATGATATCACCTGTAATGTCTGATTTATACCACCTGTAATGTCTGTATGATACCACCTGTAATGTCTGAATGGTACCACCTGTAATGTCTGTATGATACCTCCTGTAATGTCTGTATGATACCACCTGTAATGTCTGTATGATATGGCCTAAAATGTCTGCATGATACGGCCTGTAATGTCTGATAGATACCACCTGTAATGTCTGTATGATACCACATGTAATGTCTGTATGATACCACATGTAATGTCTGAATGATACCACCTGTACTGTCTGTATGATACTGCCTGTAATGTCTGATAGATACCACCTGTAATGTCTGTATGATACCACCTGTAATGTCTGATTGATACCACCTGTAATGTCTGAATGATACCGCCTGTTATGTCTGAATGGTACCACCTGTAATGTCTGTATGATACCACCTGTAATGTATGTAATATTTCACCTGTAATGTCTGTATGATACCACCTATAATGTCTGTACGATGCCACCTGTAATGTCTGAAATATACCACCTGTAATGTCTGATATATGCCACCTGTAATGTCTGACTGATTCCATCTGTAATTGCTGAATGATACCACCTCTGTAATGTCTGTATGATACACCTGTAATGTTTGATTGATATCACCTGTATATAATGTATGATTGATACCACCTGTAATGTCTGTATGATATTGCCTGTAATGTCAGATAGATGCCACCTGTAATGTCTGTATGATACAACCTCCAATGTCTGTATGATACCTCCTGTAATATCTGATTGATACCACCTGTAATTTCTGATTGATACCACCTGTAATGTCTGTATAATACTGCCTGTAATGTCTGATAGATGTCACCTGTTTTGTAATGTCTGTATGATACCATCTATAATGTCTGTATGATACCACCTGTAATGTCTGTATGATACCTCCTGCAATGTCTGTATGATACTGCCTGTAATGTGGGATTTATACCACCTGTGATGTTTGGTGATACCACCTGTAATGTCAAAATGATACCACATGTAATGTCTGTATGATGCCACCTGCAATGTCTGTATGATGCCGCCTGTAATGTCTGACAGTTACCACCTGTAATGTCTGTATGATATCACATGTAATGTCTGTATGATACCTCCTGCAGTGTCTGTATGATCACGCCTGTAATGTGGGATTGATACCACCTGTAATGTCTGGTTGATACCACCTGTAATGTCTGTATGATACCACCTACAATGTATGTATGATATGGCCTGTAATGTCTGATTGATACCACCTGTACTGTCTGTATGATACCATCTGTAATGTCTGTATGATACCACCTGTAATGTCTGTACTATACCACCTGTAATGTCAGTATGATACCACATTTAATGTCTGTATGATACCACCTGTAATGTCTGTATGATACCACCTGTAATGTCTGTATGATACCACCTGTAATGTCTGTATAATACCACCTGTAATGTCTGATTGATACCACCAGTAATGTCTGTATGATACCACCTGTTATGTCTGTATGATGCCGCCTGTAATGTCTATATGATACTGCCTATAATGTCTGTATGATGTCACCTGTACTGTCTGTATGATACCACATGCACTACCTGTACTGTCTGTATGATACCACCTGAAATGTATGTATGATACTGCCTGTAATGCCTGTATGATACCACCTATAATGTCTGTATGATACCACATGTAATGTCTGTATGATACCACCTGTAATGTCTGTATGATACCATCTGTAATGTCTGTATAATACCACCTGTAATGTCTGATTGATACCACCAGTAATGTCTGTATGATACCACCTGTAATGTCTGTATGATGCCGCCTGTAATGTCTGTATGATACTGCCTATAATGTCTGTATGATGTCACCTGTACTGTCTGTATGATACCACATGCACTACCTGTACTGTCTGTATGATACCACCTGAAATGTATGTATGATACTGCCTGTAATGCCTGTATGATACCACTTATAATGTCTGTATGATACCACATGTAATGTCTGTATGATACCACCTGTAATGTCTGTATGATACCACATGCACTACCTGTACTGTCTGTATGATACCACCTGAAATGTATGTATGATACTGCCTGTAATGCCTGTATGATACCACTTATAATGTCTGTATGATACCACATGTAATGTCTGTATGATACCACCTGTAATGTCTGTATGATACCACCTGTAATGTCTGATTGATACCACCAGTAATGTCTGTATGATACCACCTGTAATGTCTGTATGATGCCGCCTGTAATGTCTGTATGATACTGCCTATAATGTCTGTATGATGTCACCTGTACTGTCTGTATGATACCACATGCACTACCTGTACTGTCTGTATGATACCACCTGAAATGTATGTATGATACTGCCTGTAATGCCTGTATGATACCACTTATAATGTCTGTATGATACCACATGTAATGTCTGTATGATACCACCTGTAATGTCTGTATGATACCACATGCACTACCTGTACTGTCTGTATGATACCACCTGAAATGTATGTATGATACTGCCTGTAATGCCTGTATGATACCACTTATAATGTCTGTATGATACCACATGTAATGTCTGTATGATACCACCTGTAATGTCTGTATGATACCACCTGTAATGTCTGAATGATACCACCTATAATGTCTGTGATATCGCCTGTAATGTCTGTATGATACTGCCTGTAATGCATGTATGATACCACCTGTAATGTCTATGATACCACATGTAATGTCTGTATGATACCACCTGTAATGTCTGTATGATACCACCTGTAATGTCTGTATGGTACCACCTGCACTACCTGTACTGTCTGTATGATACCACCTGTAATGTATGTATGATACTGCCTGTAATGCACTATGATGTCACCTGGACTGTCTGTATGATACCACATGCACTACCTGTACTGTCTGTATGATACCACCTGTAATGTATGTATGATACTGCCTGTAATGCCTGTATGATACCACCTGTAATGTCTGTATGATACCATCTGTAATGTCTGTATGATACCACCTGTAATGTCTGTATGATACCACCTGTAATGTCTGTATGATACCAACTATAATGTCTGTGATATTGCCTGTAATGTCTGTATGATACCACATGTAATGTCTATGATACCACCTGTAATGTCTGTATGATACCACCTGTAATGTCTGTATGATACCGCCTGTAATGTCTGTATGGCCTAACTGACCCAGCTTTTCTTTTCATCACATGCTATGTGATCTGCAAGTAAGAAATTTGGTAGTGTCACCACCGATATAAAGGGTGTTGTGCATACTTTTGTATATCTAGGAGATATTTTGCTGACTCCGCATAAATGCTTCAGAATTGGGAAAATTGGTTGAATGTTTGAGACATGAATTGTGTAATCTCTTAACAGGTTTCTTCCCGTTAGAGAATTTCTCTAGGAATTTAATTTCACACGATATTAGCCATTTGCATTTTATGCATACAAAACGGCGTCCCAGTCGTGTGTCTGTCATTCTTTACGAAAGAAGCCAATAATCCTATGTGCAGTAACAATTTGTATTGAATGACTCATGTTGCTGGCGTACTGTCAAGTGGAATTTCCTTAGAAATAAAAGAGGTCCATGAAAATTGGATGAAGAATTATTGTCTACGCGCCAGCGCGTAGACTACTCTAAGGTTTGAGATTGACCTACTTACAAGACAACTCATACACCTCTCTACAACTGCAACTGCACGTTTGAGTCTAGTGGCTTGACCATCGTGTTAGTAGGATTCCGGGTCGTTTCTCCAATGACCGTGTAAACACCCCCAAACACCCATGCAAACCTCCCTTTGGTTGGTAACATTACCAATGGTGCAGTAGGTACCAAAAATGGGGCAAATTGTTAAATTCGTGGAACTGGTGCATAATTGCATTCTGTCTAAGCAACAACGGAATGAAATGAACCGACGGTATTGTGACGCTATGTGAAAGCTTTGACCGCGCCCCACCTGCCGTGTAGCCAATTACATTCTATCCAAGCCACAACGGAATGAAATGAACCGACAGTATCGTGACGGTCGATTGTCAGGTATGAATGCTTTCACCGCACAGCGTTTTATTTCTGTTCAGTCAAATGCACCACGATGAAATGGGAGTACGGTCAGATTCTTTGACATTCTAGTTTATATATGCGAAGCGTAGACCAAGCTTTTTTGTTAAAGCTTATACTTGTTCTATTGTAGGTTTGGGATTTCTTTTAGAAGGCAGCTGCTCCATTGTTTACTTCATTGATTTTCTTAGTTGGAAATCATCATATGAGCCGCATCGTGAGAAAACCGGTCTTCGGGGTTTCCGACCAGGTCCAACACAAACCGGCCTGTACAAGCTCAGAAAAGAGCTAGAAGCTTAAAATTTTGGATTTAGAAAGAAGAGGAATTGTACTATCCGAGTAGCGAAAACAAAGGCGCTGATCAGCTTCGCGGTTACCGCGAAGCTGATCTGCGCCTTTGTTTTCGCCTAGGCAAAAATCCGGTTTTCTCACGATGCGGCTCATATGGTGTTATTTCTTCGACATCTTATTAATGCAGAATTTTTACATGGAACCACACAATATGATTGGCTTTTCATGCCTTAAAGCAGCTTAAAAAATCCACTGATTGTCTTCGAAACCATGATTTTATAATGTCTTCTTGATAAACTTTAGTTAACACAGTGTCATGTTAAGTTGTCCAAAGTGATCAGTGGTCACTCACACTTCCTGTGTCAAGATATCAAGGTCAGTATCAATGCTCTGCCTAATAATGGTTGGTTTTGACATGTTTTCTTTGGGCTTTATAGATTCAAATGAAAATGTGCAAGCCTTTTGTACATACATGAGACTGGACCACAACCTGTCTTACTGTTTGAGCCGCCTTATGGGAAAACCAACAATCTGCATAGGGGAAAACAAAGGCGCAGATCAGCATGGCAGTAACTGCGAAGCCGATCAGCTCGTTTGTTTTCGCTACTTGGATAGTACAATTCTTCTTCTACTTAAATCTGAAATTTCAAGCTTCTAGCTCTTTTCTATGCTTGTACAGGTGGGTTTGTGTTGGACCTGTTTGGAAACCACATTGTTGGTTTTCCCACGAGGTGGCTCATTTGTATTTCAGTGTACAACAAACATACTGTTGATCAGGCATCCATCAAATCTCAGATTTTACGACAAATTGCAACAGAAATCAAAAAGTGATTCTGACTTGTGCCTTCTAATGGAATTATCCTGTTGGCGTTTAGAGAACCATATGTTGTGATTATTGATGATATTGTCACTTAGAATGCTTGTCTAGCGTACAATTACCCACTTGTCCTGCCAGCCGAGAAGATTCCTGTCTTTTCTGCCAAGAATTAAACTTGATTTTAACTCTTATGAGCTTGGCGTCCTTTTAATGGGACACAGGCAAACAGTATAGCCTCAGATGTGACGCCGCAGAACGCGGCGTCCCATCTGGGGCTATACTGTTTGCTTAAAGAAATTTAATCAAAAAATGGAATAGAAATTCAAAATCACTCCTGATTTACCTGAACATGAAAGTACGTGGACTCATCCAAGTGATAATGATGGGCATGTCCATTTGTCATATATAGGTTTAGGTCCTTTTAGCATCTCAGATTACTGGAGTTGAGATAATGTCAGTGTAATTGAGCTCCTCACAGTGTAAGCTGTCACAGAACACAGAATCAGGATCTCAAGGGGAGCATGATGGCCAAGTGTTTAGTATGTTGGACTCCAGATTGAGAGGTTGGAAGTTGAACCCCACTAGCACTTGGTGTGTCCTTGAGCAACACGCATACACTCTCCATGATACTGTTCTGAATCTGAATCTGAATAGTTTGTGACACGCCAAATGACATTATTTTACCAGGGGGTTCGGATGGGAGAGAAATTAGTCCTAGAACGCACAAGTGAAGTGAACTTGGACATACAATAATACTGTCCTGACATGACTGAAAAATTGTTGACTGTGATATTAAACCAAAAAGAAAACAAAATTAATAACCACACAAACTTCAGGGTTTGAACCTTAGAATCTAAGTTGTAGTATGAAGCTAGCTGATCATACCATGAATGCAATATATACTGGCTGATCAATATGGCAAAAGCTTATGGAATGCAATGCATTATATGCCTGTATTCGATAGAATATGGTGGCTGCACTTGAAGCTCCTAAGGGGTTGGGCTTTCAAATCTTGCTTGAGGCTAACACTTTTCTAAACCAGTAATGCATTCAGTTGGCATATTTCCACCTCTCTTTAAAACTGTTTACTTCTTGATTCTTTGCTAAATCAGAAAATTGAGGCGTAATTGACAGTTTTGATTTAGCTGCTAATTACAGCACATCTTATGCCAATGTTTAGATAACATATAGATACATTTGCAACACAAAGAAATTAAATCATGTAATAATGGCCTAGTAGTAGATCCTCAGTCAGACTCTGGAGCAAGAGGTCTGTTAGCTACAATTTAGTGTCCTCAAGTTAGACACTTGAATCTCCCCTTGATCCATCTTCATATGACCGAACATTGTTGACTGGGCTGCTAAGAATCAACACATTTCAAGCAACCAGGTATCTACAAATATAAACAAAGTTGTTTCTGTCTATTTTCAGAAGCCAGTTTCAGTGTACAAGCGAAGGCTATCAGGGACCACTGTAACATACACGACCCAAACACACTTACTTTCAAGGAGGGAGATATCATTAAGGTAGGTTTTCAATGTTTTTTATGCTGTAAAACATCAAGACCCAGTTGTTCAAAACTTTGTTAGCTTAACGTCATTGTTAAGACTTCAACTTGTTAAGTAAATGCCGACTACATAAGCAAATACCCTGTTATTTTTGCTTTGCAATGCAAAGGATTCTCACATTTTTTCAACAAAAAATAACATTGTATTTGTAATATTCATGTTTGAAATTTTAACGAATCGTTAACTAATGACATTGTTAATTTTGAACAACTGGGCCCAAGACTTTAAATAAAATGGTTGGTATTTTTGTTAGGATCTCAACTGAGTCAGTCACTAGCAGCTCTACCACCAATGACACCAAGAGACAAGTAAAATGTTTAACTCATTTAAGCCTGGCGTCCCTTTTATGGGACATAGGCAAACAGAATAGCCCCAGATGTGACGCCGCAGAACGCGGCGTCCCATCTGGGGCTATTCTGTTTGCTAGGAGGAGTTTCATCAAAAATTTATTCAAAAATTGAAAATCACTCCTGATGCCCCTAAAAAAGAAAGTGGACTCACCCAAATGATAATAATGGGAAAATCCATTCGTCAAATATGGGTTAAGCATTACAAGGTTAATAAAAGCAGTAGTTTATAATGGGAACATGACGGCCTAGTCGTTAGTGGTTGAGAAGTTGGGAGTTCAAACTATATGTATTCACAAGGTTTCAACCTTGAGCAGGACTCTGTAACTCCCTATTCACAAGGTTTCAACCTTTAGTACGGTGCATGAAACTAAATCTTGACGATAAAGTGCACCCATAAGCGGAAAGGACAATCTTGGTCTCAAATGAAAGCTTATTACCTCTGCTACTGATTCCCGGTTGTCGTCACTTTCTAAAAGTGTAGCATCATATTAGAAAAAGGGGAGATAACTCCCTACTATAACAAAGCAAGTTTCGACAGTTAGTTGTTTCCGTTTAGAAAAGTCATAGAATTTTACACGGGGCATCGTAAATTTCTTAGTTATATCACACAAACATGTATTTCGCGGCGATTGGTTGCTGTTTAGAATCCTTGAATGTCAAGACGATGTTATTACGTAATATTACGTAATATACCCATAAAATTCTTGAAAATGAATATTTTCAATTTAATTTGCGCGATTCATATAAATACTTTTGAAACGAATTTGATTTGGTCTTGTCGACAATTTCATAAGCTTTTCAGCCATGTATGCAACGCTTCTGTACTATTTCTATTAGTTGAGTTACAGCCCTTTGAAGTATCGCATCCCCGTTCAAAAACTTGCACATTTTAGTGAATTAATAATGGAGGTACACAAAGAAAATGGACCATATCTCAGCTGTTTCTCATCCTAGACCATGGAACTTGGTCTCGTTTTAAAGCGGGTGCATATGTCTGATATCGTATGATAAAGTATGCAAATGATCTAATTTGAATATTCATGAATTTTAATTAAAACACCAAAATGACAGGGGAAAAACATAAAAAACAGTAAATGAGCTAACTTTATACCTAAACTACCATTGTGACACATTATTTTTGCACCAATAATACCACCTAACAAAATTGTTGATGTCATGTATCTATATGAAAATTAATATATACGTATTTTCATGAATATTAATGAAAATGACAAAAATCAGGAAAATCGAGGGAAATTTTAGCCATTAAAGACTGGGGCGGGTAATACCTTTCCCCCTTACACAAATTTTCATGGCCATTAGTTTGGCCAGAATACCATCAAAATATCACAAATATGTTGTCTTCAACACTGAATACATTTCTATGGTGTAAATCTCATAGTTTCCCAACCCACCCCTAGTGTGATTGTAAAGAATGGGCGTGTACTTAAACATATACTCATATCCCAGCAACAACATGCTCTAGAATATTATAGTTTGTCCAATAGTAATTCACCGACATAAAACTTTTACATGAATACATATTTCAATATATTCAAATTATTAATTTTGCATATTCATGAAATTGATTATAAAACATGATAAAAATCGGGCTATTTATGAGCATAGAACACTGAAAGTGGTATAAAGTGAATGCTATGACAATGGTCGATCACCTTCAAGTGAGACATAAGACTCATCTGATTTTCACTTTCATGATTATTAATGAATACTGCAAATTGGAGGGAGAAAAATTAAAAAAAAAAATAAATAAAAAATAAATAAATAAATAAATAAATAAACGGGAATATCTACTTAATGACTTGTTTCTCAGCAACCAAACCCCTAAAGTGTTAAAATTGACATCAAACGATTGATATAGCAAAATTATATGACTCTATTCTGCAATAGATACGTCATTTGATTTTTGTTTTTAATTAAATGTGTAGAAATTGGCGAAAAACGCAGAAAATGAAGGGGGTATACCTATATTACCACACTTATCTTGAGAGCTGAAATTAAAATAAAATTATTGGTAGGACACTATACTATTACCGGATTATAAGAAATATAAATCGGCTGGCTAACGTATTGTTCAATTATTAATACACTGTAAAACTTAAGAGACAGAAAAATGAAATGGTATACATGTACCAACAAAATTGCTTATATCTCAGCCAGTAAAAATTTAGATTTTTGTAAATGGTACCAAATTATTGCTAGGACATTGTGCTATAACCATGTAATAAAGTATGTTGTTCAACTGAAACATTTGTTGTTCGTATATTAATAAGAAATAAATATGAGAGAAAAATCACAGAAAAATGAAGGAGTATACCAACAAAATCGCTTATATCTCAGCTATCAAATGCCTTAGCAAGTAATTGCTAGGGTAATGTGTTTTTATCATGTTATAAGACATCTGAGCCATTTGACTTTCTTAATGTTCGAATATTAATGAAAATTTTAGATATTAGATAAAAAATACAGAAAAATGAAGGGGTATACCATCAAAATCACAAATATCTCAGCTACCAAACGCCATAGAGCGTAGAAAATGGTATGAAATGATTGTTAGGTAAGAGTACTATATCCATGTAATAAGATAATATATAAATCATCTGACTTTTGTAGTTTGAATATTAATCAGAACATTAGATATTTAAAAAAAAAATCACCGAAATAAAAAGGGACCAATAAAATCGCTTATATCTCAGTTAGCAAAAGCCACAGTGTGTTGTAAATGGTACCAACAGATTTCTAAGGCAATAAACTATTGCCCTGTAGTCTGATATATATATTAAACATTTTAGTTAAAGTTTTGTGAACGCTACGTAAAACTTCATAAAAAATAAGGCTATGCTCCAACAAAACCATTTGTACAAAGTCATTTGTTTTTAACTAATTGATGTTGTAAATATGGCCGCATGGCAATGACTAATAGTCGTAGAAATTATTTGATGCACCTTTGAATAATTTGTGGCTATTTGTAACTGAGTTGCAAGTGATTTTGTTGGTATACCCCTTTAATTTTCGCGAATTTTCACCTTTTTTTAAGTTCTCATGAAAACTCATGAAACAAATATTCATATGATTCATTAATAAGATTAAATGGGTATATTACATTGTCTTATCTCTCATTTAAATACAAAGTCTAATTATCTTAGGCTATTATTAGCTAAGGCAGGGGCGGTTTTATAGATATACAGCCTTATTTTTTTCTGCAATATGTCTCCGATTTCTCAAGATTCTATTCATAGTCATGAAACGAAAGTCAAATGACATATATTTTATAGTGCAGGGTGTATAATAATGGCTTAGAAATACTTTGACACCAATTTCAGCACATCAAAAACTTTGGCTTGCTGAGATACATATCATTTTGTAGCTATACCCATTTAATTTTACATTTTCTTCACACCAATTTCAATTTTTCATTAATATTCATGAAATTGAAAATCATCTGAGGCTTATAAATTAGTATAGTATGTAATTGATACTACTTTCAGTGTTCTATTTTTATGTACAACCCAGGTAAAAGTGCCAGGAGCCTGCATTAATAGAGTACTAATGTTAATAATTTAGTCGATTGTTAAGAGAGAAAGAGCAATTTTATAGATCCGCACCGTCCTTAAGAATCATATTATAGGTTGAAAATCATGGAAAGGTTGTTAGTTTATGTCATTCTAACGTTTCGCTAACAGGGAAACATTTTTGCATTTAGGTGGTCCCTCTGAACAATTTGGTATGTATGAGGAATTGTAATAGAGTTACAAGGTAGTTCTTATATCTATATACCACCCTAATCTCATTAATGATAGCTTTTTCATTGCTTTCCCTGATTATTTGAAGTTTAGACTGATATTAATAGAAAAGCAAATGTGCTAATCTTATACAGGCCTGTAGTATTCGCAAATGTGTCAAATAATATCAGTGGTGCAATAGCAATGTGCTACAATAATGGGTTGGGTCTGAACTGTTTGGGTTTTAAATGTTTATCTTTCTTTCATTATTGATATTTTTATTGATATTACATGAATATGCATTAGATTAGCTGCAGGATTAACAGTTGGATAAAGTTCTAAACGGAGACCAGGTTAGTGGTAGATTACTAGCAGAGGCGATCATATTGATCAAGCATTTTACACTCAAAACACAAAATGCATACAAAATATTGTATTTTAAGTGTTATGGAAAAGACTATCTCCCCTATCAACGATATGACGGTACACATTCCGGACATGACCATATGAAGTAACAGAAAGGAGGTGTGATAAGTTTTAATTTTTATATAATTGTCAGCACTCTGTTGCTATTTCTAGTCGAGGTGCAAATCATTTTTATAAGTCTACTGCTTATTTTTTCTGTCTTTTTTCTTTGTTTTGATGTTTTCATTAATATTCATGAAGCTAAAATCACATGATTGCAAACCTGACTATTTGGGCAAAAGGTCACTGGCGACCCCGTGGCCGAGCGGTCAAGTACACTGTTTCTTAATCACTCGATCATCTCACCGCTATGACTGGTGTGTGTTCGAGCCCCGCACTGGCCACATGTGAGACAAGCCAAGTTCTGCTTCCGGGTGTGCCAGGTGGTTTTTCTCGGGGTTCACCTGTTTTCACCCACCTACTGATTGGCCTGTCTCATATGAGCTGAAATTATCTTGAAAGGGACGTAAAACTGAATTTTAAAAAAAGGTCATTAGCTGAGCATTCATTAGAAAACGTCTTTGAAAACACTATGTTTAACAACAACCCAGGTACATGTGTGTAGGTATAGCCCCTCAATATTTTCATGATTTATCTCTTATTTTACTTATATTCTTAAATAAGCAAATAAGACATATTCCTACAGGTCCATGACATGACAAAACTTGTCAAACTGTATCAACGGTGCAATAAAAATCACCACAATCATGATGATTTTCGTCTTATTTAATTTACTTTTTGATATTAAATTAGTTCGCCGTCATTTTTTGTGATTTTATCAATTATCGCGAATATGCAAATTAGATAATTTGCATAACTTACCATCTGATAAAAGACGTATACCTAAGCTTTAGAATAAGACCAAGTTTAGTCATCTATGATAACCAACAGTGGAGATATTGACGATTTAGCATTATGCACTCTTTAAAATATTGCATTTTATAACATTTTAGTACAGAGTTATCTCCCCATTTTACAATATGATGCTACACTTTCCGGATGCGACGACAACCGGCAATTGAAAGAAGAGATGATAAGCTTTAATTTGAGACCAATTTCAACCTTTCCCTACACGGGTGCATTTTTCGTTCAATTTAAGCGTCGTACAGGATTCATGCACCGCACTACTTGAGCAGGACTCTGTAACTCCCCATAGTATCTGTTGATACCCAGGATAAATATCGATAAAGCACCCGCAGTGGCTCCATTCCAACATGAATGAAAAATTATTGGCTGGTACTTAGAAAAACAAACAAAAACCAACAAGATTTTAAGGAACTTTGTGTACGGGATGCTTGTGTATAACATGTTATATTCAAACTTAATATAGTTGAGGCATCAGTTTGCCAGGGCTTTGTAAGTGACAAGGGTGACACTTTGCTGGACCACATACTTTACACAGATAAGTACACTTTATAAAGTACTGTACTCTTAACAAATGTTGAAAGACTTACAAAAATGTACATCGAAGAGTGGTCATATCTCATACCATGAAGTATTTCTTCTATCTTAAACTAAGGAGGTACGCAAATTTTACTGATAATAAACCCTCAACTCAACAACAAAAATGACTGAAGGAATTCCTTTTGCAAATATTGCTTATTTTATCAAATTTGTACCTTTAAAAACATTTGAAAGTGGGGAATGCAGCTTAATGAAGTTAGCAAGCAAGGTTTACAACTCAAGTCTCAGGAGAAGATATATCAAACTATGGTGGTCTCCCTTACCTTGTTAGGGATTGTGGAGGGTGTGTGGTGACCTGGATTAGCAGGTAGTAACAAGGAATCTGGAGGGAGAGGTCCTGGGTCCGATACCTACTCCCCTAGTGTCCTTTATCAAGGCACTTAAGCTTCTTATAATACTGGTTATATAGTAATGCCCAGGAAGCAGTGGTTCCATCCTGAGATGACTGAACAATTGTTGAATGGGATGTTAATTAATTAAGTGATAACTGAAGCAATCAGAAAATGATCTATTGATAGATAAATGAATACATGAGTATACTTTATGTATAAAATGAGTTTCTTAGAAGTGACTAACATTGCTTATCTCAGTTCCATTCCTTATGCCTGTGTCAGGTAGAAAAAATATAAATTTTCTCGATAAAAATAATAATAAAAAGATATGTGCACCTGTCATCATACAGACTTGTTGCATTATTTCATCTTGGAGATTCACAGATTATGATGAGGATCTGTTAAACCTACCTTTGGATCAAAGTTTTTGTTGGCATGATGCTCAGCCTGGCTGACTTTTAGAGAAATAAGTCTAATTTGAACACTTGTTGCATTCCTTGGGACTTCCGTTTGCCATAATGGGAGGCCAGCTTGGACTTTTATGTGTGTCTGGAAGGAGCAATATCTACTTAGTATATCATACTAGTTATCCAAAACAAAGTTGAGATGCGAAGGCTGCTCTATGTCTTCCCAATGTCTTCTGATATATTTTTTTTTATTTTTTGTTTTGATTATTGGTATCAATCCTTGAGACAGATGTTGTGTTATTTACAGAAGCTAGTATCTCTTACCTAATTGGATGACCCTCTTTTCTCTCCATGGCTAATTGGATGACCCTCAGTCAGAAAGATAAGCCCCTGTGGAATCTTCTTGGTAAACACTACTGTTACAGTAGCTACCAGGAAAATTGGTATTGTTACTACTGTACTGCTGAGCTGCTACAAACATTATTTTTTGACATGATGGTAATCAAGATTACTTTGTATTTGTGGAACCAAATGGTTATTTTGCAGTGTTAGTAGTAGTAGTATGTGATAAGTATGTTCCTTAATAGTGCTTGTCATGAGAAACCCTGTATTTGCGGTTTCTGACCAGGTTTGACATAAACTGGTGCTATCCATGAAGCGAAAACAAAGGTACTGATCAGCCATGCAGTTACAGCTGATCTGTGTCTTTGTTTTCACCAATGCAGTATAGAATGTCGGTTTTCTAATGATGCTGCTCAATTAATTGGATTGGTGTGTCCTAATAATTAGATTATTTCTGGTGGACATGTATTGCTTTTGCCTATCAATCAGTGAGATTGTCAGTGTGAGATAAATAATCTCTATCTCTTCTCTAACTGAGGTGGGAGGTATCAGGCTGGAATTCCAGGCGAAGGTGTATTTGGTTATTTCTCAGAACTAGATCTAGTGCTTGATTTATAAGTGTGATACTTTCTTTTGTTTGTTGGATGTTATAATTATTCAGGCTGGATTATTTTGCAGAAAAAGTAAGTTTAGTTTGTACACATGCCACCAAAAGTTGTTTTATCCTTGACCATTTGAGCCGCCGCATGAAACATCCAGCAATCTGCATAGGCGAAAACAAAGGCACAGATCAGCTTCGCAGTAACTGGGAAGCTGACCAGCACCTTTGTCTTAGCTACACGGAAAGTACAATCCCTCTTCTTTCTAAATCCAAAATTTCCAGCCTCTAGCCTTCTCCTGTGACTGTCCAGCCTGGTTTGTGTCGGATCTCAGGTCGGAACCAAAATTGTTGGTTTTCTCACAGACAGGCTCATTTCACATTTGTTTGAGTTGGCTTGGTTGGCAGTCTGCTAGACAAGACAATTTCTGTTTGTGAGCGGGCCTTATGGACAATCAGGTGCTTCTTCTGGTGAGATCTCACACATTAACCTATTCAGCCCAATATGAGTGAAATGATTTTGAGGGGGCTTAAGGCTCCAAATTGACAATTAAAAGAAGCCTTCAATTGTGATAGATATGAATGTTGAATTCTTGAAACATTTAGGCGTAATTTTATTTAATCCTATAAATGATTTAAACCATCCTAACTCGGGGCACCCCCTACATTATACAAGAATTGACAGTCGGCTATTATTGACAGTCTCTAGTGAGCCATTTAGGGCTATAGCCTATATGATTCATATCCATTGATTCCATAACCAATCAATACCATTGTATGCATAAGTTTTGAGAATTGATGCTAAACAAATGGCTTGTTTGGGATAAAATGTTGACAATAGATTGTTTTGTCCCAATATTGGCTCTCCTCCAGCAGAGGAACAGATTAGAGACCTTCATGAGCATAACTCCAGAGCTTTGACATGGGTGCTGTCTTTTCATTGTGTACAGCTTTTTGTTGAAACAAAGCCCAAAATAATTGGTTTGCCCACATTCTGATAAACAAGAATAATATGTAGCCAGAACTGTTTATGAATTATATGAGCCGCCTCGTGGGAAAACCAACAATGTGGTTTCCGACCAGGTCTGACATAAACCGGCCTGTACAGCTACAGAAGCAGGCTAGAAGCTTGAAATTTTGGAGGTAAGTAGAGGAGGATTTGTACTATCCGAGAGGCGAAAACAAAGGCGCTGATCAGCTTCGCGGTTACCGCGAAGCTGATCTGCGCCTTTGTTTTCGCCTATGCAGATTGTTGGTTTTCTCATGGGGCGGCTCATATAGAGAAATGAAGGTTTGGTCTAACAATGTCTTTGAATAGAATAATTACTACTCCTTGTTCTAATCCATCATCATAAATCCAACAATCTGGCACTTAAATGTGCTGAAAATTAATGAGAATCTAATGACCAAGTGTCAGGATAGTGTTCAAGTTTAGAAGCACTAGAATTGATACCATTAAATTTAAATACTACAACACGGACACCCTGGCATTTCAAGAGAACCAGTTGGTTTGGCTTTCTCTCATTCCCAAGTCCTCATGTACAAACACAGGGAATTTAGGATACCCAGGCTTGTCAAAGAGTCTGATCTGAGTTGGTTGTCTCAACCAGGGCATAGAAAGACCCTGGCTCAACTTGGCTGTGTCAAAAGTAATCTACATCATTTCTGCTAGTTAACCTGTCAGTGATTGATTTCACACACTCTGACACCAGGGACTTTGATAGGTTAGTGTGATTGACATCTTAAATACTAATTATCTCCCAGTTATCTCCATTAATTGTCAATTAACTTACAAGATGTAGGCACTGAAGCTGGTCAAGAAGCTGACACTGAGGTTAAAATAAGCCTAGAATTGATGAACCAGATAGATTAATGGCAATGACTTTGTTAGTGTTGAAGCTTACATCTATAGTAGTAGATGTTGTAGGTACTTATACTGACAGACTAAAGAAACCCGACACTTTTTAATGTTATATAAAAAGTTTATCCCTTGTGAGGGGTGGATTATTTTTGGTATGTATGCATCTCTTACTATTGTCTAATGATTCCGAATCCGTTTTTGGCGGCAATCATTTGGTAAATTCTGTAAACATGTAAACTGTAAGTTAAGCAATATTTGCTCGTGCAACGTTATGGTTGAATGGTTACATGTGAAAGTCTACACATGTTGAGTCTAATGTTAGTCAGACATTTCGCCATCGTTATTTCTTTGGAATTTTTTCTGTCACCATTTTTATCGATCAATGAAGTCGGGCTGTTTGAACCTTTTTAGCCGGTCTTTCAGTCTAATGTTATTCGACGTTATTTTCAGTCAGTGTGGCCTCGATACGAAGCCGTAATTGTTGGTTTAGGTGATCAGACCCGCTTTGAATAATTTTACCACTTCCGCTTTAGACGATTCGTTGGTATCACGTGTTTACCCATTTCGGGGCGATTTTTTTTATTTTCGCATGTTTTTCCATGTAACATGCCCTTTTTAGCAGTCGTTAGAAGAAATTCAGCATGCGGTCGCAATGGCCAATGCATAACAACTGTTTTATTTCAGCTTAAATTTACCTCGTTATGGTTACGACTTAGATTTGTGATTTTTGAAATGACCCCCTTGCTTTAATCTTTGTGCATTACAGAAAGGGATTTTGTCGAAAATGTGATTTTTTGTAACCAAATGATGTGGAAATGATGTGCCTTTCACGCCGTATACATCTCGTTTTATTGTACCTCTGCTTTTCCGATTATGCCTCCAAATGTAAGTGTCGGGTTTCTTTTGTCGGTCAGTATATATAAGAAAGCAGTGGACACAAGTTGGTGTCTGAATTGATATGATGACTTACTAGAGAGACCTGCGAGTTACAGGCTGGCATGGTGGAGCAGTTGACGACTTGAGAGAGAAATATTGCAGATGTAATGGAAAGAGCTGACAGACATGATGAAGAAGGCACAGCTTGCTAATATAACACTGGTTCTTGAATCGTCTTAACGGTTTACTTGTCAACTCTTATAGACCGTCTTTCACCCAACACACATACCATTGGCCATCAAGATTTACTTACTTTGTCTTGGTAAAATTGGCAGTTTTCATGACATCAGTGATTGTCCTCATTTGGTATTGTCAGAAATAATTTGAAGTAAGCTTTCTGTATGCATGCCTTAATCGGCCATTGATTGCCACTTTAGCCTGCGTGGCTGCATCAGGTGCCAGAGAAGATTGTCAGATATGAGCCGCGACGCGAGAAAACCGGTCTTCGGGGTTCTCGACAAGGTCTGACACAAACTGACCTGTACAGTCACAAAAGCGGGCTAGAAGCTTGAAATTTCGGATATAAGAAGAAGAGGAAATGTACTATCCGTGTAGCGAAAACAAAGGCGCTGATCAGCTTCGCGGTTACCGCGAAGCTGATCTGCGCCTTTGTTTTCGCATAGGCAAAAATCCGGTTTTCTCACGATGCGGCTCATATTGGACTTGAGGGGTTTCAGAGTGGCCATTCTGAGTGGACATTCATTTACGCTGCTCATATATATATTTATTATACATGACAACTGGAGTTCTTGATAGAATTAGCAACACTGAGGGATAGTTTATGAGACACATAATTATGGATATTTATGTCTTAGATTTGATGCCTTCCAGATACATTGTTCTATGTAGTAGTAATTTAATCATTTCTACATGTTTTCTGGCCAGAAAGAAGTTTCGTATTGTTGTAGCAATCGATGGGCGGAAACACGCTGATAATAATGCTTCTATGAGGCTGGAGTACTGGGTAAAGTTATCTACCAGTACTGCTACAGAGGAAGGCATTATGTGGCCTCAGTGTCCTTGTGATACCTATATGTACACACTAACCACTAAGCTACCAAGCCTCCACTTCCATTACCATTTAGTAAAGGAACTTGTTACATAAATGGAATGAAATCTTGTGCCTGTAGACAAAGATTTAGAGCATAAATGCTCTATGATGAGTTCTTTCACCAAAATATTCCACAGGTATTGTCTTATCTGTAGGGATGAATCATAGGTTCTCAGTTTGTATAGCTAAACTGGATTCAGGTAAAATACAAAGATAAATCTAGAGATGCAGTGGCACCCCACCTAGTAACTCAGAGAAAGATAAACTCATAAAGGAAGCAAAATTACACAGGTGAAAATGTACCTATGTCCAGTCCAAGGTTGCAAAACTGAAATTATGACAGGAATTCCATTCAAGCAACTAATAGCATACAACTAACTGGCAACCTTTTGCGGTCTGTCTCCCCTCTTTTCATGGTGTCC
Organism: Rugalucina vietnamica; assembly: GCA_964017185.1. Lineage (NCBI taxonomy): Eukaryota > Metazoa > Mollusca > Bivalvia > Lucinida > Lucinidae > Rugalucina > Rugalucina vietnamica. Next base: position 4,270,701 of record OZ024871.1, on the reverse strand, counting down.
AAGACAAGAGTGGCACTAAAATGGCTTTTACAAGTAATATTTTCAAGGCAGATCCTTATCTTGGCCATGCAATTACAGATGAAAGAAACTATCTTTTATAGATAAGGTTCTGGTAACTCCTAGCAGTTGTTAGTTAAACTACTTGTAAATCCAGAGGTACTGGTTTTGAGGTGTTGTCTTTGTGTGATTGTAGCTGTTGATGAACATCTCTATTCTTTACTAATAGAGCTGCTGTAAATCATGGAGACTGATTGTTATAGTCTCCCCATAACAATTTGTTAACTGTTATTGAATACTACAAAGGCATTGTAGCAGTAAACAAGATACTGTACATGCATAATTCCTTCTGTCTTTAATTAACATAAAAGAGAAATGAGCCACCCCATGGGAAAACCAGCAATCTGCATTTGCGAAAACAAAGACGCAGATCAGCTTCGTGGTAACTGCGAAGCTGATCAGCGCCTTTGTTTTCGCTACTCGGATAGTACAATTCCTCCTCTACTTAACTCCAAAATTTCAAGCTTCTAGCCTGCTTCTACAGCTGTACAGGCCGGTTTGTGTCAGACCTGTTCGGAAACCACATTGTTGGTTTTCCCAGCAGGTGGCTCAAATAGAGGCAATTCTGTTAAACTTGTGTCTCTTCTGACATGAGCCGCGACGCGAGAAAACCGGTCTTCGGGGTTTCCGACCAGGTCTGACACAAACCGGCCTGTACAGTTCCAGAAAAAGTCTAGAAGATTGAAATTTCGGTTTTAAGAAGAAGAGAAATTGTACTATAGGTGTTACGAAAACAAAGGCGCGGATCATAACTGCGAAGCTGATCTGCGCCTTTTTTTTCGCATAGGCAAAAATCCGGTTTTCTCACGATGCGGCTCACATAATGCTTCATAGTGAAGAGATTCTGAGAGAAAAAACTGGTTTTATGTCCACCAATAGGGAATGCAGCTTCATGGAACAGTCTGATCTGCATGCTTATTATCAAACCATTTTGTTTCAGTTCTCAGACATTTCAAGCCATGATCGGGCTTCAAGAGCAACCGTGTAGGCTGATTTGTGTCTTACATGCTCCATGATCAGGCTTTCAGATTATAATCTTTCTGACATAGGGAGGACTATGTACCTTTCTGACTTTGCTAGCACAACAGGTGTCAATGTTTATATTGGCTGCAACTTCATTAATTAATAACTATGTACTCCATTTATTAGCTCACCTGAGCCGAAGGCTCACAGGTGAGCTTATAGGATAGGCAGGCATCCGGCGTCCGTCGTCGTCCGTCGTCCGTCGTCGTCCGTCGTCGTCGTCCGTCCACAATTTCAAAGAAGAATATTTCTGAAGCTAGTGGGCCGATCTTGATCAAATTTAATGTGAACCATAATTGGGTTGGGGGATTGATGGCATTAGGTTTTGGAGCAGATTGTATCAAAATTGTGGTTTCCATGGCAACAGATAGGTCCCATAGACTTACAATGGGAAAAACTAAAAAAATCTTCTTCTCTGAAACCACTAGGCCCACAGCTTTGATATTTGGTATGTAGCAATGGCTAATGGTCCTCTACATAAATTGTGCCATTCATGCCCCTGGGGTCAAATTTGGCCACGCCCCGGGGGTCGATAGTCTCCATAGACTTACTATGGGAAAAAAATTAAAAAATCTTCTTCTCTGAAACCACAGGGCCCACAGCTTTGATATTTGGTATGTGGCAATGGCTAATGGTCCTCTACATAAATTGTGCCAGCCATGCCCCTGGGGTCAAATTTGGCCACGCCCCGGGGGTGGATAGTCTCCATAGACTTACAATGGGAAAAACTAAAAAAATCTTCTTCTCTGAAACCACTAGGCCCACAGCTTTGATATTTGGTATGTAGCAATGGCTAATGGTCCTCTACATAAATTGTGCCATTCATGCCCCTGGGGTCAAATTTGGCCACGCCCCGGGGGTTGATAGTCTCCATAGACTTACTATGGGAAAAAAATTAAAAAATCTTCTTCTCTGAAACCACAGGGCCCACAGCTTTGATATTTTGTAGGTGGCAATGGCTAATGGTCCTCTATATAAATTGTGCCAATCATGCCCCTGGGGTCAAATTTGGCCACGCCCCGGGGGTCGATAGTCTCCATAGACCTACAATAGGAAAAAAACTAAAAAAATCTTCTTCTCTGAAACCACTAGGCCAACAGCTTTGATATTTGGTATGTAGCAATGGCTAATGGTCCTCTACATAAATTATGCCATTCATGCCCCTGGGGTCAAATTTGGCCACGCCCCGGGGGTTGATAGTCTCCATAGACTTACTATGGGAAAAAAGTTAAAAAATCTTCTTCTCTGAAACCACAGGGCCCACAGCTTTGATATTTGGTATGTGGCAATGGCTAATGGTCCTCTACATAAATTGTGCCAATCATGTCCCCGGGGTCAAATTTGGCCACGCCCCGGGGGTCGATAGTCTCCATAGACCTACAATAGGAAAAACTAAAAAAATCTTCTTCTCTGAAACCACTAGGCCCACAGCTTTGATATTTGGTATGTAGCAATGGCTAATTGTCCTCTACACAAATTGTGCCATTCATGACCCTGGGGTCAAATTTGGCCACGCCCCGGGGGTTGATAGTCTCCATAGACTTACTATGGGAAAAAAATTAAAAAATCTTCTTCTCTGAAACCACTAGGCCCACAGCTTTGATATTTGGTATGTAGCAATGGCTAATGGTCCTCTACATAAATTGTTCCATTCATGCCCCTGGGGTCAAATTTGGCCAGGCCCCGGAGGTTGATAGTCTCAATAGACTTGCTATGGGAAAAAAATTCAAAAATCTTCTTCTCTGAAACCACAGGGCACACAGCTTTGATATTTTGTATGTGGCAATGGCTAATGGTCCTCTACATAAATTGTGCCAGCCATGCCCCTGGGGTCAAATTTGGCCACGCCCCGGGGGTAGATAGTCTCCATAGACTTACAATGGGAAAAACTAACAAAAATCTTCTTCTCTGAAACCAAAAGGCCCAGAGCTTCTATATTTTGTATGTAGCAATGTTTGGTAGTCCCCATTATAAATTGTGCCAGTCATGCCCCTGGGTAAAATTTGGCCATGCCCTGGGGGTCAATAGTGTCCATGCATAGACTTTCATTGGTAGATTCTCAATTAATTATGTCCCCGCAACCGAAGGTGGGGGACATATTGTTTTTGGTGCGGTTCCCGTCGGCGTCGGCGTCCGCGTCCGCGTCGGCGTCCGCGTCCGCGTAGCTTCTTTCTTACGCGATATCTTTTGAACCGGTGGATGGATTTTGACCAAACTTGCATAGATACATGGTTGGGAGGGGGGAAAGAGTTGATTAGATTTTGGTGACCTTGACCTCATTTTCAAGGTCACCAGCCCATGAAAACTGATCAAATTAGGTTTTCCGACGCGATATCTTCTGAACAAATGAATGGATTTTGAGCAAACTTGCACAAGAGCATTGTTGGGAGGAGGCTCAGAGTTGATTAGATTTTGGTGACCTTGACCTAATTTTCAAGGTCACGAGTCCATAAAAACTGTTGAAATTAGTCTTTCCAACTCAATATCTTGAAAACCAATTGATGGATTTTGACCAAACTTGCACAGAAGCATTGTTGGGAGGAGGCTCAGAGTTGATAAGATTTTGGTGACCTTGACCTAATTTTCAAGGTCACAAGTCCATAAAGAATGTTGAAATTAGTCTTTCCAACGCAATATCTTGTAAACCGATTGATGGATTTTGACTAAAGTTGCACAGAAGCATTGTTGCGAGAAGGCTCAGAGTTGATTAGATTTTGGTGACCTTGACCTAATTTTCAAGGTCACGAGTCCATAAAAAATGTTGAAATTAGTCTTTCCAACGCAATATCTTATAAACCAATTGATGGATTTTGACCAAACTTGCACAGAAGCATTGTTGGGAGAAGGCTCAGAGTTGGTTAGATTTTGATGACCTTGACCTAATTCTGAAGGTCATGAGTCCATAAAACTGTTGAAATTAGTTTTTCCGATATGATATCTTGTAAACTAATTGATGGACTTTGACCAAACTTGCACAAAAGCATTGTTTGGAGGAGGCTCAGAGTTGATTAGATTTTGGTGACCTTGACCTAATTTTCAAGGTCACAAGTCCATAAAAACTGTTGAAATTAGTATTTCCAACGCAATATCTTGTAAACCAATTGATGGTTTTTGACCAAACTTGCACAGAAGCATTGTTGGGAGGAGGTTCAGAGTTGATTAGATTTTGATGACCTTGACCTAATTCTGAAGGTCACGAGTCCATAAAACTGTTGAAATTAGTTTTTCCGATACGATATCTTGTAAACTAATTGATGGATTTTGACCAAACTTGCACAGAAGCATTGTTGGGAGGAGGCTCAGAGTTGATAAGATTTTGGTGATCATGACCTAATTTTCAAGGTCACTAGTCAAAAACTGTTGAAATTAGTCTTTCTGACGGGATATCTTGTATACTAATTGATGGATTTTGACCAAACTTACACAGAAGCATTGTTGGGAGGAGGCTCAGAGTTGATAAGATTATGGTGACCTTGACATAGTTTCCAAGGTGACAATTCCATAAAAACTGTTGAAATTAGTATTTCAGACGCAATATCTTGTAAACCAATTGATGGACTTTGACCAAACTTGCGCAGAAGCATTGTTGCAAGAAGGCTCAGAGTTGATTAGATTTTGGTGACCTTGACCTAATTTTCAATGAATTAAATGCTCTTTAAAAATTGAAAGCCAAACTAGTTATGGGTGTTGCCCATAGACAGAGTCCAAAACAAGTTTATACTACCATACCATACAGAACAAGATGGTCATGCTGGCTTGCATAGTTAAACTTCATATCACAAGGTAACTAAACTTCAATTACTAAACGGTTGGGGGGACATAGTTTTCCTCAGAAAACACTGTTTTAATTTAAATCTCTTGAGCTTACAATGTGATAATCTCTCAGGTGAGCTACAGGACCAATGGTCCTCTAGTAATCAATTTACTTTGATCCAGTGATAGACAAGTCATTGTTTATGCTGCAGGTATTAAAGTGCTTAGATGCAGTTACAAAATGGGGATTGTTTATAATACAAGATGTAGCATGATACAAACATTATGTAATACAATAACTTACTGTCTAAGATTGACATGGTTCCAACTGTGCCTGTTGTAGGTCGGCTTTTATTATGGGAAAGGGGCTTTGAAAGACATGAATGAATCACATCTTTTCAAAAGTTGGCTGGCTGAGAAAATATGGAATTTTAGGGCAAAGGTTCAAAATGCTTTGTGGGCTTATATGCAACTTGTAGATGCATACACTTCCCTTAGCTTTGAAGACTCAGGCCATCATTAGTGAATGTAGGACCAAGTTCAGATTTTTCTTCATTGGGAGCTTTTGCCAAATCTCCAAATCGGGTCAGTGAGAAAGAAACCAAAGTATCGGGACTTTCATACTCTGTTGGGAGATATCATATGTTGTGTCAGACCTACCCCTCAACCTCTTTAAAACACTTTTGTTGGGATCCAAGCCAATATCTGTGTTAGCTATCCAATCTGTGTTAAAATGAGAGTAAAATGTACAGACATATAGTAAAAATAGATCAATATTATATCCAAAACCGTATTGTAATGAACAGTGTTATAAAGAGGTCTAGGTGTATTCCCAAACCATAGGATAGGCTTTGTCATGAAATGTAGTTTTCTGCATCTAAGTTGTATTGAGTGATGAGCATGTGAGAGCAACATGTAGGAAAACAATACTGATGGAATGTTAATGGAAAAACAATAGTTTCCCTACCTACCTGTTTGCAATGTAAGAACCCCACCAAGGACACTGAAGTCTTCAGTGAGCTGTGCGGGACATGATGTCCTTGTGATAGAGTATCAGACTCTGAATAGAGACATAGGGGCTTGAAGCCCAAAAGCTTAACAAGAGTTGTATCTTTGAGCACAAAACATTTATTTCTGAGCATACTGATTAATATGGTAGGGTAGCATGACTGAAAAAAGTGTTAACTGGATAATTATGAATAAATTAAACAGTAGGGCACCACAGAGGGCATTCAAGACATCGTAGTGTGTTATAATGTTTTTTCGCAGATATTTTACAACTGTTTAAATGTAGAAGAAATATTTTCTTGGCACAATTGAGCATCTAGTTTGTTGCAAAATGTGCAGTAAAAATTTTGAAAATTGGTTGACAAATAAAAAAGTTCTGGTCAAAAAAAAAAATTGAATAGGGATTTCCTGTACAAAAATCTAATGTTTACCCGCAAAAATTTTAAATTGTTACTATTTAATCATGATTGCTCAAACTCATTATAAAATGACACAAATGACATACTCGAGACAAAATCTTCTTGATCAAGTAAAAATTCTCGAAAAATACACATTTTCATGATCATCGATTATCTCCCTTGCCAATGCAAAATCCCTATTCAAAATTCATTTTGGTCATAAAAACTTTATTTTTTTCACAGATTTTCAATATTTTGCAGGTCCTACTAGGACAAACTAAGATCAAGATTTTGGCATGGAAATATTTTTTCTGTCTTTCCCCATACAAAAATTTTCTGCGAAAAACCATTATCAGAGGCAAGTTTTTAGACTTTAATACATAGGTGAAATGCTAAGCTTTGTATATCATTTTTGGCTCAGCTTACACATTAGTTCTGTCTATTTTCAGATAATCGAGCAGAAGGAGGATGGGATATGGAAGGGCAGCTTGATGAAGGAGGGGCGGGTCGCCAAGGCGGGCTACTTCCCTGCCGACCATGTAGTTCTCATTGATAATAATGGTAAGAGTGATCTCTCTTTGCCCATGAGTATTGATGTTGTCAGTTCGTAAAAATTACTTTTTTGTTATAATAATCAAGAGCATGATCCTTTATATATCATAGCTTCTTTTTGTGTTGTAAATGTAACATGTCTTTATTAGTTGTTGAATACCATTGCTTCACCATAGAAATTGCCCCCAAAGTATAATTTATGTATAGAACATGTTCATGTATTAAACAAGATAGCTTTACCATATGTAATACAACATTTAATATGAAAGCTTCAGTTTCTTTTAGTTTATGAATTTCATATGCTTATTTTCATCTATATGCTGTACACCATTCTTTTTCTGTTTAATTTGTATATCCATAATCAAGATTGCATTATATTTTGTTGCTTATGGATCCCTATTATGACTGGTGTGGACAACAGCTTTGGCTGCATGAAGCCAACTAAGACCAATAGCTACCAGCAAAGACTCTAATCAGACTGGTAAGGTGCCCAGCCTGATCTGATTCTTTGCTGAGAATACCTATTATAAAGCCCAACTTTCTGGGTCATAAAACAATGTGACATTGTACCTGTCCGGTCATTTTAGGGTTAGATGTTGTCATGTAACCTAGATATATTTTGTTTTTGTCTTATTCTCACCAACAGTAGGTAAACGGAACAATTTTCAAATCAAGTCTGCCTTAATCTCGCCGACACCCGAGGACATCCCCGACCTACTGAAGCGCTCCCAGAGATCTCAGAGTCTACTTTCCGCCCGCACCACTCTAACCAGTAGTAGTTCATATGGCAGTATAGGGCATGACGATGCCTTCCCCCCACCCCCCTCCCCAGTCTGCATGACAAAGTTCCAGCATGAAAACGGTACAGGTGAGTGCATGCAAGTCCCCTCTTAGATATCATTCATAATTATACCCCCAGCATTTATGCCGACGGGTATATAGTTTTCGCTTTTCCGTTCGTCCGTTCGTTAGTTTGTTTGTTCGTTCGTTCGTTGGTTCGTTAGTTCAGTAGAATTTGCGTCAAAGTTTTGGTTAAAGTTTTTCTAGTGGTGTATAAGTCAGAAACCATTCATATTTGGACCATAGGTACCCTATAGGGTTTGCCTTGTTTCCATGAGTTCGGACCCCAGGGTCCATGCCCGGGGGTGGGGCTAGAGATCAAAATCTAGGTCACCTTTAATTTGCGACAAAGTTTTGGTTAAAGTTTCTCTAGTGGTGTATATCTCAAGAACCATTTATCAGAAATCATTCATATTTGGAATTTAGGTACCCTATAGGGTTAGCTTTGATTCCAAGAGTACGAAATCCAGGGTCCATGCCTGGGGGTGGGGCTAGAGTTCAAAATCTAGGTCACCTTTAATTTGCGTCAAAGTTTTGGTTTAAGTTTCTCTAATGGTGTATATCTCATGAGCCAATTTTCAGAAATCATTCATATTTGGACTTTAGGTACCCTATAAGGATTGCTTTGTTTCCGTGAGTTCAGACCTGTGGGTCCATGCTCGGGGAGTGGGGCTAGAGTTCAAAATCTAGGTCACTTTGAAAATGTGCTATTTATATAGTGTTTTTTTCTTCTCTAAGTTCATATATTAACAAAGACTTATAGGAATGTATTCCTATTTGGATTATAGATACCCTTTAGGGTTGAATTAAATTCCATGGCACCAAACTCAAGGGGTGGGGCTGGAGGTCAAAATCTAGGACACATTTATAAAATACAATAGTTACCAAGATTAATATTCTCTTTGTCTATATCTGGACAACCATTTGTCAGAAAGCATTCATGCTTACAACATAGGTACCACATAAGGGTTAGACCCAAGGGTCCATGCATTGGGGTAGGGGTGGGATGGACCCAAGGGTCCATGCATGGGGTGGGGGTGGGACTTGAGGTCAAGGTCTGGGGCATTTTTTTTTTTTTAAATGACACTCTATTTTCATTCCAATCTAGGACTGAGGACCTGACCCACAATGTCCGTGGATTATGTCCTAGATTGAGTATACTTGTCAGCTCTGTATACTGCTCTAAAATAGATCTGTCATTCTAAAACACCACTCCCCCATGTTTGTATGCAATGTGCTTTACAGTGCTTATTAGCTCACCTGAGCCGTTAGGCTCACAAGGTGAGCTTATAGGATGGCCATGATCCGGCGTCCGTCCGTCGTCCATCCGTCCGTCCGTCCGTCCACAATTTCAAAGATCTTCTTCTCTGAAACCGCTTGGCCAACCAAAGCCAAATTTTATATGAAGCATCTATAGGAAGGGGGAACCAATGTGTATATAAGAAATCCAGGTCACATGACCAAGATGGCCGCCATGCCCATATATGGTAAAAACCCTTCAAAAATCTTCTTCTCCAGAACCGGTGGACTGATTTCAACGAAACTTGGCATGAAGCATTGATGGCTCAAGCACTACAATGTATATATAAATCATGACCCTGTGATGACCTTGACTTATTTTACGGCAAGGTCAACATAGGTCGCCAATGCATTTGAATGGGGAAAACTTTAAAAATGTCATTTAAAGTCATTTAAAGTTGAAGTCTTGCAGGAAATGGGCAGTAGGACTGAATATTAATGATTCTGAAAAAAATTGGAACCCAGGGGCTCATATGCCCCCACCCCGGGGCAATATACATGTATATTACCATAATATTCAAACATCATCTCCTCTGAAACCGCTTGGCCAATCAAAGCCAAATTTTATGTGAAGCATCAATAGGAAGGGGTTATCAATGTGTATATAAATAATCCAGGTCACATGACCAAGATGGCCGCAATGCCCATATATGGTAAAAACCCTTCAAAAATCTTCTTCTCCAGAACAGGTGGATCGATTTCAACGAAACTTGGCATGAAGCATTGATGGCTCAAGCACTACAATATGTATATAAATCATGACCCTGTGATGACCTTGACTTATTTTACGGCAAGGTCAACATAGGTCGCCAATGCATTTGAATGGGGAAAACTTTTAAAATGCCATTTAAAGTCATTTAAAGTGAAAGTCTTGCAGCAAATGGGCAGTAGGACTGAATATTAATGATTTTGAAAAAAATTGGACCCCAGGGGCTCATATGCCCCCACCCCGGGGCAATATACATGTATATTACCATAATTTTCAAACATCATCTCCTCTGAAACCGCTTGGCCAATCAAAGCCAAATTTTATGTGAAGCATTAATAGGAAGGGGTAATCAATGTGTATATAAATAATCCAGGTCACATGACCCAGATGGACGCGATGCCCATATATGGTAAAAACCCTTCAAAAATCTTCTTCTCCAGAACAGGTGTATCGATTTCAAAGAAACTTGGCATGAAGCATCGATGGCTGAAGTACTACAATGTGCATTTAAATCATGACCCTGTGATGACCTTGACCTTTTTTTACGGCAAGGTCAACATAGGTCGCCAATGCATTTGAATAGGGAAAACTTTTAAAATGTCATTTAAAGTGAAAGTCTTGCAGGAAATGGGCAGTAGGACTGAATATTAATGATTCTGAAAAAAAATTGGACCCCAGGGGCTCATCTGCCCCCACCCCGGGGCAATATACATGTATATTACCATAATATTCAAACATCTTCTCCTCTGAAACCGCTTGGCGAATCAAAGCCAAATTGTATGTGAAGCATCTATGGAATGGGGGAATTAATGGATATATAAATTATCTAGTTCACATTACCAAGATGGCTGCCATGCCCATATATGGTAAAAACCCTTCAAAAATCTTCTTCTCCGAATTTTGAGGACCGATTTCAAAGAAACTTGATATGAAGCACCAATGACTGAAGTACTACAATGTATATATAAATCATGACCCTGTTGTGACCTTGACCTATTTTACGACAAGGTCAACATAGGTCGCCAATGCATTGGAATGGGGAAAACTTTTAAAAAGTCATTTGAGGTGAAAATCTTGCAGGAAATGGGTAGTAGGACTAAATATTAGGGTAAAACCATCAAATTGCGGACGAACATGTAAAAACGGACGTTTCTACACACTCCCTTTCGTTGTAGTCTGTTTTGGTCGTTCAGTCGCTTTATGTTGTCCTTTTTCAAATTCATTGTGCAGATTAAATATCTGTGTACCGTATATTCAACAGTGAAAATACATAAAACGTCACACAGGAATCAACCAATCAGATATTTCTATCGACCTTTACCCAGTCCTGCTCCACCAATGTTTATAGTTAGCGGGAAGTACGGACGGACCTAATGGGAAAAACGGACACTTTAATCTTTTTAAAAATAAACACTGAAACACTTTATTTCTTCTCAAAATATCATTTCATCATAATTAAGAAACTTTATTTATGTCACCTAACAGTACTGATTTCATTTGTCAATTGAAACGAAAAAACAGGTAGGTAGGTAAAGATTCAAGTGTCCGTTATTCCCTTCAGCTCTGTCCGTACTTCCCTCCACCTGTCTGATTATACCCCCGGCATTTATGCCGACGGGTATATAGTTTTCGCTTTTCCGTTCGTCCGTTCGTATGTTCGTTAGTTCGTTGGTTCGTTGGTTCGTAAGTTCAGTTAAAATGTCAAAGTTTTGGTTAAAGTTTCTCTGCTGGTGTATATCTCATGAACTAAATATCAGAAACCATTCATATTTGGACTATAGGTACCCTATAGGGTTAGCTTTGTTTCTATGATTTTGGACCCCAGGGTCCATGCCCGGGGGTGGGGCTAGAGTTCAAAATCTAGGTCACCTTTATTTTGCGTCAAAGTTTTGGTTAAAGTTTCTCTATTGGTGTATATCTCATGAACTAAATATCAGAAACCATTCATATTTGGACTATAGGTACCCTATAGGGTTAGCTTTGTTTCTATGGTTTTGGACCCCAGGGTCCATGCCCGGGGGTGGGGCTAGAGTTCAAAATCTAGGTCACCTTTAATTTGCGTCAAAGTTTTGGTTAAAGTTTCTCTAGTGGGGTATATCTCATGAGCCAATCATCAGAAGCCATTCATATTTGGACTATAGGGTTGGGTCCATGTCGCGGGGGTGGGGGGGGGGAGGGGGCGCTTGAGTTCAAGATCTAGGACATCAATACTTTTATTATTACTATTATTTTTTTTTTAATTTAGACTGACATTCTATTTTCATTTTCCATCTAGGACTGAGGACCTGACCCTCAATGTCCGTGATTAAGTCCTAGATGGAGTACACAAGTCAGCTCTGTGTACTGCTCTAAAGAAGATATGTCACTCTAAAAACTACACTCCCTCATGTCTGTGGTCAAAGTGCTTTAGAATGGACACTTCTATAAAGTATTTGATAAGGGTACTGTCTTTTGTTCGGGATTTGTGATTCAATGTCAGGGGTGTACATGTGCTGGGTGGTTGTGGGAGGGAGAAGGAGGACTGGGTGACCACCAGCCGGGGGTATACGTGCCTCTCAAGGCACTTTTTCTAGTTTTTCATGTTTGACCCTGCGTCACTTTGAGTGCTAATCAAACACGCCTATAGGTGTTCATCCAATGAAACTGCCTGTTTTTAATGGAATCGAATGTACCTTGTAGCTGAGCCAGTCAGATTGGTGTTGGAAGTGTTCGGGGCTTACGATAAACAGCGTTTATCTCCAGACATGGCTAAAAAGCGTCCGAAATATGATGGTTTTACCCTAATGATTTTGAAAAAAAAATGGACCTAAGGGCTCATATGTCCACACCCCGGGGCAATATACATGTATATTACCATAATATTCAAACATCTTCTCCTCTAAAACCACTTGGCCAATTGAAGCCAGATTTTATGTGAAGCATCTATAGGATGGGGGAACCAATGTGTATATTAATAATCTAAGTCACATGACCAAGATGGCCACCTGGCCACCATACCCATATATGGTAAAAACCCTTCAAATATCTTCTTCTCTGAAACCAATAGATTGATTTTAATGAAACTTGGCGTGAAGCATCCATGGACAGAATATTGATTAGTCTGAAAAAAGAAAACGACCCCAAGGGCTTCATCTGCCCCTACACTGGGGTTAAATACCATAATATTCAAACATGTTTATTGGTATATGCAGCAGACTCAGGTGAGCGTTTACAGGACCATTGGTCCTCTGGTTTCTAAAGTGTACTTGATAAGGGTACTGTCTTTCATTGGGGATTTGAGGTTCAATGTCAGGGGTGAGCATGTGCAGGGTTGTATAGGTAGGGGGTACGGAGGGGGCTTTGTGGCTACCAGCCGGGGATATACGTGCCTCTCAAGGCACTTTTTCTAGTGTCTTCTGTTGTAAGTTATCAGAAAGTCCAAGCAAAAAGTGGTCATATCAAACATCTTCGATAAAGGATGCAATGTTTGCTATTCTATTTGAACCTACTACATGTATATGGGGCCAGTGCTTTTAAATAGAGCAGTTCAGAGCAGTTCAGATACAAAGCTGTCCAGAAAGACAGTATAGAATTTTTCTTTTCAATACAAGGTTAGCAGATGCATTCTGATCCCTTGAGGATAATGCCATCTCAGTCATATCAATATTGTTTATAGCTTTTAACCCATATTTGTCGAATGGATTTTCCCATCATTATCATTTGGATGAGTCCACTTTCATTTTTAGGGGCATCAGGAGTGATTTTCAATTTTTATTCCATTTTTCGATGATATTCCTTTAAGCAAACAGAATAGCCCCGGATGGGACGCCGCGTTCTGCGGCGTCACATCTAGGGCTATTCTGTTTGCCTATGTCCCATGAAAGGGACGCCAGGCTTAAATGAGTTAAAAGAAACTAGATTCCGAGCCTCCTTTGGGTTTTGCAACAGTGGCAACTGTAGAGACATGATGTCTGTCATAGTAACACTTCTCAACTGTATTGTGTCATTAGTTGTTTCTATATGTTGACTTGGTATCTTTTTTAGCTGTTCAATTTCTTGCGGTAAAGCGTAATTTTAAGTTGTCAGCTTGACTAGTTTGCAAGTAATTACAAATAACACACCTTCAACATTGTCATCAAAGAGTTTTAAGGGAAGTAATCTGTCAGATTCATTGTTGGATGTTTTAATGTAGTTGTCTCTCTTGTATCAAGAAATGTATAATATGTAGCACAAGTGGACAAATTCATCTAGGTTGTGGTCGCAGATTCAGACATGGTTTGCAGACGCATCTCTCCCATAACCCACAATGCAAAGTCACACCTTGTGAGACTCCCAGCTGTTAGCAAACAGTGCATGGCCAAAAGGTCTCCCCTCGCTGTATAGAACAGCGGTGCATTTACCTAACAAGCCTATTTCATTGTTGGGTTGACCGTATTTCACTTTGCAATCACCCTAGGTAGCATAAGTAATCTTTGCTGTGTGTGAACGCATACTCCTTGCCAAAGTTTCTGTGGCAAATAATCTTCTTTAAAAAAAAATTGTCAGTGGAAACTAGGCTTTAAGATCATGTTTTGTATACTCAAATGTGGTACTCACTTAGGCAAAATTTACAAATGCTCAATTTTTGTTGGGTACGGTGAAGAAATAAATTTTGAGCAGTGTTGCACCTGCTGCTACAAGGTTTACTTCAGCATAGGTGGAACACCGGTAAAAAAATATCACTCCGCTGTACCCCACGAAAATAGTGCATTTAAAAATTTCATCCACACGTTTGATGCTGAATAGTGAGAACATTTCCTACATTCTGTGTAAGATCTCGCATTTACTACAAAGTATCGCCATAATACGACATGTTAGTGCACAAATCGCCATGCCAAAACGGACTATATCTCATCGGAGGCTTCTGTTTGTACACTACCCCCTACTAAAATCCGGACCATTCTAGAGTGTAAAATCCACCCATAGGTATATTGCAAAATGGAATACCGGAAAATCGAGATGGTCAACCCCCCTCATAAGTGGCACCTTTTGGTAGGGGTATGGCTGGGCTATCAAGTTAGAGAAGACCTTTTGGTGGTGCAATGTTGGGTACTAGCCGGGAGTGTCAGAAAGTGAGGGAATTTGCATTGCGCCTATGGGAGATTTTTTACTGGTGTTGGACCAGTAAACATACATGTGATAGAATCTAAGAACCACCTGTGATATGTTTATTAATTATGATGTAGTAACTCATGAATCATATCACACCTGTTGAGTGTATACCTGGTACTATCAACAGTGAAGTTGGCTGCTTTTCAACTCTACATTCTAGAGCACTAGTTTAATGGGAACCAGATTTTATGTGGCAGATTATGCATAGTTTGTTTCTTTGATTTTATGTTTTATGTCCATGGTCCTGGGTTTTTGATACCTACATGTATGGTATGTCCACTATGTAGTGGCCTTGAGCAATACCTCGAGCAATAGTGTAGGCACCCCATAGTACTGATATATGTCCAGGAATGGATGGTTTCTATGGGAGTTCACATCTTGCTCAAGGACACTATATGGCACCAATGTGGTTCGAACCTGTGACCTCTCAATCCTGAGACTAGGACACTTCCCTTCTCTCCATTTCGGTTAAGATATGGGTCACCTTGTGGGAAAACCAGCTACAGAAGCAGGCTAGAAGCTTGAAATTTTGGAGTTAAGTAGAGGAGGAATAGGCGCTGATCAGCTTCGTGGTTACCGCGATGCTGATCTGTGTCTTTGTGTTCACCTATCCAAATTGTTGGTTTTGTCATGAGGCGGCTCATATGTTAGCTTTCTGACAGCTCTGGTGCTTTGTAATATAACAAATGTTTTGGTTCCTAATCTGAAAGCATTTTATCTATAGCTCATCAGTAGCTAAAAATAGATCTACTGGAGGCAGCTAGCACTCCAGACTGTCAATAGTTCTGATATTTTGAGCCACGTCATGAGAAAACCAACAATCTGCATATGCGAAAACAATGACGCAGATCAGCTTCACACTAACCCCAAAGCTGTTCAGCGCCTATGTTTTGGCTACACGGATAGTACAATTTGTCTACTTTCTAAATCCGAAATTTCCAGTCTCTAGCCCTCTTCTGTGCTCGTACAGCTCACTTTGTGACATACCTGGTCAGAAATCACAATTTTGGTTTTCTCGTGTCGCGGCTCATATTTTCTCTATTTTATAGCTAATTTTCTTTGGCATCATATTTTTTCTTCCAATTTTCTTCTGAAGTAATTTGATGTGTGTAAGTTCATCTAAGCATGCTTGCCATTATAAATTTCATTGGGAAGCAAGTTCCTAATTTCTTCAGCAGAATGTAATACACAGCAAATTACAAATTCTGGAAATATCAAAAAATCTTGATGGGTTATGGCATCTTTGCCGATAAGTCATGTCTCAGGAAAATAAACTTCAACTTTACTAACAAACTTGAACTTAGACCTCAATAACGAAACCAAGAAAGCCATTCTGCAGCTTGATCTGTTGACATACTAGCTACAAATGCTCTTTTTCTTTAATTATATGTAGAACTTAAGTTTTCATGGCTGTGCTAATTGGAATATTAAAGCCGAAGGATGATTTTTATATGATGTTTCGCCCAGAATTTGATGGTTTATGCAGAGAAGCAAGTGTGTTTTTGTAAACATTGGATTAACCTTACCTACATGTGTCGTAGAAAACAAATATTGGATTAATTTGGATGTATGTTGCACAGACCTGTATATTGAGTGAATTATGAGTGACTCTGAATCACAAGTTGACACTGGCAAAGGTTTGTTTCTGACAATTTCTTCCTTATTCCTAAGGGCTTACAATATTACCATTTGTGTGTGTGTAGTAAATCCATTGAAACTCGACATAAATGCCAGTATTTGCATGGATGCAAATATGGTGTCATGTAGGTGCCCAGCAGGCACATGACGTCATATCGACGTCGATGCGACTCGATGCGACGTCATGACGTCGCATCGACGTCGATCTGACGTCATTCTGACGTCATGTGCCTGCTGGGTGATATTCATATATACACATACTTATTCTGCAGTTGACAAGAATCACAGTCGAGATATTGAAACACTCTATACAAGAAAATGCAAAGGATGCAACCTACGTAGGTTGTTCGGAAAGTTCGTGTAATTGTGTTATAACTCTCTTAATTTTCATACATTGTACTGGAAAGTTGGTGTGCGTGAACTTCCACTTATTCTTAATTGTTGATAGAAAAATGAAAGAAAAGTGACCGGTGAAACCAAAAATACAGGTTGCCGTGGCAACGTCATCATCGGTACCCGGAGCAGTCCGAAAAATGTCACTTTTTAAAACGAAGTCTTAAAGAAATAAACATAATTTCTGACTGTTTGCTCATCACCAGAAGAGCATGGAACCGTCATGTAATATTTCTACAACATAACATTATTTCCTAAAAATTTTAAATCAATTTGATGTTCCACAAAAAAGTAATGTCCCATTATTACGAGGGTTGTATGGAAAACCATTACGTCAAACAATGTCGTTGCGTTGCGAAGGATTAAGAAAGTATATGCTTTCTTCACAAAACACCCACAGAAACACTTAAAATGGTCAAACAACTTGGAAAACTATGAATAATGAAGTTCAGTGTTTATGTACAAATGACTCTCATGTTTTAACAGTGGAATAAAATCAAGTGATGGCGATATACGAAGAAACCATCTTGAAGTGGAATTGTGTGCCATTAAGAATTGCGAAAAATTGATAATTCAGAGGAAAATATTAGCAAAATATACTCAGGGAGCTGTATCACCACATACTGATACTGGTCACGGAAACTTATTACAAAAGGATGGGCAGACAGATAAAATATGTAATTATTGTTGGTGTTTATACTGAGAAAGTGAGATCATCGCCAACTGTATCAGAATAATGTTTGACGTTATTGCAACGTCATTTTGACTTTGGCGTGCTCCGGGTACCTGTACCACACCTTTTTGTAAGGAACATATTTTTATTATGTCTTAGTACAATATAATCGTTTTCACAGCATTTATAGAGGATATGTTGAAGTTAAAATAGGTATGTTTCTTTTTGTTTTAATATGAATATTATGTGAATGAGCAGACAATTGTTTGAACTTTCCGAACGCCCCTCGTATAAGCATGCATGGCCGGTGAATTGAACCAATAAATGGCATTTACAAAGCCTTGGCCTTCATTACTGGATGACAAATGATGATAGGGGAAAGCTGAATGAATTGAATCTGCAACATTAACAGATAAATGACGGTTTGATAAATTACGCCAATTTCAATGACTGCTTTAATGAATATTAAATATTAAATGATAGAAATTAATGTTAAAATGTTTATACAACTGAATGCAGGGTTGGCAAAGAATTGCAAATGTAGCAATGATCTTAAATGCATGCAAATTAAAGACAGCACTTCCTTGATAAAAGAGTTTGATTTAGCATGTGCCGGCTTCAAGTATGCCAAGAGAAAACCTTTCTTTTTCCATACCAGGAACAAAAGGCATGATAACAGCCTACAGTTGCTAAGTACCTATCTTTTCGATACATGATTTGTACAGTTCCTTTACTTTCTAAATTCAAACTTCCTAGCCTCACACCATCTTTATATGGTGGTGCACACATGCTATTGTGTGTCAGACCTGTGTGGAAAACCTTGATACAAGTTCTCTCTTGGTTCTGCTCAAATTAGTTATTTCATAACAAAGTATTGCTGTATGTTTTCAGATCCTGACAAAGAGATCCAGGTACTACCACCCCCTCCCCCTCCTGCCTACAACACGGTGGTCAACAGCCTACCACAGAACCATCAGGTAATTACTGAAATTTGACAACATGTCTTATCAGGACTGCTTGTATCCAGGCTTTATAAGCTCACCTGAACTGCAGGGCTTACCAGGTGAGCTTATAGGCATGCTCTGGTGTCCGTCTTTGACATTCCTTTGTCCATCCACAATTTCAAAGCTTTTTGCCTGGGACTGCCTGGTCAATCAAACCATATTTTTATGCAGAGCCTCCTTGGATATGATATGAATCAAAATAGTCCAGGTCATGTCACATGATCAAGATGGCTGCCACACTCCTTCTTGTATATAACTTAATCCTTCAAAAATCTAGGCAGAACCGCATAATGTATTGCTATTTTGGATCCACACAGATTGAATTCACCAGTCCATATGGATACAACATTTTTGTTTTACATACCTAAGGCAATCATATACTACAAGACATTGTTCATGGTACTGGGTACACGTGTAGATGACTGTGTTGGGGTACACTCAGCCATTGAATGGAATGGTCCCTTATTAAAATGGTATGATTATTAAGGGCCTGTCACACACGAGTTGAAGCCCCGACATGCTACGAGTTGGTACGAGTTATAAGTCGCCGCTTGTTGCGCGAGTTGCCACGGTTGTGTTGAAAAAGTTTAAAAGCTGTCACACACTCAAGAGTTGAAGCTACGAGTTGGCGCAAATCATATCTCGCTGTTTGTCGCGCGAGTTGCCGTGAGTTATAATGCCCTACGAGTTCTACACGACATCTCTATGATAAAAGTCTCGGAAACTCGCGGATACTCGTAGGCATGTCGTAGTAAACTCGTGAGATGTCGTAGGAACTCGTGAGAAGTCACCTTCAATGTCGTAGCAACTCATAGGTATCTCGTAGGCAACTCGCCGAGTTTGACAAGACGCTGAGAACGCAGATATCCCACGACATTACTATGACTTCTGTACGATAAGCTACGAGATCAGTACGAGTTATGCCCCGCCCATGCCCCGCCCACTTTAAGACGGCGAGTTGCTACGAGAATTTTAAACCGTTTAAAATTCTTGTAGCCTTTCCACGACGTGCTATGAATTGCTACGAGATGGGAAGACTTGTGTACGACAACCACCGACATATGGCGAGTTCTCTACCAGTTGCTATGAGTTCACCAAAAAAGTGGGCGGAGCTTAACTAGTAGGTCCAACTCGTGACTGTGTGACATGGGCTTTAGAACCAATTCTGAACTCCTGTTTTTGAAGCTTATTTAGGTCCTTTTGTCCCAGTAAATCTGTGCTCATGAATTTAATCAAGTTGTCATATATAGCGAGCAATGGACACTGTTTTGAGTTAATTTTCCCCTTCTAAGAGATAGTTTGTAATTTCATACATGCTGAGTAAACACTTTCTAGGAGGAAATAATCATCTATTTCACAGTCACTGGGCAATTTAGGAAGTTTTTCTTGTCATGTGGAAAGTAATTATAACAGAATATAGATAGAAGCTGTAGGGTGACAAAATTGACTCTTCTTTTTGTATGTCACCAAGAAAGTGGCAGATCAGCTTGCAAATATCAGTTGCCAAATCAGCAACAGAATATTGTTTGCAAATTTGAATATTGTAGTATTTCAAGCATTTGATGAGTCTTTATGCCTTTTCAGTATGCCTTTCGAGATTGAGAGCCTTAAAGCATTTCTCTTGTGATCAGACACATATTTTTGTCCTTCAGAGATGTCCAAGGAAGAGCTCTGTTTTACATGATGATTTTGCTGCAGCTAGGAGCATTTAGAGAACTGCATGCATAATAATTGCTGATGGCCATGTCTTGGCTGGCTTTCTTTGAATTGCTCATAGTGACTTCATGGTTTATTAGCATCATAATGATGTTGAAACTTGTTAGTTAGACAAGGCTTGAAGCTCTAGACCTAGTAGTGCACATCAGTGGAATGATACTTATAATTATGGCACAGAAACTTTCTACACAGTGAACTGTAATTACTGCCTCGGCCTCTATCTGACATGCCTTATGCGAGATACATGTGATACTAAGGTTACACAGGCCATTTTGAGTCTTTTGCATGCTACTTGTCCATAAAAAAATGTTGTCATTTTACATGTGAGAGGTAAACTTGTCCATATTCAGAGTAGGATAATGTTCATTTATTTCGAGCATCCCAAGTTTTATTTAAAGGGTAAGACATCATCATAACATGGTTGGGCGACTTATGTTTTACTAACATCAGTTTTGGTCCTGAAGTCATTGAGAGATTGACAGCTTGGC
Source organism: Rugalucina vietnamica (assembly GCA_964017185.1). NCBI lineage: Eukaryota > Metazoa > Mollusca > Bivalvia > Lucinida > Lucinidae > Rugalucina > Rugalucina vietnamica. The sequence continues at coordinate 4,250,020 of OZ024871.1, read as the reverse complement.
CTTGGAAATGGATGTAACCATGAGAAGTCTGAAGAGTGTTTTGGATTGATATCAAAGCATAGAGCAGGTTTCTGAGGTCAATTCAGGCTATTTGAAGTGTTAAGTAAATAATTATTATATCTTGTAAACTATTTCCAGAACCTGATGTCTTAGAAATCAATTTGAGCCGCGTCATGAGAAAACCAACATTTTGCATAGGCGAAAACAAAGGCGCAGACCAGCTTCACAGTAACTGCGAAGCAGATGAGCGACTTTGTTTTCGCTACGCGGATAGTATGATTCTTCTAATTTTTGAAACCAGCCCGGTACAGCCCCGTTTTCGTCGGACCTGTTTGGAAACCACATTGTTGGTTTTCCCATGACACGGCTCATTTCTGCTTCTTTCATCACATTATCAGTGGGTATTGAACTCTGAAAATATATATTAAGAAAAATAGATGATCTGCTGTAGGTCCAGTTTGGATAGATGTTGAGCCAGAGTTTAGGTGGTGGTCACCTACTTTGTGCAGTCATAAAAGGTTACTGTCATCTGAGGAGTATAGTCCTTTGGCCAATGATAATGGTAGAAATGGATACATGTATTCAGGTCGCAGTATGTCCACCTAGCTGCAGTACAAGTAGGTTACATCAGAGTCAAACATGGGGTTCTTAAAAACTTTTGGCCTCAACATTACGAATACTTGCCCATGAAATATACAGAGATTTTTTCACCTGTAAAAATTGGGGAAAAAGAAATAAATCAGCTGAAAATGTTTGAATTTTTTCTTATTTTTGCTCAAAACATAGATTGTGGATACACGTTAGAACCGCCTCTGCGAGGCGGTTCTAATGAGTACCCACAATCTATGTTTTGGAGCAAAAATAAGAAAAATATGTAACCCCCTGCATACCCCAGTTTTACTATATAAAAGTGGGGTACAAGGGGGTATACATATCACGGATATGTTTTCCTGATGATGCATCATAACAACCTGTTGGCAAAATTTAGTTCTAGGCCAACCAGATATGTTGTGTTTGAACCAGTTGCCAGAATGAAATGTTGTAAGAAAATTGAGCCTGTGCGTGAGAAAACCAACAATTTGCATATGCGAAAACAAAGACGCAGATCAGCTTCGCAATTACTGCGAAGCTGATCAGCGCCTTTGTTTTCGCCACACGGATAGTACAATTCCTCTTCTACTTATATTCAAAGTTTCAAGCTTCTAGCTTTATTCTGTAACTGTACAGCCTGGTTTATGTTGGACCTGGTCAGAAACCCAAATTGTTGGTTTTCTCATGCACAGGCTCAATTATCAAATTTGATATGTAATTGAGATATTATTTCCTGAAAATATTGATATTGGCATTGTTTCAAACATGTCAGTTGATAGTTTGTGTTTTGGAAAATTCTATACTTTAGGGAATGATAATCTTAATAGAGCGTTTCCATTGCCAAATATCCTCATTTCCTCCAACTTTGAAAACTTATCTGCTTTCAGCTTTCAAACAGTTAAAATACTGTTATAAATGAGTTGTGCAAGATTGTTGATTTGTTTGTAGGCTTTATGATAAGAGAAAACCGGATTTTTGCCTATGCGAAAACAAAGGCGCAGATCAGCTTCGCAGTAACTGCGAAGCTGATCAGTGCCTTTGTTTTCGCTATAAGGATAGTACAATTCCTCTTTTCCTTAAATTCAAAATTTCAAACTTCTAGCCATCCTCTGTGGCTGCACAGACTGGTTTGTGTCAGACCTGGTCGGACACCCCGAAGACCGGTTTTCTCGCGTCGCGGCTCATATAGTATTAGCCAAAGATGTGTACTTCTGTCATTTTGTATGCATCAGCATCTTTGTCAAAGTTACCCCATCCACAGATCAAGTAATTGGGCATCTTTATTTGCAAAAAAATGAGAGAAATATTCTGAGGGCTATTCCAGTTGAACATAGATACCCCGATACCCCGGGAAGACGGCACTTTAATAAACTTCTATCGTAGGGTCCTTTGTTGGTTAAAATACTTCTGTACGTGGTGGAAGTTGGAGAAAAATTGCTTCTATAGGAGGTGGGGTATTTTTTCGTGTTGAAAATCGGTTCTAAGGTGTAAAATTCAATGCAATGCATAGAAGCAAATTAAACAGGCTAAAAAGAAGAAATATTACAAAAAAAAAAAAAATCCGTCAGAATCATGAAAATGGCTTGACTTGTACCTGCCCTATACGTATATAGGTGATAACGGGGTACCAGTATAGAAAATGGCCAAGTTACGAGACCGATCCGGTCCCTGGAAACACCCCAAACCACCAAACCACCCGAAACCCAAACCACCTCAATTTGTTAAAACACCATAACATCAGTCTCAGACCTGTGGAATGGGATGATATATGACGGTTTTGGATGGTTTGACCTCAATCTAGTCTGCCAGAGGGGGTCTGGAGAAGGCAGTGTATGTTGTGAGTGGTTTGGGATGACTATTAACTAGTGTCATGTATGGGAAACTGTGTGTTCACTATATGATTTTAGGATGACCTGTTTGCATCATGGGTATTCACCTTTTTAGCTCTGACACCTGAGCCGAAGGCTCATAGGTGAGCTTATAGTATACCCATGCTCCGGCGTCCGTCCGTCCGTCCGTCATCCGTCGTCGTCCACAATTTCAAAGATCTTCTCCTCTGAAACCGCTGGGCCGATTGTTCTCATATTACACATACACCATCTACAGGTAAGGGGAAAGAATAATTGTGTTTTTTGTTTTGATCGGATAAGGACTCTGGTTACTATGGCAACTTATGCTTCCCATAGACTTATAATGGAAAAAAGTGAAAATTGCCAGTTTTTGCTGTCTTGTTGGAGATATTTGAATTTTATTTTTGCAGAAATGTTTATTGAGTAGTCCTCTACGTTTCCTGTGACTTTTGCCCTAATCCTTTATTTTGATTGGTTGCAGGGGCCCCATATAGGGCAAAATTTCGAAAAACATTCAAAAATCTTCTTCTCAGAAACTGTCAAGGGGATGAAGCCTGTACTTTGTATACATGTTCCTGACAGTGGCCTCTACATAATTTGTGTTTTTTATTCCAGGCGGAAAAGAACTCTGGTTTCTATGGCAACTTAAAGTTTCCATAGCCTTATAATGGGAAAAGTGGAAATTGGCTATTTTTCCGCTAAAATTGCAGACATTTGAATTTTGTTGATGCAGAAATGTTTATTGAGTAGTGTTTGACGTTTCTTGTGAGTTTTGTCGTAATCCTTTATTTTGATTGGTTGCTGGGGCCCCATAAAGGGCAAAATTAAAAAAAAAAAAAAAAACATTTAAAAATCTTCTCCTCAGAAACTGTCAAGTGGATGAATCCTGTACTTTGTATGCATGTTCCTGACAGTAGCTTCTACATAATTTGTGATTTTTATTCCAGTCGGATAAGAACTCTGGTTGCTATGGTAACTTTAAGTTTCCATAGACTTATAATGGGAAAAGTGGAAATTAGCTATTTTTTGAAAACTATTGCAGCCTGGGATCTGAAATGTGGTAGATGCAAACAACTAATGGATTAGATGAAGGTATATGATTAATTTAGGTCAAGGTCATCTCTTGACCTTGGCCGGTCTGTCGTCCATACACACTTTTCGAAGATTTTTTTCTCTGAAACCACTTGGCCAATCAAAGCCAAATTTTATATGAAGCATTTGTAGGAAGTGGGAACCAATGTGTATATAAGTAATCCAGGTCACATGACCAAGATGGCCGCCATGCCCATATATGGTAAAAACCCTTAAAATATCTTCTTCTCCAGAACCGGTGAACCGATTTCAACGAAACTTTGCATGAAGTATTGATGACTCAAGTACTTCAATGTATATAAAAATCATGACCCTGTGGTGACCTTGACCTATTTTATGGCAAGATCAACATAGGTCGTCAATGCATTTGAATGGGGAAAACTTTTAAAATGTCATTTTAAGTGAAAGTCTTGCAGGAAATGGGCAGTAGGACTGAATTTTAATGATTCTGAAAAAAAAAATGGACCCCTGGGGCTTATCTGCTTTTAAAATGTTATTTGAAGGGGAAAATCAGCAGGAAATTGGCAAATGGACAGAATATTGATTATTCTGAAAAAAGAAAATGGCCCAACTGAGGTTAAATACCATAATATTCAAATATGTTTATTGGTGTGGCAGAATGAGGACCCTTGGCTCCAGTGCTCGAGTCCCCACCACTGATCGTATAGTGGAGGTTCGATCTCTGGATACAAGTTTCAGATTGAGCAGTGAAAAGCAACAAAATTGTGTTTTACATTTGTATTCTATTGAACGTTACATGTTATATTCACCCTTATGAAATGATGTGATGTCGTATAGTGGTTTTAAGTTGCAAAGAAAATAAACATTTGATCCTAAGTGAGCATCAAGTTATCAGCTGAGATTTTGTATTTGGTATGAAAAATGAAAAGATGATTGAATCTGAAGGGGGTTACTGCATTTTGGAATTTAATGTTTTAGAAATTTAGTTCTGGTCTTTTAGATCAGACAGCCGAAAGAAAAGAATTTAGGGTTCAAGGTACAAGACCTTGACTAGGCTGCTCTGGCTACTAGAACCAGACTGAAAAAAGGGTTCCAAACTTGAAGTTCGGACGTATGAAAAAGTGTTCTCGACTATTGTCAAGACATGAAAAAGGTTCTAGTCAAAGATGACCAGACGTCTTACCTTACATTTTTCCCATGAGACTTTTGACATCCCTTCAGACTGATTTGACTGTCTGTAACCCTATGCTATATGTTAAGATTTTATTTCTGCTTAAAGGTGACTTAAATGTGAAATTTACTCTAAATCCAAAACTAACCAAAAATCAATAAGTTTTCTTAAGCTCGGTACACACTCAGAGATTAATCTTAAAGATTTTTGTATCTGATACAAATCTTATAGTGTGAACACCCCTAATACATGTATCATGAAACTTTTTCGAGTTTCATGAAACTGTATTTGGTTTAGGACACTGCTCTATTTGCTAAGATTTGTATTAGTGTATCAGCCAATCAGAACACTGCATTTCCTGGAAGGAATGTTACCTGTTGACCTACTGATGCTGGAAGATAAACTCATGCAGACGAAATAACATTATCAGGTGTAAACACAGAACAATCCCTTCCCTTCACACATAAAGCATGTCAGACAACGTTTTTTCAAACACAGATATTGAAAAACTAATAGAATTATGGCGCGAAGAAGAAAACCTGTGGAACTTCGCATCACCTGTCGTCCTTCCAAGTTTTGCATGGCAACAGCCATAATAATTTAACATAATGCAATGATAACTTCATCTTCTTCTGTAAGCACCACTTTGACAGAAGGCGGGAAAATACCAGCATATTATTTGACCTTGGTACTATTTATACACAATAGCATCATTTTGGCGGGAGAAAAATTAACAGGTAGGAGGTGTATCATGAGATTTGTATCAGTGTGTGTACAGCAGTGTTTCATGTTACAAAAATCTCAGAGATTAATTTCATGAGACGAATCTCTGAGTGTGTACCTGCCTTTATTATGATCCTTTGCATAAATTCAGACAATAAATGTAAAATTTTATTTGAAAAATTTCTAAAGTGAAAGAGTTAAAACAACAATTTAATTAATTCTAAAATATTTCAAGGGAAATAACTGAATGATTACTCAAAATATTTAACAAGTTTTGACTTTCAACAAAGACCTACTTCAAACAAGATTAAGCTTCAAACACAGGCCTACTACATACCTCCATTGCCATTTTGAAATACGAGGTACGAGTATTTCTAGGAAAAATAAAATCACAAAAAGTTTCAGCTGATTTACAATGAATTTCAATAACATAGATTGCATTACTTCATAGCAAACATCACATCTTAAATTAAATTGATATGGCATCGTTTGTATCCAGTGCTTGGCCTCGTGGTCCATAGATCGCGGTCCATAGTATGTGATCCATAGTAGTTCGTTAGTGGACACCATAGTTGGCAAACTCCATAAGCAATGACTGAAACGACTGAACACCATCTTCAAATATCTACATGGAAAATTACATGTGGTCTGTAGCTTTATGCACAAGTAACAACCATAGCTTTCTGGTTCCATGGATTTATATTTTATAGCTAGCTAACCATTGCTAATGGCTTTCACTGTAAGGTTTTATACTGAATGCTAAATAAAATAAAATCTTGACTGCAGACCAGCAGACAAAATAATGTGAAGACAATGTTACAGATTTAAAATCAGAGACAAAATGTTCATACATCAAAACAGACTAGACCTGTCATTTCCATAAACTTTTTACATGAATTCTTTCTCCTATGTGCCATCATTTCAAAGTTTGAATCACAGCATTGGGTCGTGCGCTACCCTAACATATAATTATGATTTATTATTATGATGTAAATGGCTTAAAATCATGTTTTTTTTTCCATTTTGAAATACTGGACTTTTAAAATTTACACAACTTACAACTCGGACTGGACCATCTCACAGTTACATCTCAGTTCTAGACTTCGCTAGCTTGGATAAATCAAACATCTCAGCTCAGGATCTGTGTCTCTGGCTGAACCAACAACTATAACAGCAACCCACCTCTGGAACTTTGTCACAGGGTGGCTATACTATAATAAATCATCATCAAATCCGGTACACATCACAGATCTATCTGAAATCATACTCCCAGTACCACAAATATCTAATTGATTTTTCACTTAAACACTATAGGCAACATTGTTTAAAATCCGTACTCTTCAAAGACAAGTAACAAGTTATTATTTATCTTTTGAGTTAGACTTAGTGTGCATCTACAACCTATGACAGACTAGCTTGATTTGTCTCTAGTATGAAAATAAACAAAATATTCGAAATGAAATGTTGAACTGTATATTTGTACAGCAATCTAATTATAATATTCATCAGATAAATCATATGCTCATATCCACAATATTTAAAATAAAGAAATTGTGACAACATTTAAATTTGCATTTGAAAAGTTCTGTCCCATATGCCCCAATATTCACAAAATTCTACCTTTAGGTGTAATCTCTACACAAATCAACATTTAATTCATAGCTATGACCATAAACTTTGGCTGGCCAAACCAAAGCATATGACTTTAAGCTTGAAACTGGTATGAACAATCTAGCATCGTAGGTACTTTATGTACTGACCGTTTTAAGAAACAACTCACACCCGGAACTGGACCTTCTCGCAGTTACATCTCAGTTCTGGACGTCTCCAGCTTGGATAAATCAAATCATCTCAGCCCAGGAACTTTGTCTCTGGCTGGACCAACAACAACAATTGTTACAGCAACACACCTCTAGGACTCTGTCTCTGGGTGGCTATACTAAAACTATGCTACATCAGAACCGGTGCATGTTATATTGAAATATACTTTACTGCATCTTACCCAGTAATAAAGTACCTTAATGATGTCATACTATAATACGCAATCAACTTAAATGAATCTTCATCTTTTCATTACTGAGATGAAACACATTCAGGCTTTGGAACACTGGGACAATCTATTTATTTAAGCAAATCATTCAAACAAAGAAAACATTTTTTTCCTATTTTATCTTTTATACATTTTTATTTGATTTTTCACTTTGTAACTAGACTACTAAAAATATGCATAATAGCTTGTTTTCTAATTTATGCTGTTTGCATTTTATTTGGGTCCCGCTTCCAAAGCTTGATGATATGACCTTGACTCTGAACAAGTGTGATGCCCACTATAAATGAAAACAATGCTGCAGCTATGATATATGCCAACTGGCTATCAGTCATTCTGTTGGAAATGCCTAAAATTGGCAGTATTAATTTGATAGCATGTTTCATCAATTGTGTTTTGACACATGAAAGCAACCATACAGTAAACACTGTGGAAATTGTCAGTTTTGAAAGCTGTAAGAGACATGCCAGTATGACAAGGCACTTACTAAAGAGTGCTGACAAACTGCTAGCTACCCCTTTATTTTGCATGGGTCTAATTTGTATTTGACCTTTTTGATCTTGTTTTGCAGCATTGTTCTCTATGTGTCTTTCCAGTGTTCTTATGGGTTGACAATCTCTGGACGGATTTTCTGGGGCTTGAGCCTCCAGACTATTTTGATTCAATTCTAGAGAACAAACTCTAGACTTGCTTTCTAGGGCGTGAGCCTCCAGACTAATTTGAGTGTGTTCCAGAGTACAACCTTTAGACATGTTTTCTAGGGCTTGGGCCTCCAGACTATTTTGAGTAAATTCTGGGGCATGGGCTCCCAGACTATTTTCATGGGTGAATTTCAAGGTACAGTGACCTGGACTATTTGGATGATCAAGTTTTGAGTTAGAATGAGAAATGCATGAATGTTTAATTTCCAAGGCACTTTGGCCTGGACTGATTGCATTTTGTTCCGAGGTATCAAACCTTGAACTGCCCATATGATTTATTAGAACTGTATTACAATATGAATGGTATGATGGACTAGTTTCCAAGGCACAAGGGCCTGGACGGGATGGGCTAAGTTCCGAGGCATCAAGCCTTCGGCTGGACAATTGTGTCAATGTGGACCTAGGGGAGTGTCTAAGTTCCGAGGCACCAGGGCTTGGACGGGATGGGCTAAGTTCCGAGGCATCAAGCCTTCGACTGGACACTTTTGTCGATGTGGACCCAGGGGAATTTCTAAGTTCCGAGGCACCAGGGCCTGGACGGGATGGGCTAAGTTCCGAGGCATCAAGCCTTGGACTGGAGGAAGGATTGAGATTCGAACCGGTCCCGGGACCGTGTGAGTAATTATTTTCCAAGGCACTAGGACCTGGACAGCTCAAATGATTAAGTTCTGAAGCATCACGCCTCGGACTGTACAAGTACTTGAAGTTTGAATCCGGCATGGGACCGTTTGAGTGACTACTACTGATAGTACTAGACAAATAATTTGTGTTTGAGTCAGACCCGGGACGGGATGTATGGCTAACATCTTGGGCACTTGACCCTGACGAGTTGGGTTCCAGGGTACTGAACCCCGGACTATGTGAATGAACAAATGCTCGGGCATGAGAGCCCAGACTACTGGGTTCCAGGGTAGACATCCCCGGACGAGATAAATGACTAGGGTCTTTGGTATGAATTTCATGATTTTGTGAATGAATGGATTCTAGGGTATATGCCACTGGACTATGAGAATGAACTGGTTCCAGGGTGCAAGCCGCTGGACTTTGTGACCTTTGTGAACTGTGAGTTTCCAAGGTATAAGAACTTGGACTGTTTGTCGTGATTGGAAGAACACTGGAAAGATCACATTGTGAGGCTTTTTCACTTGTGCCTGGTCGGCATGTCATTTGTGACTGTGTATTGAATTTCTTATGAACTTTAGCTGACCTTTCTTTAAGACATAACTTGCTTTGCAATTTAAAATTCTTTGACTCTTTTTCTGGTGGCTGTTCCACCGGACAAGAATAATTTTCCTGTACACAAGTACTGGACTGCTTCAATTGTTGAGATTTTAACTCATAGTTTGAAATGACATTTGATGCATGCATTTGCCCAAGTGAATTGCAGTTTGTCAAGTTGCCCTTATTCATAAGCTCTACATTTTTGCTTTCTTGAGGGGACGTAAGCCATGAAATACTTTCTGAGTCCGAGTGTGTATTTTGAGCTTTCAAATAATAGCCTAACCCCGTCTCATCCCTATGCACATTCTTTAAAAACCTGTCTGGGATTAAGTGAATCTTTGCCTCAAACTCGGCTGACAGTTGTTGAGATTGCATGCTTGATGCTTGGCTAGGGCAGGTTAGATCAACATTTTGTACAGGTTGATCAGATTCTACATTATGATGGTTCCTTGGCTGGGATTGAAAACCTTGATTAATGTTTTGTTGGATTGGGTTTCCATGATTGTTTTGTATTGCTAAAGGCTGCAGATATTCTGCGTGTTGTCTGCATGGCACCGTGTTAGGTGTACCTATAGTGGGATAGCACTGACTTGCCCTTGGGGTGGGTGGGTATGGTGAAGGTTCAACTTCAAATGCCCTTGAGTGACCATAATGGCTCGCCATATGTGGGTATACAAAGTGACCAAATTGATTAGCATCATAATTGCTTGAAAATTTGACATCATGGTTTGGATAACTCATAGAATTATCATATGACCTCAAAGGGGTTGTATGCCCTTGTCCTTCAAATCTTGTTGGCCTTTCATTTGGTGTCAAGCTACATGACAATGTCTGAGGGGGCATTCCTGGGTAGGGTATACACATACTATTTGGGTCTCTTTGTGTCAAGGTTGGGTTTGCATCTGGGCCCTGCCCTATTTGACCATTGGGGTATAATTGACATTGGGGCTGCATATCATATGCAGAAGGCCTCTGACTTTGCATTTGAAATCCTGTTAATATTTCAGGTCTCCTATTCATTGATGGTGTGAAACGGGAATCATAACTAACATGTGAATTCCCTACCCTAATGCCTTGGGTATACATTGATGACAAAGGGGGTTGGGTAATGTGACCTTGTGTCAGGTCACTCAGTGTGGGTGACATTTGAACATTTTGAAAGTGATACATGTTTCTTCACAGAAGATTTTTTTTTTTTTCAAAATTCTAAATGTAAATTTCTTTAAAGCTTATCTATGCCTCATTATTTGAAAATTTTCAGTGTTGCTCACATTAACTGAGCTGCTCATCTGAGGTGACTTGTATCCTGGTCACGGCACCAATGTGGCAGAATGAGGACCCTTGGCTCCAGTGCTCGAGTCCCCACCACTGATCGTATAGTGGAGGTTCGATCTCTGGATACAAGTTTCAGATTGAGCAGTGAAAAGCAACAAAATTGTGTTTTACATTTGTATTCTATTGAACGTTACATGTTATATTCACCCTTATGAAATGATGTGATGTCGTATAGTGGTTTTAAGTTGCAAAGAAAATAAACATTTGATCCTAATAGTCCTGCAGATTCATGGGGTATTTTATCGGGACCCGGAAATAGGGTTCAAACTTTTTTTCTTGACTGATTCTTGTAGCCAATACCTTGCCCTTCAAGAATCTGAATGATGCCACCTTGGCATCATTGAGCATTTTGAGATAATCGAGATGGCGTCCAGAATGGTCGTCAAATATATGTTATCACTTGTTTTGCTATGTCTAGGACTTGAATATTTTTTTCTTTTTGCCACATTTGGCTGTAAAACATACATTTGAAGTTGTCTCATAAATCACACACCTAAAATGATTTCTAAAAAATAAATATGGCATCAAAGATGGCCGCCAAATAGAATGTTTGCGCAGAAAAGAACATAATGTGCAGTACATGTGTGTTTTTGTGTTCACTTTATCCTGTAAGGCAATCTTATATTGTATTGTCATGTGCATATATGACTTAAGACCATTTTTAGAACTCTCTGAACCTAAGATGGCATCTAAGATGGCTGTTTCTCTATGACAACAGCCTTTTTAGCTTGGCTAGCATACGCATTTGCTATTTATAAATGTTATTTCTAGACTGTATCAAATGCAGGACCCACGGCTATAAGCTTCTCTGGTGTAGTGGTTAAGCTATCAACCTGTATGCCAAGGTTCTTGGGCTCAATCATTGGCTTTTTCTAGTCTTTTGAATGAGACTTGAAACTGAGGTATCGGCTCCACATGACTTTAGCTGTTGATTTGGGCATAAAGTGCGACTATGCTCATGCTTGGGCCCAGCACTTTCTTGGAAGATGAAGATGAAGATAAAACAAAAAAAATCAACTACCGAATACAGAGTGATAAGTATTACCTATGGCAGTGGTATTCATACTTCTCAAACTAATCATATTAGTTCTTGCTACTGTTACACAAGATGTAGGTCTGAATCTGGTCAGAGAGTGTGCTTTTCATCAGTTTTGACCTTGTCTACTACATGTAAGCATCCTTTCATGAAAGTTACCACAAGCATATAGACCAAGACCCAGCATTTTATGGCTTTATCTTTATTGAATGTTAGAGTAAATTATCTATTAATGAAAATGGATGCGGCCTTCTTCTCCTTGAAACATTAAATTTCATTTGCCGATCAGTCTCACATTGTGCAAGGCTATTCAGGTCATCTTGTAGAATCTGCCAATCCACGAGTGAATTAATATTCCTACACAAAACACAATCACCATATGACCTGATATTGTCCGGAAGATCATTAATGGAAATCAAGAACAGGACTGGTCCAAAGACCGATCCTTGAGGGACACGAGATAAGACCGGGACTAGGTCTGAGGCTTGGCCATCCCTTTTGATAGTGCTCAGAGGGCCATGAAGCGATCCACTTGAGAGTAGATCCTCTTATCCCATAGAAGTGTAGTTTGTAAAGTAGTCTCCTATGTGGTACCTGTTGTAGTTCACAAACGACCTCATATATAGGAGTTGTGCTTGACACACGTTTATTCGGATTAAGTCCTAACCGGTTTTTGCACCTGCATCATCAGCAGTCATTTGCTGGCGGATAACGAACGAACCAATCCTAATAAAGAACCACATGTAAGTCTGTTGACAGCATATACCGACTGCTTTTGCATGCTAAGAAAAAAAGTAAGATCGTGAACAAATGTTGAAATTATGGATCTCCCGGGTGCACGTCGCAAGGAAACATTACTGCATTAACGGAGAGAAGATCATAAAGAGCTTATTGCCGTTTGATATAAAAAGCAAAGGCAGGTCTAACGCGATTAAAACACCCTCTATCGGCAGAGCCTCCCGAGGACAGAGTGGATGTAATGAGACCACTAGATTGTCCGGGTTAAGGTATGTCTATCTTTCGAACATAAAGTGTTGGAACGCTTTGCCCTAAGAAGGGTTCTTTTACACCTGTGCTGCTGTGCTCAATGCGTATTTATAGATCTGAGTCAAGTTCAAAGAAGGGTGCTCTCTGTTGTGCTGCGACCAGATACCCTGTAGGGTAACAGCTTTATCCCATAACAAGGGCCAAATGAACGCAAGCTTTTGTAAAAGCTAACTTGTGTCCTGATTATGGTGACCATCTTGACCATCATCTTGGCTCATTATTATCATGCTAATATAAACACTAAATCATGCTGTTCACAACGTTAAATGAACATTTCAGACATATGACATTTGGTATATGGAGCACATGAATGGTGTTTTAATCAGAGAACATGTTCGTTTAAATTAAAATTATGGCGGCAATCTTGGTCGTCACCTTTCTTCGTTTATATAATATGGGGTCCTAGCTGAAACCAAAGGACATCACTATTATGTGAACAACAAGAAATGGGCATTTCAAATACACGACACTGATTATATGAAACATATGAATATCGTTTTAATATGAGAATACCTCTTATAGTATGTTTATGGCAGCCATCTTGGCCACCATCTTGCATTATTGTTATTATGTGGGTATAAGAACTTAGAACAATTTTTTATTGTGGTGTTTACAACATAAAATAAGCATTTAAACATAAAGCAACGGGTATATTCCACTCTGGGGGTTTATATTCTTGTTTATGGCGACCATCTTGGATGCCATCATGATTTTTCCAAAACGCTCAATGATGCCAGGGTGGCATCATGCAGTTTCTGAACAAGTACGGTCTAGTGAACTGGAAACCACAATTAAATTTCACGTGGCACCGTTTTCCATGTTATGCTGATATGGGGCAACTGGACTAAAGGCTTAGCAAAGGAAATGACTAAGAAATCAACTTCAGTAACATCTTTGCGACAAATTTAAAGTTGACAGCCATTTTTGACACCATCTTAGACACCATCTTGTATTCCAAAAATATAAAAAAGAAACATAATTTCTAATCAAAATCACCTAATATACAGATAAATGTAACATTTTAGTATTTGAAGTGAACCAAATTGAGATAACGCTGATAATTGTCATTTAGTACTGCATTCTGGCAGCCATCTTTGAAACATTCTTGATTTATATGACCATGCTAGCAAGAAATGGTCTTTGACATTCATTCTATAAAGTTATGTCAAATATTTGTAAATTAAATATGCCCTGAGTGCAAATAGAAGCTTTATTATGACCAGCCCAGATATTGAGCCGCCATATTAGACGCCATCTTGTTTTTCTCAAAATGCTCAATGATGCCAAGGTGGCATCAGTCAGATTCTTAAATGGTAACATATAAGCAACAAGAATCAGCCAAGAAAAAAAGTTTGAACCGCATTTCCGGGTCAAGCTAGATATCTGCAGGACTATAAGTGAGCATCAAGTTATCAGCTGAGATTTTGTATTTGGTATGAAAAATGAAAAGATGATTGAATCTGAAGGGGGTTACTGCATTTTGGAATTTAATGTTTTAGAAATTTAGTTCTGGTCTTTTAGATCAGACAGCCGTAAGAAAAGAATTTAGGGTTCAAGGTACAAGACCTTGACTAGGCTGCTCTGGCTACTAGAACCAGACTGAAAAAAGGGTTCCAAACTTGAAGTTCGGACGTATGAAAAAGTGTTCTCGACTATTGTCAAGACATGAAAAAGGTTCTAGTCAAAGATGACCAGACGTCTTACCTTACATTTTTCCCATGAGACTTTTGACATCCCTTCAGACTGATTTGACTGTCTGTAACCCTATGCTATATGTTAAGATTTTATTTCTGCTTAAAGGTGACTTAAATGTGAAATTTACTCTAAATCCAAAACTAACCAAAAATCAATAAGTTTTCTTATTATGATCCTTTGCATAAATTCAGACAATAAATGTAAAATTTTATTTGAAAAATTTCTAAAGTGAAAGAGTTAAAACAACAATTTAATTAATTCTAAAATATTTCAAGGGAAATAACTGAATGATTACTCAAAATATTTAACAAGTTTTGACTTTCAACAAAGACCTACTTCAAACAAGATTAAGCTTCAAACACAGGCCTACTACAATTGGTATATGAAGCAGACCTCAGGTGAGCGTTTACAGGACCATTGGTCCTCTGGTTTGCATTACCTGCTGGTTCCAAGTTAACAAAAATCAATATTGCAAATACAGGTAACCAGAACCTGCCCCCAGGGGGATTCTGGTTACATGTATTTTTAGCTGGGAACCAGCAGATAATGCAAAATGTTGAATAACTTTTGGTTTGTGTGTTTTTGGTGGCCTGTGATTAAGGTGTGGTTTGGGGTGTTTATTAAGTATAGAAATTTGGACTGCTCTGAGAGTGCTATGGGTAAGGTTTGAGTTCATTCAAACAGATCTGTATGACCCAGCCTCTCTATTGAATGTTTTCATGGCTCCTAAAGGAACTCAATAAAATTTTATATTTTATTGGGGTTGGTTTGAGATGTTTACAGATTCAGATTGATTACTGGTGAAACGTCAAACTGACAATACTACACCAGTGTTAATGTTATGGGTAGACCTGTGCATTTGGCTATTTAAGTGGCTTGGAGAAATATGTGGGCAGTAAAAGCGTGTTTCGGGGTGGTTTTGGTAAGTTTTGGGTGTTTTCACGGTGTCTGAGGGAGCCTACTCGCAGTTTATTGCGGTCCGTGAAACACCCCAACTCGCCAAAAGCACAGCCCATCCTAGACCATTCCATATCTTCAAATAGAAGACTATCACAAACCAATGTTGACCTTTGCTTAACCTGCCAGCTCTGGATTTTAACTGGCTCATTCTTGTAGTAAATACAACGTCATATCTGAGGGTCTGCAAGTTTCCTATTCTGTTTATAGAGCTGCTGAAATCTTATGACAATGCAGTGGAGCAGCTAATGCCCATCCCCAAAGGCTCAAAACTCGCCCCTAAACCTTCTAGAATACAGCACTCCAACTACGTTGCAACTCAAATTCGAACATCCCCCACCCCCCCCCCCACCCCCTCCCCCCCCCCCTCTTAGGTCAGAGTCTATTCACGACTTTAGCATAGTCCGCTGGTTCCCAGCTTCAAAATAATAATTATTGGAAATATGTGTAACAAGAACCCCCCCCTTGAGATCAGGGGTTCAAAGGTCAGGGGTTCCTTTTTACCTGTATTTCCAATGTTGATTTTTTGTAAGCAGGAAACCAGCGGATAATGCAAAAATAGTGAATAGTTTTATCTTAATGCTTAAATTAAAGTGCTCAAGAAAGATTCTCTTAGGACTTTTGGGCCAAATAATAACATACACATACATAGGTATAGCCTTGTCCAATAACGTGAGTAGCCTCCCCTGCGACGAGTCGCGTCCCTTAGTTATTGATCGATTTTCAACTTCCGGTGTGTATTGATTTCCAATATGGCGTCGAACAAAGAGAACAAAGAGAATGTGTGCGATAAAAATCTTGAATTTGACAAGTTGACTGTAGTGCAATTGAAGAATTATTTACGTAGCCGTGGGGAATATGTTAGTGGTAATAAAGAGGAATTATTGAAGCGTGCTAAAGGTGCTCAGTTATTGAATAAGAAGCCTCTTAGGGAGATTCAGTTAGCGGATCAGATTTGTGATGAACAAAGACGTGTTGAAAGATTTGTGACCCCTTTGGGTGAAAAGTTACCTGATCCGAAGACCTTAAAAACCGGATGGACAAGTGATTTAAAGGTCATTCCAAACTTCCAGTACAGTGAACTCTATAACTACATGGTTTTGAGCAAGAAAAGGTGCATAGACAATGAAAGTAACCAAGCCAACAGACAGACTGTGAAATCAAAAGTGTTCCAGAATGACAGACACTTGTATGATGTTTATGTGAATCCTTTGAGTGATGACACTTCTCATTGCTTCGTGAGAGCAAAATGCATCAAATCACTTCCTGGTGACAAGATACCGGATTATATCGTGTGGGTCTGTCTATCCAAAATCACTGGGCGGGTACACTCAGCCGGGTGTGACTGTGACGCTGGGTGAGTAATTATATTTAGTTTACATCATTGATGGGTAGGGGCAGGGGCTTGGTAACGTCTCCAATCTTGTCCACTAAATTTGACTAAACTAAGCAACATGATTTTCTCGTGTTAGAATGTATTGACCCGGTCGGCAAGCTCCTCCTTCCTGAGAACAAAACAAGGTAACTGGACATTTCGACCCTTAACCATTTTGGACCTGGCAATTTTGGCCCATAACCATTTCAACCCATGACCATTTCGGCCCATAAGTATACTACCAATATCATGAATTTTTAATTGTTTGGATGTTTGTTATTGTTCATATTATATGTAATTTTTTGGCTCTTTAAAAGAAAAGTTTGGCCCTGCCAACTGAAGTTATATTTCAAAAATCGTTTGCTCGGGGTAATCTTTTACACTACACACATAAAACTTACAGTTGTATAACAGTCTGGAGCTTAAAATGCCGGGTATGTGCACTTTACTGCATAAAATTTCATCCAGTTTAAAGAAAGTTATGACTTTCTTTCTGAATACTAGTAGAAAATATACAATACCATACAATATTTGTCATGTGATTGTCCACCTTGAAACATTACATGGTTCAAACCTTGAACTGAACAAATAACAAAGATCTAAAAATGTATGCAGAACGTTTATAAAAATTAATATTTTGTTTTCATATAATATTTTCTGCATCTCATAAGCCGAGTCAGCAGCTATTTCCCAATAGGCGGCCACTCGGTTTTACTTACTTTAAATATATGAAAATTTACATACATGTAAGTTGCTCAAAAATTTTGACACCAAAATAAAACAATTAGAATAACAAGCTTTAGAACAATCAGTATTAGTACTCTCGAATAGAATTATATAAATATAAAATGATAGAAAAAGTATTTTTGTTAGTTTTTCAACCATTAGGAAATGACAACCCATGTATATATATAGACCCCACTTTTATATATAGTATAGTGAAACTGGGGTTTACGGAATGCAATTTTTCTTGTTTTTGCTCCAAAACATAGATTGTGGGGACTCGGTAGAAACGCCTCGACGAGGCGGTTCTAATGCATACCCACAATCATTGTTTTGAGCAAAAGTATTAAAATACATTTGTTCCAATGAAATTTATAATTTTTACAGCAGCTGAAAAAAATCTCCACATATTGTATGGGCAAGTTTTGTAATGTTTTTGGTGTGTTCTTTTTTTTTTCAACTTTTTGGTACTGCTTATAGCCACTTTGTGTAGCTGATTCATATTTCAATCTTTTCACTTTAAAGATTTATTTATAGATTTACTGATTTAAGTACGCAATGGCGAGTGGCTCATTTAAAAATGAAAAGCAGTCAGGTACTAAAACATTATTTTAACAGCTGATAGGCTTTCACCATCCCCAGCATTAAGACCCGAGAAGTTTGGATGACCTCTGTAGTTATGCAGTGCTCGTTATGTCTGACCCAGCCCGTCACACGGTCACAGCGACTGAAATTATATATTTTTCAACTTTTTTTTTTTTAAACCCCTAAGACTGGTTTTCTTGTGTGTTTATTAAGATTCTCATGTGAGCGACATCATAAGAAAACTTGATTTCAGCGTTTCAGGCCAGTTCTGATGCAAACTGGCATAAAGAGCTACAAAAGAAAGCGAGGCATGCCATTTCAGATTTAATATACATGTAGAGGTTCATCTACATGTATGAAGAGAAGAAAATTTCAGTTATATCACAGCAAATCTGATCCTTTATCTCTTGCTTCTCTTTCTTATGACACAGCACCTTTTAGTCTTAATCAATACAGAGGTCAAAATGAGGCTAGTGTGTTCTTCTTTTCCATGGAGACTTGAGAAAAAGTTTTGAATATATTAGAATCTGGGCGTTTATAATAGAATTTTATGTTGCATGTACATGTATATATAATTTTTCAATTGATTACACTCTTCATCTTTAGGAAGATCACTGCTATATGACCTTTGTGGGTGTAAGCATCAGTGACATGTCAAACGTACTATTCGCAGGTGTGTCAGATGGGTTTTTTTATGCAAAACAATTTTTCTTTTTTTCCCAAATCTTGATTGTTTGTTTGATGAACAAATAGCTGTAGCATTATCATAACAGGCCAGGCCCAATAATAAAATAGTTGTGCTTAGGGCTTTCAGCTTAAAAATGACTGGGTATGTTCATATTTTCCCAGATGATACATATGCTTCTGCATATTGCAGGGGGGCTAAGGAAAAGACCAGTAATATCTGAGCCGCCACATGGGAAAACAAACAATCTGCATAGGCAAAAACAAAGGCGCAGATCAGCTTTGCAGTAACTGCGAAGCTGATCAGCGCCTCTGTTTTCGCTACGGGATAGTACATTTCCTCTTCTACTTCAATCTAAAATTTCTAGCTTCTAGCTCTTTTTAAGTGCTTGTACAGGTTGGTTTGTGTCTGACCTGGTCGGAAAGCACATTGTTGGTTTTCCCACGAGGCAGCTTATCTTAAGACTAGTGTTTTTGTTTATTTTTATTTTTTTTTTTTTTGTACTTTATTATAAATTTATGATCATATGTAGTTCATTTTCTTTTGAAAATCACATTTATTCTAGCCTATATAGGTCCACATTTTGAGCCACAACAACTAGGGTTAGGGTAAAGGTCTTGGCATGGGGACACTTTCGACAAATGTAATTTTCCACAAATTGTCCCGATAGCAAATTTAAGCTAGAAATGGGAAATCCTATGCACAACTATTATTTATTAGGCCCAATTAAGCAAAATTTTAAGATTTTCATAATAATGTTACACAAATTTTCTGTTTCAGAGAAGGAGAGGACTGCAACCACGTCTCTGCCTTGCTGCATACCCTGGTTGACATCAGCAAAGAGAAAGAAGATGGCCTCCATTCATCAACATCCAAGCAGTGTAAATGGAACATGCCAAGAAAGCGGAAACTAAGTCCTAAGAAACTAGATGATATTGAGTTTGTGAAGTTCAAACGTGTTGGAGAGGACATTGTTAAGGGTGAAAGAAGGCCATCCGTATCAAAACAGACAACAGGACTGAATATCAAACCTGTGGATGAAAACTCTTTTGCAGAGAAACTGAAAAAGTGTGCTCCGCGAGCAGCATGGCTATTTACTCGTGACGATGCTACAAAATCGGAACCATCTGTTAGTATTCCAAAACTACATAATGTTGACAGGAACTATCGTGATAGTGAAGATATTGCTAGTGAAGAGTACAGTGACAAATTCAAGAGTTATTTCGAGTCGTTGTCGGTAACTGAAGATGAGTGTGCAGATATTGAAAAAAATACACGTGGACAGGCAAAAAATAAATTGTGGAAGAGAGCGAGACATGGTCGGTTAACCAGTTCTAACTTCGGACTAGTGTGTAAACGAAAGAAGGACTCATATGATGGTGCACTTAAAACAGTGATGGACTATAGTCATTTTGAAAATGAATATGTGAAATGGGGGCGCTCACATGAGCCAGCGGCAAGACGAAAATATACCTTGCAGACGAAACAAACTGTGTCAACATGTGGACTGTACGTAAATAAGGATTACCCTCACCTGGCTGCTAGTCCAGATGGCATTGTTCATTCCAGTAGTGGAAAGGGCTTATTGGAAATAAAATGCCCATATAAGTGGAGAGACTGTACTCCTGAAGAAGCTGCTAAGGACTCTCAGTTTTGCTGTAAAATTGTGAATGGGAACTTAAAATTGAAAGAAAATCACTCATATTTTTATCAAATTCAAGGACAGCTGGCCATTAGTCAGTTTCAGTGGTGTGACTTTTTCATATGGACATTAAAAGGTACACATGTAGAACGGATACAATTCAACCCTAAGTTTTGGCAGGATGCTTTACTAAATTTGAACCAGTTCTATGTTAAGGCAGTTATACCAGAACTATTCACAACAAGAGTAAAGCGTGGAAAGAGTCTGTACTAGACTGTGATGTTGGTTAGGTTCTGAAACTGAGCTTCAGAGCTACAAGAACTGTATACATTGCTTGACCAAATCAGACACAACCCATCTCTTGACCTTAGTCAATAGTGACTGCATAGAGTTAAGCCCAAGATTAGTTTTTCCATACGCATAAAAGTGTTGAAACATATCATTGTGTTACAATTATTATACTGTCAGACTTACTGACAGTTTGTTATATACATGTATATATATAATATGTAAGAAATGTATATGAGCCTGTGCATGAGAAAACCAACAATTTGGGTTTCCGACCAGGTCCGACACACAAACCAAGCTGTACTACCAAAGAGGATAGCCAGAAGCTTGAATTTTCAGATAAAGGAAAAAAAGGGATTGTACTATCCATGTAGCGAAAACTGCGAAGCTGGTCTGCGCCTTTGTTTTCGGCTTTTCGCATATATGCAGATTGTTTATTTTCTTATGCAGTGGCTCATATGGCTTCCACTTTTGAAATTGGGACATATTTCATTTTTGCACAGTATGGTGGCTTCGTGGTAGAATACAGGACTCCTGTGCCAGAGATCATGCGTTTGAGGAAGACACTTAACTCTCTCAGCAGTACTGGTTAATATACCCACAAAGTGTTGGCTTTCAACTTGACTGAAAAATTGTTGACCAGGACGTAAAACAATATTCTCAAATGAGTTCATTTTTTACCAGATTTTGCATTCCTTCATGATAAGATATGCTCAAATACATGCATACTGACACACATTTGAGTGTATGGTCAGTATTTCAATTTACATGTACATGTATATGATCTTATATTGCAGCATAAACCTAACATGCCAGTTCCTTGCCATTGCTCATTTATATTTGCAGCATATAATTCATATAAATCCTAATATGCCAGTTCCTAGTCATTGCATACATGAAGATATTTTCTATAATATCAAATTGGAAACATAGATGTATCATAGATGTGTCTCTATTTGCCAATAATCTTGTTTTCTTTTGTGAGCTGGGTGTAAATAAATGAGGAAATACATGTATCATATGTTTTATTGTTTATCTTCATCCTGATTACTACTAAATATTCAGATATTCATCATGCACTGGTGGTCCTGGTGGCACAGTGGTGAAAGATGGTTGATTTCTGATATTTGATCCATGCTCTGATCAAATGTGGAACAGTTTAAGATAGCTCCATTTTCATCTGCGTCAATGTCGTGATTTGAGTGAAATAACTATGAAAGGGACATAAACCAGAATACACCAAAAGGAAATACATAAAGGATACATAAATATCAATGAGAAAAATAAGAATCTACAGTGTATAAACATGAGTACTAAAGTCTTTAAAATAAAATGTACATGTTCTGGAAGATAAATGAGCCACCTCATGGGAAAACCAACAGACTGCATATGCAAAACCAAAGGCGCAGATAGCTTCGCAGTAACTGTGAAGCTGATCAGCGCCTTTGTTTTCGCTACACAGATAGAACAATTCCTCTACTTTCTAAATCCAAAATTTTCAGCGTCTAGCCACCTTCTGTGCCCAAACAGCTTGGTTTGTGTCGAACCTGTTCGGAAACCACATTGTTTGTTTTCCCACGAGGCGGCTCAATGGAACAGACTCGGGATTTCCAATAATGTCTGGCACGTTTCTGTCATGAAGATTTGGTCATGAAAATCTTTTGCCAACCGATTGTCTTGATGTATCTTTTTTGTGAGTGAAACCACCATGAAAGGGATATAATAAACCTGAATACAGCTACATAAAATAAAAGATTGATACACATACAATCAAACAACAATGAAAAATTACCACACTGTATAGGCGGCAATGTGGAACGTGATTTTATACAAAACTGTGTTTCCAACTGCAAAAAAAGGTGTTTTAGATTGCATGTACGAGTATATATGAGCCGCGACATGAGAAAACCATATTTTTGCCTGTGCGAAAACAAAGGCGCAGATCAGCTTCGCAGTAACTGCGAAGCTGATCAGCACCTTTGCTTTCGCTACTCAGATAGTACAATTTCTTTTCCCCCGTAAATCCGAAATTTCAAGCTTCTAGTCATCTTCTGTTCTTGTACAGCTCGGTTTGTGTCAGACCTGGTCGGAAACCCCGAAGACCAGTTTTCTCGCGTCGCGGCTCATATAGATATACATGTACTGTGAAGTAGACCTGAGATTGATTCTGTCTGGCACATGTCTTTCAAATGAAGATTTTGTCATGAAAATATTTATTTGACAGTTGTCATGACTGAAAGATAGTTGACATAGAGTAAATGCTCAATAATTGATTTGAGTGTAAAAATATTAATAACATGACCATGTTGCATCATGCACAAAAAAAAACACATGATTTATAGGGAAACATCATCTTAGATTTCACAAATACATGCTTATAAGTGCCACTAACACATGCTGTTAATGCTAGGCATCTGGTCCTTTGTATATAGATTTCTTTTGTCATTTTTATCACATGTCATCATTTACATCATCATGAACCAGGGGATTTTGCAAATTGCTAAGTCCTGCACAGATTTTGAATGTTTTTGATGTTTTCTTGGAGAGAGTTATTGGTATAACACCACTCAAAATTCGAAAGTTCTTAACTCGCTCCATGGCCCGCTCCACGTCTATTCGCAAGTTTGCTATTCTGCGTGTCTCTTCAATCTCCCTTCTTGTGAACCGCTTTGTTTTGAAGGGAGGTATAATCAGTTTAATGCCCCTTGGGGTTGTCAAGTCAGAAATGAGGAATCCCTTATCAGCCATTATGGCATCACCCGGTTCACATAAATCCAAAAGGCCACTTAATTTAGTAATCTGTTTGTCACTAGTACTTCCAGCCCACAAATCTGAAACAAACGTAATGACACCAGAAGGACTTATTCCAAGTAGCACTTTGTATGTCATGTGTGACTTATAATGGGAATACAGCAGAGATTTGTTGATGAGAGATTGAGGTGTTTCTGTATAAATCTCTGTGCAGTCTATGATCACTCTACAGTCTGGGTACTTCCTCCTGAATTTATTTGGCATTGTATTCATAATCACACTTTTTGATGGCCATGTCACAAGAAATGAAAATTTCACATGAAGATAGTCCAACCACTTATCAACAATGTTACCACAGGTTGACTTGGCAATGAAGAATCTGTCTGCTAAATCCTCTAGCAAGAGTCCAAGTCTCAATCTCATAAGCACAAGAAAAAACTCATCAATCAGCCGAAGGCGACGCGGCCTGCCTCCGGATTCACTATATGTTCTGTCACGGGGATTGTCATTACACTCACTATTTGTCCTATTCCTGGTTGTGTTTTCATTCACATCTGTCATTTCATCAAATAATGCGTACAGAATCTTTGCATTTGGAACACCTGTGTAGAACATACACTTTTCATTTGAATTCTCAATGTCCTCAATTGTCTTTGGAGGTTTTTCACATTGTACACTAAAGTCCTTCATCACTGGTTGAGAATTGAAGTGATCTCGATTTTCCTCTGGTTTATATGACGAAACATACACAAAGTCTGTTTGAGTTCCAGTGTCAACAGTTACTCTGGTGGAGGTCTGGGAAGAAGTGTCTGTTGAAAAAGTCATTTCAGTCTGTTCAGCTTTGTCAACTAATCGTGAAATGGTACACACGGAGCCGCCGAGATAATCATGTGTCAGAACTGACATCTCCAATGCTGTTTCTGACACGACTGGTGTTTGGGGACCGGTCTCTTCTTCCTCGGTAGCAAACCCCTCATCTTGGATGTCAACTGCTGTGGAATCAATGTCACCGTCGTAGGTTGCTGTAGAACTCTGATCTGTGTCATTCAGCTGAAAAATAAACAAATAAAATCATTAACATCATTCAAAAATGATATCAATACATGATATGAGTTTGTATATTCCATTAATATAAGAGCCCTCCATGGGCAGGTGGTTAAGAGCCCTGATTTTAATAACGTGCTTAATCATTTGACCATACTACCACTGTCTGGTGTGGATTCAGCCCCACACCATACACGTGAGACAAGCCACATTATATGCTTTTGGTTGTGCCGGGTGTTTTTTCTCCCCTGGAATTTGAAAATTTTACCTAAAAAAAGGTAATTTCGGGATTTTTGGGGGGTTGGACCCCCCCACCCCCCTCGTCTGTTACCAAAAATAACCATTTTCGTTGGACCCCCTCTCATGAAAATTTCTGGATCCGCGCATGTTTGTCCAGACATGACTGAAACATTGCTGACTAGGAGTTCGCTTGTCTCACTTGTGGCCAGTGCAGGGCTCAAACCCACACCTGGGACACAGCCGTGAAATGATCGAGTGATTACAAAACAGCAGTCAGTACTGTTAGCCTCAGGGGCTGAGGCTTTCATATGAGCTAAAATGATATTGAAAGGGTTGTTCACCTGAATGAAAAAAAAAAAATCCATTAATACATGAAACCAATAATGACTGAGTTATGACACCTCCCTGGTGGAAACCAAAAAATATGAGAAGTCACTAATAAGATTTATATTCTAACACAAGTTTAATAAATATGTACTAAATAATTATATGTACTAAAAAGAATCACTCTTTTGGACCACCCAGTATTTCCACCTCCTGAAGCCAGCTTTAAATTTTAAGATTTTAAAACGCATATAGATCTAAAAACGATACAAAACGATATATTTTACCTGGATACTTTCGAAAGTTTTCTTGCCAAACACTGACGGAATTTCATTTCCTTTCTTTTTACCGTGGGTGAAATGTTCAGAACACAGCCGTTGATAAGTGTTCCATTTGTAGTTTGGCTTGATCAACTTAATCCGTCTAATCCAAGCTTTTCGTAATCTGTCGTCTGACGGAAATCTGTGCAACTGAACAACACGATTTTCAACAACTTTTCCGCGATAATTAGAACAAACAACACAATAATGTCTGTCTCTCGATGCAATATCTGCCATTTTTACGCTCCGGAAGTGGATGAAAATCAACGCCGGGACTTTATCGATTTTCAAAACGAAGAAGAGTATCAAAGGGGAGTAATTCGCAGGGGCGGATAATCAACTTATTGGACTGGGCTATACATACATGCACGCATGCACACACACACACTTGTAATGTGGGGCTATATGGAATGCTCTGTTTTTAACATACCACTGAGATTTCACCCATGCCACTCCCATCACACATTAAAATACATTACTAACACTAAAATACCTTACAAACACTATAGATTTGGGAGTGTTTGTTATTTATTTTGGACATTTGATGGGGTTTGTGATAAATTCTGTGCTGGCAAGGCGGAGAAACGCCTTTGGGACGTTTGCCGAATGGTAGTGATTGGTTTGGGTCGAAACAGCCCGAATACGTTTTGGGTGTTTATACGGACCGCAAGGGAAACTGCTCTCTTTTAAAGCAGGCGGTACAACATGGACCCCGAATCGGAATTTCGAATTTTGCTTCTGTAGGAGGGTGTTTTATTGAAATGAACGGTTTTGTAGGTGGCTCAGTCGAGATGAAATTCTCTTCTATAGGTGGAGGGTCAAAATTCAAAGTGCCTTCTTCCCCCCGTACTTATGTTTTACTGGAATAGCCCTGATAGCAGTCTAAACGAATGATGAAGTTTACTAAAGTCCACATTCAGATGGCAGGTAGTCACCCATCAATGCAAAGGGGTGTGTTTAGACTCTTCCAAAGTCTCGTTCATTACCACATTTTATTTTGAGTATTGGACTAATTTGTCGAACTGAGCAGCAGTCTAGGGTGTGTTGTGCTTATTAAATTTAAATTGTTACCTACTTGCTAAAATTAGTGTATGTATTTCACCTGCCAGGTTCTAGTTAACAGGTGGAAGATCAATCTGTAGCTGTTTATATTGGACAGAAATTGTGTATATTGGATGAGGAATTGGGCCAGGAATCTGACACCAGAAATAACAGAAATATTTAGACTCCCAAGATTAGGGCAATGTAAAGTTACCTCACTTTGAAGTGCAGCCCAGATTTAACAAACTCAGTTTGTGGAGTTGGAATTTCGTTCTGATTGTGCCATGTCCTGATCATTGCCTACTTGTACCTTCTTATGTTCTGTTTCCAAGAAAGGAGTTGTTAGCTTACATGAGCAAATTTATATCTCCAAAATGTAGCATTCTCTGTTCTTCATCGTCCTGTCAAAATATTCTAGATGACAAAAAGTTGATATCATCTTGTCTGAGTTAGCAGCATTTATCAGATTGTTTGGTATTGATGAATTCTTATAACTGGTCTGAAACTTGTTACTGGTCTACTTTGGTTCCTGATAAGTATGGTTTCTAGGACAGGAAATTGCTTCAGTTTTGACTGGGTTCATTACAGTTCTTATATATTCAGGTATTTGAATATACCCTAGCAGAGCAGGATCGCACCTGCAATCAAGACAGACTCTGGATGTGTGCCTGACATCGTATTGACTCTTTTTGCCCACTTTTTTCATTGAATCATCGGTCATTTGACAGACTTTTGTGAACACCGAGCTTATGTGGACATCATCTACTCATAGGCAATCACATGTGTTTAGAAATTATGTAGTATTGAGATTACCTGTTTTGATTTTAGGCAATGTAAACAACAACAAAATAGTAGTAAAAGAAGAAGAAACATGAGTGTTTGCCAGCATAGAGATTCTCCAGACTAACATGAGCCTAGTCAGGAGAACCTGTCGTCTGTACATCTCACTGGGGTGGGAATCAAACCAGCCCCGCTAAGCTCAAGAGACTAGCTTTGATCCCATTTTCCTATACAGAAAAACCAGGGTTACCAAATGTTTTTGCAGCCCAGTCTGAGATGTCCCTCCTCCCTAAAAGCAGATTTTCTTTTCTATAAGACTGGTACAGTACACATCTATCTCAAGTGGCATTTGATTAGTTTTATTAGGTATGTCAAACCAATTAGTTGATCCTATTAGATGGGGGTTACTCAGGTCACTATCATAAGTACAGAGCATCTTCTGATCATATATCTACTTGCAAGTACTTGAGTTCTGAATTGGGCTCAGATATATCTTGTAGAATAAGATTTGGTCATACCAAGCTTTTCCTAAAACCTTTTCACTTGAGAATGAAAATGGCTCAGAACAGTACTGAACCAAGGATTGACTGTTGGCTCTAGGTTGGCTGCATCAAGCTAAAAATTCATGAGGCCAAAGCGGTTATCCATGAGGCCAAAGCAGTTGCAGCTTAAACTTTTGAAGCTTTGCTAAATTGCATTACAGAAAGCAGAACATTAACAGTTACATTGTGGATCAGACCCTCAGTTACATTGTGGGATCAGACCCTCAGTTACATTGTGGGATCAGACACTCAGTTACATTGTGGGATCAGACACTCAGTTACATTGTGGGATCAGACACTCAGCTACATTGTGGGATCAGACCCTCAGTTACATTGTGGGATCAGACCCTCAGTTACATTGTGGGATCAGACCATCAGTTACATTGTGGGATCAGACCCTCAGTTACATTGTGGGATCAGACCATCAGTTACATTGTGGGATCAGACCCTCAGTTACATTGTGGGATCAGACCCTCAGTTACATTGTGGGATTAGACCCTCAGTTACATTGTGGAATCAGACTCTCAGTTACATTGTGGGATCAGACCCTCAGTTACATTATGGATCAGACCCTCAGTTACATTATGGGATCAGACCCTCAGTTACATTGTGGGATCAGACCCTCAGTTACATTGTGGGATCAGACCCTCAGTTACATTGTGGATCAGACCCACAGTTCTAGCAGAGTAGGTCAGAATCACCTTGGTGCCATCTTATCTGTTTGAAGTTGTTATCAACACATAGTATTGCTGAAAGATGTTCAGAGTTTGCTCATCCTGGTTGAATCCTATCTCTACATCAGTAGATACTCATCAAGGACTTATTATTGATATCAATCTATATGATCTTTAGTTTGTTTTATAGACAAATTGGATCCAGAAAACAGTATGGAGGCATGTCAGACTGACTGTGACATTTATCTGTACATTTGCTTTAAACTTTTAAATTTGATATTTTATGTCCAAACATTTTGGCATCATGATGTATTGATAGTGATCTTAATGATGATTCTTATGGAGCAGATTAACCTGGAGGAGATAGAATACCTGAGACCAGTTGTTCAAAACTTTGTTAGCTTAACGTCATCAAGACCTCAAAATGTTAAGTAAATGCCGACTACACAAGCAAATACACTGTTACTTTTTGTTGATAAAATGTGAGAATCCTTTGCATTGCAAAGGATTCTCACATTTTTTCAACAAAAAATAACAGTGTATTTGTAATACTGCCATTTGAAAATTTAACGGATCGTTAACTAATTAACGACATCATTAATTTTGAACATCCAGCCCCTGATGTTGAAATGATAGAAGATTTTACTGTTAGCTTTGAAGTAAATCCTCTTGCTGTCCAGGATTTGCATATGAATTGCATTGATCTGTCTTAAAAGTTGTTTATTCTGAGGTATAATATATGAACCGCCTCGTGGGAAAACCAACAATGTGGTTTCCGAACAGGTCGGACACAAACCGGGCTGTACTATCACAGAAGATAGCTAGAGACTGGAAATTTTGGATTTAGAAAGTAGAGGAATTGTACTATCCGTGTAGCGAAAACAAAGGCACTGATCAGCTTAGCAGTTACTGCGAAGCTGATCTGTGCCTTTGTTTTCGCATATGCAGATTGTCGGTTTTCCCATGAGGCGGCTTATAAAAATGACTATGGTACTCTTAGGTTGGCTCTGCAATTCTGTGGGTGTTGGTTTCATCCACGGTTGTTGGTTTCATATTCAGCTACAAGTCTTTGGAATAAGATGTTGAACTGTGTTCACATCCTGATGATGGTTTTACTGGAAGCTATTTTCAAAATAGAAGATAATCTTCCTGTCAGCATAGACAATGCTATTTCCATTGTTTTGTATCTTGATGACATTTTTGACCACAATATATGACCAGGGCTAACAGCATACAGCTGCCCAGAAATGGACATATACTGCCAATATTTCAGAAAATTTATGCATCTTTCTTTTCTTGAGGGCTCAGTATAACAACTGAAAGGTTTGATTAGGCATTTTTTTTATTTTAGCTTTTTTGTTGTATGATTCTTTTTCAACTATGGTACATGTAGCTTTACTTCTGTTCCGTAGTTGCGTTTTCTCGATTGTCACATTTGAAATATGATTATGACGATGATTACAGAATAGATGGAAAGTCTGAGAATAGATTGAAGACATTTTCTTGGCTTACGGGGATTTGTCGGGAATATCCTATGATTAAAGACTAGTTCTAGACAGGTCACTCTCTGTCTCAGCTGTCTCATAAATAATAAAACCTGCTTTTTGCAAGGGCAAAACAAAATGCTGGGGTTGGCTGCATGGTAACTGCTCAGCTGATCAGCTTCTTTGATTTTCCTAAATTCATAATTTCAAGCCTTTAAGGTATCTTCCGTGACTGAGCTCAACTGCTGGGCTGTGCTGGCTTACTGTCCGACCTGGTCCCGAGGTTATAAAACTTTTGCATGCTCAACTCAGCTGAGACTAAAATTTATCCTGCTTATAAATGTTAAAATGCCAACAATTGTTGGCATTTTAACATTTATGAGCAGGATAAATTACTAGTTTTTGAGTTTTGAACCTGAATTTTTCATTAATTTTGACTATTTCAACATTTATGAGCAGTTGAAATTTCATGCTCAGCTGAGCTGAGCTTGAAAAAAGTTTTATAGCCTCTGGACCTGGTCTGAAAGTTAGGAGACAGATTTTTCTCGATCTGGTTCTGTATTTGGTTCAGAGCTGCACGGACTGTCTTACTGTCTTAAAGAACTCTAAACTTTATTGTGTTCTAAAAAAGCCCTAATCTCTCTTCAGATTTGTCACCTAGATTCATGTTTGTCCCAGTTACAACATGGAGACAAATCTATTTACCCATGCTCTAGGGAAATCAGTGATTTTGTCCATAGAAATTGCATTTTTCATTCATGTCTGGGAGTTTGTTTATGACTATGTACTACAATGATTACAATTTGGAAGACAAACTGTGTTTACAAGACATCCAGTTACATGGTTAACCTATAGCACACCCAGAAATCACCTCTCAGGACCCAAAATGTACAAATGCCGCATGTTTTGCTAATGACAGAACTTTTGAGCTTTACACGTATCGCTTAGTGTTCAACACTCTCTATGAACACACTTAAGATGGTCACTGATAAGTAATTAAAGGTTTTTGGAGAGAAAAAAATCTTTCTCCGAATCGAATTCATTTTAATAACCATTTTTGCTTCTTTGATCAGTAATAAGTAACCCTAGCTTGCAATTTTCTTCAGCCCTAAGATTTAGATATTGATTTAGAATTTAATCAGTGATGCTCTCATATGATATATCATTTTATAAGTAGGTCATCAGTCGGGTAGAATTCTCGAACGAGAAGTCGGAAGGATGTTGTATTTACAGGCATGCCGGTATTGAATATATTGCATTATGGGATAGTTTGCTTCCCCTTCGGGAAGTTTTTGCAGCATACTTGGGAACCTGTGTTTAAATGTGCACGCGATGCACAGTTTTGCATTAAATTCTAAATAACTTGGATATATTGATTCTAGACTAATATTGCTACAATTTTACCGAGTCGGATTTTTTCTTACGGCCTTTAACATTTTTTAAATAATATCGAAACAGCGAGCATTTTTACTGTCTCATTTTTCCGACATTACTTCCCGATGGGGAAGTTTCAAGTCTTGCAACGCCTCGGATTTTCACATTTCAAAAAGTTTATTTGTTGTTGTGTTGGTGTTTACGTCCGACCAAACAGCTAGTTGTCATATTAAGACAGGACCTCGGTTTAAAGTCTCTTCCTGTATGCTGGTCTAGCATCAAAACTGGCTAAACATATGGCAAACCAGAGTTATCAATGCCGAAAGAAGGGAACAAAGCAAGAAAACAGAAACACTGTTGCATTTATGAGAAGAGAATGCCCTTTTTATCATAAGTATTTGTCTAGGTCTCAATTCCAATTCGTATGCCGAAGCCTCAATAGCTTAAGTGGTTTAAGCCACGTGTGCCTTGTCGTGAGGCTTTTCCCATGCTTATCATCGGGTGAGACTTTACCACGAGGACCGAATAACTAACTAAATGTTATGAACCACTGCAGAAGCTGAGGGTGAGGTTATGGCCATGTAAAACCGGTTTAAGCCCGCCAGTAACTTTGTGTTACTGATCGTTCCAAGTCGATACTTCTGTGGTGGTTCTTTTCGTTTTATGTCTTGGTGTTTGAAAATTTTTTTTTGTGCTGTTGGCGCCTTATGTATGTTTTCATATTTTTAGTTAAGTTAAGGTAACTGAGTGGCCACCTATTGGGAAAATAGCTGCTCATTCGGCTTACGATATGTTTCATGGTATAAGTACCTGATTGTTGGTTTGGTTTTTTCCCACCTCGGTTTTTAGAGTGGGAATCTTTTTCTGATTGCGCCTTTTCCTGATCTTTGCCTACTTGTACCTTTTTAAACCGAGGTCCCGTCTCAATTTGACCATAGCTGCTGAGTAGGATGTATAACAACAATACTTATACCAACCGTGCAACCAGATCGTGTTGAAGCGGACCCGACATTGACCCCGTGTCCGACCCAAATGCCACTTAATGTCAAAAAGAATGAATACTTAATTTGCAATCTGCCTTTGAGCAAAGGACGCCCCACTTTTAAAAAAGCGATAAAAATATTGACCAAATAATTTGTCACATAAAGTTACAAAATGAAACAGATGAGATCTGTTAGATAAATGAATATAAAAAATAGAGAAGAAAACGCCAAGATGGTATCCATCTCGGGTTACACTCTCCAAAATAGCCTTAATATAACGTTTAGTCATTCTAGCTTATCAGGATGAACAGACGTGTTTTATTCATTGATCAAAGTGGCATGGATTTATTTCGAAAAATTGTTAGTTTTGATTTGTGTTGGAATATAGGCATGCATCATCAGGAATACAAGTCCATGAAACGTATACCACGTTGAACCCCACTTTTATACAGTAAAACTGGGGTATACATGGGTATACCTGGGGTATACATGGGTATACCTGTTTTGCGTATTTTTGCTAAAAAGCATAGATTGTGGGTACTTGTTAGAACCGCGGTCTGATCGTGAACCCACAATTTATGTGGTGTTGTTTTGTTTGTTTGTTTTTCCTATTGATACTTTTCAATAATTTCAACTTAGAAAAAAAATATGTATATTACATGGGCATGTTTTCGTAATGTAAGACAAAGGTTGCCTTCATAGACTGTATTGAGCTAATCATGAATTCTGGAATATAAATTGTCCAAGGAAGTACATGCTATTGTTCATCCCGGCATCATTCATCATACATGTATCTCAGGTACGATTGTCACATATTACTGGTATGCTTACGTGTTATGACTGACCGTTCCAATGCGATACTTCTGTTGTATTTCATTTACTGTTTTATGTTTTGGATCTGAATGTTGTGTTTATACACCTTTAATGTACGTTTTCATATATCAAGTCCGGGTAACTGATTGGCCACCTTTAGGGAAACAGTTGCTCCCTCTGCTTGCGATAGGTTCTTTCTGTATTATTTCCTATTTTTTGTTAAATTAGTTATTTTTTCACCTCGGTTTTTAGTGTGGAATTAACGGACTGTGTGCGTCATAAAATATGTATGGATCATTCATTCATTACTTTCACATTTCCATTCTTTGCCTAAAGTGGCATAAGTCATTCGGACGATTTTTTTTAAATTCCATATGAGATATGTTGCTAAGTAGGACGTAAATACCAACTCAAACGTAATCACATTTCATGAAACGTAAGTATCCAAGGCTGTTGAAGACTTTGAAACTTCCCCATCGGGAAGCAATGTCGGAAAATACGAGGTAATAAAAAACCTCGCTGTGTCGATATTATTTAAAACTTGTTAAAGGCCGCAAGAAAAAATCCGCCTCGGTAGAATCGTAGCAATATTAGTCTAGAATCAATATATCCAGGTTATTTAAAATTGAATGCAAAACTGAACATCGCTAGTACATTCAAACATAGGTACCCACATACGGTGCAAAAACTTCCCGAACGGGAAGCAAACTATCCCATAATGCAATATAATCAATACCGGCATGCCTGAAAATACAACATCCTTCCGGCTTCTCGATCGGGAATTCTACCCGACTGGTCATATGTATGCTAACTAGGTCAGTGGAAGCAAAAATACATTATATTTTTCCTAGAAAATTTATCACATAAGCCAATGACAGATCGAGATTGACTAAGTCATGATATAGATAGTGCATCTTGGTGACCCACAGGATGTGTAACATGTTTTTTGAGATTCAATTTGTCCATATTTGGGAAGTTTGCTGAAGAGTGAAAGATTCCATAATTGAGCCGCCTCGTGGGAAAACCAACAATGTGGTTTCCGAACAGGTCCGACACAAACCGGCCTGTACAAGCACAGAAAAGAGCTAGAAGCATGAAATTTCGGATTTAAGTAGAAGAAAAATTGTACTATCCGAGTAGCGAAAACAAAGGCGCTGATCAGCTTCGCGGTTACCGCGAAGCTGATCTACACTTTGTTTTCGCCTATGCAGATTGTTAGTTTTCCCATGAGGCGGCTCATATGAAGAAATGAGTAGGGACAGCCTGTGAAATACTGTGTTAGTACCCTGTAAGAGACTATGAAATTTGTCAGCCATGATATCTACTTGAGTACAGAAACTTGGCAGAGTTTTACTATCAAGGTGATCTATGTGATCTGGGGCAACAAAACTTGTCTTATAATAATAATGTAGCTTTGTTTTTCCATTGCAGCCAGAGCTCATTTCAGTCATATGATCTATGTTTTTGTCTTGGAATTTCAGTTCTTCTTACTGTCAGGTGGACAACATGCATGTTTGTTATATTATCTTCCTATTACAGGTTGAGTATGTTTACCCAGACCCTGACTCTGTTCAGGTATGATGGGGGTATGAGATGATGATCTATATTTCACTGATCTTTCTGCAGCTCCAGTTGAGTCTGTTGTTATAAGGTTCTTGGGGCGTTTAAATAACTTGAACATGGATTACACAATGAGGAGATAAATACAGAAAGTCTTGTTCTTCTTTTATTCACTTTTCTGTTCAATGTTTCAATTCAAAATCTAATTGGCAGTTCCAAATAACACAATTCAAATTCAAGTATTACAATTTCACAATGTTCTAGATGCTGGAAATGTCCAAGCTTAAACTTTATTAACAATTCTAAATGTACATGCAGTTGGCAAAATCCGAACAATATTGAAGATGTGTTTTCACTTTAGTTGGCAAATCCTAACTAACCAACATTAATTTTCAGAACTCAAAACTCACAAACCTGTGGGCATGAGCCACACCCACATTGTCAACATATTGACCAATGATTATTTATAGGGCTGTAAAAGCATGCCACACAAGGTTAGCTTTCCCATCATTATTCCTTAATCAAGATTAATAAAAATGCCATAGATATGAATAAACTACAGTCCCCCTAATCACATTAAAATTGTCTAAAACCCCCATATCAAATTAAGTATGTTGTTACAAGAATGTATTTATTGAGGCAATAATCTTTTATTAGCTTGGCTTTATGCAACTCTTTGTGCTTGGCAGATGAAAGAAAGAAGAAAAACAACAAATATGTAGGAAAGAGAGACAAACTTAGGAAAAGATAATTTACAAAATTATCAAATGATTTGCAAAAGATGCTAACAATAAAATAAGCCCAAAATGCTTAAAATTTAGCTCATAACAATTTCTTTCTACCTAATTTACAATCGACCTCGATTGTATAAAAAAAATAAAACTTAACTGTAACATTGATACATTTCAGTCTTGGAAGAATTTGTTTCATAACAATTTCTTTCTACCTAATTTAGACTTTTACCTCAAATTTGAAAAGACAAATTACAATTATTAACTGTGACAACAGCATTTAAACATCTCATATAATAGACTATGATAGCCACTTCTAACAAACTTATTATAATTTGAGTAATTTGAATATCACATAATCTGTTAAGACTGCAATATCCAAACACATGCAGCTATATTTTTTTAAGTGTTTTCTGACACAGGTACCATAAACATTAACATCAGCAATACTATTCCTTATCAAACATATTTGTTTTGACAACATCAAAAATACTAAATTTTGTAAGACTTTAATCATAAAGGTAAAATCAACTTAACATGTTGCAACATGGGAGACAAACTTTCATATATTTTACAATAACAGAGATGAGGTACAAGAATAACTTTCAATATCACTATTTTTTCATTGCTATATATGACAATCTTCAAAGTTCTTGTAGCTTTAACCCTCTCCTCACAACCTAACTCATAATGGCTTGTTTATCATTAGCTGTTTTGTTTCATTTGTTTGTTTTGGTTTTTTTTATTTTTGTTTCATTTTATTTATTTTTTTTTTCTTATTTTTTTTTTGCAATCACATGATGTCATGACCAGAGCATAATTCTTACATAATAAATTCCTCTTTCAAGGGACAGATCAATGCCAAGTTTATGCGACTATTTAGGCTGTATAACCAACATTGATGTACTTATTGTAGTACTAAGTAGTCCTTCACTGGCATTCACATAAAATGGATTCTTTCAGTTACACAATGTGTATCCTGCCCAGTTGGGTCAGGATCAGGACATATGTACCTAGTATTATCTATTAGTTCAGGTTATCATTTCGGATGCAATACCCACCTGATTACTTTGTCTGTAATCAGTCACAAACATGAGTACATCTACTCATATATCGACTACTTTCTGCTCATTCACAATGTCAACAAAACTTTTCATTACTCTCGGTCCACATGGGCATGTCATCATGAGATACATACAAGCATATTATCAATTACATGTATATTACAGAATTAATTACCAGAATCTTATTTTTTTTACAAAACATAAAATGCAGTAAAATACAGACATCCTTATTGTATTTCTTAAATTACTTTATTTTGCACATTTTAGTTACTTGTTTAATTGATTAACTTATCCTCCATATAGATTAAGTTTATGAGCTAATCTTTTCATATGATATCATACGGGCTAGGGGGTTTAAGATACAGGTCACTTTATTCTAATGATATTAATATAAGTACATCCTAATGATATTAAGTTAAGTATATTCTGATGATATTAAGTTCCCTGATAGCCTTTAAATTAGATAATATTTAAGATAGGATAATTTCCAACAAATTTGCATATGACACTTGCATCATTGTTTCAATAATAATAATAATAATAATAATAATAATAATAAAATAATAATAATAATAATACTGCACATTACCAACATTTCCTATTTACTTTATGTTTCTTTCTGAATGTAAAAATAAAACAGGATTACGATATAATCCAGTGTTCGATATCATACTACATGCAAAACACTCTTCAAACAATAATGCACATATAAGTCATTGCCTTGATTTAATCAGTACATGGTAATATAAAGAGTCTAAATTCCGAGGTGCATGCTTAAAGTGGCCATACTACCAATGGTAGTTCTTCCCTCAGCGGACAGTGCCTCTTGTCTATATTGTGGCTTTTACCAGGATAGTTTCTAGGCCTATAAGTTTTCACTCTGCCTAATATTGAAACCATTAACTGCTGCACTCAACTAGTTTTTCTTCCTGGTCATATTTGTCACATAGAACGAGTAGAGTTATTGGTCCTTCTACATATTATAATGTAATCTTTAGGGAGCCGATGCACAATTAGCCCTCACTAACTATGAGTTAGTTACCATTACGGTACATGGCATATTGTGAAGATAACTTTTAAAAATCAGATTACTTTTTTTTGGTCATACAGGTAACTTCAAAATTCAACTTTAAGCAAATAAAGCAGCAGCCTTTAGCTCATAAAATATTAACTTATAACTTGCATATGATTCATTACCCATGATACACAAATTTAACTACCCCTACACCTATATTTTAAAGTAAACTTATACACAAAGTCAACAACTTCAACAACTCCTTGTTTTAACCACAGGTTCAAAAAATTTCAACCATAATCCTAGCATCCAGATTTAAAGTTGGTGTGTCTCAGCATATGAAAGTACTAATTACCATGTTCTCAATTAGAGATTTCGGGCAACCATAGCTCCTCTTTTTAGAGCATACTTTATTGCTTTTAACTTCTCACTTGTGTAGATTGCAGCTAAAGGGATTATGATGTATACATATTAATATTGTATACTTAGGGAATTTTGTCCCTGACTTTGGAGATTCTTGTCTCTCAAATCTATCATTATTCATTATCATTTCATCCAAACTCACAAGACAAAAGAATAACAGGCATCATAGCAGGTAGTTTAGCTCACTCCTGGTTGCTAATTAATAAAAATAAAGAGGAAAAGCATAAAAAAAATGACATGTTGAGCAAGCGGGAAGATGGTGATCAGCCATCAGATAGCACTTATAAAACAACAAACTCGCATTTGTTAAGGTTTTTGCTTGCCCGACATGGAAAATCATTTTGATAAGTTCAGCATTATCATTTTATAAAAAAAAATGAGTTACAAAATATGCAGTTATAACTGACTTAGCAGGGGACCTAGATGCTACCTAAATATGAAAATTACTCTAATAATTAGAGTTTTGACCCGATTCTTTTTCCTGCCTAGGCTAGTGGTTTGGGAACTTCAATATATTTATATTCTATTTTCTATTTATATAAGGCGCCGCTTTCAATAATTCTATTCATCAACCTTATAAGGGATGTTTATCAATATTAAATCATATCCCACAATTGTATAGCTTGCAGTAATCTGGATGCTGGATTTATGACACACGCTTATAATGGTTTACTATGTTCACAATCTTTTCAAAACAAATATATGACAATAAATTTCAAGATAACAGAGTTCTTGATAAGTTACAATACCTTTAAAGTTAAGCAATGGGGATATGTAATAGTAGAAATGTTTGCAAGAAGAAAATTGAAAATGCAAAATAACTTGAAACTCATTTTACAGAACTATTCAGATTCACGGACTTGATAACAAAGTAACTTGTGCAAGAATAAGAAATCTATATAGCTCTCCAAAAGTTGATCCTTTTTTGGTTCGCTATAAAAAAGTGTTCCTGCAGGATTACATCTGAGTGCAACCTGCTAAGGTAAAAACTGTAATGAGTCAATAGGTATTTTTCATTGCACAGGTATGTTGTCTCAAGATTTCTTTAACCAAAAGACCCCAAAAATGCTTTACATACATGCTGATTATTTTTGTATCAAGAATGTTATTAACTTGAAATTTCACCGACAAGCACCAACAAATGGTACAACAAGTTATGTATACTACTCTGAAAAATAATTGTGCTCAGTAATCAACTTCCAAAACTATAGGTAAAAGTAATTCAAAAGTAAGGTAAAATTCTTACCCAACAAAATCAGAAAACACAAGACTTTCAAATACAAAACAATACAGTGTAGACAAATTGCATGGAAATATCACAGTAACTCTTATGATATGGTTTTTGCTAGAAACTAAATTGTGTGCAATTGAAAAATGCTTGAATTTCTACTAAACCTTTTGAAATATCAAATGTGAATTAAGAGAAAAAAAAAACTTTCTTTTTGGATATATATGTATTATCTTTCTTTATTTTGAAAAGAATTGTAAGCTGTACATGTAGCATTTGACAAAAGTATTGTTTTACACGCAACGATAAGAATTTAACTAATGAAACTTTAGCATTGTTTACATATTATTGTGGAAAAAGCATATCATCCGAAAATTTAACAGGCTTGATGCTCTTAGATTAAATTTTTAAATTATGAACCCAAATTATTTCCAAGCTCACGAAAGAAAAAAAATGATGCACAACTGAATGGAAAAACAGCAAACCATACATACACTTTTGACCAACTGACAATGAAATGTTTATGTAGGGCTACAGACCCTATAGAACGCCTTCACAATGGGACACCATTCACAGTCCTGTTCACTGTCTATCTGCTGAGAGTCATTTTGATCAGGAATCACCTTCTTGTTTGTCTTCTTCATTCTTTTGTAGGAGTCCAGATTTTCAAAGCAACTCTGTACCACACTAGAGAGCTGCTCCTTGTCATCAACTAAACGTTCAGTGGCTGTAAGGAGGAGTTTATTGGCTTCTTGAAGCTGTCTGTTTCTTTCCTCAAGGTCAGCAATCTTGCAGCGCAACATTTCATTATTAAAATGGTGAAATCCAAGTGTTTCCGTTGATTGGTCCTTCTCCATAGAGAGTTGTTTCTGAACCAGGATATTTGATTGGTTCAGCTGGTCCAGTTTAGCTTCTAGCTCCTCAATCTTGGTTTTAGCGAATTTTAAACTGCTCATGAGAGTCCCATTCACAGCTAGGTGGATATCTGGTCTACTGGCTGGACGGAAGAATTTCCGAAACTGTTTGTCTGGAAGTTCTGATCCAGGAAACAAAGAACATATGGCTTTTCTTTCCAGAGTCTGTGTATTTTTCCTATCATCAGCATCACATTGAATGGTACATGTACTGTTAAATTCCTGACTTTCTAGCCCATAAAATGGCATGGTGACACAAACATATTTCTTCTCATGGAAGGCCTGTCGACGTTTGGCATCTCTGTCTCTCTGTGCCCTACTCTTCCACTTTAGTGACGCTGTAGGTTTGTATGTGTCAAAACATTCATTGTTCATTCTGAGAGACACAGGTACTTGCACTACCAGTACTGGAGGCTGGCCTGGTTGTTTGTAAGGCAACCAGTATGGCCTTAATTGTCCACTGTAAAACTGTCCAACATCCTGTCTCCTTTTGTAATCCATGTTGTGAAATTTCTGTCCTTTTGGGGAATCACTTGGCAGCAAAGGTACCGTGATCGTGTAACAAGCTAAAAAGTTATTACCCCGAATTCGATCACCAAACTGTTATAAGGTTCTTGGGGCGTTTAAATAACTTGAACATGGATTACACAATGAGGAGATAAATACAGAAAGTCTTGTTCTTCTTTTATTCACTTTTCTGTTCAATGTTTCAATTCAAAATCTAATTGGCAGTTCCAAATAACACAATTCAAATTCAAGTATTACAATTTCACAATGTTCTAGATGCTGGAAATGTCCAAGCTT
The DNA here is from genome assembly GCA_964017185.1 of Rugalucina vietnamica. Classification (NCBI taxonomy): domain Eukaryota; kingdom Metazoa; phylum Mollusca; class Bivalvia; order Lucinida; family Lucinidae; genus Rugalucina; species Rugalucina vietnamica. The sequence continues at coordinate 4,209,186 of OZ024871.1, read as the reverse complement.
AAACTTTATTAACAATTCTAAATGTACATGCAGTTGGCAAAATCCGAACAATATTGAAGATGTGTTTTCACTTTAGTTGGCAAATCCTAACTAACCAACATTAATTTTCAGAACTCAAAACTCACAAACCTGTGGGCATGAGCCACACCCACATTGTCAACATATTGACCAATGATTATTTATAGGGCTGTAAAAGCATGCCACACAAGGTTAGCTTTCCCATCATTATTCCTTAATCAAGATTAATAAAAATGCCATAGATATGAATAAACTACAGTCCCCCTAATCACATTAAAATTGTCTAAAACCCCCATATCAAATTAAGTATGTTGTTACAAGAATGTATTTATTGAGGCAATAATCTTTTATTAGCTTGGCTTTATGCAACTCTTTGTGCTTGGCAGATGAAAGAAAGAAGAAAAACAACAAATATGTAGGAAAGAGAGACAAACTTAGGAAAAGATAATTTACAAAATTATCAAATGATTTGCAAAAGATGCTAACAATAAAATAAGCCCAAAATGCTTAAAATTTAGCTCATAACACTGTACATAACAAAACAACATGATTACAGAGGTTCAGACATTTTCGGTCCTGCATAAAAAGTTTGGGTTGCTCTCTAGTATGTCTTGAGCTTGTCAGTTTGTACGAAGTTCCTTACTGTTATGCTACTGTATCATTGGGGAATATTGTCATACATAGACTTAACCATTTGAGCCGCCTCATGGGAAAACCAACAATCTGCATAGGCAAAAATAAAGGCGCAGATCCGCTTCGCGGTAACCGCGAAGCGGATCAGCGCCTTTGTTTTTGCTCCTCGGATAGTACAATTCCTCTTCTACTTAAATCCGAAATTTCTAGCTTCTAGCTCTTCTGTGCTCGTACAGGCCGGTTTTTGTCAGACCTGTTCGGAAACCACATTGTTGGTTTTCCCACGAGGCGGCTCATTTATCAGGTGGTTCTATGTAAGATGCTGTAACATAATGGTTCAGTCTTTAACTAATTTGCCTTACACATCTGTTATTGTAACAATGACTCCCCAGCTAAAGGAATCCCTGGTGCATTATGTACATGTACTCCCATAAACTCATCTAACCTAATTTTGTACTGGATTCTGGGTTAATGTAGCAATACGCATGCAGAAAGGCAGCAACAATTACAAGAAGCTAACTTTCTGACTTCAAAGTGACTTGTCTAAAGAAGCCTTGAGAAGGAGCAGTTAATGGCAGATTTTAATTTCCTGTTTTGAATGTCTTAGAAATAGACCGAGCTTTAGATAGTAGTGCACATAGGCAAAATGTTTGAAGGAAACTAAATTCAGTACAGTTATTAATCAGTATCAAAACTTGTAAGATTCATATAAATACTCATCAATGATGTTCTCTTCGACTGAAATAAAAATACTCTTGCTATTTTTCTCCTGGTGTAGATTACCCCTAAAGCAAGACTTGCATAAAGTTATTCTCCCTCATGTGGCAAAGAGATAGAATTTAGATGTTTTAACAAAAATTTGGGGAAAACTTAACACCTGGTTTGTGAAGCTATCTGATACACCTGTTCTAAGTACAAAAATCAAATTCTTGAAATATTCATTTTGTTATTATCTTTCAATATTATCTGACATTTTCTCAAAACACCCTGATGAAATGTGCAAGTGTCTGGGATAACAGAAAAAGCCCCCAGAGGTATAGTAGATAGCTCTGAGTTTCCTTGTTTGTGCATGAGTGAGAGATCATATGCCTATGGTACACACATGCAAGAACTTGCGTGAATGTTCATTTTTTGTTTGGAGGGGGTGGGGGCGGCATGTCAAGGTGAGCATACCATAACTATGCAGAAGTTAGATTTTCTTTGAGTGAAACTATTTTCTCTTTGAACATTAATGCATCAAACACCCTGTGCACAGTTGCTCTGTATGGAGAATGCTTCCCCCCCCCCTCCCCCCGTGAACCAACGTAACTGTGGGTAATGAATGGAGCATGGGCTTGCTGGTTCTTTGAATATCAGAATAAACTGGACAGGATGTGCTTGATGGAATGTGTTAAGTTGCCCAAATTCAGTTTGGGGGGTGTTCAAAATTCAGTGATTCATACCAGGCAGTTCTGAAAGGAGATAAAATAATGATTTAAGCTGTTTCTGATATTTTGTGAGAATCTCGAACTGAATATGATATTTAGGATAAAAATGACAAAAAATAAGAACGCTTTAAAATCATTTAAGCCTGCCGTCCCTTTTATGGGACCTAGGCAAACAGAATAGCCCCAGATGTGACGCCGCAGAATAAAATTTAAAAATCACTCCTGACGCCCCTTAACATGAAAGTAGACTCATCCAATTGATAATGATGGGAAAATCCATTCCTCAAATATGGGTAAGAGATGCCCCCATCCCTATCTCATAGGGATATGATGTGGGCATTATGACTGGTTTTGCCATGCCAGTGCGCAATCATGGCTTGAAGATCCAGATTCTTATCTTGTATATATCATGAAATCAGCTCCACTTTGAAACAGATAAATTAGCTTTGATAAACTTTTTATACTAACTTTTTATGTATCATACAGGCAATTCTGTTTCATACTGCAAACAAAACAAAGAAAGAAGTAATCAGGATATTAGCAATCCAGAATCATGCAATCAGCCCTGACTAATCAGCATCTTAACTGTTTTCATCTTGCATGGTTGTGATAGCAAGATCTGTGACATGTTTACCCCCATTTGCATGTGGGCCTACAATTTATAAGACACTTATTCATGTAGGGCAGTTGTGAGTTAATGAAAGAATGTGCACTAACCAGTGGTAAGCTGCCTGTAGCTGGCTTGTAATGGTTGCATTAAGGGTAAGGGTTACCATGAGGGTAACTGACCTGCCTCCATAATATGAGCCGTCTTGTGGGAAAACCAACATTGTGGTTTCTGAAGAGGTCCGACACAAACCGGCCTGTACAGCTACAGAAGCAGGCTAGAAGCTTGAAATTTTGGAGTTAAGTAGAGGAGGAATTGTACTATCCATGTAGCGAAAACAAAGGCGCTGATCAGCTTTGCGGTCATCACGTAGCTTATCTGCGCCTTTGTTTTCGCCATTTCGCAAAATTGTTGGTTTTCTCATGGGGCGGCTCATATTAAGACCTGAAATGTTATGACTCCAAATCAGTATTACCAGAATCATTCTTGTATATTTTCAGCCGTTTTCCAGTAAGGTGATAGTGAACCATGTTGGTGAACACTGCTACGTCGACAGCCTGGAACCATCCTATCAGAACACCTGGGACATGAGGTCCCCCAGTCCCTGTAAAGATAGCCCCGGGGGTAGCAACAGGAACAGTGCTGCTAGCAGTGACAGTGGACGGGGATTGTCGACAAACTATCTGGACCCTAAGGTGGGTACCTTACAGATAACTTGCCACAGAACAAAATGATGTGCGGCTAGTGGTTCCCAAACGGGCATTTGCTCATATTGTCACTTATTGAATTCATCCATGTTCAGGTTGTTCTATGTCGTATTAGTTGTCTCAGGATAAACAGTTTGCGGCAGGAAGTCAGGAATGAGATTTGCTATTCAGTGTCAATCTTTGTGGTAGAGTTATTGTGACTGAGTTGTGCCCCTTGCTTTCACCAACCATCACAATAAAAAAATCTCTGCTTTCGTGTAAGCCTGTTTTTGTCCATATTTGCGCTACTTGATCTTGTGGGATAGCAATTGTTCTTAATCTGTAGATTAAAGCTTCACAAACATCAATAGTTTTGCGACTTAAACTTATTTTTTTGTGAATAAAGCAAGCTTTTGACATAATCTATTTGATAAAACCCTCTGTTTGGTGTGAGCCTGAGAAATTGAGTTACCTAATTGAATGGTCTGATTGACACTAGGGTAATCTGTCTCCCGTAATTGACTTTTCCTAGCTCCAAGATTAGGTCACACTTTCCTTATGGATGTATTATAGCTCAGAAATTGAGCCGCCTCGTGGGAAAACCAACAATGTGGTTTCCGACCAGGTCCGACACAAACTGGCCTGTACAAGCACAGAAAAGAGCTAGAAGCTTGAAATTTCGGATTTAAGTAGAAGAGGAATTGTACTATCCGAGTAGCGAAAACAAAGGCGCTGATCAGCTTCGCGGTTACCGCGAAGCTGATCTGCGTCTTTGTTTTCGCCTATGCAGATTGTTGGTTTTCCCATGAGGCGGCTCAATTAATGGTAAAGTTCAGCTTTCCTATTTCAGAGAAAAACTGAAATTGGAATTTCATCTTAAGAAAATGAGTCTGTTCGGGAGAAGACCTAACATGGTCTGATGCTTAATTTTGTTTATTAACTGACCAGATACCATGAGTACACAATGGCGGCGAGGATGGTAGCCTAGTGGTTAGTGCCTCTGACTCCAGATCAAGGTTTGGGGTTTGAACCCCATAAGTGCGGGATTGTTTACCTGAGAAAGACATATTTACGCCCTATAGTTCTGGAATTTGTGGCTCCATCCTGTCATGTCTGGAGACTTGACCTGGATTGTCTCCCTTTGACAAAGCTTAGCACATTAGTTTCACTAGCTGGATTCTGTGGCATAAGAGTCTTCTCTGGATTCTGTAGCATAAGAGTCTTCTTAGCAAAAAAATTCAAAATTGCAGGTTTCTTCATGATGATGCTCATAATTTATTCTATGGCAGTCTTTAATTTCTACTGGAACAACGATTTTTGACATTACATCAATAATTTTCACAGACAGACAGGAATACTAAAAGGCTTCTGTGATTGAGATCAGTTTCAAATAGTTGGAATAAGGCTTCATATTTGTCTCGCTGTTACAGCTTCTAGGGCTTCAAAATGAAACAAGACATGCGACCAATTCAGCACTTGAGACTTGCAATTTCAGAACTTGATATAAAGGCAGTTTACATGAGTATACACTATTCTGTATCTATTCTGTGACAGCACATTCATGTTTGTTTCTTACTATATGAGCCGCCACATGGGAAAACCAACAATCTGCATAGGCGAAAACAAAGGCGCAGATCAGCTTCGCAGTTACTGCGAAGCTGATCAGCGCCTTTGTTTTCGCTACTCGGATAGTACAATTCCTCTTCTACTTAAATCCGAAATTTCAAGTTTCTAGCTCTTTTCTGTGCTTGTACAAGTCGGTTTGTGTCGGACCTGTTCGGAAACCACATTGTTGGTTTTCCCACGAAGCGGCTCATATATTAGATTGGTGCACTGTCTTGTGCTCCTACATCAGACTGGGCACTATCATTGGAGTTGCATTATGAGAAAACAGGATATTTGCCTATGTGAAAACTAAGGCGCAGATCAGCTATGCAGTAACTGCATGGTTTTTCGCAGATATTTTACAATTGTTCAAACGTAGAAGAAATATTTTCTTGGTACAATTAAGCATCTAGTTTGTCGCAAAATGTGCAGCAAAAATTTTGGAAATCGGTTGACAAATAAAAAAGTTCTGGTCAAAAACATATTTGAATAGGGATTTCCTGTACAAAAATCTCATGGAAGGGAGGTAAATATTTTCCCACAAAAATTTTAAATTCTATTTAATCATGATTGATCAAAATTATTTTAAATTGACACAAATGACATACCTGAGACAAAATCTTTATGATCAGGTAAAAATTCTCAAAAAATATGCATTTTCACAATCATTGATGATCTCCCTTGCCAATGCAAAATCCTTATGCAAAATTCATTTTGGCCATTAAAACTTCATTTGTTCACCGATTTTCAAAATGTTTGCAGGTCCTATTACACGGGGTCTATTCTTCAAGCCAATATGCCTGGGAGTTGTGCTGGTTAAGGTCAGTTTAGTCTGGCGTTTCATTGGTTCCTTCAAAAAATGAAAAAAATATAAGAACTTAAGTCAGCAATGTAATTTTTTTGAAGTGCAGTCTCTAGATACATGTTAAAACATCAAATTAACATTAACAAATCTTTGCAAAAGTTTGAGAAGCGTTAAGCGGAAATGCTCAAAGCTCATAAAAGCACGTGCCTCATCCTCGAGAAGATAAACTAGCGGTACATTTTGGTTGATTTGTCGACACACTTGTGATTTTGAGCAGATTGCTGAAGGTGAGTACAATTGTTGGTCTTCAATGATTTATATATTCAAGAAATAATATGTCATTTTGCTTTGGAGGAAGAACAGCATGTAAACATGTAACGTATAAGAATAAAATGTAGGGGTGGTGTGAATGCAAAGCACAAAATCTTGGGTGGTGAGATATTTCCAAAAACATGAAACTGTTAAGTTTTCGTTATTATTGAGATTCGTTCGTGATATGGATTCTTTTAACAGGCAATACCATAATTGATATGTGCAGTTGCACACAAAGACTTTCGTTAAATTGTTACCGTAATCGAAGAGTAATAAGCGTTTTAAGCATTACAACTAACTTATACGATTATAGTGAAAGTATAGTGATTATGCCTAGGTTACCTTTGCACCCATAATCGTACGATTTTTCGGTCTGCGATTTTTCCAACGATTTTAGATATCGGAAGTGATCTTCAGCTACGACGTATGTGTTAACAATTCAAAGATTTCTTGCTCTGGCTGTCGTCGATGTTTTGACTCAAAACCGTATGGAAATCGTAGGGTATCCACAGTCTTTAATTGGAAATCGTACGGAGCCCGTGCGATGTCCGCGAGGAGTCGCTATTATTTCTGACTGAGATCTTGCGGTCTCCCTACGATCGTCGAACTATTTTTTGTCCGTAAATTATTATAATAAATCGTGCGGCGATCGTACGATCATCGCAGTGTCTCCGTACGGCGCGCGCTCGACGTGTCTACGGGCTACGGTTTTGCGATTTTTAAAAATTAGTAAAGCATCAATTCAAACCAACAAACTTTTCAAAGTAGATCTTTTGACGTTCAATGTATGTCACTCATACATCCCAGTCGACAATGCTCGAGTGATGTCGGGAGGGAATCAAAGCTCCCCGTGTAGAACCAGATATATGGTGCGTATACGCCCGCCTACAAATGCAATAGTATATTTGCTAAACAACATTTGAGCCGCGTCGTGAGAAAACAGGCAATGTGGTTTCCGAGCAGGTGCGACACAAACCGTCGTTGAAACCGAGCTGTACAAACACAGAAGACGACTAGAGGATGAACATTTTGGATTTAGAAAGTAGTTGAATTGTACTAGCTGAGTAGCGAAAACAAAGACGCTGATCAGCTTCGCAACTACTGGGAAGCTGATCTGCTCCTTTGTTTTGGCATATGCGAAATGTTGGTTTTCTCCAAATGCAACTCATTAAGTACATCTTAGAGATGTCTTGTAATGTAATTTACCCGCCTTGTGCCTGTGTGTACATTTTATTTTCAATTATGTATATTCCTGGACATTCTGATCCACAGATTTACTGACCTTGTGATCGTATGAACATGTTTGCAACATGCAACTGTTAGTCGATGTCAATAAGAATCGGACTCGCTATCGCTCGAGATATTGTGCCCGGTCTTCATAAAATTTCAACATACTTTGTTTTTGGTACATTTATTTATTTTTTTTAATTGTCTCTTGAATAGAAAACGTACATATAACAATTAAAAATTGTAAAAATGTTTCGGCAATTACGAAAACAGAAATGAGCCGCCTCATGGGAAAACATCAAACGTGGTTTCCGAACAGGTCCGACACAAACCGACCTGCACAAGCACAGAAAAGAGCTAGAAGCTTGAAATTTCGGATTTTAGTAGAAGAGGTATTGCACTAGCTGAGTAGCGAAAACAAAGGCGCTGATCAGCTTTGCGGTTACCGCGAAGCTGATCTGCGTCTTTGTTTTCGCTTATGCAGATTGTTGGTTTTCTCATGAGGCGGCTCAAATAATAATATAAACCGAGTGCGTTGACCGAATGGTAGAGCGTTAGACTCCGAATAGAAGTGTTAGATTCAATTTCAACTGGGGTAACCATGCTGTGTCCTACTCCCTAGAGTACTGGTCAAAACACAGGAAGCAGTGGCTCCGCCCCGACGTGATTGAAAAATGTTGACTGTGACATTAAAGACCAATGCAAACAAACATAATGATATGAGCCGCCTCATGAGAAAACCAACAATTTGCATAGGCGAAAACAAAGACACAGATCAGCTTCGTGGTAACCGCGCAGCTGATCAGCGCCTTTGTTTTCTCTACTCGGAAAGTACAATCCCTCTTCTTTTTAAATAAAAAGTTTCAAAGTTCTAGCTGTCTTCTGTGGCTGTACAGCCCGATTTGTGTAGGACCTGTTCAAAAACCACATTGTTGGTTTTCCCATGAGGTGGCTCGTATATTAAGAATTAATAACTGGCTTAGAAATGTTGTTAATATGTTGCATTTAAATGCATCACATTTCAATTCCAGAAGTAATGGCATCCAAGAAAAGTTACATGTGTGACCAGTGCGGGAAGAATCTGGCAACAAAATTTAGCAATGAGAACAATCTATTTCTTATCTGAGAAAATTATGCACCCTGCATACGACATTTTATTTGCCACAAATGTGCATGGGGAATATTATGTAGGATATGAATAGCCGCGTTAGCTGATACGTGTTATACATAAACAGGGTTAGCAAGCACTTAGCAACTATTTCCTATGCAACGGTATGTTAAAAAAAGTGTTCGCCAGCGCTACGTAGGCCCCTAACGTTCCAAAGAGCTGCCTCTCTGAAAGCAACCCGCCATTGCTAATAGCACTGTCACACATTCACGTATCAGCGGAAAATCGCTCACGTATCTATGAAAATGTCGATACGCCGAGGTCTGAGCCGTATTTTGCTCAAGAGACGTATGTACCACGTACGTGTGACGTTCCTGCTACGTTCCCGTGGCGTATCCGTGACGTATATGTATTCGTATGGAATTTTACTTTCGTATGTACGGCGTATCAATGCGTATGTGCTACGTACGTGTGACGTATGTATGGCGTATGAAGTGTACGCATGACGTATCTACGGCGTATGTACTGCGTTCCATTCTTATCTGCGGCGTATCTGTTCTATACCAATTGCTTTTTAATACCTATGAGAAAAAACGGTTGTGTTCACTTTGCTCATGCAATTCGCACATTATAGTTATCAAATATGAGCCGCCGCATGGAAAAACCAACACTCTGCATAGGCAAAAACAAAGGCGCCGATCAGCTTCGCATTAATTGGGGAGCTGATCAGTGCCTTTGTTTTTTCTACATGGATAGTACAATTCCTCTACTTTCTAAATCCAAAATTTCCAGCCTCTTACCATCTTCTAAGACTGTACAGGCCGGTTTGTTGGTTTTCTCACGCACAGGCTCATAAAAGAGGTCGAAGATGCCACCGGAGAAATCTAGATAATCTAGATTAACACCGAAAAAAAAATGAGGTGGTGGTGGTGGGGGAACATCTTCAAGCTCTCCATCCTGGTCGTAAGACCACATGAACAAAGACGGAGGCTACACCAAGCGTAGCCATGAAAGAACCCTGCACGACACCCCGAACCGTGAGAAACATTTGATCCATGACTTCGGAAAAACGAAAACATACATATAGAAGCATTAAGATTCTCTTGGAACACCACAAAATATTCCTTATACTCCTAATACGTCACACATACTCCACAGTAGCGAAACGAACGTAGCACATACGTAGCACATACGCCATTGATACGCGAGATACGCCACACGTACGTCGCTGATACGCCGTAGATACGAAAAGACATTCGAGGATACGCCACACATACGTCACACATACGTAGCAAATACGAAAGGTACGCTGTACATACGTCACTGTCACGTGGCATTTTAACCGCTACGTACGTGTGGCGTATCAGGAGTATGAGCTACGTATCTACGACGTACCTGCCACGTTGCTTTCGTATGTACCACGTATGTGTGACGTATGTACGGCGTATCGGACCTGCTACGTACGTGCTACGAATTTTTAAGTGCACACATAAAAAAACGTAGCACCTCGGCGTATGAGGAGTATGAGCTACGTATCGAAGAGTATGAGCTACGTATGCCCACGTATCTACGACGTACATGTGACGTACCTTTCGTATATCGATACGCCGTAGATACGTGAGTCGATACGCGAATGTGTGACAGCCCTATAAGGAATAAGGAAGATCAAATGGCGTCATCAATAGCTCAAGGGTTTGCGTTATGCAACTCACGCCAGAATTATGAGGAACCATTTTATGTTTTGGGATGGAATAAGATCCTTGTTAAGCTTTTGAGCGAATATGTCTCTCAGCCACTATAAACAAGCTCAATTATTTCAAATTTGAAAGTGCTTGTGATTTCATAAGCAATTTGAGTACCTGGTACAGTGTCAGTCAGATTGCACGTCTACCTTACTAAAGCGTCTTAACATTCACGACCACCTGAAAAAATGTGCTTATACCAAGATTTTTTATTTTGGACTCGCTTTCATGAAGCTATTTCGATTCCCAGGAATGTACGTACTGATTATATTTGTTTGTGGGTCGAATCGGACAATGTCCGGTGCATATATATTCAAAATGTAGGGCAAACTTGTGAATCTGGCCGAAACTGTTACATCAAAACAGCCACGTATCGAAACTTTGAACATCAAAATCTAGTTTCCTATTGCATCTTCGCCACTCTAGTTTTGATTTCTACTAGCGTATGTAAATTCTCTTGAGACTGCACATCAGGATTTTATTCAAAATCAAAAGATAAAACAGAAATAATGCAACTTACCTGTTCACCTGTCTACTCCATTTCTTTGTTTACATTCAATTTCACAAAACCACTACCGGAACCTGCTTATACCTGGACGACACCAGATTATAGAGGCTTAGAGAATAGACCCCGTGTATTAGGACAAACTAAGATCAAGATTTTGACATGAAAATATTTTTTCTGTCGTCCCCCATACAAAAATTTTCTGTGAAAAACCATTATCAGAGGCAAGTTTTTAGACTTTAGCTTTCTTCTGTAACTGAACAGGGCGGATTATGTCAGACCTGGTTGGAAACCCCGAAGACTGATTTTCTGGCATCGTGGCTCATTGGATAGTATGGAACCCTTTAAGGCAATGCGCCACTTCTAAGTTACCTTGACCTGGATTGTCTCCCTTTGATTGAACATGGCATCATCATAAGGAACATTGACATACTAAGAGACCAGAATCAGAACCAGATGTTGATGTTAAGACTTTGAACATGAGGGTCCATAAACTACCAAGATTTCTGCAGCCTGGATAAGTTGTCTGCTTTTCTTTAAGCCTATAGAGAGGATTAAAGGAGCGTGGTTCAGGACTTGGATGAAAATGTCAAGTCAAGTCTTGAGGATTATGGATTGATAAGTTCTATCAGACTGTCTTAACCTTGTAGAATAATAAAATGTCTGATTTCCAGTCTATATATGTAGAATATAATAACAGCAACCCGGGGAAGATCTGTCTAATTCTTAGATTTAGTTAATACAATTAACTGGGTAACACTTAGTTTTCATTTATTATTCAATAAGGGTAATGAATACAGATTTGATAACAGATAGACATGGACATGCAATGTAGACATATAAGCAGCAAATTGATAATGTAAGGATTCATTATGTCTTGTACCAAAGTTGTTTCTCTTATGTGAGTCCTGAGTAAACAGGTTGTACATATATACAAACAACTTGTATTACAACAAACTTTATGTACTAAAACCCATTTGTTTTGAGAAGAAGAAGAAAAAAATAATCTACCACCCATCAGGTGTCTTGTTGATGCGTAATTTTAATCATTGATAATCCTGATTAATTTTAGCTGTAGACATTGAAGGGAATTACTCTAAAAGTACCAGTCCTATAACAAGCATTTATTTTGTTTTATTCAGTCTGGTATAATAATGATTTTTGCCTGCAAGAAACTATAATTAATAATCCATCTGGTGAGACAACCATTGCATAAACCCCATCGAGATTACATAACTGATAAATAATCATTATAAGTGTGTTATTAGTAACCTGGTACCCAGCATTGATACTGATCTATAATAAACTCATCATGCACCAGGAGACTGGGAACCAACTGAAGAACTATTAGAGCCGCCTCGTGGGAAAACCAACAATGTGGTTTTCGACTAGGTCTGACACAAACCGGCCTGTACAGTCACAGAAAAGAGCCAGAAGCTTGAAATTTCGGATTTAAGTAGGAGAGGAATTGTACTATCCGAGTAGCGAAAACAAAGGCGCTGATCAGCTTCGCGGTTACCGCGAAGCTGATCTGCGTCGTTGTTTTCGCCTATGCGGATTGTTGGTTTTCCCATGTGGTGGCTCATTAGCATTCTGAGGAGTCTGGAGACTGGAGCCAGGGTGCTAGAAAACCAAGCTTATGGTCCTGATAGTTTTACCATTCTGCGCGTGCCAGTCTTGTCCCTCACAGTGTAAGCATTACCCGTAGCTTTGTTCATCAGTGTTCAAGACGCCACCGAGATTAGTTTGGCTTTGAATGTAGTTGTAGAATCATACCTAGGTAAAATATGTCTTTTATGTCCAAGATTGATGTTCTTTGACTTGGCTGTAGACTGATTATGTACTAGTGTCTAGTGTCTATGGTATGGGATTCCTCTCATGTTTTTGCTGTAACTGTTTTGGAATTGTGTGCAAAGTGCTTATGTTGGTTTAAAGTGATATAAGGAAGTTATTCTAAAATAGGTTCTAAGAACAATATTTAACTGAGGTATGAAATAATAGAGAAAATTTCGTGTTATTGTATTCAAAACTTCTCAAAATGGAATGTTATTACAGGATTTTATTAGCAAAAAAATAAGGAAATTATTTTCACAGAAGTTTATGTTTGTTCTATTTAGGATGTGATCTAAGCTGCAAACACTAAAATATTCAAATAAAAGGTGAATCTCTAAAATTGCTTGGAGGAAATGCTTTAAGCTAGAAATTCTTGCTAGATTAGCCAATTCTTTGTACATGTACCCCTTTAGCCATTGTCAGTAACTGTTACTGATTGAAGTGTGTGCATTTTGAACTGGTAAATTTAGTGAGAAACTATGTTTGGCTGATTGATTGCCTTCCAATTCCCAAACCATGCTGATGGGTTATTTTTTTCTTGGAATACAGCATATCTTGCATACATATTTTGGTTGCCACATGGCTGTACTGGCATTGACCGTAAAATTGTACTTGCTAAAATAGAAGTTGGTGAGAAACTTCATAGATTACCTGCTCAGGTACAATTTCTCAGGCATGTATCTGTTGGGGGAATTTATGCGATTCCATGTAAACTTTTATTGTTTGTCACTTTTGTCCTTGTTAAACTTACAGTATTCATTCTAATTAGCGCACATCCTGGACGTTTCTGAAAAGCATGTGCATAAGTGCACACTGCTCGAATAGCGTATTGTTATTTTACACAATCTTTACACAGAAATGCCTTATTAAATGCATTAATACTTAACCATAAATAGTCAAACACTATTTTGAAATGATTGGAGCACCTATGTCATTGATTACTTCGACATGTTTATTTCATCAGTTAATGTGTTGTTTTGGTTCGTAGTGTGCACTTATTAGAACAATATTTTGTTACCTTAACTATAAATTATTTTGAAAATTTTAAGTGCACTGTGCACTAATTAGAACAAATACAGTAAGTACTTTTATGTATTTCTCTATCAAAAATGCATTTTTTGGGATGTACTGTATATCAGTATTATTCTTTTTTTGTTGGACCATTACTGAGCTTTCTGCCATTGGCTTTGGTTCTACCGGCGACCTTCTAGCAAATGACCCACATTCATATAACCTTACCCAAAAGCGAGACAGTTTGCTGTTCTAGCAAATTACAGTTTTAGGTTCCTAAGCAAATTCCAAAGCACAAAACACAATCAGTTTCAAATATTTGAGACAAACTACAAAAAGAACATTTATTAGTTTATGGTTGAGAATAACAAAATTATCCTCAGAATTAAGAGGCGCTATTTGGATATTTCTCCCAAGCGAGTCCTTAATTAGAAGCCTAGCAAAAGAGTGGTTTGTGCTGTAACTCAATAAAGTTAACAGAGTAATCAATTGGAAAAAAGCTTCAATCTCAATGGCACCAAATGAGAAGCATCGTGAGAAAACCTGTCTTCGGGGTTTCAGACCAGGTCCGACACAAACCAGCCTATACAGTCTCAGAAGCAGGCTAAAACATTGAAATTCCATATTTAAGAGGAGGGGGCATTGTACTATCCGTGCAGCGAAAACAAAGGTGTGATCAGCTTCACAGTTACTGCGAAGCTGATCTGCATCTTTGTTGCATAGGCGAAAATCAGTTTTATTCATCACGTGGCTCAAATAGGGCTTAGACTTCCAAAAATATGGTAATTATCAGAGACAGTCTGATCGGGGATTAGGAACAGAAATCAGGCTGGAGAATCTGTACATGTCACAGTCTTTTAGAATCTTAGCAATTGTAATTGTGACACTAAAAGGAATGTCATCAAAACGGAAATGGACCACAGTTTTCAAGAGAAATTTCTAGCCCTGTCTGAAGAGGAACTTTGGTATTGCAGCAGGAAAATGGAGGGTTTATTTGCCATCCATTAAATACTTTGATGGGTCATCTGTCATTTTGTACAATGTGTGAAGGTCTTCGACCATATTTAGACAATGTGTTTCCTGGAAATCGAACACCATTTCTATCAAACAGTGGAGTTAGCTTATCAATATTGTAATGGTTTAGGTTTAATAACCACTTTGATATTGATTCCTTAAATGGACAAGAGAGGAAAAATAATAAAACTAAAGGTCTCTTTCACCATTCATGTTTGTCTAATGCCCATAAAATACATTGTGAAAAGCTACTTGATTGGTCAGTTTACAAAAGCAATGCTTAAAGAGACGTGGGTAAATCAAGCGTACCCATGCTGTTGTCCTTGTCATTTGTATACTTAAGCAAAACTTAAATTTAAAAAAGGAGCATTTGTTTTTTTCTGTGTATGTTTTTTTTTTTTTTTTTTTTTTTTTTTTTAATTCATTTCATTTTTTTTCCTGTTTTAGGAAAATATAAAACTGGTCTTAATATTGCTATTTCTCATTTTGACTGGACGGTTTCCTTTTGATGTGTTTTTGATTTATGTCCCCAGTGAATTACTTATTCATACCTTTTGGAAAAAATTCTAATCAAAACACAGGAAAAACATTGAAAGCTGTGTTATGCAGTCATAACTCTTTCAGTACAATGTGACGTTCAGAATTGTCAGACCGGAATTCATTACTCGCAAATGAATTGGCTTTATTCCCATAATGGGACATAAAAATTCAAAGGGATTTCCTCTTGCAGTCTTGGAGTGCTCGTAGATCAACAGATACCAATACTGGAATGCCCGACTCTCGTCTCACAGAATCGTTCGGTCTCCAATTACAATCAATAGATTATAGATCTTGATATAAAAGAGCCTGTCAAATGATAGCCATGTTAGCGGAAAGTGGCGTTTCCTAAATACAACAAACTGATGTCACAAAACACTCTTAGACCAAACTATTTGCATGCCAATATAGAATAGGATACTTGGACAGTGGCTGACAAATATAGTACTTTGTAGACACTTATTAGGCTGCATTGAGAAGACCATTTTTGAGTGGTTATGGATAAAAGGCACTAAAGACACTTGATGGAACTGTTCTATGACAGATGCCGTTATTGATATTTCTCACCCAATAAACTCTCATACTTTGTTAAACAGGAATAATATGCTTCGATAGCAAACTAGAAACTTCAAGTGGCATCGTGAAAATGGACGCTAAATCAGGGATATAAACTTAATGGCTTAGCATTGATCTGTGTGAAATATGACTTGAGAAAATTGGTTTTCATATATGACAGGCTATTTTGCACATCAGAAAATACATTTAAGAAATTGACTTCAAATATTGGCTCAACTTTTTCAAGTTGAGTGAAGCGTTTGCAACATTTTTTGGCATTGGATATTTAACTTCTTTCAGTGCTTCATTTCCTAAACTTGAATTTGTTCACGAGTTCTGTTTGCGATTTTGCTACATTGACTTTCTGTATTGTGTGAATCAAAATCTATATTGTTTGAATTTTGATGGAAGTAGAAAGCAAGGGTCAACATGAAATTTTAGTGAAATGATTTGAAATAAAGATCTGACAAGGTTAGTACGACTAGTTATCCTATATTGCACTGAAAAAGTGATTCAGTAAATGAAAGTTGAATTATACTCAGTGTTTCATTTTTATTTATTTGTGTAAAATTTATAACTTTCAATTTGTTGATATGTCTAGTTATAAAGCTTAAATTTCATTTCAGCTCCACCACAACTATGTGAATGTCCATGTAAACAACCACCACCGACTGTCAGCGACCAGCTACGAGTCTGGTGTATCATCTAGACAGAGTTACCACAGTACGTCCAGTTCTAGCGTCGGTAGCCTAGACAGACTTGAGGAGAGTGGGTACTCGAGTCAAATCAACGTGGCGGAGTTGTTCCAGGCCGGCGTTCCCGTAAGTTGAACTTTACAGTTTTGTTTAGACCATCAGTGGAGTGAGCTAGATGCTCTTTTCATTGATTGAAAAAAACAACAACAACATTTCCTCTGCTGTAAGATTTGGCCTTAAAATCGTTAGAACCGCCTCACTAGGCGGTTCTAATGTGTACCCACAATCTATGTTTTGGGCAAAAATAAGAAAAAATGTCAAAACATTTTCTGCTGAAAACTTTCACTTTTTACAACATAGGAAAATCTGTATATTACAAGGGCATGTTTTCGTAATGTTTAAGGGCAGTAAAAAAAACTGGTAATGTGCCTCTATGGTTAGGATAAAATGACCATCCTCAGCTATTAATGAACATAAAGCATCAAAAGAAACTATTTAAGGTCTTCGTTTCTTTGGAAAAAACAGAAAAAGCTGTAAATTCTTAAGTATGCAAAAAACAATAACCTTCAAAAAGAAATTGATCATGGATAGTCATAAAAAGGATTATAAAATAATATTTGAGCTGCCGCATCAGAAAACCAACAATCTGCATAGGCGAAAACAAAGGCACAGACCGGCTTCGTGGTAACTTTGAAGCTGGTCAGCCTTTGTTTTAGCTACAGGGATAGTATAATTCCTCTACTTTCTAAATTCAAAATTTGCAGCCTCCAGTCATCTTCTGTGGCCACACAGCCTGGTTTATGTCATACCTGGTCGGAAACCCAGATTGTTAGTTTTCTCATGTGAAGGCTCATTTTATTTCCTATTTGAATAGGACCATGAGGTTCTGCGTGCCTGGTTGAGTGACCTCCATTACGAAGAGTATTACCATAACTTTGTGTCAGCCGGGTACGACATGCCGACCATCACCCACATGACCCCGCAGGACCTCACGGCGATAGGGATATCTAAACCAGGCCATCGGAAGAAACTGAAAGCTGAGATAGGCAGACTGAATATACATGATGGGATACCAGATTTCAAGCCAGTGAGTATATATGGATTCCAATTGATTAGTTTTAACCAGAAAATTAACCAGAAAATTTTCTTTAAAAAAAATTATTGCGCAAGTCAGTTTTTACTGCAGAGACTTTCATAAGAAAATACTTGAATAAGAGAGCAGACAAATAAATCATGACGATTCAAAATAATGACTTTGTTATACCCCCCGCAAAACGAAGTTTTAGGGGGGTATACTGTTTTCAGCCTGTCCGTCATTCCGTGATTCCGTCATTCCGTGATTCCGTCATTCCGTCATTCCGTCATTCCGTCAACATTTGGACATCTTTGCTGAATAACTTGAGTAGCTTTTGCCTGATTTGTTTCAAATTTTCACCACACTTGCACCATCAGACAATACATGTGTGGTATGAATTTAGGGGCCAAAGGGTCAGTATTGCAAGAGTTATGGGACTTTTTAAGTCTTCTTATAACATGTTTGCCATAGTACTGAAAGTACATACTTTGTGAAATCAACTCCTCTTACAGCTTTCAATGTTTCCTTTTAATATTTTGCTGATATGTTTCAGATATATTGCAGATGTGCATGAACAATTGTCATGCTGAAAAAATCATTTTTGACAAATTTACAGCATTTTTAACTTAGCAAATTTTTCTATAATTGCTTATATTCAATAATGGTTGGTAGTGCATACTTTGTGAAATCAACTCCTCCTAGGGCTTTCATTGTTTCTTTTCAGTACTTTGCAGACATGTTACAGACATATTGAAGATGTGCATGAAGAATTATAATGCTGAAAAAATAATTTTTGACAAATTTACAGCATTTTTTAACTTTGCCATTTTTCGACTATTGCTTACATACATACTTTGTGAAATCAACTCCTCCTAGGGCTTTCAGTATTTCTTTTCAGTACTTTGCAGACATGTTATAGACATATTGAAGATGTGCATGAAGAATTATAATGCTGAAAAAATAATTTTTGACAAATTTACAGCATTTTTTAACTTTGGCATTTTTCGACTATTGCTTACATACATACTTTGTGAAATCAACTCCTCCTAGGGCTTTCAGTATTTCTTTTCAGTACTTTGCAGACATGTTACAGACATATTGAAGATGTGCATGAAGAATTATAATGCTGAAAAAATAGTTTTTGACAAATTTACAGCATTTTTTAACTTAGCCATTTTTCGACTATTGCTTACATACAATAATGGTTGGAAGTGCATACTTTGTGAAATCAACTCCTCCTAGGGCTTTCATTGTTTCTTTTTAATTCTTTGCACATTTGTTCCAGATAAATTGAAGATGTGCATGAAGAATTTTTATGCTGAAAATTTTAGTTTTGACAAATTTACAGCTTTTTAAACTTAGCCAATTTTGACCATTTCTGCTTATATTCAATTATGGTTGATAGTACATACTTTGTGAAATCCAACTCCTCCTGGGGCTTTCAGTAATTCTTTTTAATACTTTGCAGACATGTTACAGACATATTGAAGATGTGCATAAAGAATTTTATTGGTGAAAAAATAATTTTTGACAAATTTACAGCATTTTTCAACTTAGACATTTTTCAACCATCGCTAATATACAATACGGCTGGTAGAGCATACTTTATGAAATCAAGTCCTCCTAGTGCTTTCATTGTTTCATTTGAATTCTTTGCACACTTGTTCCAGATATATTTCAGATGTGCATGAATAATTCTTATGCTGAATAATTTATTTTTGACAAATTTACAGCTTTTTTTTTAGCATAGCCAATTTTTGACCATTTCTCATGATAAATAATGATCAACAGTTTACAGTGAAATCGACAATAATTTTACTCCCTGAGCTTTCAGTATATTATTTAATACCTTACAGACATGAGTCAGACATACGGAGGATTTTCATGAAGGATTATAATGCTGAAAAGATATTTTTGACAAATGTTTTGCATGTTTGACTTAAAGAAGTTATTGGCCTTAGATAATTTTGCGGGGGGTATACTGAAAGCCTTGCTTGCAGCCAATTTCTAGTTGCAAACCAAACAAACTATGATGAAATATTTAGATGAATTTTGCGTAACTAGATATGCTGTGAGGAGAAATCTAAACATCCGGACTCAACACCCGCCTGTACTGCCACTTAAGATGGCTGCAGGCTTAGAATTTTAGGCTGAGTTCGGATGGGACTGTTCCATTATTTGGTATTCTCCTCCAATAAAATCAGCTGGTCAGTAAGGTTGTATCAAAACTAGTTGCGGAAATCGGAGGGAGCCTTCTCGCCATTTTATTGGTCAATATTCTTCCGGGCATTTCTTGGCTATAGCTGCGGAAGCGCTTCTTAGCGTGGTCATGGCTATAGCTCGAGCAACAGCAGTTCGCATGAGGCTATAGCTGGAGCTATACCCACAAGCGAACTCTGTTCTAGTTTCAGCAAGTAGAGTGATTGAACTATTCAGCTAGCCAAACACAAGGTTTTCTAAAGTTTTTTAGCTACTGCATTACGCTTTTGCACATTTCATTAACCACTTTCATAATGAATTTTTGAATTTCATTAATTTTACAAAATGTAACAAACTCTATCAAATGAAATTGATGACTTTTGCTCCTATGTTTCAGAATGACATCTATGATTGGTTGAAGATGCTGGGTTTAGAGCAGTATTACAACACATTAGCCAATCAGGGTTATGATGACATAGACAGTCTGACAGACATCATGTGGGAGGATCTTGAGGAAATTGGCATACAGAAGCTAGGTCAGTAAAGGCATGCCAGAAAGGGGACACACAAATAGACATCTGGGTCTGTTAGTTCGATCTGTAGCATGTCCAGGTCATGTCTGGTACATTGCTGTCTTAAATAGATGAGCCGCCTCGTGGGAAAACCAACAATGTGGTTTCCGATCAGGTCCGACACAAACCGACCTGTATAGTCACAGAAAAGAGCTAGAAGCTTGAAATTTCGGATTTAAGTAGAAGAGGAATTGTACTATCAGGGTAGCGAAAACAAAGGTGCTGATCAGCTTTGCGGTTACCGCGAAGCTGATCTGCGCCTTTGTTTTCGCATATGCAGATTGTTGGTTTTCCCATGAGGCGGCTCATTTGTCTGTTAGTGATGAAAGAAATGTGCTCTAAATACCAGTGACTTGCATTTGGGGGGCTTGCCTTGGAACAGTGTGGCCAGGATAATTGTCAGTCCCGACATGACCTTAGCTGTTGACTGTGGGTGTAAAGCAACCAACCAACAAATAACACTGTTGGTCAGGACTTATTCTTTACAACTTCAAAATAAACAAGAGAGTACTGATTTGTGTTAAAACATCAATGCATAATCTAATAGCTTCAGGATAGGTCATTCATTAGTCTGCTACTTATTATGTATGTATGGACTTATTGGTGTAGACTAAATTCGAATATGTCTGAGATGTTTTACTTCAGTCTGCCCAATAAATATTACAAATGACAGTTAAGAGCCACAAAGAAATTAGTCGAAAATAAAACATTGACAAAATAACTATTTTATCATGTTTATGGTATTGTCTTAACTGGCACAAGAATATAAAAGTAACTGTATGGTTATGTTGGCAGTGTGTTGAGATTAGAATTATAGATGTCACTCCCCAGTTGGCCTTTATTGTATGTAAATAATTCATAAAATAGACCATTATGTAATGATAAACTGTCTGGGATGGTACTTTGAAACATCACAGAACATTAGGCGGAGACATACTTTCTCTTCTGTCATCTTCTGTGAGCCACAGCATAATTGTTAAAAGAGTAGGCTCTCTGACCAGGTCTTACAAAATGAGAAGAAAAACCAAAGAAGATAGAGGCTTGAAATGCTGGATTTAGAGATGAAATAGGCCATATTTGAAGCAAAGAACTCTGCAACATATCCCAACCTTAATTTTCACAAAAAGCAAGTTTTCTTAATGACTACATATTGTCCTATAAAATGTTACAGTGGAACAAACAGGGCAGTCTGATGATAATAGATACCACTTATTTGGCCTTAAAACATAAGGTTTTGTATCTCATTAGAAGGGCATTGACTATACATTTCTACCGAGGAGCAACAATTTAATGAGTTCATGAAGAAAAGAGAACAAACTATTCTAGACTTGTTCTATATCTCCATGCTGTTTACCCAAGCATTGTTTTCCATATTTCAGGTCACCAGAAGAAGATCATGCTAGCGATTGATCGTCTCAAGAGAATATTGTCAGGAGCTAAACGTCTCTCAACAATGGAGGGACGACGAGAGTCTACGGAAGTCTTAGAACCTCCCATCACCAGTATTAGATGGTCAGGTGACCGAGCCTCACCCCCTCCTCCGGCACCGCCAGTGTATAATGAGCTGCCACCGTATCTTAAACCTCGGCGGTCATCATCGGGAGATAGTTTGAGTACGAATAGCAGCGGAGGAGACAAACGTTCTGTGAATCAGCCCCTGGAGTCAGAATATGCCAATACTAGTCATATGCAGTCTAAACAGGCTGCTGTGGTGCCAATTCAGGTCAAAAGATCAATGTCACAGTCAACACCCAATGGGATTACTGAGGGGAAGGAAACTGGTGCTCAGGGTAAAATGTGTCAGTCATTTCACGCTCCCATGGACAGGACTTCGGATTATTCTGATCGGGAAAATACCCCAACTGGGGATGAAACAGACATGGCAGGTGGAATTCCTGTTGCCCCTAGGGCTATAGTGAAACCCAAACCTGTTGCTAAGATAATTGCTAAGGCTAAACAGTCTAGTCGGGAAGGCTCACCAGATATCATAGATATTGAAAAACATGAAGCTGAAACTAATAATGACAGTTATAAAAGTCCTGTGAAAAATCTGGAAGGTTTTAAATATCCCCTTGCTACAAATGGAAGTTTGAAACGTAGGACATCAGAAAATATTTATGATATACCTCAAACAGGGCCACCGAGGTCGGCAGGTAATTACGTTAATTATCCCCCAGTTTCAATGCAACCATTGCCACACAGTCCAGGTGGTCCACTGTATGTGTCCACACAACATGAACTCACAAGGCCTCCCTCAGGCTCTCCCAGGGGGCCTCAAGGTTCACCAGTAGGGAGAGGGGGCAAGAAAGCCCCACCCCCACCACCTAAAAGGACAAACTCAGTTCGTACTGCTGACATGAACAAGGAAGGACTCAATCCCACAACCACTAGTGTATTACCTACCCCACCCCCATTACACCCCAAACCTACTATGGTCCCGACTCCGCAGGAGAAAGCATTTGTTAACTGTGTACAAAGTTTATCTGAAAGATTTGGTAAAAACAGTGCTGATAATACAGGTGATAGTTTGAGTTCTGACGGAGAAGACCTGCCCCCACCCCCTCCCCCTCAAGCTATGGACTTGATCACTCCGAAAGTTCACAATTACGGATTATTGGGTAAAAATGACAAAACAACATCGGGTGAATATATGTTACAGCAAAGACTGAAACGAGATTCAAACAGTGCCGCTAATGGAACTCCCGGCGGTGAAAGTCCGCTTGCAGCGAAGTTACGGCAAGTTCAAACGGAAGGGGTGCAAGCTCAAACTCATCCTAACTATGTGAATATAGATCAGGCTAGTGCTATCATGTCTCAAGCTAGTGTTCAGGATAGTGGACCTAAACAGGCTAATGATTCTCAAACTTGTGTTCAAAACAATTTGTCGGAAACAACTGCCAAAGATAACGCTGTTACCAATGATTTGAACAAAGAGAGAAAAGACTCGTCGGGTAGTGAGTGCAATGCTTCTACATCTAGTTTAGACTCCAATACCTTACCGTTTGCCAATGAAAATGTAGGAACAATAAAACAGCGGACTCCGTCAGGTAAACCGTCACTAGTAGCGGTTCTTGACGATATGGGGGCTGGGGAGGAAGCCGATTCTGTGTTTAGTGATGACATGGATACAATTAGAAGGACTCCAAATAATCATGGAAATTCTCAAAAAATGAATGTGCAAAATTTACAGACTCAGTTACAACAACAGCAATTACAACAAAAACTTCAACAACAACAGTTAAAGATACAACAACAACAGTTACAACAGCAACATTTATATGAGAATGCTCAGACTTGTAAAGCAGAGCAGAGACATTTAGAATCTAGTCAGCCTGATCAGGTCAGACAACCTAGTTATAACGCCAGTGTAACGGCCTCGTATATCCCGGGGAAACAGTCCCCCCAGTCATCGCCGCAGCAGGCTCAGAGGCCGAGGGTCCACCAGACACAACAAGCTCAGCCACAGAAAACACTGCAGCCACAAGTTCATAAAAGTAAGTAAACTGAATATTCTATTAGTGGAGTTTTTGAGAATTTAGCCTCAAACAGTTTAGACACGATTTTGTCATTGTCTGTGTCTGTAACATTTGCTTTGATCTTTCTATAATCATAAATGCTGACATTTTGCTATCTCCATACCAGAAAATACAGGCAAATAACATGTATCTTTAAAGTATTTTTGTTCCTATCCATTGAGAATAGTACATGCCACTAGATCTTTTTGGTCAGAGAACCTGCTTTTTGCATACGCACCGACAGATGGAAAATCTTTTATCTTAACTTCTTAACTTCCAAATGTTTTCACCGCAAACTATGAAGGTAATTCTTTTCCTCTACTGCCTAAATGGCAGTAGTCTCTAGCCATCTCCATTTGAATTTTCAATGTTTTGATGTTAAACCTGATTAGAAGACAATTTTTTCATGACATGGTTCTTTTTAATAGAATAATGTTTTTATGGAAATGAATACTGGTTTTGACCTGCTTTAGTATTTCATTTTCTCATTTGGGACATCATGGACTTAGCAAATGACTCGATTTTCCCATTTCTTCATGAATAAATAAATGTAATGACAACATACAAAATATTGGATGGTCATAGCCTTACACCCACAGACTAGTTTTACTGGTTCTGCCATTGGCATCTCTCAGCGCTATAGGCAACAGTATCCAACATTGACTCTAGAATAATGGGCCCAAAAGGTACATGTATTGTCACCTTCTTCCTTCACTGTCTTAGAATGAAACTAAAGTAGGTTAAGAAGGAGTTTGAAATGTTTCCATTTTCTAATTTCAGCAGTCCCACCCAGCGTGCCACAGAAACCTGCCATCTCACCTAAACCGAAAGCTAAAGGGTAAGATATAACTGTTTGGAATTCTAAAAATCACTTTGATGGGTCTATAATTCAAACTTAAAGTGTTTTAGAACTGAAGAAAGTTTCAGAAATATTAACAAACTTTAATCAGTGTGGGTCTGCATTGTAGTAGAAGCATCTGTGTAGTGGATAAACCAATTGATTTTTGAAACGGGGATTGTGGGTTTGGTCCCGGGCTCCTCCTTTGTTTCAAATAAGACTTATAAACTGTCCTTGTATGACCTAAGCTGTTTTTGAGAGGTGAACCCTGAATACAACTAACATGATACATGTTCTGAAAAAAAGTATTTCTGAATACAATTTTTGAAACTTTGCATTCAGAAGCAGCTCTTAGTGTTGTTTCCTTTACACCCATGGGCTTTTTCATTTATCTTCAATAGTCTTGGATACAAGACAAGCCTTAAATGAGTGGGTGAATTTGAATGTCATGCTATCTATTAATTGATCAAGAGTGTCTGTTAAAAGGGAAAGAAAACTCTAGAAGCAATTTATTCTTGGAATGTTTTCTGTCCTAGACACTGGCGTCATAAGAACTGTGCCATTTTGACAATGCAGTGCATAAAGATATTGATTGAAATTTGGCATTTTGTGGGAAGAAAAAGCAAACATTGGAAGAATGTAAAGAAAATGAAACAAACTTCGCTATAGAAGCCCAATTGCATGAAGATTTTGTCATGAAAATATTTCCACATATACAGCCATTATTCATCTTCCACTGATTCCAGAAGAGCACTAAGTACTGGTACCCCATCTCTAGTAGGCTTCCCAGGAACAGAGTGGTTAGGATTACTGACCGTCCCAACTTTTGATGATGGCTGTAAAGCACCAATAGCAACAAACAAGTAAAGCACCAATACCAACCAACAAACAAAGCATCTAGGTAGTTGCAAGATGCACATCAGATTCTCAAAACACTGAATTTCGTATGATTCATGTATAATAATGCACTTTCCAGATATAAATTGAACATCTTGTATCTTAATGTTTTATCTTCCTACAGTTTCAAAAGCTCATGCTATGGAACACATCAGATAATGTAAAGGTTTTGATGATTTCTTCATTAGAAGTCCAGATAAGCCTGGAACATAGGCAAACAGTATAGCCCCAGATGAGACGCCACAATGTGGCACCCCATCTAGGGCTATTCTGTTTGCTTAGAAAAATTTTATCGAAAAATGAAATAAAAATTAAAAATTACTGCCCCTAAAAATGAAAGTTGGCTAATCCAAATGATAATGATGGGAAAGTCCATTCATCACAAATGGGTTAATCCAGAGCTTATATCTTTTACAGACCAGCAGTTCCCGGTAGAACCAAGTCTGGGGATGTTCTGTCGGAGATTGATAACATGCTACAAGGCCTTACTGACGAACTGGATGCCATGCTAGAGTTTGAATTACAGGAATGAAAGACTGGGTCACTGCGCGCACTTTGTGGTGAAATAGTGAACCAGTCAACAAGAATGAAAGCATGAAGCTTGGCCATTGTAATGCAGAGCTGTGATCAGCTGTGCTAAACCAGAGTATGGACTGGGTCAGTGTTAGCCTTTGAAACCAAACACTTGTCTAGTCAGAGATAAGTTTCTGCCCAGCTCCAAACAGCCATAGCTGCAAGAGAGAAGTCCAGAAAGAGATCTACCTGATGTATCATGGGTTCATCTGTTTGACCAGACCATCCAGAGATTAAGGCAGATCATCATACTTGCTAAATATCCCAGTATGGCCAGAAACCCAGAAAACAGTTTTTGTCGTGACTTGGCCCATATATAAAGGGAGATAACTTATAAATGAGCCGCCTCATGGGAAAACCAACAATGTGGTTTCCGAACAGGTCTGACACAAACCGGCCTGTACAGCTACAGAAGCAGGCTAGAAGCTTGATATTTTGGAGGTAAGTAGAGGAGGAATTGTACTATCCGAGTAGCGAAAACAAAGGCGCTGATCAGCTTCGCGGTTACAGCAAAGCTGATCTGCGTCTTTGTTTTCGCCTATGCAGATTGTTGGTTTTCCCATGAGGCGGCTCAAATAATCAAGGTCATCAGAGCAACTCTGCTGGTTTCTGTGATGTTTTTGAAGATCAGAAAGTTTACCTAGTAGTCTAAATTTTAAAGTTATCTTCTTATTTATCAGTTGTACCATGTGATGTAGAAACTTGACTTTTGTGTATGCGAAAAATGAATGAACAGATCAGCTCTGAAATAACACAGGTTGATCCGGTGCTTTTGTTTTTTGCTGCTTAGAAAGTAGTTACTCGCATTGCAAACAGAAATTTAAGCAAACTGAAATTGAAGAATCCATCTAGCTTCTCTAACAGTATGTTTGACTGCCTTGAAAGTCTCAAAGATGGGTTTTCTTACAACCTGGTACATTTATCATTTGAGCCGCCTCGTGGGAAAACTAACAATGTGGTTTCAGAACAGGTCGGACACAAACCGGTCTGTGGAGTAACAGAAACAGGCTTGTAGCTTGAATTTTCGGATTTAAGTAGAAGAGGAATTGTACTATCTTGGTAGCGAAAACAAAGGCGCCTTTGTTTTCGTCTATGCAGATTGTTGGTTTTCCCATGTGGTAGCTCATTTATCATTTATTTAAGATAAAAGGTTAGTGGTATGTTAAAGAAATGTTTATCTTTCCTAAAGATGAGTTAGTGCTGTTGAAAACAGAATATTGGAGCAGTGATGTATTGGAAATGCTCTGATGAATTTTGAAGCCAAATAAATGACTTTTTGTAAAGTTCTTTTTATAACATCTACAGAAAGATGAATACAGAATGATGATAATGATTTTAAATTGTTATTTTATGCAGTTTTGTCTTAAAAAAATTAGAAGATACTCTATGAAATGACATTTAATGTTATGTTATTGCAATCATCACCTACAAACTTACGTTTAGATAAACTGGGAAAGACTCAAATGATAGTTTGAGACAGAGGGTTTGAGTTGATTATTGCCTGTGATTTGTAATGAAGGAACTGCCATTTTTCTGATAATTTCAAGAATGTTTGAGGTGTATCATGAGAAAGCCTTTCCTCGCAGTTTTCTACCAGGTCCAACACAAACCCGACTGAACAATCACAGATGTCTAGAAGTTTGAAATTTTGGAAATCAGAAGATTTTTAGAGGGATTGCCAGAAGCAGGGTTTCTCATAATGTAGCTCATATATGATCACTGTAAATACTAAAATATGATCCACCTGATGAGAAAACCAACAATCTGCATAATGGAAAACAAAGACGCAGATCAGCTTCTTGGTAACCGCAAAGCTGATCAGCACCTTTGTTTCCCCTACACAGATAGTACAATCCCTCCTCTTCTTAAATTCAAAATCTCAAGCTTCTAGCCTCCTTCTGTGACTGTACAGCCTGGTTTGTGTTGAACCTGGTTAGAACCCACATTGTTGGTTTTCTCATGGGAAGGCTCAAATGTATGTAGAGTACCTATGTAGCATAGTCATTGCCATAATGTGCCAAAATTAAACTGTATTTGAGGCTAGATCTGGCTTAACTATGTTTGCCTTCCTCTATTAGATAGGTAGGAGACTTTATGAATTTCAGAAGTATTTTATTCTATTTGTTTGGATCATGTATGAAATTTGAATGAAATTTTGTATTACATGAAGTCTGGATATCATCATCATCGTAAATTTTCATCTCTTTAAAATACAGCTTTCTTTGTTGGTCAGTCGTCAATAAATAGTGAAACAGTGATATGAAAAATCAGCATTTGAACAGTAATGTTTCTGGTGGTTTTTAGTTGTAGCACAGAAAAATGAATTATTATTTTAGGGACCTATTATAATGATTAGTTCTGATATGTTTTGCTTATGCTTTATGTGTTATGCTTAAACTGCAATCTCATTTATTTTGTTATGTATACCTCACACGACATGGTGCTTGTTTTACTGTTATTAATTTATTGTCACTGTTATAGTAGTTTGTATGGTAGCATTTAGTCCCCTGTTCAGGTTAAGAGCACAAGGTACACCTCAGCTTACACGCCGGTGTTCAGGTTAAGAGCACAAGGTACACCTCAGCTTACACGCCGGTTACCCAGAGACAACCATTGTGATTGAGACCAACTTGTATAAAATCAATAAGCAACAATAGAGAGTGAATACCAGGGGCCAGTTGTTCAAAATTAACGACGTCGTTACTGTTAGTTAACGTTTCGTTAAAATTTCAAACATTAATATTACAAATACACTGTTATTTTTTGTTGAAAAAATGTGAGAATCCTTTGCACTGCAAAGGATTCTCACATTTTTTCAACAAAAAATGACAGTGTATTTGTTACTTTAGCTGATATTTGCTTAACAAATTTATGTCTTAACGATATTGTTAAGCTAACGATGCTTTGAACAACTGGGTCCAGGTCCTATCTTGGAACAACTTACCAATGATCCATGGTAAGTTGTTCCCAGACAGATATTTACATCCTATAGCCTTTAACTGATTTCATCTGCATTTGTTGTTCTCAGTTGCCTTGGTTGTCTCGGGATCACCGGTGTTGGTGTTTACTGCCCGAGTACATGTAGTTTAATATATTTCCTTGTAATAGGGGTTTTAAAATGTCACAGTTTCTGTACCACTCTTGTGCGAACTAATAATTGAAACCCTTCATGCTGTAGCCCTGAGTGAATTTTATTAACAAAATATAAGGATTTTGATTTTTCAAATGGATACGGATTGGCAACAGTACCAAATCTAGTGTTTTGTTCAGTTCTCCTTTAGTTGCAATAAACATTCATTTAGTTATTTCGGGTTTGAGCTTACAATAAATGGGAAATGCTGCACAATAGATTATGTGTACCATACATTAATTTTAGTATGGTATAGCATTGCCTTTGAGCAGGGACAGCCTTTGAGCAGGGACAGTATTATAAGATCACTGCTTTGAGCCATACATGTATAAATCCATGGTCACTGCACATTTTATATATAAGGATATGGAAGCTGATTTTAAACAACAGAAATTTTGCTTTGGGAAAATATGAAGATTACATGAAAATTAAACTAGAGTTTAATCCAAAGACACTCAAATAAAAAAAGAAGATACTGTAATATTTATTTAATATATTCAGTGCTGAAGATGGCTATAAACCAAAGCAACAACCTGACTGTGTTAAGCATCCCATCGTTTGCTCAAACCATTTTCGAACTAAATGTTTGTTACTCAATAAGTTCAAATTTTGTCACATGTTTTGTTCAGTTTCTTTACTCACAATATCCTCTCCTGCCTTTTGTAGCAGGGGAAGTAACTCATAGAAGTGAAAACTTTTCCACAATATAGTATGATCTGTCTTGATTTTACCAAAAGAGAAAAAAAAAAGTCATAAGTATGGTCATACATACACATCAGGAAAACATGTCTGTGCAATGAATACCCCCTTAAACCCCACTTTTACATAGCAAAATTGGGGTATGCAGGGGTATACCTATTTTTCTTATTTTTGCTCCAAAACATAGATTGTGGGTACTCGTTAGAACCGCCTGAATGAGGCGGTTCTAACATGTACCCACAATCTATGTTTTGAGCAAAAATAAGATAGAAAATTTTCATTTTTAACAACTTTAAAAATATCTGTATATTGCATGGGCATGTTTTCGTAATGGAAATTAACAAGAAGCTCTATGTCTCACAAAATGTAAAAATGAGCCACGTAATGAGAAAATCAACATTTTGCATGTTCGAAAACAAAGGCGCAGGATCAGTGCTTTCGCTACATGGAAAGTACATTTCCTCTTCTTTCTTAATCCAATCTTTCCAGCCTCTAGCCATCTTCCATGCTTGTACAGCTCGGTTTGTGTCGCACCTGTTCGGAAATCACATTGTTGGTTTTCTATTGCTGCAGCTCAAATAATTCCATTTGACTGTGACCTGATCAGTGTTAACTGCCAACATTGAAGTGATGCTGTTTTTGTAATGTTGAAGGTCAAATGTTCATTTTTAAGTTACAAGCAGTAAGTAAGGTTCAGCTATATTGTACATCACTTGTGATCTTATATTGAAATGACACATGTGATTTAGCTCATATTCAGAGGAAAATAAGGATTAGTGCATTTATTGAGAAAATTAGAAGAAAGTGTTGCTTGTTTTCCTTAAGGTATGTTGAGGATACTCAAAATTAATGAGTGCCCTTATGGACGAATTTTTCGGCAAAAAAAGCAACACAATTCTTAAATTTATTGTCATATTATGCACTTTTATATATATTCTTCTGTTGTTGTACATTTTCATGTTAGTTGTGATGACATTTTCAAGTTTAATTAATTGCAATAAAATATGATAGAAGATATAAATTGCTTTACATTTTAATATTTAAACTCCTTAAGCCCCGTTCCTACTGTCCTGGTTCTACCCCGGTTTGCCCTGGTGAAGGCAAGCCGGTTTACCGGGGTAAACGGAGAACATTTTCTACACAAAATGATTTTGTTCTCACAGTCCCGGAGTTACCCCGGTGTAGCTACAGTTTTAGAAAGTGGAGCCACAGTTCTTCCCGGTTTTACCCCAGATTCATCCCGGTGCATGCCAATTAGCCCCGTTTCTACTACGGTAATGCCCCGTGTTGCCCTGGTTGTCCACGGTGCTGTCCCGGTGGCTGCCGGTCGCGTTAGGGTATGCGCCGGTGGCGTCCAGGTTCTACCCCGGTTCATCCCGGTTTGTAGGGCAGTCTATTACCTCATCAGCCAGTGCTGCTACGATGGTTTCACACATATGAAAACAAAATTACATGGTGTATGTTCGTGCATATGAGCTTGCGTTTTGGTACTTTCTTAACAGAGGTAAAAATAGAATGGCAAGTTTATAAAATGAATAAATAATACCACAGGAGGATAACACGTAATGTAAAATCAATACAACAGAAATTTTTGTTTGCATTGAGGTTTAACGTTCCAGACAACAATTTTTCGTTCATGTCGGGACGGAGCCACCGCTTCCGGTGTTTAAACCAGCACTCCGGTGGGAGAGTTAATGTCTTGACCAAGGACACAAGACGGTGCCACCAGTGGGGATCTAACCGGGGACCTCTCGATTCGGAGTTTTTATTTATTCGGAGTTGTTAATGTATTGAACCCTTTTCGTTAATGTCATGCAGACGTTGCGCTTTTTCGGCAGTGTGACATTTCCGCTAGATTCACGAAATAATTTGCCGAGAGCACATATCCGTTAGAATTCTTCTTCATGCATTTTATGCCATTGGTAGATTGATGAACTTCATATAGTTATCATTCTCAAATGAATTTCTGAAGGTTATCGGGCTACAGTTAGCCATCAAAGTTTTGCAAATTTTACATTTACGCGTGTCTTGAGCATTGTGACATCGTCGCTAGGTTTCGCACTGCAATAATGAAAGATAGTACCTCAACAAAAATTACATGATTTGACAGTATTGTCTATGAACTAAGCATTGAACCGATTAAACAGATTATTGGCATTTGCATGTAACTGTTGTTCAGATGGATTTGAATAAAATATAAATAACAAAATCTAAATCTTAAGTTTTGGCTATATACGTTGAACGTAATTCTTGAAGCTGATATAAATTTATGAAAAATGCGTTTATTTTCGCCGTTTCTACAATACCATAAAAAACCACAATGTGTCATATTGACAATGTACGCCAACACTCGAGCGCAACGTCTGCTGTTTTCTAAAGCAGATCATGAAACATCCTTGG
This sequence comes from Rugalucina vietnamica, assembly GCA_964017185.1. NCBI lineage: Eukaryota > Metazoa > Mollusca > Bivalvia > Lucinida > Lucinidae > Rugalucina > Rugalucina vietnamica. The sequence goes on along the minus strand of OZ024871.1, from coordinate 4,176,968 downwards.
ATCCATTCCAAAGAAGTTTCAGAAAGAAGCCTCATCTTCAAGCCTCAATTCCTCTAGCAGTCTTGAGTAGTCTCCTCTGAAACCATGGTCGAACCCAAACCATCGTTTTCTGATGATTCCTTCTTTGTCACCTATTGATCAGTGGCTGAGCTCTTGCCATAGCCACGGCATATACCATTTGCTGCCTGGTCAACTGGAGTTGATACTGCAGAAGTTGTAGTCTATTTTTTCCAATTGGTGTTTATCAGATAATTCATTCTTTTTCGTATAAAACATGAACACAACTGATTAAATCTGTGTATTTTAACTAATTGTATGTAATTTCATCTAAACCGTAGCGGTACCGGGGTGAACCGGCACACACCATATTGAATCGGGACTCGACCAGACCAAACCGTAGTAGCACCGCCACTAATCGGGGTGAACCGTGGCAACACCGTGTCAAACCGTATCTCCACCGGCATAAATGGGGGCGATACCGGCCCGAAACCGGGGGGGGGGGGGGGGGGGGGGGGGGGGGGGGGGGGGGGAACAGAGGTGAAATAAACGCCCCGGTTTATCACGGTGTCGCCCTGGTTCGCCCGGTGGAGATATGGTTTGCCCCGGTGTTGCCCCGGTTTATCATGGTTTATGACACTCGTTCCGGTTCGCCCCGGTTCTATTAAACATTTTAAAACAACCGACAAGGCAAACCGGTTTGCCCCAGTACACTCCGGTTGTTCACGGTGCCGCTACGGTTCTACCACGGTTCGCCACGGTTCGTCCCGGGGTGAACCGGGGAGCTAAGCCGGGACAGTGAGAACAGAGCTTTATTCACATAAAATTTTCTAGAAAATAATGTTACAGTGTCCGGCTAGCTGAATGTCTGGTGAGTGAGTTGCCTACTCCATGGCCACAACGTTGTTCTGACGTATATAAGATTGAGACGATTTTCATCTGACATTGCCTTCCTGGTACCAACAATGACACAAGTGTTGAAAAAACTTCACAATAGGTCTGCTCTCGTCCCAGTATAAGAAAATATGTATATGGAGATACCGTTATTATGTGAAAAAGCTCCAGTGACAACTGATACATAAACCGAACAATTTGGCTTTAAGGGTTATCGTCTCAAATAAGTCCTCATTTAAAAGGTAAAAAGACATTTTATAATAATTTTAAGTTCATATTTCATGAACTATAACGGTTCTTATGTTACATGCTCTCAAACACATTTTCCTTTAACCTTTTTTGTTCACGCAGTCCAAACTATAGTTCGATAATGAGCGGGTGGGAAAAGAATACACCCATTTTAGAGACGGTACTTGCATTTTTACGACAAAAATGTCGTTTTTAAACCCATTCTCTGCTATTTTTTATCCAAACGATATAGCGCATACAAACGGTTATATCACACTGCACGTTCTGGTAAAAAAATTATGTCGCAGTCATGTCTCGTGCAGCACGCAAATATGCGCCAGTATAAATCAGCCCGTGAAAATTGTGGGTTTGAAATCAGACTACTTCATTATTTTGGCCAGATTGTTTTCCGGTATTCTGCAATCACTTGTGAAGAGGTAAGTGCTATTTGGACTACGTATTATTGTATACTTTAAATTACTATTTTTGTTTAAAGCCCCACACTTTTGAAAATATGTTGATATGAATCAATTACGTCGTCTCCTACGATGGAGGGGTTGAGTATACGTATACTTTTACGGAGGGGCATTCTTGTTTCATGAATGTTATTTTGATGTGGCTATGGGTTTTCGTCCAAGTTAACAGGTTTTTCGGTCATGTCGGGACGAAACCACTGATTCCTTGATGCTACACAGTTCCATGGAGGAGATTAAAGTGTCTTGTGTATGGGCACAGCACGGCGAAGGTAGGTATCGAACCCATTGTTTCTCGATCCTGACCCCTGAGCTCTAAATATAAGGCACCCCACTCTCCAGATGCATGTTAAAATTCAATGTGAAACGCATAAACACTAACTAAGGATTATCTTTTCTCATTGTAAAAACAACAACAAAGGTTCTGATAAAATCATTTGAACTTAGATCAGGAAAGTAAATTTCACTCCGCTCCGCTTCGGTATCTCGTTCTACTACCGTGTGAGGTTCGGGTAATTACGAAACAGCGACGGGAAATAATGAATGAGAAGATCTTGTAGCAATTTGTCATATTTCAGAAATGTGGTATCTTCGTTCGTTTAAATTTTATTATATTATATTTGGCCGGGGCGGGTGGGGGAGGGGGCAAATCTACAATCAATGGGCAAATCTACAATTTTGTTAAATCCGATATTTAAACCTCTAGGCTGATTGTGTGACTGTAAAGGTCGGTTTTTATCGGACATGATCGGAAACAAAATTGTTGGTTTTCACATGCAAAGGCTCAGAGCATATCATTACCAAAACTTGCCCATGCAATATACAGATAATTTTTTTAGGTGTAAAAATTGAAAAAAAAAATCCGTAGAAAAAATATTTATAATATATTTGCTAAAACATTGATTGTCGGTACACGTACAACCGCCTCGCCGAGGCGGTTTTAAGGAGTACCCACAACGTATGTTTGGGATCAAATATTGAAGAAAAATAGGTATAACCCTGTAATCCCCAATTTACGAGTTTGATCTGGTTTTCATGTTTGGTCTAGTTTCAGAGAAATATAAGGATTTATTCATACTGAATGAGCCAATCAGGAGACAGGATTTTCTTCAGTCATATAACAAACATGTATATTGCCCCGGGGTGGGGGCAGACAGACCCCTGGAGTCCAAATTTTTTCAGATTCATCAATCTTAAGTCCATTTGCCCATTTCCTGCAAGTTTTTCCCTACAAATGACATTTTAACACTTTTCCCCTTTCAAATGCATGAGCGACCTATGTTGACCTTGCCGTAAAATAGGTCAAGGTCATCTCAGGGTCATGATTTATAAAAACTTAGTAGAGCTCCAGTCACTGATGCTTCACACCAAGTTTCAAAATCATTGGCCTTCTAGTTTTGGAGAAGAAGATTTTTAAAGGTTTTTTCTATTTATAGCCATGGCAGCCATCTTGGTCATGTGACCTTGACCATTTATACAAACTTTCTTTCCCCTTTCCCAAGAATGCTCCATACGAAGTTTGGCTTTGATTGGCCGAGCTATTTAAGTTTTACCCATTAAATAGCATTTTACCATTTTTTCCCATTCAAATGCATTGGCGACCTAAGTTGACCTAGCCGTAAAGCATGTCAAGGTCATCCTAGGTTCATGATTTATGTAAACTATGATGGACCCGCGTCCCCGATGCTACATACCAAGTTTCGTGGAAATCGGCCCACTTGTTGTGGAGAAGAAGATGTTTAAAGGTTTTTGCTATTTATAGCCATGGCGGCCATCTTGGTCATGTGACCCGGACCATTTATATAAACTCATTCCCCCTTCCTAAGGATGCTCCACATGAAGTTTGGCTTTGATTGGCCAAGTGGTTTCAGAGAAGAAGATCTTTGAAATTGTGGACGGACGACGACGACGACGACGGACGACGACTGACGACGGACGGACGGACGACGGAGCATGGCCATCCTAAGCTCACCTTGTGAGCCTTCGGCTCAGGTGAGCTAAAATGGGGTATGCAGGGGTTAACCTATTTTTCTAATGTTTTGTCGAAAACATAGATTGTGGGTACTCGTTAGAACAGCCCCAGAGACGATCTTTGTTTTGAGGAAAGTATTAAAATTATCAATTTTTCCTGGTGAAGTTTTCAATTTTTACATGTTAAAAAAATGTCTGCGTATTGCATGGGCAAGTTTTCGCACAGGCGTTTGAAGTTATAACCATAAATCATTAAAATATGCCCTTATATTTTCGGCATGGGCCATGAAATATACACTGACTGTAGGTGAAATCGACAAAATGAAATAAAAATTCATAGAATCTCACTGGCATGCGAATTTCAAGCGACTGTTTGCCAATTTTGTCGCGGGCTTTCGCAAGACATTCGTGCGAGTACCTTGAAAATTTTCATGTGTCGCGAACTAGTCGCGAACCGGTCGCGAAGTTTTTAAACAGGTTTAAAACATTTATGCAAATGTTTTCGTCAAAATATTTCGCAAGACTGTCGCGCGACTGTCATAATAATGAAAATGAAAATAAGCCACATTCGCGGGAAAGTCGTGAGACACTCTCTCGAATGTCTTGCGACTGTCGTGCGACAGTCGCGAGGTATATTTTCAAAATTAGACCGAAATTCACGAATTTGTCGCATAAATGTCCATTTAATGAGAATGCAACGTAAAAGCTGTGTTTGTCTTATCGTTAATCTTTGTCGCGAAATAGTCGAGTTGTCGCATACCAGTGAGGTAGGGGTCTTAAGCTAGTATCTCACTGGCATGCGAATTTCTCGCGACTGTTTTGCGAATTTTGTCGCGGACATTCGCACGACATTCGTGCGAGTGTCGTGAGAATTTTCAAGTGTCGCAATCTAGTCTCGAACTGGTCGCGAACTGGTCGCGAAGGTTTTAAACATGTTTAAATTTTCATTTTTCATTTTAGTCAGCAACGTATGTAACCTTCGTATAGGCATTGTGCATTACAATAGCACAAACGTTAAACGTATTTAGTATGCTTTAAACAGCTTCACTGAAGATTTCAGTATCCATCCCCTCCGGAAGAAAGGTACCTATTACAAATGCCACCTACGAAGAAACTACGTATACCTGAAAAAATCAGCCATGTGGCATCCCATCTTAATTTAGGATAGTATAGATCATTATTCGGCTACTGTGACGGTCAGACATCATCAAAATTTGTACAGGTTAGATGGAATTGCTCGAAACTTGTCATTTCATGATGTCGCATGACAGAACAGGTAAGGCACAAAGCTTCGAATAAAATTTTGGCGCATCTATCACGCTGTTTCTACGAAGTGTTGCAAGGTCATTTTCATATCAGTTTAAAGCTTATGAGATGCACTTTATACTGCGCACACGCATATTAGAACAACTATCTACAGAGAAATGAGTAACAATGATCTTACCTGGCAGATTCATTTATCCATGGTTTGTTTACACAATTTATTCATCCCACCTATCCGGAAGTACGCTTTAAACCAACCCCTCCGTTCCGTCGCTCAGTTATTGATTGGACTGCGTGTTGTTGAGTATATTTAGAAACTCAAAAAAAAGCAGCTGATGGTTTGAAGATTGTAAGAGCATTGCTACAACAAAATTTGTCTCTTTTTACAAACAGGGTTTTGATAAACAGTAGATTTAAAAAGCAAACAGTAAAATGACTTGTTTCACATATATCTACTGCCTCTTTCCAACATAATACAGTTTGAATGAGTTTTTATCGGAATTCTTGGCATTTAAGGATTAGGTGCTCCTGAAATATGGCAGACTTCCTCCCCTTTTTCTCCAGCAGTAAATCCCGACACCAACCCCCACTCCCACTCCGACCACCACCAGACCCACTATCAGGTAAATGTCTGAAATAAGAAATGTCAGCTTTAACTCTTTGCTTCAGTGTCGTCTCTGACGATAATCTTTTCAAATTAAACATTGATGAAATTGCAATGCAAGGGACATAACCATGCATAGAAATACAAATTTGGTTTGATTAAATACAATCATAGAATGCAATGAGAGTGTGGGCCATATTGCACAATTCCAGAATGAACCTTCATCAGTGACCCTTTACAAATCCTGACAGTTATGAAGTGATTGAACATTTTTATCACATAAGTACACAGTGTTTGTTTGTGATTTAACAACCAAGTCAGCAATTTTTAAGTCACTCCATCCTGAGTATTAACCAGTTCTAGTGAGAGTTGTATATCATTGTACTTGCCACAACAGTGACCAGGCCCAGAGGTTGTTAAACTTTTTTCATGCTCAACTCAGCTGAGCATGAAATTTCAATAGCTTGTAAATGCTAAAATAGCCAAAATCAGTTAAAAGTTCAATAATACAGTACTGTAATTTATCCTTCTGATAAATGTTAAAATGCCAACAATTGTTGGCATTTTATTGTTTTAACATTTATCAGCAGGATTAATTTTAGTGTTAGCTGAGCTGAGCATGAAAACTGTTTTATAACCTCGTGGCCAGTTCTGGCCAGAGTTAATGTGTCTTGCTCAAGAAATCACTCCAGTAGGGATCGAACCCAGGACACTAATGGTCTATCACTAGACCACTACGCTCAATACCATGTTGTACCTGAGAAATACAAGAGCTGTCGCATGAGAAAACCAACAATCTGCATATACAAAAACAAGGGTGCAGATCAGCTTTGCGGTAACTGGGAAGCTGATCAGAGCCTTTGTTTTCGCTACAAGGATAGTTTAATTCCTCTACTTTCTATATCCAAAATTTCCAGCCTCTAGCCATCTTCTGTGCTTGTACAGCGTGGTTTGCGCCGGACCTTGTCAGAAACCTTAATTGTTTGTTTTCTCATATGAAGGCTCACTGTAAGCTGTACGAGAATACTTACACCAGTTACTTCCACTGGTAAATGTTGTACAACATGCTGCATTGTACTTGCCACAGCAATGCCCAGGGGCTGTAAGGAGAATACTTACACCAGTTACTGCCACTAGTGGTAGTTGTACAACACACAGCATTGTACTTGCCACAGCAATGCCCAGGGGCTGTAAGGAGAATACTTACACCAGTTACTGCCACTAGTGGTAGTTGTACAACACACAGCATTGTACTTGCCACAGCAATGACCAGGGGCTGTAAGGAGAATACTTACACCAGTTACTGCCACTAGTGGTAGTTGTACAACACACAGCATTGTACTTGCCACAGCAATGACCAGGGGCTGTAAGGAGAATACTTACACCAGTTACTGCCACTAGTGGTAGTTGTACAACACAAGGCATTGTACTTGCCACAGCAGTGACCAGGGGCTGTAAGGAGAATACTTACACCAGTTACTGCCACTAGTGATAGTTGTACAACACACAGCATTGTACTTGCCACAACAGTGATCAGGGGCTGTAAGGAGAATACTTACACCAGTTACTGCCACTAGTGGTAGTTGTACAACACACAGCATTGTACTTGCCACAGCAATGACCAGGGGCTGTAAGGAGAATACTCACACCAGTTACTGCCACTAGTGGTAGTTGTACAACACACAGCATTGTACTTGCCACAGCAATGACCAGGGGCTGTAAGGAGAATACTTACACCAGTTACTGCCACTAGTGATAGTTGTACAACATGCTGCATTGTACTTGCCACAACAGTGATCAGGGGCTGTAAGGAGAATACTTACACCAGTTACTGCCACTAGTGGTAGTTGTACAACACACAGCATTGTACTTGCCACAGCAATGACCAGGGGCTGTAAGGAGAATACTCACACCAGTTACTGCCACTAGTGGTAGTTGTACAACATGCTTCATTGTACTTGCCACAACAGTGACCAGGGGCTGTAAGGAGAATACTTACACCAGTTACTGCCACTAGTGATAGTTGTACAACACGCTGCATTGTACTTGCCACAACAGTGACCAGGGGCTGTAAGGAGAACCAGAATGGCACTTGAAAAGCACAGGATAATGGTTCTTGTCAGTAGAAAAATGTTGACAATATTTTCTGTTCCCCATTGATTTTACTGCTACCTATATTTTGAAAAGCCAGTAGCAAAAGCTACCACGGGCTCTAGTGAAATTTGCAATTTGAACAAATTAAAAAAAAAAACAGGAAAGACTGAGAAAATGCCTTCATTTAGTATATTTCAGAATTGAACATTTCATCTTTTCTGGCCAAAACGGCTTGTTATATAAGCTAATTTTTTAAGTAGCAGTGACACAACATTTGACAAGACTTACGTTTACAAGGAGTCTGTCCACAATAGAATGTTGATGACTGAAAGAGGAAAACAATTCTTTCATGTGCCGGACAAAGGCAATCTCATTTCATTTTGCACAGTACCTCTGAAAGGCAATCTCAATTCATGCTGCACAAAGTTAATTCATGGTTCTTTAAAACCTAGTACAATGTACATAGTTGTCCAAAAAAGTACTTTGTGTACAAATTTTTATCAAATGAATTTTCAATTTTTATATTTCTAGTGAATGCAGAAAATGGAATGCCAAAGTATTACAGCATGACACAAAAAAAAGTAAATATTTCAATGATAAACTCATGAACACAAAACAGGAAATATCCCCAAATGATCGAAGGAATAAACAAGTAGCCCAAGGGCAACGATCGCTCACCTCAACAAATACAGTCACTGGACAAAGTGTTTTTTTTTTTTTTTTTTTTTTTTTTACCATATATGGGTATAACGGCCATCTTGGTCACGTTTCAGGTCTATGGCTGCAATAGTTTTCATAGGATCATTTGTCCTGTAAACACTTAACTGAGACCTAGTTGTCACTTTTCCCATGTAAAAGCCTATGTTTCCAAAATTGACCTTAACCTAAATTTAATCACACACCTTCATCTACTCCATTAGTTTTTTGCATCTACCACTTTTCAGGTCTCAGGCTGCAATAGTTTTCAAAAAATCCAAAGTTTTCACTTTTTCCCATGTAAAAGCCTCTGTTTCCAAAATTGACCTTGCCGTAAAATAGGTCAAAGTCATCCTAGGGTCATCATTTGATCAAACTATGATGGGCTGAAGTCCCAAATGCTACATACCAAGTTTCGTGAAAATCGGCCTGCCGGTTCTGGAGAAGAAGATTTTTGGGGGTTTTTTTTATCATTAATGGGCATGGCGGCCATCTTGGTCATGTGACCCAGATTTCACGATCAAACTTTCGTTCCCCCTATCCATGGATGCTCCACATAGAATTTCACTTTGATGCTCCACATAGAATTTCACTTTGATTTGCCAAGCATTTTCAGAGAAGAAGATCTTTGTGAAGTGTGTATGGATGCCAGACCGGCACATTCAAGGGCAGCTAACTCCGCAGTCCAGGGTCGAATCCGGCTCAAATTCGAACTCATTCAAGATGTTATGGTTATCCTTGTTACTTCCAAGAATGAAGAAGATCTGATCAAAATTGAAGGCACTAGAGTGGCCACAATACAAAATATTGAATTTTCAAAGACTAAAGGACAGCTAACTTCGCAGTCAGAGGTCGGATCTGGCCAAAATTCGAACTCATCCGAGATATTGTAGTTACCTTGTTACCTGCAAGAATGAAGAAGATCCACTGAAAAACAAAGATGCTAAAGTGGTTACAACACAAACTATTGATTTTTCCAACACTCAAGGGCAGATAACTCCGCAGTCACAGGTCAGATCTGGTCGAAATTCAAACTCATCCGAGATGTTATGGATGCTCTTGTTACTTCCAAGAATAAAGAAGAACCAAATAAAAATGAAGGCGCTAGCATGGCCCCAACACTACATATTGATTTTTCAAACACTCAAGGGCAGATAACTCCACGGTCAGAGGTCGGATCTGGTCGAAATTCGAACTCATCCGAGATGTTACAGATGTCCTTGTTACTTTCAAGAATAAAGAAGATCCGAATAAAAATGAAGGCACTCTAAGAATGACAACAACACTAAATATTGATTTTTCACACAATCAAGGGCAGATAACTCTGCAGTCACATGTCGGATCTGGCTGAAATTCAAACTCATCTGAGATGTTGTAGCTATCCTTGTTACCTCCAAGTATGAAGAAGATTCGATCAAAATTGAAGGCGCTAGAGTGGCCACAACACAAAATAATGATTTTTCAAACACTCAAGGGCAGCTAACTCCACAGTCAGAGGTCGAATCTAGCTGAAATTCAAACCCATCCGAGATATTATAGTTGTCCTTGTTACCTGCAAGAATGAAAAAGATCCACTGAAAATTAATGGCGCTAGAGTGGCCACAACATTTTTCCCATTATAAGTCTATGGGGATTTTTCCAGACGCTCAAGGGCAATCTGAGGTCAAACCTAGCCGAAATTCGAACACATTCGAGATGTTATGATTGTCCTTGTTATTCCCAAGAATTAAGAAGATCCAATCAAAAATGAAGTTGCTAGAGTGGCCACAACATTTTCCCCATTATAACTCAATGGGAGCTATCTGTTGCCATGGAAACCAGAGTTCTGATCCGACCTGGCCAAAAACCTAATGCAACCTTTCCCCCTCCTCAATGATGCTTTAGATAAAATTTGATCGCGATTGGCCTTGTTGTCTTAGAGATATTCAAGTTTGAAAATGTGAACGGACGCACAGACAGGCGGACTCACGGATGGACGGACAGACGCCGGCTCGACTACCATACTATAAGCTCACTAGTGAGCCTTTGGCTCAGGTCAGCTAAAAAATATGATGTAACACCTACCGCTTCCAGATGAGCTGTGACACGAGAAAACCAGTGTTCAGGGTTTCCAAACAGGTCTGACACCAGCTCGCCTGTAGTCTCAGAAATAGGGTAGAAGCTTGAAATTTTGGATTTAAGAAGAAGAGGAATTTTACTTTCCCTGTAGCGAAAACAAAGGCGCAGATCAGCTGTTACATAAGCAGAAATCTGGTTATCTCATTACACGGCTCAGATAGTAAACAAAGAACTTACTGTAGTTGAACGAGCTGCAGCAACAAGACTCTGAGATTCTAACCAACCCGCCAGCAGAAACACTACAGATATTAACAAGTTCTGAAAGGAAATAGTTGAGCTAGAGTACATACTTGATGGTTCTATTGCATTTTTCATTCATGTTTCCTTATATTTAGCTTAGAAGTGATCAGAAGTTATTATTATGGTATTAAAGTAAACTACTGAGTGTGTTTGGTTTTAAATAAGTTGAAACACTGCATACACGTTAATAAGAAGCCATATTCTGTTTTATAAATGAATCAAAATGAATTTTCTTATTACCTTTAAAACACAATTCACTAATAAAGCTATTCATTTTTGTATATCTCAAAAATATTAATCTAACAGTTCCATTTAGACTGCTGGCACACTCATTCAACAATATACACATACATGTATAATACGTACCATTGTTAGATGAGGATAAAACCCAAAATCACAAATATCAGATTTTTTTATCTAATATAACAACTTGTAAAATGATTACTTAATTTGATATGTAGATACAGGTTATATCATGTTATCAATCAAAACAGTTTGATCATTTTTATTTAACATTGAACTCATGATCAGATATTGTTTTTAGAAAATTGAAAATATTGTCATAAAAAGCTAACAATGACTATTTGCTGTGAATAAACGTGTCCGCAAGGACTCTTTGAATACTTCAAAGATGGAATGTCATTGTTGATTTAACAGACTTCTCAAGAGCAGGACACTTTCTACAGCAGCCTCATTTTGGGCTGCAATATAAATTTAAAACAGTCTCCAAAAATTAAGGAGTATTACTGTATAATCAAATCAAATATATGGGACTATTTTTGGGAAATGAACATAAATATTCTTAGAGAAGACATATGAGCCGGCTCATGGGAAATCCAACAATCTGCGTAGGCGAAAACAAAGGCGCAGATCAGCTTTGCAGTAACTGCTACTCGGATAGTACAGTTCTCTCTTTAAATCCGAAATTTCAAGCTTCTAGCTCTTTTCTGTGACTGTACAGGTCGATTTGTGTCGTACCTGGTCGGAAACCACATTGTTGGTTTTCCCACGAGGCGGCTCATATAATATGACCTTCCTTCTGTTTTATATTTGGGTTTCAAAGACTGTATGACTGACAAGGACTTTGTAATCCAGTTTATTGTTTTCAAAAACCTTGGCATTGTTACAAAAGACAGCTGTCAAGACTGTATTCAATGTGTAATTGGAATAGGCATGGGCTAAGGTACTTAGTTAAACTCTTCTTGTTTTTCCCATAATGCCCATATATACCGATAGATTCTAAAAAAATATTAATAACAATCTATGGATAAGGTGTGCAAAGTGCTTAAAAGATAATAATAAAATAATTTCTAAATTATGGGGGATAACACATTTTGCATGAAAGCTAGTCTTCCATACAGTCCCCTGGTGAATGCAGAAACTAAGATGCTGAGAGCAAGGCATGGTAGTATGACCAACAGGTACCATTTTAACACCTGGATTTGTATCCCCGACTACCCGATCCCGAAGCATACGCTCTACCACTGGAGTTCTTGGGACCATATTGTTGGTGTGAAATGTTTAGATGCTGAACTTGTGACTGAATTAATTATATATGTATACTTTCTTTCATAAAACAGTTAGGTGATTTAGAGCAACTTGATATTTTCATATAGCATTTATTTTTCCTTAGATTTATCAACAAGGCTGTTTGAGCAAATATTAGAAAAAATCCAAGCAGTTACCAGTAGCCCCATTCAATTTCAGATAAAAGTATGGATTCACTTAGGTGAGAAAAGACAACAGAGCACTTCATTACATCATTAACAATTTTATTTCATGAAATGAACAACATCACAAGCAAACCTGCGAAAACAAACATAAAGATCAGCTCTGCAGTAACTGCACACCTGATCAGCACCTTAGTTTTTGCATCCTGGATTTTTAGTACATTCCTACTCTCATTTCAAGCTTTCAGCCTTATTTTGTGACCCTGCAGGATGATTGTGTTGAACCTGGTTGGAAACCCAGAAAACAGGTTTTCTTATGATGCGACTCAAATTTAATATTTGAGCCGCTGCATAAGAAAACCAACAATCTGCATATGCGAAAACAAAGACACAGATCAGCGTCGTGGTAACCGTGAAGCTGATCAGCGCCTTTGTTTTCGCTACTTGGAAAGTACAATACCTCTTCTTCTAAAATCTGAAATTTCTAGGTTCTAGCTGTCTTTTGTGACTGTACAGCCCATTTTATGTTGGACCTGGTCAGAACCCAAATTGTTGGTTTTCTCATGCACAGGCTCAAATTTTCAAATCAAGTGAAGTAAGTCTCTAACGATAGTACAGTCACTCTATGTTTTTTCAAACCATGATGCTATTATAGCTTAGGCTCTCCACACTGGCTTGTGTTCGACATGGTCAAGAGGTTTTTAGTTACATACATTAGACATAAAAAATGCTATATACATCACCTGTTATTCTCTAAGTATATATGTATTATATAAATGAGACATAATTAGCAACAATAAATCATTTCCCCCACATTAATTCAGATTCTAAAGTAGGCACCAGAATAATATGAGCCACCTCATGAGAAAACCAACAATCTGCATATGCGAAAACAAAGACGCAGATGAGCTTCACGGTAACCGCGAAGCTGATCAGCGACTTTGTTTTCGCTACACGGATAGTACACTTCCTCTTCTTCTTAAATCCTAAATTTCAAGCTTCTAGCCTGCTTCTGTGATTGTACAGCCTGATTTGTGTCAGACCTGTTCAGAAACCACATTATTGGTTTTCTCACGAGACGGCCCATATGAGAAACATTCATCCTTTTCATAAACAACAAACACAGAAAAATAAATGAGCCACCTCGTGGAAAAACCAACAATGTGGTTTCTGAACAGGTCTGACACAAACCGGCCTGTACAGCTACAGAAGCAGGCTAGAAGCTTGAAATTTTGGAGTTAAGTAGAGGAGGAATTGTACTATACGAGTAGCGAAAATAAAGGCGTGATTAGCTTCGCGATAACCGTGAAGCTGATCTGCATCTTTGTTTTCGCATGTGTAGATTGCTGGTTTTCCCATGAGGCGGCTCAAATCATTATCATTGGTATATGAAATACATACAATCGTAATTATAAAGATTATCACAGTAAAAACAGAACATATAACATCCTATCTGTTCTTCAAAATTTCTGACAAGGAACACCACAGATCCAACTGTCTGCTATATTTGGTGGTGCTTAGCTGCTATGAACTTTTCAAATTATCATGAGCCCAGGCATGGGTAGCAATGTGCAGTAACTATCTCTGCCAAAAATCCTATATGAACAACAAAGATTGTACATAATACAACTGATTGTAAGACATGTAAATTATTTTTTGATCACTGAATATTAACTGTCATTTCCGGAGTCCATGAAAAGTCTTATCTTGAATTTGAAGAGAAATAAGAAATGAACAATAGAATCCTACATAGATCCACAAATATTCACTGGACCACAACAGCAGAAAACCTGTATCAGTAAAACAAACCATGCAGATTATCCAGGACCACCATCGGCTTTTGAAAATTGGTAGCCCGTGCGATCAGCATCATTCTTTGTTGTCCCTTCAGAGTTCAGACAGCAAGAGCTCATGGCAAGATCTCCCCTCATAGTTAAATAATTTGACTTTCTAAACTCTTAACATGATTTGTTGTATCTGATTGGAGACCATGAAGACAGAATTTCTTGTATTGTGCCTTATACTTCCTCTGTACAAATTAGTTAAAGTACAAATAGTACTAGTATGAGCAATAATCAAGTATATTTAGAAATACACATATACACACACAACAATATTATAAACTGGTTGTAGATATCCTGATATCACAGTTACTTCCTGGTAATAATGAGCTGTGTCACAAGAAAAAAACTGTTTTTTTAGCATATAGATAAACTCCGAGGCTATTGATCAGTGTGTTTGTTTCTATCTTCAGACACAGTTTATAATTCAAAACTTTCAAGTATTTAATCATTTCAGCAGACAGCTGCATTTGTGAGCCCTGCATAATGTGTTTCTCATGATACAGCTCAAACCCCATTTACATCAAACCCAGGACCTCTTGATTCGGAATCATACACTTTACCACCATACTGGCATACTCCTATAATCACTTCAAAACAAGAAACGGAAACCTGAGTATGTCCAAGACAAATGAGCCGTCTCGCGGGAAAACAAACAATGTGGTTTTTGAACAGGTCCGACACAAATCGAACTGTACAAGCACAGAAGATGCCTAGAGGCTGGAAATTTTGGATTTAGAAAGAAGAGGCATTATACTATACAAGTAATGAAAACAAAGACACTGATCAGCTTTGCGGCTTCGCAGTTACCGCGAAGCTGATCTGCTTCTTTGGTTTCACATGTGCAGATTGTTGGTTTTCTCATGAGGTGGCTCAAATGCAGGGCCATAAACAATGGGGCTAATTGGCAAGAAATTTGATACATTTTCATTTAGACCTATTCTATATTTCAGAATTAAAAAAAATAGTTCCATTGAAATGTGGCCCTGATACACCAGGTACATGCAAGCAAGACTACATACAAACCCCTGAACACAAATACTTCATTTTCCCCAAAAATCCAAAGAACTTGGATCTGGGGCTTTTATGTTTTCTTAGAGGGATTTCATTGAAAAATGAGCTGCTGCATCAGAAAACCAACAACAATAGGAAAAAACAAAGGTGCAGATCAGCATTTTTGTTTTCCCTACACAGATAGTACAATCCCTCCACTATCTAAATTTGAAATTGCAAGCTTCCAGGCCTGATTCTGTGATTGTACAGGGCCACGCCGGTTTGTGCCATACCTGGTTGGCAATCCAGGTTGTTGGTTTTCTCATGCGAAGGATCAAATGAAATAACTACATGAAATCACTCTTGATGCACCTAAAATTGAAAGTGGACACCCAAATGATAATGTCAGATGGGCAAGTCCATTTCATCACAAATCGGTTTACTTGTTACATTAATCACCACTGATGCACTGTCACTCTCACATGTAAATCATTGCATAGCATTATCTGAGTAATTACACAATGATTACAATATGATGAGATAAATCAAAGATATATGGTAGACAACATACATAGTGTAAACGGCTTTTTCTAACACCCTTAAATCCTGCTGTATCGCTTCACCATGTAAATCAGTATGAATTAAAAAAAGAAAGAAAACAATGAGACACATAACCTTATAATCAACTGACCATTTACAATTTAACATCTGTCATTGGCAATTTATCTTAGGTTATCTGTGAAAGCCTACCCTAGACCAGATAAGCAGTGCAGCAGTCTTGACATGACAAAAGGTTTTAGGTAACGTTTTAAAAATCTGGGACAGTAGATGCTGTATATGTATTACATTATCAATTTTAAAAAGGGAGCTACTGGGACATTTTTGGCGTCCAAATTAAGTAAAATGTAAAGAAACAAAATCAGCTAAGTATCATGTATCTGTGTAGTAATGGGGTTGACCACACTGGACTGGCTCATATGAGGTGTGTGATGGGAAAACCTGCCATTTGGGTTTCAAGTCAGGATCAAGCCCCACACATATTGGACTAAATGGTAGTTTGTGTCATGAGAAAACAAACATTTTCATTTGCATATGCAAAAACAAAAGCACAGTTAAGCTTCACAGTAACTGCGAAGCTGATCAGTGCCTTTGTTTTTGCTTCATGGATAGTACAACTCCTGTTCTTTGAGACTTTCTAAATCCAAAATTTCCAGCCTCTAGCCATCTTCTGTGCTTGTACAGCTCAATTTGTGCCGGACCAGTACGGAAACCACATTGTTGGTTTTCTCATGATGTGGCTCATATGCTAAAAACAGGCTTTCACATGACACGGCTCATATCATAAAACCTTGCCAAACTCCAAAAGCAAGTCTACAGCAAATCATTAAGGGGTATGAAAATATTGAACATCATTATGATGAATTCAGAAAGTATATTGTATATAAATGAGCCGCCTCGTGGGAAAACCAACAATGTGGTTTCCGAACAGGTCCGACACAAACCGGCCTGTACAAGCACAGAAAAGAGCTAGAAACTTGAAAGTTCAGATTTAAGTAGAAGAGGAATTGTACTATCCGTGTAGCAAAAACAAAGGCGCTGATCAGCTTCGCTGTTACCGCGAAGCTGATCTGCGTCTTTGTTTTCGCCTATGCAGATTGTTGGTTTTCCCATGAGGCGGCTCAAATAATATGCTGCTTCTCAAGTTCTCCACTGGTCCATGCATGTGTCATACTTGGAACTCACACAAGGTGTTTACCATTGACAGCCCTGAGTCTCAATGTTAAAATGAACATTTAAATTCAAAGTTAACCGAACACGGCTCCACAGTTTGGACATCTTCGTTGTTTCATCGCTAGACAACACAGTATTCCGATAGGGAAGAATAAAATTGCACAACAAACTCCAAGGCAAGTGAAATCATCTTCTAATACACCAATCTGCAATGAAAAAATTGTCAACACAAATAAGCTCCATCATGGCCCGCTTTTTTACATGTGAAAACAAAAGTGCAGATCAACTGTGCAGCAGTTGCACAGCTTATCAGCGTTTTTAATTTCACTTCAATCCCTCTTCTTAATAAATTATGTAATTTCAACCTTCTAGCCTCCGAGAAGATTTGTCCCCAAGCTTTGGCCTGGGAATTAGTTGGGTAGCATTTGACATTACACCCCTGCTTCCACCAACTGTACCCACCAAAGGTGATTTACTGTGCTTTTATAAGCTACCAATACTGCTTGTAATTCAAATTCTTTTTCCGTGGCTGTGTAACAATTCTTTCTATACTGGTTCTAAGCCTTGAAGACAGAGATGTAATGATACCTACCCTACAAGCAGGACACCGGTCTTCGGGGTTTCCGACCACTCGGCAACCAGGTCCGACACAAACCGGCCTGTACAAGCTCAGAAAAGAGCTAGAAGCTTGAAATTTCGGATTTAAGTAGAAGAGGAATTGTACTATCCGAGTAGCGAAAACAAAGGCGCTGATCAGCTTTGCGGTTTACCGCGAAGCTGATCTGCGCCTTTGTTTTCGCCTAGGCAAAAATCCGGTTTTCTCATGACGCGGCTCAAATGATACCTACCCTACAAGCAGGACACCCTCCCACTACAAGGATCTGTGGTTGCTGTTGTACTACAACTGCTGATTGCTGCTGGTAGGAGGGTATTTGCTGGTACCCGTATCCCTGTTGGTACCCTCCCTGAGGGGCAGGAGGAGCCTGTGGGTAGGGCCCGGGTCCCTTGTAACCTGGAGGCTGGGTTCCATAACCTGCAAATGATTTCACAATAAAGGCATAGTAAAAATTCAATGCAGTTTTTTTTCTATTATTTTGTTTGTTTTTTTGGACAAGTGCTTTTAGACATGAACAAGGTGGAGATTGGCGCCATATCTTATAATGCACATCTGGTCTTGAATATGTATAATGGTAGGACAATATTAGTGCCTTTAATAGATGAACAAAAACTTTTAAATGAGCCACCGCATGAGAAAACCAACAGTTTGCATTGGCGAAAACAAAGCCGCAGATCAGCTGTGCAATAACTACACAGCTGATCAGAGCCTCTGTTTTCGCTACATGGATAGTACAATGATCCTTCTTCTTCTTAAATCCGAAATTTCAAGCATCTAGCCTGCTTCTGTGACTGTACAGGCTGATTTGTGTCAGACCTGGTTGGAACCCAAATTGTTGGTTTTCTCACGAACAGGCTCAAATCAAAGTTTAAAATGCTGATTTTAAAAGTGAGAGGTTTAAACTATGCTACATGTAGTTGATAGTACAAAATGTATGTAATGTACTTTGAAGCCAATTTTACAACTTTCATCAGCTGATTCCTTGCTTTTGATACTACATGTAATTCAGCTGGAATTATTCTACATCATGTATTAAACATCTTGTAAGCATTACATTACCTTGCCCCTGTACACCTGTTGATTCTTGGTATGAGGGTGGCGGTGCTTCAGACATGTTCCTTCAACAATCTTCTTCACTGAAATAGAAAATGCCACAGTCAGCCTTGAAAGAATGTCACTGCTACCAGTACTTGGTATAAATATCAATTTTATCAATGTTAAAAGAAATGAGTACAGACCCCAAAAATGGCAGAAATTACCTGATCACATGTGCATTTTTCACATTTGCTTGCCACACAAAGAGGATTTAAAAGCCAGGAATGGTGAAATGCTTTAGAAATGCAGACAGATGGGTGATGAATCAACTGTATAATCCACACAACCCGGGCAGTGTCACTGATTGGTAAACTAATCAAGAACGCAGAGTATGGGTGAATGTAACTCTTATGTACAAAGTTGTTGACTGTTCAATCGCTAAACCAGTGAACTACCATCCTGTAGCTGCCACTATATGCTCTACAAGAAGAAGCCATAGCATGAAATTCATCCCTATTCAGGCACATATAAATGATTATCAATTTTTTGCCCCCAAGAACTACAGTTACCACTTGGAATATGATACTGGAATCCTGTATGGCCTCTGTGTGAGTCTGGATGTTTTCAAATCATCCATCCAGCTCGTCCCCTCCAATATATTAAAGAATCAGTAACTGTAAAATGTAAATACATGTAGGTCATTGGACTATTTTATGGTGTTGTGTGATATCACTTTGAACGGGACACAAGACTTGTTGGGAGCATTTCACACTTCACTAATGAACAGCCTTTTTTCCCCCTCGATGTTGATGTCTACAAGTGGATGTTGCAAAATATCCCCATTGAAGTTGAAGCTCGTTGGACCTTGTATACCCTCTCTCTTAATAATAATCTTTATTTAAAGTCGCATACATATATCAACATTCAACATAAGCTCAGGGAATAGCCTACAGGGCGACTAGGGAGAAATAGTCTCCCTAAATAAACTAACTTCTCCCTATTTTCAGCTGAGGGAGAAGTGAAAATATATAGATTATAGGCAAACCTGAAACTCAAGTACAAACATCTCCCAAATTTTCTTGGGGAGAGACAAAACTTCTCATTAAATTTCTTGGCTAGTTTTAACCCTGAAGCTTTGTAGAGCTTTTTATTGCGACTAACTAAGAACATATGATACACATTAACATATTGAGCTGTGGAAATGTGACTTGCTCAAGGCCACAACAGACGATGCCCATGACGAGGATCGGTTAAAAAGCTCATCAGAGCTTATGTTGTACTGTTATGATACTTGCCGACTCAAAATAAATCTTATTTTTTTTTTAACTGGGGACCCCTCGGCCCAAAGTCCCATGCACTACCAACTGCACGTCCGCTTATTTGCTCTATATTTTTTGCATTGAGGCCCTGGTTCCATCCTGACGAAATAATGTCATTTGGCGTGTCACCAGCAAACTATTCAGATTCAGATTCGACCTGGGCTCATGAAATGATTATGCGGGTGATTATGTTGATTAGCATTTTCTTACCTGAAACATTTACGGACAGCCTAAGCCAATTGCCTGATGATGCACTGTAGGGTATGAACTTGTCTGATGCACATATCTTTCTTAAATCTGTTTACTCAAACATAGCCAAACACTGAAACAGGGGCTGTGTATAAAACCTGTAACCGAACCAAACCGAACCGAACCTACGGAAATCACCGAACATATCCGGCCGAACCTACGGAAATTATCGAACATCCGGACCGGATCTATGGCAATTATGATCTTTCGATACCAGGAATTAATTGCATTACCTGTTAAAATGACCAAAATTTTGAAGTTCAAGCACTTATTTCACTATTTACAAAGGATTTTATGTAATTTTACCGCTAAGTTAAGCTTAATGAAGGATCATAAAGGTTGTTTGTTTATTTATTATTTTGTTTTATAAGTATCAAAATTATAATGACGTTATAGTATTTTCTTTTCCTTTCCTATTGTAATGGTGCGGTTGTATTTAATACTTCAAAGATTACTTAGAGTAATGTCTTTCTATACACAGTTAACCCCTGCTGTGATGCATGACCACCTTCACTGAATAGCTGATGATAATCCTTCTGTATCCATTTACTGTTAATAAACGCAGGTGTCACTTTCATAATCATGTTTTTATCACGATAAAGACTGTCTTTCACGCCCTCGTCAAAAATAGCTAATTATCGGATTGATATCGCGCTTAGATGACAATTAACTTTAACAAACAATCCAAATAATAAAATCATACAAATTTTGAAAAAAAAAAAAAAAATGAATAAATAAATAAATAAAAAATAAAAAAAATGTTTATGAAACCTATTTATTCGAATGTGTTAGCCGAACTGGGTCCGAACATGTAAACCGAAATGGGGCCGAACATGTTAACCGAACTGGGGCCGAATCTGTTAGCCGAACAGGGTCCAAACATGTAAACCGAACTGGGTCCGAGCATGTAAACCGAACGGGAGTCTGAACCTGTCAGCGGAACTGAGGCCGAACCTGTTAACCGAACCTGTTAGCCGAACTGGGGCCGAACATGTAAACCGAACTGGGTCCGAACTGTTAGCAGGTTCGACCACAGTTCGGTTAGCAGGTTCGGTCACAGTTCGGTTAGCAGGTTCGGCCACAGTTCGGTTAGCAGGTTCGGCCACAGTTCGGTTCAGTTAGCAGGTTCGGCTACAGTTCGGTTAGCAGGTTCGGTCACAGTTCGGTTATTAGGTTCGGCCACAGTTCGGTTAGCAGGTTCGGCCACAGTTCGGTTAGCAGGTTCGGCCACAGTTCGGTTAACAGGTTCGGCAACAGTTCGGTTCTAGTAGCAGGTTCGGCCACAGTTCGGTTAGCAGGTTCGGCCACAATTCGGTTAGCAGTTTCGGCCACAGTTCGGTTAGCAGGTTCGGTCACAGTTCAGTTAGCAGGTTCGGCCACAGTTCGGTTAGCAGGTTCGGCCACAGTTCGGTTAGCAGGTTCGGCCACAGTTCGGTTAGCAGGTTCGGCCTCAGTTCGGTTTACATGTTCGCACTCAGTTCGGTATACATGTTCGGTTAACAGGTTCGGTTGCAGTTCGGTTTATATGTTCGGACCCAGTTATTTATTTATTTATTTATTTATTTATTTCCGTATTTAGCCGTATACAGTTTGAATTCCCGAGCTGCCCACGTTTTTCACATGAGAATATTACAAATAAGAAACTAGCTGCATGAAAATTTGTCTAATAACCCGGAAAATCAACTCACTTATGGTCCGTCATTCATTTAAAGAACATATTTTGTATTTTGATTTTCTTACTTTGTGTTGATCGGTCTCGTATCAACTACTCCTTGCGTTTAGAATCGCTCTTCAATACATCAACCTTTTATTTTTCCAAATTAAACCGGTATTTATGCTAAATCCCGGTATCGATATATCGGCATTTTCCGTAGGTTCTGTCCGGAACGTTCGGTAATTACCGTAGGTTCGGTCGGGTAAGTTCGGTATTTTCCGTAGGTTCGGTTTGGTCTGGTTCGGTTACAGGTTTTATACATAACCTGAAACAGGTGACAGGCTCAGGTGACAACCTGACAACAAAACAGGTCACCAGTGACCAGAGATGGGTCTTGGATTTCTAATGGATTTCTATCTTAAACAATGATCACATTATCAATTTACCTTTCTGCGCAAAAACAATTACTTTAGCTTAGCTGTAAAGGGAAAGTAAGACTTTCAAATTCAGCCTGTCTTTTTGTCAAAATCACAAGACATCTTGGGGTAGAGTCAGCCTCTCATGTTGTCATAAAATTTTCGTACAAAATTTGTATGTGAAAATGATGCTGAAATGTATCAAATATAAAGAAAAAGTATTAGAAATATTTTGTTAATAAATAGATAACATTTCAATACAAATTAGCCCCTATTTGACATCATCAAATATACGATTTTTCGGATGAAATTTACCGCAACACCGGTTTCGAAGTTTTGCCACAACAAAATGAGATTTTCGTCGCATTTTGTCGTAAATGCAGTACAAAGACAGAACAATGCATTCAATAATGTTTCTTTCTATAGTAAACCATCACTTAAAACTGCGTTATTCACAGAAAATCTTCAAAATGTCATTAAAAATTTAAATTGAAGTCCCGGAAATTTTATCCGGGAACACTTCATATCCGGTTGATATTTTGTGACGTGTTGTCTATCCAATGGAGAGTTTGACAGATGGGACAGATACGTCAGTACCATCAATCCCAATCATAGAGACAGTCAGAAAAAGAAACAGGAATAACAGGGCAAAAAGATTTCTGAGAATCATGAGAAGATACAAAGAGGTTGTGTGCCTACTTATTGCAACAGTGGTCACTTTTTTGACCAAATCAGGGCACAGGTGCTTAGTTATTTACTTTTAGCTATGTTCGAATGTCAGAAATGCATGCTTGTTTATATTGTCTTGGTAAAGTTATGCAGATAAAGTTTGATAGAGTAAATGCTGCTTTCGCTTGTAATGAATGACCAAAAAAAATAAATAAAGGTATTCCAGTTTAAACATCTTGCTGCGGGACTCGTGGCTGAGTGGTACAGAGCGCTGATCTTTCATAACTGAGCTTAACCATTCGATCATCTCACTGCTGCTCAGGGTTCAAACCCCACATGGGGCACATGTGAGACAAGCCAAGTACTGCTTGTGGGTGTGCCAGACTTATGGTTTTTCTGGAGGTTCTATGTTTTTCACCCAACCTACTGAATGGCCTGTCTCATGGAAGCTGAGATAATCTTGAAAAGGACAGTAAACTGGATTAAAGAAAAAAAAAAAAAAATCATCTTGCCAACGGCTTAGATCATATTGAGACTTGATACCTCAAAAGACCAGGATCAAAGCATTGACCCCCTGCTTTCTGGGTGGTGATGATATTTTCAAAGGCAAAATGTGTTTTTATCCAATATGCTTTGATTTTAATTGCAAAGAATTCTTAGGTTCTTATCCATCATCAGCTTGCAGTAGCTCCTCAGCCCTGTCTCTGAGACCTTTTTGCAACTGTCTGATCAGTCCCCCTCTGTACCCAGTGGCTAGTGAAGGAACACAATAGATCTACTGAGCAGACATGATGAATGCTTGTTGCTAAATCCACACTGTCCTGCAGGTTGGTATTCATTTTCCTTACAGTTTCCATCAGAAGCAGATTCAGAGACCAGCTGCACCACCAGGAAAATTCTTTCCATCTCATAGCAGTGTAGTGGACTACCACTTTGGTGAGCTACTACCTGTCATCAAGCTTCTACAGGATGAGGAACTTATCTTTGTCATGTACTACGCTCCCTGGTGTGCTGAGTCTGTGAGGGTGAGAGGAGAATTCATCAGAGCTGCTAAAACCATTGGTGAAGCAGTAAGTATGGTGGTTGATGTGCTTTATGATATTGAAAATACATGTACATGTCTTGAATGCCACCTAGTCAGATACAAACCAGCATGTCCAATTGTAACAAGAATGAACACCTTGACCCCTTTACAACATGGTTCATTAAAACATAATTGTTAAATCATTAATAAATGAGCCACCTCGTGGGAAAACCAACAATGTGTTTTTGACAAGGTCTGACACAAACCTGCATGTGCAGTCACAGAAGACGGCTAGAAGCTTGAAATTTTGGATTTAGAAAGAAGAGGAATTGTAATATCCGTGTAGTGAAAACAAAGGCGCAGATCTGCGTCTTTGTTTTCGCCTATGCAGATTGTTGGTTTTCCCATGAGGCGGCTCAGTTATAGGTTTCTGAAGACTTTCATATTCATTGGAGTAAACAAAACTATATATAATATTATGACAATAGAAAATCCTTTGAAAAAGTATATTCATATCTCTCAGTAAAAAAAATGTTAGTACTTGTTTAGATGGCATTGCCACTTTGAAATTTTCAAATCTTTGACACTTTGAAATTTTCACAAGAAAGATGGAAATTGGAATTAATGAGAGTAAACAATTAAATTATAATTTTGTTGTCTTGCCAATTCATTTCAGGTGAAGTTTGTAGCCGTGAACTGTTGGTGGCCTAAAGGTGTTTGTCGTGATAGTATGAAGTTTCTCTCCTATCCTGAACTCTATATGTACCACACTGGTGTCGCAGATGGTTACAGATTTACAGGTACTGTAGAAACTATATGTAGTACGAGGGGAAAGCAAAAAGTTCGTGGACTTTGTCAATAAAATCAAAAGTACATATGCGGTTTCTCTGAAATTACCGTATGTTTGCGATCAGCTTAATACAAACAAGCATAGAAAGTTTCAGACAAATCGCTTGATAAACGTCGTTTCTATGGCAATTAGTTTGATGCATGTTAGCGCTACCCGGAGCACGCCAAGACGTTAACGTCATTTGCCAACGAGTTTTCTGTATACGCTGGCCGAGTCAAAAGTTCCTATAAAAACATTATTTCTCATTCGACTTCAAGCAAATTTTCATATATTTTTTTCCTCATCTGTGAAGGATTACAGTAGAAAGTTTAAGGCAAATCGCTAGAAAAATTTAGTTTTTATGACAATTTCTGCGAAAGACGCTAGGATTATACTGGGCATGCCATGACGTTAAAGTTGTTTGTGTAGATTTTTGTGCTTACTTGTTGTTTTTAACAGCTATTTCGTTGTGACTAACACTTTGCACATCATTGAACACTGTTGTATGCTTCAGTTCTGATGTGTCCTTTAATAGCTGTTTGTAACAAATCAGACGTTTCTGTATGTTTTATTCGGAAGTCTCGCACAAATTTTATCGATATGCAAGTTTCCGCCATTTACCAGTAACGTCATTTTTACTAAATTTTTGCTTAGACCTGTCTTTCAAAAAGTGTCGCTGTAGCGTTGTCTTTCGAATGCGAGAACTGCAATTTCACAAGTCAAGCCGAATTACATCATTATCAATATTTCCATAATTTAAGGAGATTTAGAAATGACATTATTTAAAATATTTTTATATTTATAAACACGTAAACAGAGATTTTACGGCGTGCTCCGGGATAGCAAACCCGACTTGTTTGTCGATGTAAGGACCTCTGACGGTGGTAATGGGGGCCATAATGCATAGCTGCCTCAGATTTTGATAAAAATAAATGTTGGTCAAATCCTTCTGTTTTTGTATACATGTTTGCTGGTAGTCCATAGTTTATGATATTGGATTGAGGTTCTTGTTTCAAAAGAAGTACTGCTTTATTTTTGGGTTAAAATGGGCATATTTTGTATTAAACATATAGAAAAATAGAAAAGTATTTATTTAACATTGTTCCCCCCCGAGTCCCAAGAAATCCCTTTGCATATGAATGAATTGTCATATTATACATAATATATGTGAATGGCGTTCTGGGACTCGGGGGGGAACAGTACCCTACAGCCCAAAACGTTATCTCAGTACTAGAGCCCAAGTATGTGAAATTGGTTTTTACTTAAAACTAAAAAGAAAACAAAACAGCAGTTAAGATGTATGCCATATATAAAGTACAAAAAATGGATATATACATTTGTTTCCAAAATTAACCCAAATCTGCTTGATTTATAACCACTTTTTATGTTCCATTCCCCAGAAAATGAGGGTACAGTACATTCTGCGGAACAAACTTTTGTAATCATTCTATACTAATATTGTCCACTTGTTTACACGGCCAATAATCTCTTGCACCACAAATAGTAACATTGTTGGGCTGTTTTCCTATTTTTTTTAAATGTATTAACTTCCAAATCAACAACTTTTCAGTCAGGTTGGTACGATGCCACCACTGTCTTGGTATTAGCCAGTACCATTGGAACTTAAAATGTCTTTGTCATTGGTACAATACAGTGACGTAAATTTTCAAATCACCAACTTAAAGGGTGTTTACACAATTTTCCATTCATTCTCATAAAACTTTGCTTATTATATCACGTTAGGCATCAAAACAAGAAGTTAGGCATTCAGTTCTTTAATGAAAGTGATTCTAAATAGAGGCCCTGGGTTTGATTCAATCGTGGGGAGCCATGCTGTGCCCGAGACACACTAACCCCCCCCCCCCCCCCCCACCAGAGTACTGGGAACAGGAAGCAATCCCAAAATGACTGAAAAACTGTTCCTATTAAATGATGCTCGGCCATAATCTAATCGAATCAAAAATAACTTTTATGATTATAATCACTTCGACACAACCGTTATACTGAAACGAGACACATGTAAGACAAGCCAAGTTCTGTTTGCAGGTGTGCCTGGAGTTTTTAGCTCACCTGAGCCGAAGGCTCACAGGCGAACTTATAGTATACCCATGCTCTGTTGTCCGTTGTCCGTCCGTCCATAATTTCAAAGATCTTCTCCTCTGAAACCGCTAGGCCAATCAAAGCCAAACTTCATATGGAGCATCCTTAGGAAGGGGGAACGAAAGTTTGTATAAACGGTCCAGGTCACATGAGCAAGATGGCCGCCATGGCTATAAATAGCAAAAACCTTTAAAATCTTCTTCTCCAGAACCAGAAGGCCTATGATCTTGCAACTTGGCATGCAGCATCAGGCAATGGAGCTCTACAAAGTGTGTATAAATCATGACCCTGGGATGACCTTGACCTTTTTACAGCAAGGTCAACTTAGGTTGCCCACGCGTTTGAATGGGGAAAATTGTTAGGGCAAAACTTGCAGTAAATTGGCAAATGGACTGAATCTTTATGATTTAAAAAAGAAATTGCCTCCAGAGGTTGCTCTGGGGTTATATATATATATATATATATATATATATATATATATATATATATATATATATATATATATATATATATATATATATATATATATATATATATATATATATATATATATATATATTTTTTTTTTTTTTTTTTTTTTTTTTTGATTTTTTTTTTTTGATTCAGTTTTACGTCCCTTTCAAGCTTTTTCACTCATATCGAGACGAATCAATCGGTAGGAGGGGCAAAAACCGGAGTACCCGGGGAAAAACCACCTGACACACCCGCAAGCAGAACTTGGCTTGTCCCACATGTGACTCGTGCCCCGAGCGAGGCACGAACCCACAGCGGTGAGATGATCGAATGATTAAGAGCACTGAAGTCAGCGACCCTAACCACTCGGCCACGGGGGCCGCCTCTGGGGTTATATACATGTATATTACCATTCTAGTGGTATAAATCTCAGGTCTCAGGTGAGCGTTTACAGGACCATTGGTCCTCTGGTTTTCTCTGGGTTCTCATGTTTTCGTCCACCTACTGATTGGTAAATCTCACATGAGCTGAAATAATCTTGAAAGGGACATTAAAGTGAATCAGAAAAATAAATACATTGAAGGCCGTGTTGTAACAGGTTTATACAGGTAAATAAATATTCATGCAAGGTTGCTCAGTGTGACCAAGTTTTGTCACAATGGGCTGTGTCTGGAGAAAATGTTTTTGGTTAAGATCGAACTCTAATCAAGCTGTGCAAGACATAGAAGATTGATTGAAGTTTTGTTAATTAATGAGTAGACGCAATTCTGAGTAGCTGGCTGGTCATCGCTGATCTGGGTATAAGGTTTTGCATATAACAGATAGCAGGTTTTCTTACCAGTTAACAGTGCCTTGTATAATGTTTGGTAGTACTTAGACAATAATATTATACAGGTAACTGCTAAAGGTTTGTACCCAAAATGTTGACGTTGTAATATTTCAATTTTATTTCAGTGGCATTATGCATGTTTATCGCACTTTACACAGTGCTGCATGCACAAAATATGATACAATAGTGGAATTAAAGGACTACAAGCAAGGAAAAGTGAAAAATTAAAATTTTCTCACATATGAAATTTTGACCCCCACCCCCGCTAAAATCGCCTTTTTTACACTATATGGAGGAAATAGTCAAAACTTTTAATAGTTATAGGTTCAGAATACATTGGGCTTTTGCCCTAATCATGAAATACCACCGCCAGAACCTTTGATACATTGTCATGGTATTTTGAAAACGAGGCATAAAACCCCTAAGAATGTCACTGATTCTTTGACCGATCAAAAATAAGATTTGACAAATAACATTTTACATGAATGTCGACAATAGACCATTATTACACTTGTGAAAATACGAAAACAATCGGACGTCAATTATAAAAGTTATTAAGAAAGTCCACAAACTTTTTGCTTTCCCCTCGTATTACTGTATTTTCAAATAAATTCTCAATTCCTAAATCATTTCAAATGAAAACATGTGAAAGCGTTTGGTTTCTTTCAATTTTGAAAGTAAGAAATGTAGGTCATTTGTCCTGTAACTGTGCAGCTGATCAGAGCTTTTGTTGCTTGCCACTTAGGTAATACAACCCCAGTTTATCTTAAAATTTGAAGCCCATCGCAGTACCTTAATTAATTTTTTAGCCTATATGGTATTTACGCACCCCTTTTTCATTCAATTGTGTATCTGGAATTTTAATTGGGTAAGTTCAATTCTGTTACGCACTCTATTTTCAATCAATTGGGTAAAATGGAAAACAATTTGGTAAAAATGATGTTCGAGGTGTACTTTCCTTATTTTCTTCTACTTTCGCTTTTGCATAGCATAAAATAAAAGGGAAACATTGATTGGTTGAGAGAATTAACTAAAATCGCAGTCAACCAACGAAAAAATAGAAAAGAAATGGCTTCCAATGGATCGACTTGCGCATGTCCAATGACATTTTTGTTTAATGTAGACGGCATAAGCCGTTGTGCGGCGCACACCGATAAAATAACGGTAAGCAATTGATTTTTCTGGTATTGCGTATCGGCGATTTCTTTTGCGTTTTCTAACGCTACCAGATCGTTATTAATTGCGTTTTTTCATATTTTAATTGGGTAATTACGCAAATATGCAGCCTAATTAAGGTACTGCCATCGTGACATAAGGACTGAGTGGTAGGCCCATAGTAAGAGATCCTGGGTCTGAAAATTACCTCAATGTTGTTTAAAAGTTTTATTTTAAGGAAGCTAAATGTACTCATATTGACTGAAAATTGTTTGACTTGGTCTGAAATCATGAGGACAGGTTTTCTTAATGCAACGCTTGGTTGGGCAAGAAAAGCATTGTATAAAATTCCATTATCTCTATTATTTTATGTTTACTTTCCAGGCATTAGAGAAGCAGAATATTTTGTGAGGTTTGCCGAGTCCTTCCTGAAACCTTTACGGCCTCTACACAGTGAGGAGGAGGTTAAAGACTTTATATCAAAGCAAGATGTAAGTATCACAACTAAACTTCATCTGCTATACAATCACAAAAACAGGACCAGAGGTGTTAAATGAGCCGCCTCGTGGGAAAACCAACAATGTGGTTTCCAAACAGGTCCGACACAAACCGACCTGTACAGTCACAGAAAAGAGCTAGAAGCTTGAAATTTCGGATTTAAGTAGAGGAGGAATTGTACTATCCGAGCAGCGAAAACAAAGGCGCTGATCAGCTTCGCGGTTACCGCGTAGCTGATCTGCGTCTTTGTTTTCGCCTATGCCGATTGTTGGTTTTCCCATGGGACGGCTCAAATAATAGAGGGACTTTACTGTGGCAGAATCCACAATACAAACCACAGTTTTCCCTGGCTAGTGATTACAAGAACATTTACTCTGGAAATATCCTGCCACAAAGTTCAAGAAACACTTTCGATAATATTTTAATTTCGCCAAAATGTGACAATTTTCAAAAATTATCTGAACTTGAACATTGCTCACTTGCCATGTATGAATCATGCACTTTCTACATTGGTTGGAATTGGGAATGCATTTAAGACTGACTTTCACAAGCTCAAATTCAACTTAAATTTCCATGAATCTGTGAGCATTCAGAAAAATGTCATAATTTCATGATTTGGCAAAAAATGTGAGAAGAGGTGTCTGGTTTTTGAGGCACTATTCAAATGACAGAAAAGATGCAAACATTTCTGGATACTTGAAGATTGCCAATAAATGGGGCTAATCTTGAGATGTTTCACAGTGCACTATATGGCAAATACTACCATGTTGCGTACCAGAGTTTAAGCAGTACCATACATCTATATATGAGCCGCATTATGAGAAAACCAGCAATTTGCATATGTGAAAACAAAGGCGCAGATCAGCTTCGCGGTAACCGCGAAGCTGATCAGCGCCTTTGTTTTCGCTACACTGATAGTACAATCCCTCTACTTCCTAAATACGAAATTTCATGCTTCTATCTATCTCCTGTGCTTGTACAGCTCGGTTTGTGTCGAACCTGTTTGGAAACCACAACGTTGGTTTTCCCACGAGGGGGCGCATATTATGAAGAATGTATTTCTGTTTCCAGACAACAGTTGTGGGATATTTTGAGTTCAACACGTCACCACAGCCTCCTGGGAAAGCCTTCCAGCAGTTCTATCTCAGTGCATTACGGGTCATGTCTTATAGTAAGTGCTTTACAGATCTTATATTTGAGCTTTACCTTGAGAAAAAAGAGTCTCATTGAGTGTATAAAAGCCCATGATAGGCATATGATTACAACTTTCATCTAGAAAGTGTAAAACTGCATGATTAACTATTAGATTAGCATCTGTAAAGTTTGCATAAACATTGAGCATAAAGTACAAAAGTTGAGCAGCCACAGTCAATAATTCTTTTTCAGATATATTAGGCTGTATAGTTTCATAGTACAAAAAGCTTGAATTGATCCAATTTTGTTTGCTTTTTAAGAATTCATAAAGATTTTTTTTGTCATTTTGTAATGGCTCTCTGCTCTTTTTTCTAGGTATTTACCAGCCTATAATGTTTGGTATTGTAATAACAAGAAAGTTAGCCCAGTTTCTTGACATTGCCAGACCAGACAGCTTTGTAATGGTCAGAACTGGTAACACCACGCTGGTGAGTTTTTCTTGATAATCATTTGGATAGAGTTAGATGTATTATGATGAGTATTTGGGACATCTTATATTTTTCAGTTCTAGAAAACATTCATTTTATGTGTATAGCATTCATATGCAACATGAATATAGTGATAACATTTATAAAAGGTTGTGCAAACCTTACTTGATAATTCATTTCAATTCTTTATACAGATTGCCAAATACATTTTAGCGCATCTACAAAACATTCAATACAAATACATTGTACACAAATACACTATCTTGAAATATTTTATTGTGAGTACTGGATGACCGCAAAGCAAATGTTGAGGAATAGTGATGCAGTGCCCAGAGCAGTTATACTAATATGGCATCCCTGATCTAGGCAATGTCTACCAGCATCCATAAAATTGCGATCAGATCTGACATCCGTACGCATAAAAAATAGATAGGATGATAAGCATATGGATGTTAATTTAACAAGATTATGACATGTCGTAGGTGGCATCTTCACAGTAATTCGTCTGTGTGTTTCAAAAGTTACACATAATATGAACTAAGCTATAGTGAAATGACATAGACTGAATTGAGAAATTGAAAATGTTACAGTTCCCTACGACATGACTATATGTATTTATTTAAACATATATATAAGTAGTTACTACATTATAGTAACACAATCTATCAGAAAAAACATAATGTTTGTATGTAGCTGCTATTATAAGAAAATAACAATAGCCATACCATCTACTTATTTTGTAGAACACTTTCTAATATGTAAAGCGTCGCCAATAAAATTACAAATGCTTTTACAATTTTGTTTAGTTTGTGGGTTAAGAATATGCTTAACCGCGTCTATTCCTTTGCCAAAATCATGTACAGTTTCTGATATAAATCTATTGATTCTGAGTTTGGAATCATACTTTTTGCAGTTTAAAAGGAAATGTCCCTACGATTTTATTGTGTCCAGACAAATGGGACAGAATCGTTTATGTCTTACAATTTTCGGTCTACAATAACGCATTGTTTCAATATTAAGTATATGACAACTAAGCCTAAGTTTGGTAATCAAAGATCTCTTAGCTTTACTAAAATTCATGTTTAAGTAACATGGTACACTGAAAGAATTTAGACCATTGCAGAATTCATAAAAGTGAAAATAATTATCATGTACATCAGGTGACAGGTTAGATATTAGATGTGTTCATTTAGCTCACAAAACCTATGTAAATGACAAGCAAACTTTTCATCTAATTTCTTTTAAGAGTTGTGTCTTTTTTTTGTTAAAAGAAGTTGAGAAGTATTATTTATGTTTTCAGAAGTATCCTGAGACCCACAACATGACCAGTAAAAATATAACCAACTGGATCTGGAAACATAGAGCTAAAGTAAGTCTGAAAAAGATGTATAACTCTTATTTGAGTTTTCTTGCTTTTAAATACCAGTTAGTGCTCTTACACCTGACGTGAATACCATCTTCTGTGAATACACAAAGACAAGGTAACCTAGTGGATGAGTGGTTAATACTTATGTATATGGTTACTGGTTTCATTACTGCTCTTAGTCAATGACCTCAAGAGTGTCTAGTGTGGGTTTAATCCCTGTTTTGAGCAAAGTTCTACTTGTGAGTGTGTCAGGTGATTTTTCTCAGAATATTCCGGTTTTGATTGGTCCATCATGAGGGAAATAATATTGAAAATGGACATAAAACTGTGAGAAGGAAATGAAAATGGACAACCCCAAACATTGCTATAATATTTTGAGAAACCCAAATTGAGAATAATTACCCTGAAATTTTGATATGGTATAGAAAGGCCTAACAGTGGGGGAATTCTTTTACAATATACAGATGAAAAGTAGCTAAAACCAAGGTAGCTTCCTAAATCATTGACCATAATACCACAGGGCCTGTATGGCCTCTCTGTTATGAGAACATTCGCCTATCCATTTATTTTTATGTCTTGTATACTGTACTATACCATGGTTGTATTTCAGAAACCTGTGTCGTGGCTGGTTCCACCAGGAGTAAAGAGCCTCACCTTGTCTATACCAATGAAACAGGGACCAGCACTCTTCATGTTTGCCCCTTCAAATCCTCTTATGGATCACAATTACTTTCTTGATATGGTAGGATTCTAATTAATCTATAAATTCGGAAATGTTTGTCAGAGAGAACTTAATTTTCACAAATCTTTGTGAATTTTATGCCTTGCAAATTCACAGTTCATGCCAATAAACACTCAGTATAACTTAGTAGTCCACACATGTAGACAAAAACATGCCCATGGAATTTACAGAGAAAATTGTCAGTAAAAATAACAACTGATATTTTTCATATTTTTGCTCGCCGAGGCGGTTCTAAAGTGTACCCACAATCTATGTTTTGGAGCAAAAATAAGAAAAATAGGTATACCCCATTCATACCCCAGTTTTACTATATAAAAGTGGGGTATAAGGGGGTATCTATTTAACGGACATGTTTTCTTGATGAGATTTCACACAACTACTTGGCTCAATGATGGAATGTTTGATGCTGAAGCAAAAGGTGTAGCGTTTGACATGACTAAAAAATTGTTTTAACCTATAGAATAATTCACTTGACCCAAATTGCCTGAATAGTTGGTAGTTTGGGTTTATCCCTCCATTATTATATAGCATGGTGGATGCATTCATGGTGCGTTTCTTCTTTTGCACTTGTATTATGTATCTTTTTCAGCTTCAAGAACTTTCCTTGGATTACCATGACTATGAAGAACATTCCTTACTTAGCAATGAGGAATTAATCCACAGAAGTGTTCAAAATAGGAATAATCTTCTACAAAATATCAAACAATTAGCCAAAGACTGTAGCAATAAACATCAGCAACCTCAGGTGCTAGATCCATTGCCTATATATTCTTCCAAGTGTTGTATGTCTGTGTTAACTGGTGCTAATTTAAACTCTAAATGTGAATATTGTGTGTCGAATATAAACAAAGACAGGAAAGCTATCTGTGATATATCGTGGGAGTCGGCAGTTGAATCTGCCTGGTTTCCTGCTCAACTTAGTACTTGTGCCGAGTCATACCAGTTCTATAATGTAAATGAACATAGATCTTTATGTTGCAATCAGTGCCATTCAGGGATTTCCCAAAATCTAATTTTAGAAACTGGAAAAACCAGAAGAAGAATAGATCCATATGTGCTTTATGGGCATCATAGGGCCCTGAAGTGGCAGTGTAATAAACTAGCATTACAAAAATCAAAGAGACTCTTAACAGCAGATAGTTTAGAAAAAAGATATAGCAGTGATAGCTTAGTGAACATAGGGAATTTTACGGGTCTGTATAAGAGGACTAACAGGACGTTGAACTTCTATTATATTGATAGCCGTTACCAATCAGTATTTGCAGAAAAATTAGGAATAGCCCCATCTTCCTTAGAACCAAAAGTGTTTATTACAGATTTAAAGGTAAATATGTCTGACATTTAATTCTAGAATGTTAAATTGCATCGGGAGGTTCTGGGTTTGAGCCCACAGCGCTATTGTGTCAGTGAGCTAAACACATTGACGTCCTATAATTAACACTATAGTGGTGGCTCGATCCTGGCATAATTGGAAAAAAAGGTTTACAAGGTCTTTTACCACTGACCAAATCAACCAAACATGCTTATATAGACTTTTGAGCCACATCATGAGAAGACATGAGAATAAAATATAAAGGGTTGATCCTTTGGAAGCAGTAAAAACATTCAAAGGGAGATAGTATGGACTATATTGAATGCTTTTTGCACAAAAAACTGCAGAACAGGAGCACAGTATCAGCACCTTTATTTTTGTATGCTGTATTCCTTGAAACCTGTAACTTTAAGATTTGTTATGTGGCTGTATAGTTAATTTTTTGTTGGACTGGCTAGAAATCTTTAAGGCAGGTTTTGTTGTGATGCTACTCATATACATCTGGTACGGGAAGTCCAGGTGTAAAGGGTAGTTATCATCTCTAAAGACAGATTTGCTGTGTGAATGCATAATACGAGCATGTGAGAACATTTCAAATATTTTTCATTTGTTTGCTCTGCTGCAAAAGTGATGCTAGGGTATATCAAACTTTTGACACATGCAAGGAGTAGGTTTTCCTCCCTGTGTAGCTCAACTAGGGTGTCAAATCAGATACAGCAGAATGATGTATAGTTGTCAAAATTCTAGACATTTAAGATGTATCATAAATCAGTTTACAAAATTTGAATCTGATTGTGAGAAAAATGCACAAAAACACATTAAAGCCTGTGCAGCCTGATCTGTAAGCCAGAGACATCTGATACTTCTGTGTTCTTAGGTTTAACATACCAGTCATGAAGCTTTTTAGATGAAGCTTGATTAGATAGAGTGAATTAAAAACAAGTACATCAAGTTCAACAGAGCTAGTTTAAGTAGTTTTTCTCCTGTTTATTTGATAAAGTAAATCTTGTGACCATTATGATATGGTGTCCTTTGAGAATGTAGCTGCCTTCAGCACCATAGATTGTTGCATAAACATCACATCTTGTAAATTGTTCCTAACTTTGTTTCAGAATGAGGGTGTATATGTTATGCAGGAGAGGTTTTCCTTGAATAACGTTGGTAAGTTTATCTTGTCTATCAGGTACAAATGCATCAGATTATAGTCGAAATCAGAGCAGAAATATTGTCATAAGGCAAAGGCAGTGTATCTTAATAGCTCCTTGTCCTTTTTGCTGAACTTCCTTTCATACTTTTTGGAGATATATATTAAAAAAAAAAAACAAAAAAAAAACAAAAAAAAAACAAAAAAAAACAAAAAAACAACAAACAGTTATTAAAGCTTTGAATGAGCCTCACAATCTTGGATTTTCTATCAACAATTTTTCTATCAACAATAGTACTGGCATTGAACTTAAGTATTGTTATGACAATGAACATCATCATTGCATGAATGATAATCTTTAGTGTTGTAAATATGTTCAAAGTGAATACTTTTCTCTCTCAGCTCAGTTCATATTGAACTTCACAGAAGGCAGCCTGGAGCGCCATGTTCGGTCCCCAGAGGGGGAGAGTCCTAGTGACTGTGACCCTGGCCTGGGGTCAATCTGTATTGTAGAGGTCACTTCACAGACATTCCACAAAGTTGTCATGGACAATAATAAGGTACAGTATGTCATCATCTTCTGCTTTCTTGGAAACCTTTGTGGTCTAGTGGTTAAGCCACTGGCTGTGGAAACCAGGGGTGTGAGTTTGGTAGCAGGCTTCTGAGCAGCTTCTCCAGTCTTTCAGTTAAGTCTTTAAACTGAGGCCCTGTCTCCATATAAACTCCAGTAAACAACAATTTTGCTTTCTGTAGTTCTGCATCTCAGTATGTTACAATGTGAGAATTGCTTGATTTAAACTTCTCACCCCATGTGATCATATTGCAAAGAAACCTGTATTCATGGTTTCAGCATGTTTGCGTGGCAAATATATTTGTTTTGGAAAAGTAATGCAAATGTATTGTCTTTTTTTGATCAAGTCCCCAAGAAACCAGATTGTACATAGAGGATATTTGCTTTTTTGAGGTGAATACCAAATATATTTCATCTCGTGAGTTGAAAACATCAGAATTTTCACGAGTGTGCAGCATGAGTGAAAATTTTTATGTTTTCAACTCACGAGGTGAAATATATTTGGTATTCACCGAAAAATAGCAAATTGTCTTTTTATTTTATACAATACACAGGCATTTTCCAATTCACAAGGCAGGCAGTGAAAATGCAAAAACCAAAAATTTTTGAAAACACAAATAATTTTGGTACCACATTGTTCCTTACGTTCTAACTAAGAAAATGAATACCCATACTTTATGTTTTCGTTCATAAATAACAGAGTTATAGGCGTTTGAATTTCTGAAGTGAGACACATTTAATGATGTCAAGTAAATGGAAACGTCAGAAGTAATCCAAAATCTACAGTGAAGATATAGGCTGACTAGTGAATCTACAGTGAAGATATAGGCTGATATCAGTCACTAGTGACTTTTGATATCAGTGAGATTTGATATCAGTGAAATTTCATATCAATGAAAATACCAATTTTATCAAGTTTTGATATACATTGGTTTTCACTATAAAGTATAAAATAAAATGTCATATATAAAATTGCAAAACATGTTTAAGAGCACCCTTTAAACCTTATACTTTACTGATTCCAGGATGTAGTACTGTTATACTATGCACCATGGTGTGGGTTCTGTTCTGAGTTTGCCAAGATTTTCCTGGCAGCAGCACAGTACTTCCAGAGGAACACAGATCTGGTCTTTGCAAGGTGGGTAGTGTCTTCTTGTCGTGTTTGTTGTCTTGGATGACTGGTGTGTTGTAGTTCTTTACATGAGTCACATCATGAGAAAACGTTTTCCAAATCCGAAAAGGGGAGTGCGGCAGCATTGTGGGAGAGCACAGGACTCCATATCGAGAGGTCCTGGGTGCGATCCCCACTGGCGGCACCATGTTGTGTCCTTGAACAAGGCACATTCAAATCAAATCAAATCAAATCAATTTTATTGGTATAAAAATCCAGTCACTAGACTGTCACCACTCACATATATACAACATTAACTGCCCAGAGTACTAGTTAATACTCCATCCCGACATGACTAAAAATTGGTGACTTGGATGTAAAAAGTCAAAAACAAATATATTTACATTTTTATTGCAATCGCCCTAGATGAAAGTATCTTTCTTGATGTTCTTCATTTCCCAATGAAAAACATTAAGTCACGTGATCTGGAGGCCAATATAAGATGTAAATATAAGTATTGAAATTCAGATTTTAGCTTTCACTGGATGATGAAAAGTATTAGCTGTTTTAATGTCTCCGAGAAGCCCTTCGGGTGTGGAAGCATCCAGTGAAAGCT
This sequence comes from Rugalucina vietnamica, assembly GCA_964017185.1. NCBI lineage: Eukaryota > Metazoa > Mollusca > Bivalvia > Lucinida > Lucinidae > Rugalucina > Rugalucina vietnamica. The sequence continues at coordinate 4,138,825 of OZ024871.1, read as the reverse complement.
AAAATCTGAATTTCAATCCTTAAGTAAAAACAAATATGCAGATCAATTGTGCAGTACCAGTGCCGTCGCCGCGTTCTAAAAAGTGGTCCGGCGGAAGACATGGTCGAGTGCCGAAGGCACGAGAGGGGGAGAGCACGAGAGGGGGCTAGCCTCGTAAGGGGGGTTCGGGGGATCTCCCCCGAGAAAATTTTGATAAATTGGTGCCTCTAAACGCGTTTTGGGGTCAGAGTTTCGATCGTTTTTGTTAACAAAAATGACCGAAATTCAAACAGTTTAAATTGAAAGATTTATCAGAAAAAAAGTTTCTTTTTAACAATTTTTTCGACCCGTTTGCGAGTCCCATCATGCGGTGGCCTACTGTCGAACCAAGACGGATTAAAACTTTTCACACCGAATGTGCCGGCGTTGTGGGAACCGAAAAAATTTGGGCTGATTTTCTAATGGGCGGCACTTGCATATCCCGATAATGGAATTACATTTACACGTTACTATTAACACAGTCTTAGAACTTAAAATATACAAGCATGCAAATTCAAAATGTTTTATACTACGTGTATTTTAAAATTATTTGCCAGTCGACATTTTCTTTGATAAACTACATTTCGAGATTAACAGTGTTATCCCATGTTGAACGTCTTTATCATGTCATTGTGGCATACAGAATAAAAAACGAAGATTGGATTAAAAGGCAACAATTTAATTATAACTCGAATCTGTTAATCCTAAAATCCAATCAAATAGGTGTCAGTTGAATGACCGCAATGTTTTGACACGCCTCGTGATTCCTGTGGTGTTTGTTTTCGCACCTTTGTCTCTGACACGAGTTTCGGATGTTGATGATAATTTCATCAATAAGCCGCGACTCGTTCAAGATGGGACGATTAGAAAAGAACAAAGACATGTAAGCACTGCTGCGGCGATCGAAAAAAGTGGTACGGCGGATACCATGGTCAGTCAAAAAGTGGTCCGGCGCTCGCCGGACCTGCCGCACCGGCGACGACGGCCTTGAGTACTGTACAGCTGATCAGCACCTTTGTGTTTGCTTCATGGATAACACATGAAATACACATAACATAACACAACACATGAACACTAGCTCTTTAAATCTAAAATCTAGCCTTCTCCTGTGACTGTAAAGGTTTTGTGATGGACCTGGTTGGAAACCAAGAAGACAGAATTTCTCATGAAGTGGCTCATATAATTTACAAGTTGCATGATGATTAGACATACAATATGACTTTAGCCCTAGACTTTTATACTGGATTCTACATAAAAAACATGCAAGACTGGACCTTGAACCAAGGGCCTCTTGTGTACTGTTCAAGCCCTCTGGCTACCAAGCTTCTGAGCCAAATAGCCCATAACATGTTCTCCTATTTAATTAGATTCATCTCCATACTTGTTGGGAATCATGCAAAAACTGACCTCATTAAAAAAATTTGCCCATGCAATAAACAGATGTTTTTTTAGCTTTAAAAATTAAAAATTTGTAGCTGAAAAATTTTGATATTTTAAGTTCACCTGAGCCAAAGGCTCACATGGTGAGCTTATAGGATGGCCATGCTTTGGCGTCCGTCCGTCATTGTCAGTCCACAATTTCAAAGATCTTCACTTCTGAAACTGCTTGGCCAATCAAAGCCAAATTTTATATGAAGCATTATGGAAAGGGGAACCAATGTGTATATAAATAATCCAGGTCACATGACCAAGATGGCCACCATGCCCATATATGGTAAAAACCCTTCAAAAATCTTCTCCGGAACTGGTCGGCCAATTTCAACGAAACGTGGCATGAAGCATGGATGATTCAAGTACTTCAATGTATATATAAATCATGACCCTGTGATGAACTTGATCTATTTTTTGGCAAGGTCAACATAGGTCATAATTACCATATACTGGTGTAATCGAACTTCGAGGGCATAAGCACATTAGGTTTCCCTGATTTCTAAAAATAACATCAAAAATATAAATTTAGAAAAAAAATATTTCTTTAACATCAAAGTAACAAAATGCCAACAGAAAATCAGAAATAACTTTTAAACTGTAACCAGAACTTACCATTTTTTCAATGACCTAATTTAGCCGCCATGTGTAAACAATACATTAAGTTCGAGGACCCGGATGTAGTGAACTTTATAGAGGCACCATATGGGGTAAAAAGAAAATTAAGGTGAACAATTAATAACAACATATCAAACCATTAAATTTGATTTTAACAACATTGTTAAACATTTTACAACTTAGAAAAAATAAATTTTCTGTTATTCTACTAGCACACCTTCTGATGTGAGATCAGAATTTGATCGACTCAGTATCAATAAAAACTTAATTACAGCTTTCTGTGTCTGGGCCTGGTGTCTGGACCATTCTATACCCTACAGTGGGGGCACTTAAAAATGTCACCTCTCCTCACAACTCTTTCAGGGACACAATAACGCAGATGAACCCAATGACCACAGGCACAGTCGGCCCACTGGACAAGCTCTATGTAAGGCTTAGATTTTAAGGCTTCTGGTTCCCACTTTTTACAAACACAGCATGATTCAGACTCGTATACATCAATATCACTGTCACTGTTGTCCTCAATTTCAGGATTGGCTTTGTTAGACAGACCAGATGTACCTGGAACCGGTTCAGGCTCAGCTATAGACTTGGTTATATTTGATTTTTTAACAGGGTCTTTTCTACTTTTAGTTTTAGATGCAGCAGAGACTTTAGACAAAGTGGAGGCTTTGGAAACTGATGTTTTCCCCTTACTTTTACTGGAAACTGATGTTTTCCCCTTACTTTTACTGCTTTGCTCACTTACATACTCTTGTACATTCATGAATACATTGTCTTCAGTTATTGGTTTCCCCCCAACAACCTTATGTATACTTTTTCTAGGTTTTTTAGCCACTTTCACCTGTAACAGAACATCACCCCCACGTTTTTCAAGAAACTTTGCACAGGATTCAGCTGTCTGCTCCTTTCCATTCCCATCAGACGAGGTTGTCTCTTGATTCATGCGGCAGTCTCCAGTACAATCAGGCATCAGACCTTCTTCCTTATCCTGAATCACAGCCTTACCAATGTAGGACAAAGAGGGTGCAGTGAGGGACTCATCAACAACAGCTGAGCAAAATGGATAGATGCCAGTTTTCTTGAAGGAGGATCTTAGATTAGACGGACTCAGTGCATGTTCATAAACATTACAGACCAATGCACACACATCATACCTAGTAATTGATTGTCCGCTAAACTGTCGCATGAATCTGTGGGTTTCCTGCTGATACAAAGTCTCGAATGGACTGAAGCAGCCAACATCCATTGGTTGCAAAATATGACTACAGTGAGGGGGCAATACAAATAATATAATGTTATGTTCACGTGCCCACTGGATCAATGATATTGAGATATGGCTTTTATGACCATCATACAGCAACAATAATGGTTGATTAGGGTCTCTGTTTGGGATAAATCTCAGGAAATGATGCTTAACATAGTTTGTAAAAATCTCTGTGTTTGAATACCCAGTACCAGTCATGCTAACTGTTCCATCACACCCAGGTGTAGAACCTTTGAGAAGCTCTGGCAACATGCGCTTTCCAGGAAACACCAAATATGGAGGAATAAGAGCACCAGAGGCACTACCACAGCCAAGTACTGTTACAGTCTGGGCTCTTTCTGATGCAACAACTTGTGCCTTCTTGTTCCTTGCAGCAATTATGTTTGGTGGTTTACCTCCCCCAGTGTTGATACCCTTTTCATCAACATTGTATATATATTCAGGCTTGTTCTTTAAGTTATATTTAATCAATATAGATTCCAGTTCTGTAAAGTAATTGGAGATACTCTCCTGAGATGCTGCTTTTGCCCGAAGTTCAGAGAGGCTAGCAGGTTTAACCGCATGTAATTCCGGCCACCGATTCAAGAAATGATAGTACCAACCATTACTTATTTTGCAGTCTTGTGCTTTTTTACCAGTGTCATGCGCATAGTCATTCGCCAACTGCAATACCTCAGCTCTGGTATATCCATACCCTATTTCTGCCATACGCTTAATATGGTCCACCATTAATGCTTCTTCTTCTTGGTCAAACAAAGGCGGGTGGCCAGTTGTGGTAATATCTATGCTTATTCTTCCCGCTACTCGGTCTCTCAGGGTGGTCTCCGGCACAGCATATCGGCGAGCAGCGCCACAAACACTCAACCCATCTTCTTTCACAGCTTTAAAAGCTGCATCAAGCGATGACTGGTCATACTCATGATACGGACCCCTTTTGATGTTGAATATCTGGAAATGTAGATTGAAAGAAATAAAGTGAACACTATATCACTTTTCTTTCAATCTCCATTTCCAGACAAACAACTCACAATTGGTCATAAATCTTTGGAAAAATGGAACTGATGATTTAACAATACAAAAAGCACCAAGGTTTCATCATTGTATATGTTTTAAACCCGGGTTTAAACCATTGTAGAGCAATAATGCAAAATCCAATCTTTGGTGAGAAAATACTTCTATACTAATTCACCTTAAAATCATCATAAGAACGGTCCCTTTAAAAACAGCTCATTTTCCCCGTTTGAGGCCTCAAACAAATATCCAATGGTAGCTTAGCTTACAACTGGGTCACGATGGTTGAAAGCAGACGCAGTGTAAACAGTGTTGGAAATCAAATGATTTGGAAATATTGATCAGACAATGGGGGTAGGAAAGTTTTAGTGAAATTGGCTCATTTTCAACACATTTAAATATTTTGATCAATAGTTACCTCTCTGATCGGCATTTCAATGACTTTTTTTTTTCAAAAGAAAGACTTGAATGTCGGCTTTTTTTGACAACTTTTTGAAGCGGGTGACAACAAAAGCATTCCGATTATATGAAAACAAATGACGTCATCGAACTTAATGAATCCTCGAAGTTGAATGAAACCACTATAATATTCAAACATCTTCTCCTCTGAAACCATTCCAATCAAAGCCAAATTTTATGTGAAACATCTATAGAATGGGTGAATCAATGTATAAATAAATAATATAGGTCACATGGTCAAGATGGCCGTCATGCCCATATATGGTAAAAACTCTTCAAAAATCTTCTTCTCCGGAACTGGTGGACTGATTTCAAAGAAACTTGGTATGAAGCATTGATGGCTAAAGTACTACAATGTGTATATAGATTATGACCCTTTGGTGACCTTGACCTATTTTACGACAATGTCAACATCGATTGCCAATGCATTTGAATGGGGAAAACTTTTAGAAAGTCATTTCAGGTGAAAATCTTGCAGGAAATGGGTAGTAGGACTTTGAAAAACAAAATTGGACCCAAGGGCTCATATGCCCCCACTCCAGGGCAATATACATTTATATTACCATAATATTCAAACATCTCCTCTGAAACCACTTGGCCAATCAAAGCCAAATTTTCTGTGAAGCATCTATAGGATGGGGGAACCAATGTGTATACATGTATTAATAACATAGGTCACATGACCAAGAAGGCCACCATGCCCATGTATGGTAAAAACCCTTCAAAAATTGTCTTCTCTGAAATCAATGGAATGATTTCAATGAAACTTGGCGTGAAGCATCGATGGCTAAAGTACTACAATGTATATATAAATCATGACCCTGTGATGACCTTGACCCAGTTTATGGCAAGGTCAACATGGGTTGCCCATGCATTGGAATGGGGAAAACTGCTAAAATGTCGTTTGAAGGGGAAAAACAGCAAGAAATTGGCAAATGGACAGAATATTGATTATTCTGAAAAAAGAAATTGGCCCAAGGGCTTCATCTGCCCCTGCACTGGGGTTAAATTTCATAATATTCAAACATGTATATTGGTATATGCAGCAGATCTCAAGTGAGCATCCATATGACCATTGGTCCTCTGGTCCTTGTTTTTGCTCAAAACATAGATTATGGGTACACGTTAGAATCACCTTGGCGAGGCAGTTCTGACGAGTAGCCACAATCTATGTTTTGGAGCAAAAATAAGAAAAATAGGTATATCCCTGCATACCCCAGTTTTGCTATGTAAATGTGGGGTTTAAGGGGGTATACATTTCATGGACATGTTTTCCTGATGTAACAATCCCTCTTTGCCTCAAAGAACTCTAAACTTAAGCTTCTTAAGTTTAGAGTTCCTCTTGTTGATGAGTAGACAGGCAATGTTGGAGTAAAGATACATGTTCATGTATGTGTTCAAGTTCATGGGGATCCTTTTCGCCCCATTAAACTTGGTCACAGCATTACGGGTCTTGTCTGTAAAGTAGACTATAACCCGGAGATTGGTGATTGATAAAAATGTTTAAAGCGCAGTAATTGAATCTATAGCATGAAGGTTTAGGTAGTTCCAAACTTGGAAAAAAAGAAAATCTGGTCCAGTTGTTCAGTGCCTCTGCCTGTGGATGAACAGACTTGTTTTCACATCTACTGCTTGCATACAGCAGCTTTTTGTCCCCCGCCTTTTCGAAGAAAAGCGGAGGGACATGGTTTTTGGCTTTCTGTCATTCCGTCCATCCGTCCTTCCATCCCCCTTTAGGAGTATGTACCTTGTGTAAGCAACTCCTCCTACAGTTTTATTCCGATTCTTTTGAAACTTTACAGATGTCTTGAACATGCTTTGAAGATGTGCATGTGATTTGGTTATAATCCTCAGGTTAATTTTTGACACTTTTTTCGCAATATGAACGTAAGTAGTCATTTTTTCTGACATTTTGACAAGGAAAGTGAATGGACAGTGGGTACCTTGTGCAAGCAACTCCTCCTACAGTTATATTCAGATTCTTTTGAAACTTTACAGATGTCTTGACCATGCTTTGAAGAGATGCATGTGATTTGATATAATCCTCAGATTAATTTTTAACACTTTTTTTCGCAATTTGAACGTAAGTAGTCATTTTTTCTGACATTTTGACAATGAAAGTGAATGGACAGTGGGTACCTTGTGCAAGCAACTCTTCCTACAGTTATATTCAGATTCTTTTAATACTTTACAGATGTCTTGACCATGCTTTGAAGATGTGCATGTGATTTGGATATAATCCTCAGATTCATTTTTGACACTTTTTTTGCAATTTGGACTTACTCATTTTTTCCACATTTACGCAATGAAAGTGAATGGACAGTGGGTACCTTGTGCAAGCAACTCCTCCTACAGTCATATTCCGATTCTTTTGAAACTTTACAGATGTCTTGACCATACTTTAAAGATATGCATGTGGTTTGGATATAATCCTCACTTTAATTTTCATCACTTTTTCAGGCATTTACACTAAGAAAGTGCATGTGGTTTGGATATATGTTATTCTAAGATTATATTTGTGTAACTAAACTATCAAGGCGGGGGACATAAATTCTCTGAATTTGCTTGTCTGATTCTGATTTTGGATTATAGGTGCCCTAGAATATATAATTTTGTTCGTAGCATATAAGGCTTTTAATGCAGTGGATTTAACCGGATTTAGCAAGATTAATGCCTTGTCATTAATAATCAGGCAAAAAAGCAAATTAACAGGACAGTCAGCAACTCCTAACATCCTAGACGGGATTATATAGCTTATAAAGTTCCTGTTGAGGCAAGCATAATTAAATTCTGATTGCCGATCAAGGCTTTAAATTGAATTTCTTCCTTGTGAAGTTTCTGTTGAAAGCCTCTCAAATGTCATCTTAAAAAATGAGGTGCTGAATGACAAAACTGTCTGTGCAACCAATAATGACCTAGATCAGCTTGGCTTTCAACGTTTTGTCAGTCATCACTTCTTCTTGCTGCAGGACAGCCTGTGTCAGTAAGCATACTGCGCACACTGATCAGATACTGGCTGATGCCCTCCCTGATCATAAGGTCTAGTTGGTGCACATGGTATTCTGTTAGTTTTGTTATGGTTGCTTAAATTTCATTGAATTTCTAAGCACATAATTTGTATGATTTGTTTTTTGCATGTCTTTGATACAAATTACTTTGTGTGATCTAAGAATTTGTTAAATTTAAAATCTTTAGAAAGTTGAATTTTAAAAGGCAAAAGCAGGCATAGACATTTAAGAAATGTAATTAAATTTGTTGAACAATTCATATTCATACCTTAAGGCATAAAAGATGGTGTATGAAAAGTTTATAAGTACAAGGGTTCATGTTAGTACAATATTGGTGACATCCTTGCAACCATACAAGTAAATAAGTATAAGATCTTAATAGTCATAATTGTAATTATTTCTCATCAATTTCCATTATGGTTTTGCATAAAATAGATATACTTAATGTCTAATCAGTGATATATTGGTACAACAAAGCCAGCAAAATGACAAGTGTGTCCACAAAAGATTACAATGTGAGGGGAGATAGGCAGTTTTAGGCATAGTCATTTTTGAAAGCACAAAACAAATAATAATTCCATTTGTTTGTTATATTATGGCTGGTATTGTGATTTTGGGTAATTTATTTATTTGTTATGTCTCCCCGCGAAGGGTCGGTAGACATATTGTTTTTCCCCGTGCGTCCGTCCGTCCGTCCGTCCGTCCGTCCGTCCGTCCGTCTGTCTGTCTGTCTGTCTGTCTGTCACAAATCTTGTCCGCTCTATAACTGGAAAACCGTCAAAGATATTTCAATGAAACTTGGTACACTTATAAAGCATGATTAGACGATGTGTCATGCTTATGAACCATAACTCTTGCTTTCATATCTCTGGAGTTATTTCCCTTTGATTATTTTCCATACCATTTTGTGTCCGCTCTATAACTCGAAAACCGTAAGAGATATTTCAATGAAACTTGGTACACTTATCAAGCACGGTGAGATGATGTGTCATGCTAAAGAACCATAACTCTTGCTTGCGTATCTTTGGAGTTATTTCCCTTTGATTATTTTCCATACAATTTCGTGTCCGCTGTATAACTAAAAACCATAAGAGATATTTCAATGAAACTTGATACACTTATAAAGCACATTGAGACCATGTGTCATGTACATGTACAAGAATTATAACTCCTGCTTGTGTTTTTTTTTGGAGTTATTTCCCTTTGATTATTTTCCATACAATTTATTGTCTGCTCTATAACTAAAAACGGTAAGAGATATTTCAAGGAAACTTGGTACACTTATAAAGCACAATGAGTCAATGTGTCATGCACAAGAATTATAACTCTTGCTTGTGTATTTTTGGAGTTAGTTCCTTTTGATTATTTTCCATATAATTTCTTGTCTGCTCTATAACTAAAAAAGGGTAAGAGATATTTCAATGAAACTTGGAACACTTATAAAGCACAATGAGACGATGTGATATGCACAAGAATTATAACTCTTGCTTGTGTATTTTTGGAGACATTTCCCTTTGATTATTTTCCATACAATTTCGTGTCTGCTCTATAACTAAAAAACGGTAAGAGATATTTCAATGAAACCTGATACACTTATAAAACAGAATGACAGGATATGTGATGCAGAAGAACCATAACTCTTGCTTGCATGTTTTGGACATGCAATTAGAAAGGGGGGAGACATTGGTTTTCACATAAAAAAACAAATTCTAGTTTTTGGTATATGAGCAGAATAAATTGCATGTTTATGAGCATGGTGGTCTAGTTAATGCTAAGGCATTCAACTATCAATTGAGAAGTTCAAACTGGGGCCGGCCTGTGTCCTCGAGAAAAACTCCGTAACTCCTCATATAGTATTAGTTAATACCAATGAAGTGATAGCTGTGTTGCAACATAACTGAAAAAAGGTTGACTGGGATGTTATATCACAAAGCATTTTATCTTCTGTTTTACAGAGTGAATGCTGACGCCAGTGACCTGCCCTGGGAGTATACAGTAGAGACCTATCCTACTATCCTGTTCTTCCCTGCACATAGGTAGGTTTAAATCCTTTCAATCTGAAAACTTCTCCACACAATATACAGATATTTTTTTTTCAGAGGTAAAAACTGAAGAAAAAAAGAATCCATTAGAAAAAAAAATGATGTTTTTAATATATTTGCTCAAAACTTTGATTGTAAGTACATGTTAGAACCACCTTGGCTTTAAATTTGATTGATCGTAAAATGTTTTGGAGGAAAATTAGAAAAAAAAAATGTATGCCCCTGTAAAACCCAGCTTTACTATATAAAATTGGGGTTTAATTGGGTATTCATTACACAGACATGTTTGCATGATGATTTCCAAACCAAATAAGGGAAACCCGGTATTTTGTAGAGTTTCAAATCCTGATTTAGATCCCCACAAGGGGCATTGTGTTGTATCTTTAATAAGGGGCATGGTGTTGTATCTTTAACTAGGGGCATGGTGTTGTATCTTTAACTCCCTAGAGTTGAAGTTAATACCCAGGAAATAAAAAGCTCCATCTGGGCATGACCAAACCAAATACAGATCTACAAATAATCTGAGACTGCTCTGACATTAAATAGCCTTCGATTATTTTTGACTGGCGGCTATTAAAACTGTCAGACCCTTTATGGGTTTGCAGCCAGAGAAGACTTGGGTTAATCTACAAATTGACACTTATTTAATGGCAAGGTCATGTTTGACAAATGACACACTTTGATAACATTAGGAACTGATTAAATAAAAGTTTACAGGACCACTGGTTCTCTGGTTTTGTCCTGTATGGAACAAGTCCAAAGCATTGTTGGCATCGTGTAAATATTTTGGAAATGGTCAATCTGGTGTCACAATAATGTAACTGGCTATAATTACATTGTAAGGTTGGAAAGTACATTATAGACTGTGATGATTTAAGGCTACAAGCCGCATGATGAGAAAACCAACAATGTGGTTTCTGAACAGGCCCGACACAAAATGAACTGTACAAGCACAGAAGATGGCTAGAGACTGGAAATTTGGGATTTAGAAAATAGAGGAATTGTTCTGTCCATTTGGCATAACTACGAAGCTGATCTGCGCCTTTGTTTTTGCATATGCAAAATGTTTGTTTTCTCATGACATGGCTTATATGTTCTGTTTGAAGAGATATTAGCTAGTTTCTCTGATGGAATTAAACAACAAACAAGTTATTTAGACGATAATCTCTCTAATATTTGTGTGTCCATTATGGCCAGTTTAATTCCCGTCTTTGACATTCTAACAAGCTTTCCGCTAATAGCTTATTTTCTTGGCAAATCCTTGGAGAGAAGATAATAATAACTAAAGAAACCCAGATACTTTCATGTAGGAATGGAAAATTCATGAGAAAACTGATCTATTTACCCATTGCATCAGGAAAACGTGTCTGTGTAATGTTACCCCCTTGAACTCCAGATTTATCTAGCAAAATTGGGGTATGTAGAGGTATACCTATTTTTCTTATCTTTGTTCCAAAACATATATTGTGGGTACTCGTTAGAACGCCTCGCCGAGGTGGTTCTAACATGTACCCACAATCTATGTCTTGAGCAAAAATAAGAAAAATATAAAAAAATTTGTACTGAAAATTTTCATTTTTCAAAACATCATATATTACATGGGCATGTTTTCGTAATGGGAAAGCTTAACATGTCGTGATCAGCTTAAACTTTGATAGAGCAATACCCACAAAATATGATGGGAGGGTTGATGACAAAAAATGTATCATCCTACAAACATGCCCATACAATGAATACCTCTTATTGCCTACTTTTTATAGTGAAAATTGGGTTGACAGGGGTAAGCAGTTTTCATATTTTTGCTCCAAAACATAGATTGTGGTAGATCAGCTGAATAACCTGCACTCTGATACACTTCGTGACCTCGCTCCTCTCTCGTGACAGCTTAGCATTAGTTGCCTTTAAACTATGGTCAAACAGATTATGGATTTTGTAAGAAGCTTATAGTTGCTTTATTTGGTGAGGCTCATAAACTGTGCTAGTTCTGCCAGGCTGTAACAGATACACCTAGATCAGCTGGCTAACCTGCACTCCGATACACTTCGTGACCTCGCTCCTCTCTCGTGACAGCTTAGCATTAGTTGCCTTTAAACTATGGTCAAACAGATTATGGATTTTGTAAGAAGCTTATAGTTGCTTTATTTGGTGAGAATTTTTAGAATTTTTCTTATGTTTTGTTAGAAAATGCAAAAATCTTTTTGTAAACATCTGGTTAGCCTGCAGAATTTCAATAAATTTGCAAAAAGCAATTGATTTTCTACTTTGTGTCCCATATTCTTCAGTAGTCTCCCCTTATCTATTTATAGACGCATGTGATATTTTCCACAGAAAACATGGAGTATTTTTTGAATCTGTGTATCTTTACATCTAGAATATGTAAAAACTAAGTCCTATCAGTCAGAAAAGATATAACATAACATAATTTTTAATTTATTTGGCGTCTTCGATGATATTTTATTTTCGACCATTGGCTCAATACATGTCATTTCCGTCGGTATGGAGAGGTCTACCGGAATAACGATGGAAATATTCTGTCTTAGATTGTGGGTGCATGGTGGAATCGCCTTGGCGAGGCAGTTCTAATGTGCACCCACAATCATTGTTCTGAGCAAAAGCAGGAAAAATATAAAAGGAAATTCAACTTTTTTTTCTTCATTTTTTTACACCTTCACAGTGATCTATAATACAAGTGATTGGAGTCTAGCCCTATTTAATAGAATATGACTGTCTTGCCACCTGGACTGGGCTGGACAGGTATTCCAATAATTGACTATGCAATTAAACAAGGCAAAATATTCCAAACACTGCCTGTGTTTTACAAAATACTCCTACAAGCATACTGAACATAACTTAAAAAGAAATATACCATTCTAAAGATGAACTGCCCCAGTGTTGTTTTATGTAAAATTCAAATATATTGAGTGAATACTTTTATATAAAAAGGCTGTTACAAAAGAGGTAAAAAACTTCTTCAGGAAGAAAACAATTTTTTCTTCATTTTTTATATAAGTGGCTTAGGGGTATTTTTTGGTGTATATATTCAAACTTGACATAAAACAACAGACCAATATGTGTTCAAACAGATGACATGTTTTGCTTGAATGAAAATGCAATATAGAAGAAGGAGTAGTTCGTAGAAACTGACCACTATAAACACATCTTTTCTTTCTTATTCTCCATGTAAATACCTATTGGGCATATTCTAAAACCTGGCCTGACTCCAAGTCACGCATAAATTGGAACATGATAATAGCAGTACTGTAGTTTCATATCCCTGTAAATCTACTGTCCCTGACCTTCAGCAAATTCTATATGTTGCATGGGCATGTTTGTAATGTAGTGAGGATTCTAATGCAATCGTAGTCTGATTTCATTCTACATCTGTTATCCAGGCCTATCTGAAATTCACCTGGCTGAAGATGGGTACCTATTGTTTGGGGAAGGTGGCAGTCATTAAAAGAAGTGGGTTGGGTACTGGCTTCAGGGTTATAAAACTTTTTTCAAGCTCAGCTCAGCTTGAAATTTCAACTGCTCATAAATGTTGAAATAGTCAAAATTAGTGGCAAATTCAGGTTCAATACTTAACAGCTAGTAATTTATCTTGCTCATTAATGTTAAAATGCCAACAATTGTTGGCATTTTAACATTTATGAGCAGGATAAATTTTAGTCACAGCTGAGATGAGCATGAAAAAAGTTTTATTACCTCAGGCCCAGGTCCTAATATGCAATAATTGCTGAAGATGCATTTTGGCACTATTAAAGGACTACCATCATTGTAATCACTGTTAGGCTTAGCAGTCCGACAGAGAAACAGCATTTGTTTGATGTTCCTGGATTTGGTAGTACCAGTCATCTTTAAAGATTTACCTTTCTACTAATCTGAGCATTTGCGTGAGAAAACCAACAATTTGCTTTCCTACCAGGTCGGACACAAACTGGCCTGTACAGTCACAGAAGATGGTTAGAAGCTTGAAATTATTTAAGAAGAAGAGGAATTGTACTATCCGTGTAGCGAAAATAAAGGTGATGATCAGCTTTGCAGTTACTGCGAAGCTGATCTGCGTCTTTGTTTTCGCATAGGCAGATTATTGGTTTTCTCATGCGACGACTCCTCTATAATGTTGGGCATATTCTCAGATTTCTTGCCTTTAAACTTAGAAACCATTTTAAGCTATTGACTTGTTACATGCTTCTAAATAACAGTGCAATACTATTATAGAACTACAAAGGCAGTTATTTGGCACTTAGGGAATTATCCAGTCTCTTCAGAGAGGGACAAGACATTCAGTAAACACATCTTTGACAGTAATGGAAGACATGAAATTAACACCATTATCTGTACTTTTATTTCATTATTCCATTCTTTGTTTTTAAGCTTTGTTTGGCATTGTATATAGTAAAAGTGTTAACTATTAGTGTCAGTACCATGCAGTATACAGTATGCCACCTATGGTTCTTGACAACAATTTCTTTCGACCCATCATAAATATGCATAAATGTCTTGCAAGAGGAAAGTGATCTTTTAAGACAATATCTTTATAAGGCTAATACCAGGGTTAAACTGTTTCTTTAATGTATCTGTTGCATGCTAGAGATGCTTAACTGCAAGGTTGTTTTGAATATTGATTTCTTTCTTCCTGAAAGTACCAGACTGGTATTGAAGTGTTAAAACAATGCTATTCAATGATTCAGGAAACAGTTTAATGTTCGGCATGATGGTTTAGTAGCTTCATCTAAAAAAAGCACATATTTTTTTTCAACCTACCTTAAGATTTACAGACATTGTATTAATTGTATTAATATTGTCAAGCTTGATCATCAGGATAACATGTCCATGTATAGCCCCCTTATAATACCCCACTTTTATATGTAGTAAAACTGGGGTATATAGAGGTATGCAGTTTTCTTATTATTGCTCTAAAACATAGATTATGGGTACTTGTTAGAACCGCCTCACTGGCAATCTATGATTTGAGCAAAAATATTAAAATATCAAAATTTTTCTGATGAAAATGTTCAATTTTTACAACTTAGGTAAATTTTATATTTAACATGGGCACATTTTCGTAATGATTATGCTGAATCCTGGATGGGGAGTCCAATTAGGTCTGCTTATTCCACCTGAGACATGCTACCCCCTAAGCTTTTATAGCAGGTCATCTAAGAAAAAATGGAAAGATTTACGCACAAGTCTGCACTTTTGACACATATTCCATTGACACTCTCTTGAACCTGCTTGAAAGGGTTTAAATTCTGTTCAAGAGATGTAAGGTTATCAATGCTTTATAATGTAACAAATTTATTTTATTTTTAGAATTTTCCATTCTGCATTCTATGCACCATGTCTTAGAAACATGCATCTTGAACTTTTCAGAGACTAGTTCAAGTGGAATGCACTAGCATTAGATAAAGTTGAACCCACAAGAAAACTGCTATCTCCTTAAACAGCCCTTTTTCTATATCCTTGCTGTCATTTTGTTGTTGAATGGCGCTTCATTTAGGTTTTAGGCAGGGTAGCACAGTGGAATATTGGCAGAGTAGACTGCGGAGCAAGAGGTCCTTGTTTTGATACATGGGTCCTGGGTTTGATACCTTCTATCCAGTATTTAGTGTCCTTGAGCAAGAGACTTTCAATTCCCCCTTTGAGTTCTGATTAACGCCCCGGAAGTGGTGGCTTAATTATGACATGACTGAAAATTTGTTGATTGGGACATTAAGCCATAACAAAACTAAATCTGCTTATTTCAGAGTTGTTAATAATGCTGTGTTAAAACGTATAAGCTTTCACAGACTAAAGCATCATTTGTTCTGACAGTATTTAGATCTCTCACAGACTGGGAGTATTATATCTGTGGTAATATTTATCCATATTTCAGCCAGGGAGTTATAATGTAGCAATATTTGTCCATATTTACTATTGATATTCTCTGCTAAGATGAAAATCTCCAAAACTGCTAGAAATCAATGATGGAAATAGACTCCCTCGAGATTGGGCCTCTATCTTAACCACTGTGATATGAGCTGCATCTTACAAAAATGGTCCTCATTTGAGCCACCTCATGGGAAAACCAACAGTCTGCATAGGCGAAAACAAAGGCGCAGATCAGCGCCTTTGTTTTCACTACTTAGATAGTACAATTCCTCTCCCACTTAAATCTGAAATTTCAAGCTTCTTGCTCTTTTCTGTGCTTGTACAGGTCGGTTTGTGTTGGATCTGTTCGGAAACCACATTGTTGGTTTTCCCACAAGGTTGCTTGTTTGTTTTTGACCAGCTCAGATTCAAACCAGGCTGTGCAGCAACAGAGATTGCTAGAGGCTTAGGGAGTACAGGGATTATACTATTAGAGTAGCTAATTTAAAGATGCTGATCAGTTGTGCCGTTACCTTGCAGCTGATCATCTCCTTGTTTCGCATCTGCAAAAATAAGTTTTGCTCATGGCGCGGCTCATGTAATTCCATTTCTGACTTTGATATGGTTGTTTCTGTGGAGAATTTAACTGCTGATCACAGAGCAACTGAAGGATTGAATTAATGTTTGAGCCACGTCATGAGAAAATGGGATTCTTCCTATGCGAAAACTAAGGTGCAGATCAGCTGTGCAGTGCAGTAACTGCATAGTTGAGCAGCATCTTTGTTTTCGCTACTCACACATAGTCAAATCCCTCCTCTTCATAAGTCCAAAAATTCAAGCCTCTAGCCCGCTTCTTTGACTGTACAGGTCAATTTGTGTCGCACCTGGTCGGAAACCCAGATTGGTTGGTTTTCTCATGTGCAGGCTGATTAATGTTTGATCAATGATGAGCTTCATCTTCATGATAAATTACAATATTATTCTTTAACTGATAAATATGATTCGATTGACACAGGATTATTATTTGTAGTATGAAAAGGCTATACATAATTAAGGGCAATGTCCAGGGCAACCTCTGCCAGCTGGAAAGACATTTTTGGGATTTTTGATTAGGTCTGACACAGACCATACTGTGCTCTGAACAAGATAGTCAAACAAACAAATGGCTATAGTTTTTTTAAGCCTGTCGAGTGAAAATCTTGAGGCAAATCGCATTTTTAATGTTTTCGCTTAAAACATAGATTGTGAGTGCATGTTAGAACTGCCTGGGCGAGGTGGTTATAAAGAGTACCCACAATCTATGTTTTGGAACGAAAATAAGAAAAATAGGCATACCCCAGTTTTACCATATGAATATGGGGTATAAGGGGGTATACACTGCATTGACATGTTTTTGTGATGCATAGTCACATGTACAGGCATTGCAAGATGGGCACTTGAGTCTTATGACAAAGAGAGATGCTGTATGGTGACTACAAGATAGTTTAATGACAGCCTTAAAAATTTTCAAAGTTGTCAAATATTTTTAAGAATAATGAAACAGAGATAGTATTCACAATAGACATGACCTAGATTTGCAGAAGTTCTCTTTACTGCAGCCAAATTTCTGATAAAAAGAAACTGGTGGGCGATTTAATCCAGAATTTATGACCACAAAGTGCACAGCAGAGCCTTAAAGCAGATAGATTGGAATAATTTTATGAGTCTGTTGGCATAAAATGCAAAATGTACCAAAACACTGGAGTTTCTGAAGAAATAAAAATACTGACAATGTGACTGATGGCGTAAAGTTGTTTGATTTTTTACTGGAAAAAAGTTGTTTGATTTTTTTTACTGAAACATGAGTAAAAGCTGGGGCCAAGTTTGCTTGTGGCTATGGTGCTGCCTACAATGACTGGCTTTTATGACATTAGAATTGAGCCACATTGTGGGAAAACCAACAATGTGGTTTCCGAACAGGTCCGACACAAACCGACCTGTACAAGCACAGAAGCAGGCTAGAAGCTTGAAATTTCAGATTTACGTAGAAGAGGAATTGTACTATCCGAGTAGCGAAAACAAAGGCGCTGATCAGCTTCGCGGTTACCGCGAAGCGGATCTGCGTCTTTGTTTTCGCCTATGCAGATTGTTGGTTTTCCCATGAGGCGGCTCAAATATGAATGAATGGAACATTTCTTTTAAATCTGTATTACACATGTCATGGGTCATGACATCAGATGCCAACAACAGTCAGAGCAAAATTATCCCTTAATTATCATCAATTATCATCAAATGTTCCCTATATAAATATGGCTTTCTTCTATGATCTTACATGTCACAGTTCTGTTTTCTACCCACAGCAGCTCTATACAAAAGCTATAGCTACATCCTAATGGATCATTTTATTGCTCAATCTTTATGATTTTGTATATAAATATGGTTAAAAACAGCTTAAGAGGAACATAAAAGCCTGTCTGAGGTTTGGCCTCCAAATTATGATATGCATCAAGGGAGAAAATGTCTTAATAAAAGTTCTGATCAAATCCAACAAAACAAGGCTACATATGATACAGGTATGAATGTCTTGAAGGCTTTGAATGTGAGATTTGTATGCTTGCATTGAAATAAAGGATACTATACCAGGCTTTCCAATCCAGACCTTGCATCATCACCAGCATCCTTTTGTTTTAGCTGCAGTAACTGTTGCAAACACTTTGTGTCTTTATATGGTTGCAAATATTTTGGTTGGACAGACTTCTACAGCTTCCAAACTTTGCAAACAAAGCTTTGAATGGTCATTTCTTGGCATTAGTACAATAATGCTATGAGCTATTTTATAGATGGAATATGGCAAAAGAAAACACTGCTTTTTTCTATACAAAATAACTGTCTATATACTATGTAAATGTATGATACGAGGTCTCAATGCTTAGCGGTGTCTTTGTTGCTAAAAGAATTGTACAATCAAACTTGCAGTCTTATAGCTCTCATCTGTGGCTGTGCAGACCTGGTTTGACAAAATCCAAAAGGCTGTTTTTATCATGATGAGAACAGAATTGATGGAAGAGATATATTTTGTCTGAGGTCTATGAATTGTATTGCTATAAACAAGTATTACATGGTGTTAAAAGTACAAAACAAGAATTTCATTGAAAGTTAGAGAGTTTGCACTTGTTTGAAGTTTTGTATTTACTAGTTGCATTAACTGGGTTGATGAAAATGTCCACTTTGTAAGAGAACCCTAGTTGTTCAAGTATAATCTTTCATGGAAAAGGTTCTCTCCACAGATTCAGGAATATCAAGTTGTCAGCTGCAGCTTTGCGGTGAAACATTTTGCATTAAATACTGAACAAAAGCCTTTGGTAGGAAAAGATTGAAGAAACTTGGTTGTTTACCATGGACAGAAAGTTGCAAATCAAGCAGACGATTGAGTAAGCTTGTAACATGTCAAGCTTGTAACAATGTCTGCTTGCTTACATGTTAATTTAATATCTCTTTAAATTTTTTGGAATATCAGCTGAGATCAGTGCAAAACAATTTCTCAGATTACATGACAGAATCTTAGCGTTCTGTATTAGGTGCATCAGCCCTTTATACAACTTCCATGTAAACAAACTCATAGACCTCAGAGAAGGCTATATTTCACTGTCAAGTTTTATTGTTCATTCCTGAACAGCAGACAGACAAAGCAATATTTATGCTCTAAAACAGTTCAGACTATATATAAAAGATGATGGTATATGCTTTAAAACAGTTCAGACAATGTATAAAAGATGATGGTCTCAGACTGATACAATGTTTTTTACTTATTCTTTATGTATTGATAATCAAAAGTTGCAGAGTATATATTTTATGTCATCAGGATAACATGTCTGTGTTATGTATACCCCATACATCTCATTTTTGTTTAGGAAAACTTGGGTGTAAAGAGGTGCACATTTCTTGTTTTTGTTTTAAAATACACAATGTGATTATTCATTAGAACCATCTCATCGGCTGTTACAACATGTACCCATTTCGAGCAATTAGTAAGAAAATTATAAATAATCTTTCACAGAAGAAAAAATGACTATGACTACATAGGCATATTTTTGTGATGTTTTTCAGAAAATCCGAGAGCATGTTATTCCCTGAAGATGTTGAGAAATCCTTGGCCAACCTGATACAGTTTGTCCTATACCATGCAAACCAGTCTACACAACTAGATGTCACCATGAGCGTGTGCTCACCTGAGTGTGTACAACAGAACATAGCCAGGACCCTAGCGAGGAGAGACCAGTTAGAGAGGAGGGTGAGACAGCTAGAAAGAAGAGCCAGGATGTTGCAGCAGTCACATGACAAGACTGGTTCTCTAAAATATTTCCAGATGGCTAGTCAGACTGTGTCACAGGCTTTTGACCTGAGGTTTAACCAGTTGAGGAAAGTGAAATTGCTGAATCATGTTCTCCAGAAAAATAGCAAGCATATAGAAAAAGGGATACTGGAAGATTTAGTCAGTTCTATAAGATGATAGCACTTGTGATGAATTAAAGCAGAGCCATGCTTGATTCTCCAATTCTGCTTTAATTACTTTCATAATGCTTTGGTCATGAAAATATTTCTATGGCCTTTCTGTCTCTTCTGCCAAAGAAAGAAGTCAGCTGTCAAAGAAATACAAATGATAAAATGCTGACTCTGACTCTGGGAGGCCTGCCCAGGAATAGTGTGGTTATCATAACTGACAATCCCAACATGACCTTAGCTGTTGACATTGGACATAAAGCAATATAACAATAAAAATGTATGATGAAGTGGTGTGCCTTAATTATGTTGAAAACTGAACACTGGTGGTGGGGATTAATGAGGTAGCTACCATGATGTGCCAAAACAGTCCATATAGTCAAACATATTAGCTCAAGTTTTTCTGGTTCTGCTTTTGGTCTTTCATGTTCTATGCATTTTCCCTGAATTGTGTTCAAGTCTTAACAGTGTTGTTACATTATGTTACATTACAAGGTTGGGTCTTAGAAAACTGAAATCCTCATTATAAGATTTGCTTTTTGTGGTTGAGTTTAGAAGTGCTAAAAATTAAACTAGATTTTTTTCTCAAACAATTATATCATTTCAAATCGAAATGAAATTGTATCAATTCTTGTGTGAGTTTCAATGTTTATTTACAAATTATGGCTAAAAGATTACTCAATGGTTTGAATAAAGCAATATTTATGTCTGAAATTACACTAGGGAAATTTTATAATCATTTGTTGCGTTTATGCAGACTTGATGGGCTCATACAGATAGTCAGGAGTATTGTCAGAAACCTGGTGTAGGGGTTAAGCCTTTGGCATTGTAAACCAGGGGCTGAGGGTTTGATCTTGGGCTTGTCCAGTTTTTCGGGTGAGACTTCAAATAATAACTCGAATCATTAGAGTCACATCATGAGAAAAATATTTTTTTTTATGTCAAAAACAAAGTTCAGATCAGCTGCAAAGTAACTGCACATCTGATCAGCAACCATGTTTTCTCTAAATGGATAGTGCAAATATTTACATAATCCCAAGCCCGAAGCCATCTTCTGTGGCTGCACAGCCCAGTTTGTGTCAGACTGCTACATTCACATTTGGTTTTCACCCATGAAACCTTTAAATCTTTTGCCTATTTGGTTTGTAGGTTTTCAACCTCTTTTGATAGATTTTGTTTCACTTTTGAAGTCATAATATTTATACCTTTTTTGAAATCAATGTTCTTTTGTTGTTAATAAGATTCATAGATAACCAGATAAAAATTGCTTTTTTTTATTATTATTTTTTTAATCAGTAATTCATCGTTTGATTCATATTTGCTGTTAATTTATTATAATTTTTATTTATTGCTAGTCTTGTATTATTATGTCTCCCCCCTACAGGGTCGGGAGACATATTGTTTTTCCCCGTGCGTCTGTCCGTCTGTCCGTCCGTCTGTCCGTCTGTCCATCACAAATCGTGTCCGCTCTGTAACTTGAAAACCGTTAAAGATTTTTCAATGAAACTTGGTACACTTGTAAACCAATGCGAGACGATGTGTCATGCACAAGAACCATAACTCTAGCTTGAGTATTTTTGGAGTTATTTCCCTTTGATTATTTTCGATACAATTTCGTGTCCGCCGTATAACTTGAAAACCGTTAAAGATTTTTCAATGAAACTTGGTACACTTGTAAACCACGACGAGACGATGTGTCATGCACAAGAACCATAACTCTAGCTTGAGTATTTTTGGAGTTATTTCCCTTTGATTATTTTCAATACAATTTCGTGTCCGCTGTATAACTTGAAAACCGTTAAAGATTTTTCAATGAAACTTGGTACACTTGTAGACAACGACGAGACGATGTGTCATGCACAAGAACCATAACTCTGGCTTGAGTATTTTTGGAGTTATTTCCCTTTGATTATTTTCGATACTATTTCGTGTCCGCTGTATAACTTGAAAACCGTTTAAGATTTTTCAATGAAACTTGGTACACTTATTGAGCATGATCAGACAATGTGTCATGCACAAGAACCATAACTCTGGCTTGAGTATTTTATGAGTTATTATAGCCCCGCTTTGAAAAAGTGGGGCTATACTGGATTCACCATGTCCTTCCGTCGTTCCGTCCTTCTGTCCTTCCGTTATTCCGTTATTCTGTTATTCCGTCCAAATTTCATTTCCACTCAATATCTTGAGAACCAGTTTACAGAATCTGACCAAATTTTGTATGTACATTAACATTGACAAGATCTAGCTTGGGATTGTTGACCGTCATTTTTCGCAAAATTTTGACAGAGTTACTGCCCTTGATTGACGTCAGAATTTCGTTTCCGCTCAATATCTTGAGAACGAATTCACAGAATCCGACCAAATTTTGTATGCACATCATCATTGACAAGATCTAGCTTGGGATTGTTACCCGTCATTTTTCGCAAAATTTTGACGGAGTTACGGCCCTTGATTGACGTCAGAATTTCGTTTCCGCTCAATATCTTGAGAATGAATTGACAGAATCCGGCCAAATTTTGTGTACACATCAACATTGACAAGATTTAGCTTGGGATTGTTACCCGTCATTTTTTGCAAAATTTTGACGGAGTTACGGCCCTTAATTGACGTCAGAATTTCGTTTCCGCTCAATATCTTGAGAACGAATTGACAGAATCCGACCAAATTTTGTGTGCACATCAACATTGACAAGATCTAGCTTGGGATTGTTACCCGTCATTTTTCGCAAAATTTTGACGGAGTTACGGTTCTTGATTGACGTCAGAATTTCGTTTCCGCTCAATATCTTGAGAACGAATTGAAAGAATCCGGCCAAATTTTGTGTACACATCAACATTGACAAGATCTAGCTTGGGATTGTTACCCGTCATTTTTTGCAAAATTTTGACGGAGTTACGGCCCTTAATTGACGTCAGAATTTCGTTTCCGCTCAATATCTTGAGAACGAATTGACAGAATCCGACCAAATTTTGTGTGCACATCAACATTGACAAGATCTAGCTTGGGATTGTTACCCGTCATTTTTCGCAAAATTTTGACGGAGTTACGGCCCTTGATTGACGTCAGAATTTCGTTTCCGCTCAATATTTTGAGAATGAATTGACAGAATCCGGCCAAATTTTGTATGCCCGTCATCATTGACAAGATCTAGCTTGGGATTGTTACCCGTCATTTTTCACAAAATTTTGACGGAGTTACGGCCCTTGATTGATGTCAGAATTTTGTTTCCGCTCAATATCTCGAGAACAAATTGACAGAATCTGATCAAATTTTGTATGCACATCAACATTGACAACATCTACCTTGGGATTGTTGCCCGTCATTTTTCGCATAATTTTGACGGAGTTAAGGCCCTTGATTGACGTCCTAATTTCGTTTCCGCTCAATATCTTGAGAACCGATGGACAGAATCTGACCAAATTTTGTATTCACATTAACATTGACAAGATCTAGCTTGGGATTGTTGCCTGTCATTTTTCGCAAAATTTTGACGGAGTTATGGCCCTTGATTGACGTCAGAATTTCATTTCCGCTCAATATCTTGAGAACAAATTGATAGAATCTGACCAAATTTTATATGCACATCAACATTGACATGATCTAGCTTGAGATTGTTGCCTGTCATTTTTTTTGCAAAATTTGGACAGAGTTATGGCCCTTGGTTGACGCCAGAATTTCGTTTCCGCTCAATATCTCGAGAACAAATTGATAGAATCTGACCAAATTTTATATGCACATCAACATTGACATGATCTAGCTTGAGATTGTTGCCCGTCATTTTTCGCAAAATTTGGACGGAGTTATGGCCCTTGGTTGACGTCAGAATTTCATTTCAGCTCAATATCTGGAGAACAAATTGACAGAATCTGACCAAAATTAATATGCACATCAACATTGTTAAGATCTAGCTTGGGATTTTTGCCCGTCATTTTTCGCAAAATTTTGACGCAGTTATGGCCCTTGATTGAGGTCAAAATTTTGTTTCCGCTCAATATCTCGAGAACAAATTGATAGAATCTGACCAGATTTTATATGCACATCAACATTGACATGATCTAGCTTGGCAATGTTGCCTGTTACTTTTCGCAAAATTTTGACGGAGTAACAGCTCTTGATTGACGTCAGAATATAGATTCCACTCAATATATTGAGAATGAATTGACAGAATCTGACCAAATTTTGTATGCACATCAACATTGACAAGATCTAGCTTGGGATTGTTGCCTGTCATTTTTTGCAAAATCTTAGAGTTTTGGCCCTTGATTGATGCCAGAATTTTGTTTCTGCTCAATACCTTAAGAACAAATTGTCAGAATCTGACCAATCTTTTTATGTGCATCAACATTAACAAGATCTAACTTGGCATTGTTGCCCGTCATTGTTTGTCTCTCCCTAGCAAAAAGCTCAGAAGCGGGGCTATAGTCAGATCCTCTGACAATTCTAGTTTCCCTTTGATTATTTTCCATACAATTTCGTGTCCGCTTTATAACTCGAAAATCGTAAGAGTTATTTCAATGAAACTTGGTACACTTATAAAGCACGATGAGATTACGTGTCATGCTAAAGAACCATAACTCTTGCTTGCATATCTTTGGAGTAATTTCCCTTTGATTATTTTCCATACAATTTCGTGTCCACCCTATAACTTGAAAACTGTAAGAGAAATTTCAGTGAAACTTGGTACACTTATAAAGCATGATGAGACGGTGTGTCATGCACAAGAATTATAACTCTTGCTTTCATATCTTTGGAGTTATTTCCCTTTGATTATTTTTCCATACAATTTCATGTCCACTCTATAACTTGAAAACCATAAGAAATATTTCAATGAAACTTGGTACACTTATAAAGCACGATGAGACGATGTGTCATGCTAAAGAACCATAACTCTTGCTTGCATATCTTTGTAGTTATTTCCCTTTGTTTATTTTTCATTCAATTTCGTGTCTGCTCTATAACTCAAAAACCATTAGAGATTTTCCAATGAAACATGGTACACTTATAAAGCATGATGCACAAGAATCATTACTCTTGCTTTCATATCTTTGGAGTTATTTCCCTTTGATTATTTTCCAAACACTTTTGTGCCCCCTCTATAACTTGAAAACCGTAAGAGATATTTCAATGAAACTTGGTACACATATAAAACAGAATGACAGGATATGTGATGCACAAGAACTATGACTCTTGCTTGCATATTTTGGACATGCACGTAGAAAGGGGGGAGACATCAGTTTTCACATAGAAAACAAATTCTAGTTAGGTTTGGTGGTGGTTGTCAGACAACTGAAAATGCATCTCTTTATTAGCTCACCTGAGCCGAAGGCTCACAGGTGAGCTTATAGTATACCCATGCTCTGGCGTCTGTCCATCGTCTGTCGTCCACCATTTTCAAAGATCTTCTCCTCTAAAACCGCTAGGCCAGTCAAAGCCAAATTTTATATGAAGCATCTATAGGAAGGGGGAACCAATGTATATATAAGAAATCCAGGTCACATGACCAAGATGGCGGCCATGCCCATATATGGTAAAAACCCTTCAAAAATCTTCTACTCCAGAACGGGTGGACCGATTTCAAAGAAACTTGGCATGAAGCATTGATGGCTCAAGCACTACAATGTATATATAAATCATGACCCTGTAATGACCTTGACCTATATTACGGCAAGGTCAACATAGGTCGCCTATGCACTTGAATGGGGAAAACTTTTAAAATGTCATTTAAAGTGAGAGTCTTGCAGGAAATTGGCAGAAGGACTGAATAACAATGATTCTGAAAAAAAATTGGACCCAAGGGACTCATATGCCCCCACCCCGGGGCAATATACATGTACATTACCATAATATTCAAACATTATCTCCTCTGAAACTGCTTGGCCAATCAAAGCATCAATAGGAAGGGGTAACCAATGTATATATAAATAATCCAGGTCACATGACCAGGTCACATGACCAAGATGGCCGCCATGCCTATATATGGTAAAAACCCTTCAAAAATCTTCTTCACCAGAACATGTGGACCGATTTTAACAAAACTTGGCATGAAGCATCGATGGCACAAGCACTACAATATATATATAAATCATGACCCTGTGGTGACCTTGACCTATTTTACGACAGGGTCACCATAGGTCGCCAATGCATTTGAATGGGGAAAACTTAAAAAATGTTATTTTAAGTGAAAGTCTTGCAGGAAATGGGCAGTAGGACTGAATATTAATGATTCTGAAAACAATTGGACCCCTGGGGCTCATCTGTCTCCACCCTGGGGCATTATACATGTATCTTACCATTATATTCAAACATGTTCTCCTTTGAAAGTCCTCAGCCAATGAAAGCCAAATTTTATGTGAAGCATTTATAGAATGGGGGAATCAATGTATATATAAATAATCTAGTTCACATGACCAAGATGGCCGCCATGCCCATATATAGTGAAAAACCTTCAAAAATCTTCTCCAAAACAGGTGGACCGATTTCAAAGAACCTTGGCATGAATCATCAATGGCTTAAGAACTACAATGTATATATAAATCATGGCCATACGGTGACCTTGACCTATTTTATGACAGGGTCAACATAGGTCGCCAATGCATTTGAATGGGGAAAACTTTTAAAAAGTCATTTGAGGTGAAAATCTTCCAGGAAATGGGCAGTAGGACCGAATATTAATGATTCTGAAAAAAAAAATGGGCTTACCTGGCCCCACCCTGGGGCTATATACATGTATATTACCATAATATTCAAATATCTCCTCTGAAACCACTTGGCCAGTTAAAGCCAAATTTTATGTGAAGCACCTATAGGATAGGGGAACCAATGTGTATATTAATTATCTAGGTCACATGAACAAGATGGTCGCTATGCCCATATATGGTAAAAACCCCTTCAAAAGTCTTCTTCTCTGAAACCAATGGACAGATTTCCATGAAACTTGACGAGAATCGTTGATGGCTAAAGAACTACAATGTATATATAAATCCTGACCCTGTGATGACCTTGACCCAGTGTATGGCAAGGTCAACATGGGTTGCCCATGCATTTGAATGGGAAAAACTGTGAAAATGTCATTTGAAGGGAACAGCCAGCAGGAAATTGGCAAATGGACAGAATATTGATTATTCTGAAAAAAGAAAATAGCCCAAGGGCTTCATCTGCCCCTGCATTGGGGTTAAATACCATAATATTCAAACATGTTTATTGGTATATGCAGAAGATCTCAGGTGAGCGTTTACAGGACCATTGGTCCTCTGGTTTTTATTTATTCGCACAAAAAATATGAGATATTTTGACTTAAATATCTAGAATATTGACATTTATCATAATTTAAAAAAATATTTTTGCTTTTGTTGGAAGAGTATATCTGCCAAAATTTCAACCAGTTTCAATAGTACAGACCTTCTACAAATTCTAGTGTCATGGTACACACAGGACACAATGTCATTTAGAACAACTTCCAATGCAGATGCAACCAATAAGCTACAATAATGAGTAAAAACATGCGTGGGAACAACTTGCCATAGACCATTCTGATTTATGAAAAGTTGTTTTTGTACGGGTATTTACATGCTACAGCCAATATTGATTTCATCTGAGCTGCTGTCTTGGGATTAACCTGCACAGCCACTCACAGGACTCAGCCCATCAGATCAAGATTCTGAAGTGATAATGTGTACATTTTTTATATCTTATTAATTTTGAAATATCAAAATATTTTTAGTATTGATGGAATTTGTACTTTATGTGATCAGACTGGTTATCCAGAAACAACAAACATAACCTAGAACAACTAACACAGATCAAATCATACTACAGTCTATATTACAGTCCTTTGTTCCCAGACAGTTACTTGTATACTACAGTCTTTATCCACATTGGCTGTTCTCAGTTGTGTTGGTTGTCTCTGGATAACTGGTGTGATGGTTCTCTGTGGCAAAATCAACAATTTAGTATTAACATGCACTCAGCCCAAGTGATCAGTCTTCACAATCTGGGCCTGAGACTATGAAACTTTTTTCTTGCTCAACTCAGCTAAGCATGAAATTTAAATTGCTCATAAATACCAAAATAGCCTAGATATTGAAATTGAAGGTTCAGAATGCCAAAGCCTGTAATTTACCCAGCTAATATATGTTAAATTGTACGCATTTTAACATTTATGAGCAGGATATATTTTTGTCTCATCTGAGCTGAGCATGAAAAAAGTTCACTGATTCATCTTCTACATCTGGGGTGATTTTGTTAATTTTGTCGTGTAGCGGTGCAGGATTTGTTTTTTAATGTCTCATTTGGAATGTAACTTCATGTATATGTTTGTAATGCATGCAGACTCTGTTACATATATGCATGTATTGTTTGTTTATTGCATGTATTGTTTGTTTATTGCCCTGAATGCTAAAATAATGAAGTGCAATAGAGTTGTTAATTCTAATGCATTTATAAATTATTTTGATTAATAAAAAATAATAATAAAATTCTGTAACATATTAAGTAGTTGATCATTATATGTACAATCCAAATTTAAGCTTGAGCTTTTTCAGCATGCTTTAGAGAAGTAATAGAAGGTCCAGGATTTGATACAATTCAATTTAAATTCCAACTCAGTCACCTGGCAGGAAAGAATGCCAGCACAAACCACCACAAAACGTTTTACATTACATCAGGAAAGCATGTCCCTGTAAAGTATACCCTAGAAAACCCCACTTTTATATAGTGAAACTGGGGGTTAGTGGGGTATACAATTTTTTCTTATTTTTGACCCAAAACATAAATTTTGGGTACTTGTTAGAACCGCTTAGGTGAGGCAGATCTAACGTGTACCCACAATCAATGTTTTGAGCAAAAATATCCAAACTTTTCCATTGAGTTTTACAGCTGAAAAAAATCTCTGTATATTGCATGGGCAAGTTTTCATAATGAAGAGCAAGATGACAAGCCCTTTTTGCCAAATGAGCCACGACGCGAGAAAATTGGTCTTTGGGGTTTCCGACCAGGTCTGACACAAACCGGCCCGTTCAGTCCCAGAAGATAGCTAGAAGCTTGAAATTTCAGATTTAGGAAGAAGAGGAATTGTACTATTAGAGTAGCGAAAACAAAGACGCCGAACAGCTGTGCAGTTACTGTGCTTTCTTTTTGCATACGCAAAAATCTGGTTTTCTCATGACGCGGCTCAAACAGTTAGCCATCCAGAAACAGCAACAAACACAACAGAGAGGCAGACAGATTAAACAGAAGACATGAAGATAAATAAGTGCAGAACCGTCTTTCAATGGCCAGGAAAAATAACTAAATGGCTTTTCTAAAGTTGAATTAACAGGACCTCCATCCTCACTCTAAGTCTGCTTTGTTTTTAAAATTAGACTTTGTTCAATTCTGATAAGCTTCCTAGCTGGTTAATGAAACCTCACAGAAGAAAAAAAGTAATGATGTCAGTCCACATGTTGTACTCGTATATAATTGACTTCACAATCCAGAAGACAAAATGGTGAAAGCCGTTATTTGAGAGAGAGGAAAAGGCAATATCCAGGCTGGTATATAAACTGTACACAACCCCCACAGTAATGATTAAACAAAACATGATAGAGGCAAATGAAGTCCATTCAGCGTCCTATATAACACAAGATTTGCTATATATTTACAAAACTGATACCAAAATGACAAACTAAATAAACTGCAATAGAACTACTGTCCTGAAACCACGTGTCAGTGCAATGAATACCCCCTTAAACCCCACGTTTTATATATATGGTAAAACTGGGGTATACAGGGGTATAGCTATTTTTCTTATTTTTGCTCCAAAACATAGATTGTGGGTACTCCTATCGATAGAACAGCCTCGCCAAGGCGGTTCTAACGTGTACCCACGATATATGTTTTGAGCCAAAATATTGAAAACATCAAAATTCTTCTAACAAAATTTTCATTTTTTACTGCTGAAAAAATTGTATGTATCGTAATGAGTAATAAATTACGAGGTCAACATTCCATGCTTGAGTTGTTCAAGATTATCTTGTGATACCAGTGGTCTTATCTGTAGAACTATGATGAGGTAAATGGCAAGACTCTGATTGTGAAAGATGAGATTCCCTCTAAATTTAACAACAACAGTACACTCAATTAGAAGTAATATAAAATGTCAAGCGGATAAACACATAAATATAACGCGATAATATAAAATCTCTATATTGCTTCTTGAACCTTGATGAATCAAAAAGTCTCAAATATTCATTTGGCTAATAGAGTGTTTCATTATTCTCTGGGCACTGTCGGGAGAATTGGGTATTCCGAAGGTGTGCAATTGTGCAATAACTTCAAAAACGTTTGTTTCGTTTTCTTTCAATTCCACTTAACTTGCCAATAGCTGCTTCGATTTTCAATATGGTGAATTTTTTCCAAAGTGCTAAAAGTGTTCCCTTACTTTTTTCATGTGTACATTTTAAGTGACATTAAAATCCGAACTTCCCTGATCATGCACACTTGGCAAACATGCCTTATTTTGACACTTGAATTTTTGAGCTATAAAAACTTGTTTTGAAGGTATACCACTCAAGTTTGATAGGGATCATTTTTTATTCTTGTTATCAGGACATACTGGTAATCTAACGGCCAAAATACTTCTATAGATATGTATCATAGCCATCAGTGATCAAACAATGTTCTTTGTGTGTGTGTGTGTGTGTGTGTGTGTGTGTGTGTGTGTGTTTTCGCGTTGCCTGTGAGTGCTTCTCACAGACTTGCAAAAACGACCGAAGTTGTCACTGCTACCTACCCTATCCTATTCTGTCATTCATCCCGTTACTGGTTCATTCAAATAAAAAGGTACAAGTAGGTAATGATCAGGAAATGGCGCAATCAGAAATTCCCACCCCATAAACCGAAGGATGGGATAAAACTAAAATGACACTTAGGTACTTATACCAAGAAAACATATAGTAAGCAGAGTGAGCAGCTATTTCCCAATAGGCGACCACTCAGTTACCTGAACTAAACTAAAATATGAAGGTACAAGTAGGCAAAGATCAGGAAAAGGCGCAATCAGAAAAAGATTCCCACTCCAAAAACCGAGGTGGGAAAAAACCAAACTAACAATCAGGGCCCAGAATTACAATGCTTCCTTAAAGTTAAGGCCCACCTTAGTTAAGGTGACAGATTTTGAGTCGATATTTTACCGTTAAAATCAATAACTGATTTTAAGAAAGTATACAGATGTGTAAAAGAAAATGTCATTTACATACTAAAACCGATAACAATGATTTCAAATTGTTTTAGATGCATCTTTTTGGATGCTGAAATTCACGGCCTTAAGGATGTTCGCTGCCAATGAAAAAGTATTCAAACTTTTTTTCTAACCACTCTTTTTTGATTCCAAAATACAACATAAGACATTTGAAAGCAAAATAAATATAGGGTAGTGTGCATTTTTTCAAGCTACAGGCCTCTGAATGAGACCTCTGAGCATCATGTTTTAAATTTAGTAAAATTAATTTAATTTTTAATTCTTTGAAACAAACCTGTCTTGAACAAAAATACACCTAGAATGCTTTCAAAAGTCATAATATTTACGTAACGCAAACTATTTTGGACCAAACGCATAGAAAAATTTGCAACTTGAAGTGGATGACAAAATTTTACGAGTATTTTTCCAACCCTACCCCCATACTTGAAAAGTCGGAAAAAATCAATATTTTGAAATGTGCCAAACCCATATTTGTTTATTCAAACTTTTTCTTGTATTTTCACACAACATAGAACTTTGTTATATTTTTCGAATAAAAGAAAGAAATATATAGGGTAGTGTGCATATAAGAGAGAACCAACAACTTGAAAATCACCATTTTCAGCCTTTTTTCAGCTGTTTTGTTTCTTTAAGCCCATTTCATAAAACCACCTAAAATTTTAAAACCAGCACACCAAAGACACAAAGACTGACTTAGAAGACCATGTACACATATACTGCAGCTAAAATAAACAAAGAAATAGTGCAATTAATTTGAAAATGTGTAATATTCAAGTTTAATCTACCATACCCCCTAAATTTCACTGACAACTAAATTTTTCTGAAAAGTTGCAGAAAATGGGGTGAAAAAATGAAGTTTCTTAGATTGACAATTTCCATGGCTCGTTCAATGCATATCATCATTATGTATCCAAATATGAAATATTGGGAAAATATCTGCAACCGTTTACGAGATATTCAACAAAAGAAAAACCGGAAGTTCCGAAATGTCAAATGTCAGCAGCGAACATCCTTAACTAAGGTCCTCCTTAACTTTAAGGGAGGATTGTAATTCTGGGCCCAGGTACTTATACCATGAAACATATCGTAAGCCGAATGAGCAGCTATTTTCCCAATAGGTGGCCACTCAGTTACCTTAACTAAAAATATGAAAACATACATAAGGCGCCAACAGCACAAAAAATTTTATACACCAAAACATAAAACAAAAAGAACCACCACAGAAGTATCGACTTGGAACGATCAGTAACACAAAGTTACTGGCGGGCTTAAACCAGTTTTACATGGCCATAACCTCACCCTCAGCTTCTGCAGTGGTTCATAACATTTAGTTAGTTATTCGGTCCTCGTGGTGAATCTCTAACTAGTCAATGAATCATCAAGAACAAACAAATAAATCATGATAAACATCCTGATGAATCAAAAACCAGGACTCACAGACTGAGTAAGCTGCCCGACGATGGAGATCCCTGGGCGCCGAATAACCTACTAACTCCGGAGCAAAAGAAAAACACCAGTTGGACCCCGATGGGACAAGCAACAGACAAGAAGCTCCGGCCCCAACCAACTAAAATGAATAGCTTTATGTCGGGGCCATCATAGAGTCTGACGCCCGACCCACCGGCATGCAATTAAAGAAGGCAGCATAGTTATCAACCACGACTGGGTTAAAAACTAAGCATGCAGACTGTCGCATAACATTCAAGTTATAACCTATACGTCTGTAACGTGTTATGATTTTTCTGAACTGAAAAGAAAAATCATTAATTCCTTTAAGTTTCTTAAAGTTTCTCACCATAAAATTCAGGTTCCGAAAGGCCCTCACTTAAAAGCGTCTTTAACCCAACATTATATTTGGAAATCAATTCATAGTGTCTACGATAAAATTAAGAAAAGGTTTTTCGAAGTTTATGATACCGATAGCCCTGTTGGAGAAGTTTTGCCGTTAAACATTTATTTCGAGCGTTGAAGTCTGTAACATGATTGCAGACTCTAGCAAACCTAATAAGTTGCGAAATGTATACACCATAAGAAGCACGACGAGGAACGTCACCATCCAAAAAAGGAAAATTTACTATATCAAAATCAAAGTCATCGCGCTTATCATAAATTGTAGAAGAAACAAATCCATTTGCACCAGAAAGATGTAGATCTAAAAAGGGAGCTTCGGTATCTGAGATATTAGCTTTGTTCAACTGAAGTTCAGGTGGATAAATTTGATTGACCATACCTTCAAAATAAGGGTTGTCAATGTTCAAAAGGTCATCGAGGTACCTAGATGTGGAATTAAAAGCCTCGATAACATCAGCTTGATTATCATGGTTAAGAGAATCCATGAAATCTCTTTCGTAGCAGTATAAAAATAAATCAGCTACGAGAGGTGCGCAATTTGTACCCATCGGAATTCCAACAATTTGTCTGTACAACTTGGTCCCAAATCTAATGAAATATTATCAAGGAGATAGGATAAGGCGTCGCACACATTCTGACATGACCAAAGTGTATACCGACTTTGGTCAGAGGCATACATGTGATACATCTGAGAAGCCAAATAGGGAGATTTACATTTTAAAATAGGGAGAATGATTAAACAAAGAAGGAAATTCTTGATTTCAAATAGGGAGATCTGAAATTTGAAATAGGGAGATGTATAAGTTATATAGGGAAGTTTTGAAATTCCAAATAGGGAGGTTTGCTCAAAAATAGGGAGATCCCTCCGAAATAGGGAGATATCACATGTATGCAGAGGAAGTGAAAAAAGCCTTTCTGTCATTACATGCCAAATAAAGTGAACCATAGTTTTTAATGCCCTTTTGAAGGTCCACTCTATCAAATCCAGAAGTTTTTCTTTAATTAGATTATGTGGTAATGTTGTATACAGGGTAGAAAAATCATGTGGACAAGCTTGTCGCAAGGAACCCTCCACACTTCAATTTACTGAGCACCTCGCCAGAATTTTTTATTGACCAAAACCAATTTTTATTTGAAGTTTCATACACTGTCTCACAGTATCTTATAACATGAGATTTGATAGCAGTAAGACAGGAAGTTAATAATTTAGAAAGTTCAGTGGTAGTACAAGAGCTAGAATTTGCAATAAATCTAGCTTTGTATGGTCTTTTGTGAAGCTTAGGTAACCAATACATCGTAGGAAGTTTGTCTTGGCCTTCATTGACACAAACAGAAAACTTAACAGGTAAATCGTTTAAGTGGGCATTTACTACAGACACCTCATCAGCATCTGTCTCCAGATAAGCCCTGGTACCATCAAGCTCCTGTTTTAAGGTGTTAACGTAGTGAAGCCTACAAACGACAACAACATTGTTTGCGGCTTTATCTGCCGGAACCAAGACATACTTTCTATGAAATTCTTGGATACCCTGCTTCAAATGCCTAAATGACTAAAACACTATTTTTTACCCATTTTTTCGCTAAAAATGTCATTTAGGCTGCGAGTTTTGAACAGAAACCCGATTTGATATGAGCTATGTGCATTGGTTTGGATTTTACAGCATTTTTAAAGATTTGTTATTGAACTGAACATTTACTTAATGGATGACAACGCATTTTTGAAACGCTGTTTTGAGTCAAATAGGTTATGTTTTCAAAATTGGTTTTCAGGTTCATACTCACAGGGCATCGAGGAAAGCATTGTACGCGAACGAATGGTTAAAAGTCGTGTTTTGTAACGAAAAAATATTTCTGGAATTTTCAAAGTCTGCGTAAAACATCAAAGCAACAACATTTGGATTATCAAAACGTTTTAGCAACTGAAGGAACAAGAAAGGTTGAATGACATATAATTGGATTTGGTAGGCAGCAGTGACAGCTTCAATTTTAGGGTTGCACCATTGTTTCTGCAAGTCTGCAAGAAGCGCTCGCAGGCAACGCGAGAAAAAGTGGAATGTTTGTACAGTGATGGTTCGGCTACATTTCTGTAGCTCGACAACCAGTATGTCATGTGAACAAAAATAAAATTTTTTGATCCCTATCAAACTTTGAGTAGTATATGATGATCAAGATATACTTAGTAGCTTATTCGAAACAATGAAACCAACATAATTATTATACGCATATCATATGCTTAATGTAGACTGCCAATAGATTAAAGATATTTATATATTATTATGGAAGCAAAACATGTAATTGTTGACATCTATGAAGGTTTAAGACAATATAAATGTTAAAAATATTCGAATATTACATAACTTTTCACTTTTTTAATGATGGTAAGTATACATTTTGATTTGCTTTTTGATTGCATAATGATTAATGGGGAACATTTTAATCGATAAATTGCATTTTAAAGAGGTAAAAGTAGGTAATGATCAAGTAAACGGCACAATCAGAAAGACTCCAAAAACAGAGACTGGGGGAAAATAAAATGACAATCAGGGGCCAGTTGTTCAAAATGAATGATGTCGTTAGTTAACGATTCGCTAAAATTTCAAATGGCAATAATACAAATACACTGTTATTTTTTGTTGAAAAAATGTCTCACATCTTTTCAACAAAAAATAACAGTGTATTTGCTTTTGAAGTCGATATATGGTTAACAAATTGAGGGCTTAACGACAGCGTTAAGAAAACGAAGTTTTGAACAACTGGGCCCTGGTACTTATTCTGAAAAAACATATCGTGAGCCGAGTGTGCAGCTATTTCCCAATAGGCGGCCACCACTCAGTTACCCAAACTTACAAAACGTACATAAAGTGCAAACAGCCACAAAAGAGCCACAACAGAAGTATCACCTTGAAAAGATCATTGATATAAAATTACTTGGGGACGGGGACTTAAACCAGTTTAACAGGGTCCTGACCTCGCCCTCGGCTTCTGCAATGGTACCACATAAGTGTTACCACCTGATTATCTTTCTCTCCATCGAATTTAGCCAAAGTTTTTAAGTTTTCAATTTAAGCAAATAGTCGAAACAGTCCCGAGATATTGAATTTGAAACAATTTTCTTTTAAATATCTGTCAACTGATCGTTGTGTGGTCATATAAAACAATGAACCTATCCAGTATACTTTGCTAGGTTGAGTCTTGTTGTCTTCACATGCGCTTGAGGGGCTTTATCCTGCTATAATCATTGCTTGAAGGTAAACTCTTGACAGTGACAGGGTTGCTAATATTTTCAGAATCCGTTCGTACATTTGGTGTTTCTGTTCGTATGGTTGAGCTGGTTTGTGGTTTCAACGGATTCCACGAACAACACATTCGACGTAAGTAAAACACTATGTTTCCTATCACCGCTGTGCGTCTGAAACTGTCAAGTTTTTCGGTTTTTTCGTTTTTTTTTTTTGTTTTTTTTTTCTCTCAGATACCTTTTAGTCGGACATTTCTCAACAAAGATGCTCTCTGGGTGCATTTAAATGGTAAAGGCTCGTGTAAAATCCTGAACCCGAATAAATTCACATCACATCACGTTTATACCAGTCTCATAAGGATGAATCTGAGAATTAAGAGGAACTGCATACACTTTGTTTGTTTATTTGTTTGAATTGATGCTTTACTTCACAATCAACAGCTATGGTCATGTCGGGACGTTACCTACATTTTATGGGACTTTAACACAAATTTAGGACGTCATGACATCCAAAAAGTGCTTCAGATATATAACCACCCAAGTAATCCTTCAAGGTTAATGTGTGTGAATGGTTTGACTTGAAGCCACTTTTCTTGGTCAGGCTCAAAAGTTAAAAACTGAGTGGTTAACCAGTAATCAGATGGCCAGTCAGTAGCGTATAAGCTTTGCCTGCAGGCACAAGTAGCCCATCTATTACTTTAGGTCCCAATAGTCGGGGGCCCATATTCCCCCACCACATTTAACATGCAATTTCATAACTGTTTTATCAATATACTCACCACCAATGATGTCTGTCTTGTTTTCAGTCTGGAGCGACATTTTATTGTGGACAAACACCTTGCAAAGGTAAGCCGGACAGCTCTAACACCTTTTATTGTATTAAAGGAAACGCCATTTTTGGGCAGATTGTGATTTGTTACCTATTGGGAATGGAAATTCATGCGTGTAACTTTTGTAACATTTTTGTCCCCGGTCTTTTCGAAGAAAAGCGGAGGGACATAGTTTTTGTGGCTTTCCGTCCTTCCGTCCTTCCCGTATGTCCGTCCTTCCGTCCCCATATAGAAGTATGTACCTTGTGTACGCAACTCCTCCTACAGTTTTATTCCGATTCTTTTGAAACTTTACAGATGTCTTTGCCATGCTTTGAAGATATGCATATCGTTTGGATATAATCCTCACTTTTTTGTAATTTGAACTTAGTCATTTTGGGGGCATTTTTACAATGAAAGTGAGGTACCTTGTGAGCACAACTGCTCCTAAGTTTTCATGCCAATTCTTTTAAAACGTTACAGGTGTTTTGGATATGCTTTGAAGATATGCATGTGTTTTGGATGTTATCCCCAGATTATTTTTTGTCATTTTTTACAATTTGAACTAAGTTATTTTCAGACATTTTCAGTGAGTCTCACATGTGTCTCTCGAACCCACACCAGACACAGCAGTGAGATGATCTAATAATTAAGCGCAGTAATAAAAAAAAACAGGGCTGTCAACCACTCGGCCATGGCGGCGGCCTTAAACCTGTTGGGGACATAGTGTTTCAAAAACACGTTTTCTTCTTTCGCAATTTGAACTTGTTTTGACAATGAAAGTGAATGGACAGTGGGTACCTTATGTGCGCAGCTCTTCATACAGTTTTATTCCGATTCTTTTTCAAACTTTACAGATGTTTTGACCACGCTTTTGAAGATACGCATGTGGTTTGGATTTAATCTCGGTGCCATTTTATCACTTTTTTGATATTTGAACTTAGTCGTTTTTCAGGTAATACAATAAGAAAGTGCATGTGGTTTGGATATATGTTATTCTCAAATTATATTTGGGTAACTAAACAATCAAGGCGGGGGACATAAATTCTCTGAATTTGCTTGTTTTTTTCTGATGTTTTGTGCTTTCTTTCCCGCCTGGTGTCTTGGTTGGGATTTTAAATAATATACTCGTAATATAATTAGTACAATATCTGTGATTTACTTTTTACCTACTTAACGAGGATAACTAAAATTGTGATAAAAATAGAGAAGCGAAAGAATGATTTGGTCATACCTTTTCTGAACAACATACACGAATATGTCAACAATATTATATGAAAATAAATATACAATGTTCTATTGAAACAAATATGTTTACTGTTTGATAGAAGAAAGTGCACTACACAACGCATCATCTTTTTACGATTTCATAGCGATTCATCTCGTATATAAGACAATGTTCTGCAGCAATCGCCAGAACACATTTCGTATCTATATTTACTCTTAGAGCGAACATTCTCATTGCAGCACCTGCCCACTGTTGCCGTGATGATAATACCGGATGTTGTTCATCGTCCCATAGTTCCACATCATCTCGTCCCAGTTACTGGTGTAAGTACAGGTAATAACTTCCCTGTAAGGTCCTTCGGTGAGGCTTTGAGGGTGTCTTTGCAGCATTTTTTTCTGGCCGCATTGACAGCACTTTCCTCCTGTAATTCTCGGAAAACTTTTTCTTTAGAAGTCGCTCATCAGATCCACCTCAGCTGTGCCTGCTTTAAGACCGCGTGCATGCTTTGCACCCTGCCTCCTCAGGAACTCTGTGGCGGGAATCTCGTCCTGCCCTTTGATTTTTAACAATATTTTCAGACAGCTTAAGCGGAAATGATTTATAAACAAGCAAATTCAGAGAATTTATGCCCCCCCCTCCCCCGCCTTGATAGTTTCTAAGTGTAAATGTCTGAAAAACGACTTAAATGAAAATTAAAGTGAGGATTATATCCAAACCATATGCGTATTTTTAAAGTATGGTCAAGACATCTGTCTGTAAAGTTTCAAACGAATCTGCATATAACTGTAGGAGGAGTTCCTTGCACAAGGTACCAACTGTCCATTCACGTTCATTGTCAAAATTGCAAAAAAAGTGTCAAAAAAATTAATCTGAGGAGTATATCCAAATCACATGCACATCTTCAAAGCATGGTCAAGACATATGTAAAGTTTAAAAAGAATCGGAATAAAACTGTAGGAGGAGTTGCTTGCACAAGGTACATACTCCTATAGGGATACGGAAGGACGGACAGACGGAAGGACGGAAAGCCAAAAACCATGTCTCCGCTTTTCTTCGAAAAGGCGGGGGACAAAAAAGTTAAAACTGAGATCCTTTAAGAGCAGTGAAAATATCAATCAGAAAGGGGGTGGACCATACCATTGTTAAAGCCTCGTCAGTGACCCTTCAGACTTGAAAACATCAAATGTGGCCAAATATATTAAATATTGGTTAGAAAATGTATCGTAGCCGATAATCATTTTCTGATTTTGTCAGAATATCCTCTTTGCATGGCAGACTGTCCATCACATGCATACAAGAGGTTTGGCAGTACCACAGCCTTGTAGACATTCAGCTCGGTGTCAATACTCCGAGTCCTCCAAATACTGCTCTAAATTTCACAGCTCTGGCAGTGATCTCATCATTAATGTACACTGCTGCGGAGAGTGTGCTTCCCAGGTAGACGAAGGTATTAACAATTTCCAGTTTCTGACTATTCACAGTGATGGTTGGTTTATTGTAGGGCTTTCCAGGGGCTGGTTGGTGTACAATCTGACTTGTTTTGTGCTGATTGTAAGGTCATAGATATCGAAATGATCGTGAAACTTAATCCACTGCAGTTTGCAATTTTGCCTCTGAGCTGGTATTATTTTCTATGCCGTCAGCATCTATATAGAGGAGCTCACCTA
This sequence comes from Rugalucina vietnamica, assembly GCA_964017185.1. Lineage (NCBI taxonomy): Eukaryota > Metazoa > Mollusca > Bivalvia > Lucinida > Lucinidae > Rugalucina > Rugalucina vietnamica. The sequence continues at coordinate 4,098,616 of OZ024871.1, read as the reverse complement.
GCATATCTGTCTGCAAATTTGCTTTGACATGCAGCGCAATTTGCCATCAAACCGATACCTGATTTTTATCCTGAATAATAATAATAATAATAATAATAATAATAAAATACAAAACCAAAAATACACAAAAACAAACAAAGAACAACAACAACAACAACAACAACAAAAAAAAAAAAAAAAAAAAAAAAAAAAAAACCGTGTTTGACCCCATTTGTCGCCTGATATGGTTCAGAGAACTCTTCATCATTCTGAACAACATGAAACTGTATGCCATGTCGTCATGAAATTACCGCACCATTGCTATTAATCTGGGTGGACCATTACGACTGACTTTGTCTAAAAGCTTTGGTGAGGTCGACAAACGTCATGTATACTCGAAGATCTACTCTCCCACTGCCTCATACTATAACGGGGACTCGTGTAATTTAATACCCATGTAATTAACGTCCTGGGGCCAGTTGTTCAAAACTTCGTTAGCTTAACACTGTCGTTAAGCATTCAGTTTGTTAACTATATATCAACTTCAAAAGCAAATACACTATTCTTTTTTTGTTGAAAAAATGTGAGAATCCTTTGTAGTGCAAAGGATTCTCACATTTTTTCAACAAAAAATAACAATGTATTTGTAATATTAATGTTTGAAATTTTAACGAAACGTTAACTAACGACGTTGTTAGTTTTGAACAACTGGGCCCTGGTAAATAAATGTTTTAAATCTGAACTCTGAACTTGTAATATCAACTAATTATGATCCTGACTATTGATTTTAAAGGTTGAAAAACATATACTGTTATCTTTCAGATATCTACCTGCTTGTTGGCCTGGTCCTGGTAGGAGGGACAGTAATAGTGGGGCTTTACTTCTGGAGGAAGAGAGGAGGCAGGCTGCCATATTTTGGCAAAATGGACAGGGGAGACGGGGGTACGGCGAATATGGGAGCTCTGGACGGGGATAGAGGGGTCTGGACACAAAGAGAGAGGGGCGGGGATAGGGGTGACGGTGTAGTTATACATTATTGTTCTTAAGAGCTTAAAAGGTCTATGTTAGTGCTTTCATTCGTTTATTTATGGACTTTGAAGGATATCGTGAGCCTTTCAAAGCATTTATTTGCTATTTAATATCATTCTTCCACTCAGGCAGTATCGGACATCCCTGTCGTGAAGGTGTTGAATTAAATGACCTGTACGAAATTGTTTATATCATAACGACATTTACCGCCGCACCATTAAGTACAATGAACATGGTGAACAACATGCTGCTAAAATGTACAGATATTGCACTTTGCTGTTATACAATTTCCAGACACAACTTTTTGTGAATATAAGTACCACAAAGAACATGCTGATTACAATGTACAATTGCAATAGATAAGGCTAACATAAATTTTTAATATGCAACGTCAGTTAGCCTACACACGAGAACCAGCTCCCGATGTTATAAATCGTTTTTTAAGCTCAGCTCAGCTGTGATTAAAATTATCTTGCTTATAAATGTTAAAATGCCAACAATAATTGGCATTTTTATATTCATTCGTTTTAACATTTATTAGCAGGATAGATTACTGGCTTTGGTGATCTAGACCTCAAATTTTGTTTGGGCAATTTCAGTATTTATGAACACTTTAAATTTCAGTCTCAGCTGAGTTGAGTATGAGAAAGTTTTGAAATCCCCTCCAAAGACGCTATTCGTAAAATAAGAGTTGACCCCAAAGGACAAGGGGGTTGATAACACGTAGTTCTGAAATTGCATCCTAAAATCCACATTAACCTAATGAGTACCGAAAATAGCATCTACATGAAATTAGCATGAAATTGACATGATTTGATGTATCAACATCCAACAGGTAAACTAGGGATTTTCATTAGATTTAACAACAATTTTGGTTTATTTGTGTTCATTTATCTTTGGCTGAATATGGGCATATTTAAAACAGAGTAGAATGTTTTATTTTGTCTGCGGCTTAACTTTTGAGCACACAATAAAAGGCATTTTATTAGTAAAATGTGTTTCAAAATAATCTATAAACAGTTGTAAAATCTTATGTGTAGCACCATTAGTTAGACATTAATTCTGAATTACAATTTTAGCTTCAAATTGAAAGTAGAAATTTTGCATTTAAAGTAAAAAGCCTTGCGGCCTCGGTGAATAAATATTTTTTGTCGGGTGGATAAATCCTTATATCTACCTCATGGTTGAAGTCAATAATTGTACAATATTACCTCGTCCATGGCCCTTTAGATGGCTTCTTGCTAGATTAATGTGTTGATAAATGAGCCGCCTCGTGGGAAAACCAACAATCTGCACAGGCGAAAACAAAGGCGCAGATCAGCTTCGCGGTAACCGCGAAGCTGATCAGCGCCTTTGTTTTCGCTACTCGGATAGCACAATTCCTCCTCTACTTAACTCCAAAATTTCAAGCTTCTAGCCTGCTTCTGTGACTGCACAGGTCGGTTTGTGTCAGACCTGTTCGGAAACCACATTGTTGGTTTTCCCACGAGGCGGCTCAAATGCTATCATGTCTTAGACTAATATATTAATTTTTAAAGTTCATTTCAATATTGCTTCATCGTGATGTTTACCTTTTAGATAGTTTTGCCGGACGTCGTATCAAAGAAGCACACATTTAATTGTTTGTCTTTCTCTAAGCAATACTTTCTCTTCTTTGTGTATGGTCCCCGAAAGATCACAATGCCAAAGATAACAATAATAATGCACTTTATTTCCCTTGATACACAACACGTGTCAGTTATGCTATAATGATGATTTGTCGCGCTTGATTTACACAAATAATCTGTGAGATTAAGGGGGCATGTTCAAACCATTAGAAGATCCATGTGAATTTAGTGAAAGCTTTTAAGCATGCAGTCAACGCATCAGTTTTCATGAAACTCATCCCTATTTCAATTTTTGCATTGGGATTTGCGGGCGTTCAAAATTCTGCGAATTCGTGTTTTTATTTCCCATTGGCATAATAAGACTTTAAGTCAAGATTTGCATTCCGTGACATAATACTATTAGTGGGACATGCACCTTGCTAATATAATGTTATTCATAGACTCATTGATTTGATTAAATGCCACCATTTGATTTCTGCACAAAATATGATCTAGTCTGACACTTGCTTAAATGCCATAAAACTCCTTTACAAAGGTTAACCATTCAAGTATGCCTTAATGAAGAACTTCAGAATAATACAAGTGTAAAAGTAGCCAATGATCAGGAAATGTTGCAATCAGAATAAAATTCCCACTCCAAAACACTAAATTAACAATCAGGTACTTATATTAAGAAAACATATCGTGAGCCGAGTGAGCAGCTATTTCCCAATAGGCGGTCACTCAGTTACATAAAATTAACTAAAATATGAAAACATACATGGCGAAAACAGCACGAATATTAAACGCCAGAAAATAAAACAATTAGAACCACTACAGAAGTATCGCCTTGGGACGATCAGTATTTATAAAATTACTGGGGGGGGGGGGGGGGGGGGGGCTTGAACTAGTTTTACAGGCACCAAACCTCACCCTCAGCTACTGCAGTGGAACATAACATGTATTTAGTTGCTCGGTCCTCGTGGTGAATCTCTAACTAGTCAATGAATCATTAAAGAAAAAAAACCCCAAATAAATCATGATAACCACCATGAAGCAAAAAGGACTCACAGATACAATAAGCTGCATGACCATGGAGAGCCCTGGGTGCCAATCAACATCAATGAAAATCTGGAGCAAAAGAAAAACAGCAGTTGAACAAGAAGCTCCATCCCGAAGTCGAGGCCATCATAGAGTCTGACGTCCGACACACCGGCGTGCAACTAAGGAAGGCAGCATAGTGCATAGTTATCAACCACGATTGGGTTCAAAACTAAGCATGCAGACTGTCGCATATCATTTAAGTTAAATCCTATACGTTTTAACGTATAATGAGTTTTTTAAACTGAAAAGAAAATTCTTTCCTTCCTAGAAGTTTCTTGAATTTGTACACCAGCTCACCATAAAATTCTGGTTCTGAAGGGGCCTCACGTATAACGCCTTTAACCCAACATTAAATTTGGAAATCAATTCATAGTGTCTGCGATAGAATTTAGAAAATGTTTTTCGAAGTTAATGATACCGATAGCATCGATAGTAAATCTGAAAAGGAGCTTCGGTATCTGTGACATTGTAGTTCATGTTGATTAATTTGTTTGATCGTGCCTTCAAAATAAGTTTTGCCAATGTTCAAAAGGTCATCGAGGTACCTGGTCCACTCTATCAATTCAAGAACTGTAACAGTTTCTTTAATCTGTTTATGTGGCAAAGTACCGAGTAGAAAAATCGTATGTGGACAAGCTCGTCGCACGGAACCCTGTATACTTCAATTCACTGAGCACCTCGCAAGAAGTTTTATTGACCAAAACCATTTTTTATTTGAAGTTTCATACCTATAAAAACTTTTCAGATTGCATAAAATGATGTTTTTACAACACAGATTATGTAGTTATATTTCAACTGCATAAACATCAGGACCCAGTTGTTCAAAGCATCGTTAGCCTAACGATATCGTTAAGACATAAATTTGTTAAGCAAATATCAGTAAAAGTAACAAATACACTGTTATTTTTGTTGAAAAAATGTGAGAATCCTTTGCAGTGCAAAGGATTCTCACATTTTTTTTCAACAAAAAATAACAGTGTATTTAAATACACTAATTTTTTGTTGAAAAAATGTGAGAATCCTTTGCAGTACAAAGGATTCTCACATTTTTTCAACAAAAAATAACAGTGTATTTGTAATATTAATGTTTGAAATTTTAACGAAACGTTAACTAACGACGTCGTTAGATTTGAACAACTGGGCCCTGAACTTCCCTGATCATGCACAAGTTGGCAAGCAAAATATGACCTCTTTTGACAGAATTAATTTCCGAAACAAATCTTGGGTTCATAGATAGGCATAGTAAGTTTATTCAAAACAATGGATCAACTATAATTATATAATACGCTCAATGTGTGTTGCCAATAAATTAAGGATAACCATAATGTAGAAGGTCAACATGTAATTGTTGACAAAAGGTATTGAAAATAGACATTGTTTTACGATTTAAGACAATTTAAATGCTAAAAATCTTAGAATATTACATAACGTTTCACCTGGGTTTTAACACAATGGTAAGTATAAACTTTGCTATGATTTTCGTTGCTTTGAAAATGCACATAGGTTTTACCACATTATTTTGCTTTCTTTCTATAAATTAAACTGTAGTTTTCTTGAAGATTCTTAGTAGATATATATATAAACTGGTACATATGTGTAAAGAGGATTCGGACCATCCCATGCAATCTCAAGGGCAAGGCAAATAAACGAAAAGGCTGTCCGATTATTGCATTTGTAATTCCCTTAATAAAAAGGTACAAGTAGGCAAAGATCAGGAAAAGGCGCAATCAGAAAAAGATTCCCACTCCAAAAACCGAGGTGATAATATGTCCACGTTTAGCTGACCATCACGCGGTCATATGAAACAATGTATCGTCAAATCGTAGGCACGCTGGCTGCGTTGGTTTCTGCTATCATGATACCCTGAGTTCTTGACAGGGTTGGATTACTTCTGTTTTCAGTCTCTCGTCGTTACATACTTACAGTTGTTGTTTTTGTTGTTAAGCTGGTTCGTGGTTTCAACAGCTTCCTCCGATACCTCCGATAACACAACGCAGGTAAGTTTGATTAACCCATATTCGACGAATGGATTTTCCCATCATTATCAATTGGATGAGTCCACTTTCATTTTTAGGGGCATCAGGAGTGATTTTTATTCCCTTTTTTTTTTTTTTTTTTTTTTTTTTTTTTTTTTATCTCATTTTTCGATGAGATTTCTTGTGCAAACAGAATAGCCTTAGATGGGACGCCTTGGGCTATGCTGTTTGCCTATGTCCCACAAAAAAGGACGCCAGGCTTATATGAGTTAAATCTGTGCATCTTAGTTCTGTCTGAGCGTTACGCGTCTGGATAGCTTTGTTTTCAAGTTCTTTCTATTTCCGGGTAAGTTAATTATCAATGCCCTAGTAACCATCATTGTCATTTCACTTGGATTCGCCAGTCTCTGTTAAGTATGAATTATTAAAAAAAAAAAAAAATATATATATATATATATATAATTTCAAAACATTGATTGAGGATAAACGTTACAAACGGTTCTAACGATTACCCACATTCTATGTTTTAGAAAATAAGAAAATTAGGTATACCCCTGCTGCAATATAAAAATGAGGTACGTATGAGGGGGTATGCATTTCATGGGCATGCTATCCTGATGTCTGTCATTGTTTTCAGTCTGGAGCAACATTTTATTGTGGACAGACATCATGCAAAGGTAATACGGATATCAAGTAAGACCACATGGAAAACCTGAAACACCCGTTTGTCCATTATTTTTTGTGATTTGGACCATATCAACGTGGAAAACCTATATAACTGGCAGTACAAGAAGGAGAAAAAGGAAAAGAAGACGAAGAAGAGGAAAGCGACGAAATGAATAATAATAATAATAATAATAATAATAATAATAATAATAATAATAATACAATGTTCGGTGAACGCGAATCTAAAAAATCCAATCCAATCCGATACGATTTGGGCCTGTATTTGTTAAATTTGAGTGTGTTGTGCTGACAACCAGTAAAAATCGATTCTAGGGATCCTCCATTATTTATAGAAAGGCGCAAAACATTAATTTCTTTAAGTTTTATTTAAGTATCATTTTGATATACCAGAAGAATTAGAGGTTTCCCTAGCCTATTGGTTAGAGCTATAGACTTCTGTGCAAGCGATTTGAGTTCAAGACCCGCCCGGTTTTTTTTTTATGAAGAAAATGAATACCCACATTTTATGTTTTCGTCCGCAAATAAGAAAATTATTGGCGCTTGACATTCTGAAGTGATGAGTAGTAGGTAAATGGAAAATGCCGAGGTAATGTAAAAAGTTATAATTTCAATATTAAAAAATATATTTTTTTTTCTATTTTTCAATCGTGAAAATATAACTTTTTCAAATATAAAATTTGGATAAATAATTCTCTCTATTTTATGACTTAGTTTATAATAAAAAGCTATGTTATCATGCACAAATTGCACAGAAGTTAAAATGTGCACCCCAAAAGCAAATCTGTTGGTTGATTTGGGGTTTTACGTCCCACCCAACAGCTAAGGTCATATGGAGACGGGACCTCGGTTTATAGTCTCATCCGAAAGACTGGAGAAGCCCGGGATCAAACTCACGACCCCTGGTTTACAAGGCCAGTAGCTTAACCACTAGGCCAAGGAGGCTTCTAAGAAGCAAATCTGGACCTGGGTACAAATTTGCTTACCCTGTGTAGCGTTCATGTTCGAATTGATTCTGTTCAAACGGGCATGGATTTTAGATTTAAATGGAACCAGTTACTCATGTTTCTGTAATAACTGGCGGTAATACTAAAGTACAGAAGGTACCACTTTAGTTGGGTGAAAGAAGCCGTCCAGTGATGCAACTTGGGCACCTGTCATTTGAACCCAAACGGGGACTGTAATAGCATGGGAATAGCCACTTTACTTAAAATGTAACACTGAAACAAAAAACAAAGTACGGAAAGAAAGGCAATTAAATTAACGAAACAAGCAAACCAAGCATGAAATGACAATTAAAATGGCGTATATGCACAGCAGAAAAGCCAAAACTAAACCAAACATTCAACGTAAAGAATCACAGCAGAAAAGCCTTTGAATTATCAGAAAAAATATTCAGGTCTTAAACCGATTTAAAAGGTCAAGAACCTCGACCTTACTCTGTCTTGATTCAATAAAAACAATAAAATATCACCCAGGTTTGATTCAAAGCCCTAAATGTGACAATACACATGAAGAGCAAGATGACTAGCTCTTTCCCATGAAGGTAGCCATCCGGCCTGCTTCAACCAAAACAAGAATAAGCGTATACAAAAGAAGCTGATAGACCAAACATTAAGCGTAAAAAAATCACAGCAGAACCGCCTTGGAACGGTCAGTAAAGTATATACTGGAGGGCTTAAAACGTTTTTTACTGGTAGACACTAGACCCACTTTGTCATAAATTTTGTTGTTACATTTTGGGTCGACGTGTAACAAATTTCTCAAAATGTTTTTTTGTTACATTGTTACATTTTTGGGTTGATAGGCACCCTTTCGACACAAAAAGTAACAAAAAATTTGGTTACATTTTGGGTCGACGTTGCCAGCCCAAAATGTAACAAACTGCCTAAAATGTAATGCTTGTTACATTTTGGGTTGTAACAGTGCGTTTAAGTCTCAGAGCACCAAGCGATTAATGAGAGTTGGCTTGATCTTCGCACCTTTCTTTCAAAGTATTCAAGTTTCAAGTTCATTCGAGTTCCAAGGTTATACATTTCATATAAGAACATAAGATGCGATGCAGCTATAGGGGAATTCAATATTGGAGCACCAAAGGCCTGTTTACAATTAAAATCAAAGACAACCCAAAGCTGTTTCAACATCGGACTTCAAAGAGTATGTAATCCCTTTGTAGTAAAAAATGAACTAGGTTAACCTCAGGACAGCAGCATCAGTGAGCATAGAAGTAGCCAATAATAGGCTGCTAAATCTGGTAGATAAACCTAAGTCCCGCCCATATATTTTGTGTGACAGCAGCTGGTCAGTTGAACAGTGGTAAAATTAATTAAATATTTACATGCTTCAAAATATTTAGTCCTCCTATAATTAGATCAAATTGCAAGATTAAATGTTTCTTATATTAAATGTGCTTTTGTACCTGTCAACAAAACACATATTCCATGTACTAAACTGAAATAAATTCAGCCTCTGACAAGTGAAAATACAATTTATCATAGGTTAGGTAGTTATTCCTTCAGTGGTGGCAGGTAGGCGGAGCTAAACTTGCCCTATGTAGATGGCTATTTAGCTAAATCATTTGTATTGAAACTGAACTATTACATTGGTGCTATTTTGGGAGCATCGAATTCTTTGATCTTATGATGAGACATCATCCAGGTGTTATGTCAGAAAACCACAAAAGGTGCTCGAATATTGAATTCCCCTATAATATCCCAATTCCACTGGACGCCGTTTCCACTACGCTTCCAAATATGCGCATAAAATGTTGTGTAACGTAGAAAGAGTGCCTGCGGCGTAGTCGAATCGCTTTGAATGTAGTAACAGCGTAGTAGAACCGTATTGGAAGCGCCATGAAGGACATCCCAATTCTAAAGTTTTGACCCAGCTCCGGATTTACATAGAGAGAACGCTGTTGATTCGAAGCGTAGTGGAAGCATATTAAAAGAGCAGTAAGGTTTCCGTGAACGTAGCAGTATCTTAGCCGCAGCGTGTGTAACGCAGAGAAAGCGTAGCAACATCACAGTAAAAACGTCGCTATAAAAAGGGGCGTGTTATGCAAAAATTGGGAATCGCAATGGTATCGCCATGTGGAATGGGGTATACGTTTCCTCATTGTTTGCCTGTTGTCAACAGACTGAAATCTAAGATCTTTCGACAATCACGGACGCACCCTAATCCTTTAGGCTAGTCTTCTCCTCAAGCCATTGTTCCTGATGTCAAGCTGCAACACAACTGCGTGCAAAATCCAATTGATCTTCTTTGAAGACTTATACATTTGCTATACTCCAAACGGAATTATAACGGCAACGAAAATTCGGCTTTTTCCTGTCTTATCTTCATGCTATTGCATTCATATTTGTGTTAGGTATGGAAAAAAAGTTTTTTTTTCTAATTTCTGCACAATTTTCTGAAATTATTCACTGATTCGGTTTTTTCTGAAATCTCTTGGAACTTACATTTTTCCAACACGGGAAATTCCGTGTCACTGAAAACTGAATTTTGCCGATTGGTTCAAAAGATTCTAAAATATCATGTCAATCTTTGAAAATTGAGGACCATATGTTAGACTAGCATTCGTTTTGTTTCATACGCTGATATGATGTGACAGTAGATATTAGCACTAAATACAGAGATAAACAGTTTTCCGCCATGGTATATAAATAAATAAATAAATAAATAAATAAATAAAAAAATAAATAAATAAATAAATAGCTAGCCAGCCAGCTAGCTAGCTAAATAAATAAATAAATAAACAAATAAATAAATCAATAAAAACATTAAAAGTACATCATAGAATATGCGGATGGGGTTCAAACTCTAAAAACAATATAGGTATAAGACGTTCACCCCATACCGATCACGTGACAACTAACTAGCCGTGGTTTATCTCGCTCCATGATTGTTGCACTTTTTTATTGTTTTAAGCAAAGTTGTATGTATATATTTTATATGTGCTTATTCCCTGTGAAATGAGGATTAATGTGATCAAAAAATTTTAATGATAAATATCGGAATTACTGTGATATTGGAATATTCTTATAAACAAAAGAACTACATCGAGAGTGAGTAGTGCCGGCGGCTAATACATTGTGTTTGCTGGGGACATTTCGATTCGTTCAACTTTGTTCTCTGTATCGAATACTGTAAAGTATCTTTTGTGATAGAGATTACTCTATTGTGTTTCAATCGTGGGCAAGGAAACGCCTAGTACAAATTCGAAAATAACGAATCCGAAAATCCCAACATTAGATGAAGTCGATGAAGTCGATCTAAATAAATGGAAATCCTCCAATCACTCAGTATCGCTGAATTGAAACGGTTCCAACTTGACAAACACAGATACAAACAATTAGTAATATCTGATTTTCAAGACACTCTTCCATCCCTAGATCCTGACACAACTGATGGCAGAGCACAATGCATTTCTAATATGCTAAATAATGAAGCACCCAAAATACGAAACAAAAAGATTAAACAGACATCATCAAAAGATTCCACTAAAATTACTGTATCTGAAAAAGCTAAAGAACCATCAAACAAGGTCAGTTCGGTATCCAATCAGAAAGATCTGTCGCTTGCCAATGAAGCAAAACAACTCAAGGTCCTAAACGTAGACTCTAACCAACGTATAACCAGACGCAGTGTTCAGGGAACTGTTTCGGACAGACAAACCGCAGAAACAAAACGAAATGATGATAGTGGTAAACAAGATGCCTGTAACGTTGAGCAAGATGAACTTTCGGAGTCTGTGATAAACGCTTTACAGGATATAATGGTAGATGCAAATGACAGCCTAAATTCAACTATAAATCGTTCTTTTTTGGATGAGACTTATGAAAATCATGAAAGCATTAATGACAGTTTGACGGAGTTGAAGACGATCGAACAAGCTAAATACAATATCAAATCTAATGAATATTCTGCAGCTGCAAAGCCAACCAACAACACCAATGTCCAGCCAAATGATGAAAATATTAACAATGATGCCAAACCAAAACCACGGGGTAGAAACAATAAACAGTCAAACAAGAAACAAGAAACACTTGAAAGTGAAACAGACATAATGTGTATCAAAGCGTGCCGTAAGGTCACTGACTCAGCCTCTATCCATTGTAACATGCGCATGACCTGGTTTCACACACTTTGTGTTGGAATTAGTGACATTAACAACGTTGGGGCATGGGTTTGTGCTGACTGCAGGGTTATGCCAGAAACAATAAAGCTGATGAAATCTCAGATAAATACACTTTTGGAAACAACAACCCCGTTAATGAAAACCTTTGGTAATCTATCAGAAAAATTAGATCAAGAATTTGGAAAATTAAATGATAGAATTACAGCAGTTGCAAACAAATCTAAATGTTCAAACCAGTCCAGCACACAATTCATGGCCGAACTCCGTCAGGATATCGATGCTCTGAAAACAAACGTAGATAAAAAGACCGAAGCAATTCTCTCAAAATCACAATGTATAATTGATAAAGTCACAAATGCAACAGACCTGGTCGGTGAAGTGAAAAGCAACAAACAATGTAGCATCTCAGGTTCCTCACAAACCAAACAAAAACAACCTGAATCAAAAGCAAACAAACCTATCAACGAGCCCTCGTCAACCCTCATATCAAATACAAGTAGCAATCCCATTGATGTCGATGAAGAAATATCAATTCAAAATAAGTCCCACGAACTCCCCAAACCAACTCCACAAATCAAAAAAGATCTGACATTTATTACCGGATCTTGCCTTCTTAAGACCATTGAAACTCGTTTCCTTGATGAAAATGTCAGAGTGAAAAGCTATTACAAAGCCAAAATTGAAACGCTGCAAGAAAAACTGTCAGAGATGGATCTCTCTCAATACAAAAATATCATATTGCATATTGGTGGTTATGATGTCGACGCCAAAGCGAAACCAGATCAGTTTAAGGCAAAGTACCAATCTCTCTTGCAGTCTCTGTCTGAAACTGAAAGCAAGATATACATTTCAGGTTTGTTACCAAGGGGTAGAATTGATATTAAACCTTACAATAACATACTGAAAAGCCTCAGCTCCCAGTTTCAAGCAACTTTCATTGACAACCACGATTCTTTTATAATGGCTTCAGGGGAACTTCCATTTGAATACTACCAAGCGGACCGAACGAACATTAAATTTCCAGGAACCAGACTATTAGTGCGTAATATGAACAACAAATGCACAATCTTACCACCGCCAAATTCCCTAAACCAGACACAGAACGGTAGGAGACAAAACCATGCCAACTTTAGATCCAAATTTAGAACTAATGCCCGACAGCCATACAGAGTACGCACTCAATAGGACATGAGTTCTAGGAATCAACATGTAACAAATATTAATCAAGATAATAGATTCCTATTACTGAGTAGTCTATGCTCAGAATGTAACGTAAAATGTTGCAATCATAACCATTACTGTCCTCAAAACGATGACAGCGATTCCGAACTCTGCATTACAGATAATATCATGGACGTTCCGACTTCCTCCAAATTGCTAAAACAAAGTCAAATTCCTAGTTCTCCCAGCCTAGATGAGTCTTGCTTATCAGTAAATCCATTCGATTCAGAGCCCGAGCGTTCCCATACACATACAGAACCCATAAACAAACACTCTTTCACAGATATAAATTTTAAACGCAGGGGTATCCATTTTTGCAATCTTAATATAAGACACCTTAAACCAAAAATACAGCTCCGTTTCATAAGTTTAGTACATACCAATTTGTTTCATAAGTAATGGCATAGCAGTGCCCGTACTTGAAGCTTGGCCAAATGTTATTGGATGTTTGCAGATTTGAACGGATTTCGTTACGTCAAACTTAATACATAAAACTATTCCCTGATTGTAACATTTTAGATTTTAATCGATTGATTTATCAAACGTTACACATTTAAATGACAAGCAAAATATCATAACTTCAGGGATAAAAATATCAACTTTAACATTGAATTCATACACTTCAAGAAAGATCTAACCAAAAACAGATTATATCGTTAAATTGGCTTATCACCCGGCATACTACAACTAACATAATATTTGGTCAACCTTGTGAATATTCAAGTTTATTGAAGCTTGAAATATTGCACCCAAATAGCCATGGTACACCAAATTATACAATCAGTCAGCGTTTGATACATAATTACACGTGCAACCGTTTGTTTTTACAAATAACCCTAATCAAGCAGATGAATATAAATATTTGATCCAAAGAAAGCCGCTGGGACACAAAATGGCGAAGCGACAGTCCAAACACGGTAAGCCAGTCTAGTAGGATACAAGATTTCAAGATTCAAAGACCTCGACTGTACATAGGGTAGACCAAATATTATGTAAGGTGTAGTCTCCTGGAAGCTCTGTCATTTTATTGGAATAATAATTTTTTAGTTCAAACTGTCCTGTAATGTGAGAAATCAATGTTAACATTGATATTTGTGTCACAGAAGTTATGTTATTTCGTTTATCATATTTCATATGTTATTTCTTATTTATAAATCGATTAAAATCTAAATCATTCCAATCAGTGAATAATTCTATGTATTAGAATTGACTTAGCGTAATCCGTTCAAATCTGCAAACACCCAATAAAATTTGACCAAGTTTCAAGTACGGGTACTGCTATGCCATTACTTATGAAACAAATCGGTATGTACTAAACTTATGAAACGGAGCTGTAGATGACCTAAGAATCATATTAAGTCCTGAAAATGGCATTGATGTATTTGGTATTTGCGAAACATTCCTAAATCCTCCAATTGACGATATTTCAATAAGTTTAAATGGCTACAAAATTGAAAGAAAAGATAGATGTGATTCAATTAGCGAAAGTACTGGAAACGGCGGAGGGGTTCTTATTTATGTCGCCGATCACATTGATTTTGTAAGACGAAACGATCTGGAATCAGCTGATGTAGAGTCAATTTGGATAGAAATAAAAATCAAAAATAATAAATCATTTTTAGTCTGCTCAGTTTACGGACCACCATCTGCAAATGCAGAATGGTGTGACAAATTCTCCGAACAAATTGAAAAAGCCCTCTCTATAGCTGATGAAACATATATTATGGGTGACATAAACATTGATTGTAAAAATGGGGAACTACTGAATTCTAGGTGGAAACAAACCGTTGAAATAAATGATCTTCACCAAATTATTGATCAACCCACAAGAGTAACGGCTAACACCTCATGTGTACGTGTCGAACACTGACCGTATCGCTGAATTTATGGTCCCATGTATTGCCATCAGCGACCATTACCCAATCTGTTTCACGCGCTCGACCTCAAAACGCATTATTAAAAGACAAACTCATCAGACCATACAATATCGATGTTTTAAAAAATTCTCGGACGATGCTTTCTTAAATGAATTGTCAAATGCGCTTTCTTCTTTTCAAGTAAATCAAGCAGATTGTGATCAAAATTTTGAAAGATGGACTCAAATATTAATGATGGTTTTAAATAAACATGCGCCAGTGAAAACTAAACGGGTGAAGCGAAATCGTCAACCAGAATGGCTAAATGATGAAATAAAGTCTGCCATCAAGAAAAGGGACACATATCATAACGCTAAAAACTGGAAAGAATACAAGTATTGGCGAAATCAAACAACTTCCCTCATAAGATCTGCGAAAAAAGGCTTTTTTACTAAGTCCATTTCAGAAAACAAAAATAACACTTACTTATGGCGCCATATAAAAGATCTCAACGGCAAATCTACAGAATCAAATATACATTCTGAACTTTTAATTGATGATAAAAATTTTACTGACCCAAAAGATGTCATAGAAAAGCTTAACTTATTCTTTTCAAAAATCAGTGATAAACTGAAAGCAGAGAAATCAAAACCAAGCACACAAACTAACCACGAAAAAATTAAAGAACACGTTGATAATAAAGTTCCAGCTGACGTCCATTTTAGAATTCCATTAATTACGCTGGCAGACCTTAAATCAAGTATAAATTCGTTAGATGCAACCAAAGCAACTGGACTTGACGGCGTTACACCAAAAATTATTAAACTATCTGTAGATATCATCAGTCCATCACTTTTAGATATCATCAACATGAGTTTGCGCAATGGAATGTTCCCAGACAGTTTAAAACTAGCTAAAATACACCCAATTCACAAAGGGGGGACCAAAAGTGATCCAGCTAATTACAGACCCATTTCGATACTTCCGGTTGCTTCAAAACTTATTGACAAACATGTAACTAAACATTTATTTGGCTATCTAAACAAATATAATCTTTTACACAAATCGCAGTCCGGGTTTCGCAAACATCATTCATGCAACACAGCGCTGATAAAACTTATAGACAGCTGGCTTAAAAGTATTGATAATGGCGAACTTGTAGGTGCCATTTTCTTTGATTTAAAGAAAGCATTCGATGTTGTAGATCACAAATTATTACTTCAAAAGTTATCAGTGTATAAATTTGACAATAATACTCTTAACTGGACAAAGTCGTATCTTTCAAACAGAAAGCAGTGCGTTTCTGACAACAAAAATCGTTCATCATTTCAATCAGTCAAAGCTGGTGTGCCTCAGGGCTCAGTCTTAGGGCCGGTTCTTTTTCTTCTGTTTGTAAATGATCTTCCCCTTTTCATCAAAGAAACGTATCTAGAACTGTATGCTGATGATGCTACGGTACACTACGCAAATAAAAGCAAAACTGTCATCCAAACTAAACTCCAAAAAAGTGGGACTGATTTTGTGACTTGGTGCATTGATAATGACATGTACGTTAACATACCAAAAACTTCTGTAATCCATAGGCACTAGACAGAATCTGCTTAACTCAGATTTGATTCAAATTTATCTAAATGATGAACTTTTACGGAATACAGAAACCCAAAAGCTCCTAGGAATAATAATAGACCAAACCCTTAATTGGAATAACCAAATAGATAGTGTTTGTCTCAACATTTCAAGAAGAATTACTTTGCTGAAACAATTATCTAAATGTGTTAATAGAGATAGCCTTAAACTTTATTATAATTCGTATATTCTCCCTATTTTCGACTATGGCTGTCTCATTTGGAGTCGTTGCACAGACAATAATATAAAAAGACTGTTAAAACTTCAAAAACAAGCAGCGAGAATCATATTAAAAGCCGATATTATGACACCATCTGAAACAATGTTTCAAGAATTACAATGGTTATCTTTTACGAAACGTATACAATACCACACATTCATAATGATGTATAAAGCTTTTAACGGACAAACACCTACTTATATCACAGAAATGTTCACCAAAGTTTCCGAAATACATAATAGAAATCTACGCTCTAGAGATAACGCAGAGCTTCGAGTTCCGTTTGCTAAAACAGCTTACTTCGAAAACTCATTTTCTGTCAGTGGTGCTAAACTATGGAATTCTCTCCCAATTGAAACTAGAGGAATATCAGATATTAATTCATTCAAAAACGCTATCAAATTATATCTGCTTCGCTCATCGTAGTCTACCAATTTCAACCATTAAAAGTTTTAAAACTCTCCTTAAACCCATCCCTTTGATTTCGGGATTGCACACGTGTTCGATCACTGAACTTTGTTCTTTGTGAGCACGTCCGCTTTCGCGAGGCGGTGTTGGACGTTTCGGAAGCGTCCGCTCCACGGAAGGAGTGGGACGAAAGAAAGGGGATGAGTAGCAGGAGAGTTAATTTTAATTTTATCAGTAAGCAGCTTTTTACTAAAAGAAATCAACTTTCGCTCAACTTGGCTGACCAGGTCTGTAATGTTAAATGCACCATGAAATGCAATTTATATGCCAACTTCTATCGTAATCATTTTACATTACCTCATTTTTTATATTTTATAAAAAAGTACAAGTAGGCAAAGATCAGGAAAAGGCGCAATCAGAAAAAGACTCCCACTCCAAAAACCAAGGTGGCAAAAAAACAAACTAACAATCAGGTACTTATACCATGAAAACATTTCGTAAGCCGAATGAGCAGCTATTTTCCCAAAAGGTGGCCACTCAGTTACCTTAACTTAACTAAAATATGCAAACATACATAAGGCGCCAACAGCACAAAAATATTTTAAACACCAAGACATAAAACAAAAAGAACCACCACAGAAGTATCGACTTGGAACGATCAGTAACACAAAGTTACTGGCGGGTTTAAATCGATTTTACACGGCCGTAACCTCACCCTCAGCTTCTGCAGTGGTTCATAACATTTAGTTAGTTCTTCGGTCCTCGTGGTGAATCTCTAACTAGTAAATGAATCATCAAGAACAAACAAATAAATCATGATAAACATCCTGATGAATCAAAAACCATGACTCACAGATTCAGTAAAGCATATTACTTTTAACCAAAGTGACAATTATAATCTTAATATAAATTTCATCATTTGTTGTGCGCTTTAAAACGTATTTTACAAAGAAAAGGTCTTAAAGACATCTTTTACTGTTTAAACACAGCATTTACAATAATGTAATATATTGATTGTTTATCACTTTTAGATGCTAGGATTCCTAGATAACAGTCTTAAGGATTTTTGTAAATTTGTATATATTTGTTAAATGTATATATGTAACTTTTACGGAGGACCATATGTAAGATTAGTTGTTTCAGCTAAATATGTAATCCTCTCGAAATAAAGACATTATTATTATTATTATTATTAAATATTTAAAAAAAAGACATAAAAAAGAAACTAAGGCAATAAAGAAAAAATATACTGGCGGAATTCGAACTCGGGTCGCTTGTACAGAAGTTCAACGCGATACCCAACAGACTACAGAGATTTATGAATGCACACGTCGTCAATGAGAATATATAGTGTCAATGTGATTTTGCCTTTTCCATAAATAGATACTAAGCCGGCGGATCTAGAAAACCGTTCCTAGAAAGCCACAATTTAACCAAAAATACTATACTTTTTGGCTAAAATCGTAGATCTGCCATTGGATTGGATGGATTAGTTTGAATTGGATTGGATTTTTTAGATTCGCGTTCACCGAACACCCCTAATAATAATAATAATAATAATAATAATAATAATAAAACAGGTACATTTTGATTGATTTAACCATATTTTCTTAACGACATAAACGGACACGTAAACAAGATGATATGGAAAGAACAATATGGGTGAAAGCATATATGTTTATAGATTGAGTGAAAATACATTTATATTTGTGATGAAGAACAATTCATCTTTTTCTACGATTTATTAATGTATAAAACAGTGCGCTGCAGCAATAACAAGAATACATTTTGTAATTAGTTTCACTCATACCGTCAACATTCCCATTCTAGCGCCTGGCCAGTGTTGCGGTGATGATAATACCACATGTTGCGCATCGTCCGATACGTCCGATGATTCTACATCATCTCGCCCTAGTTACTGGTGTGAGTACAAGATTTCCTAAATTAAGACATACACCACTGAATAAGAGCTGGGCTAAAAGACTTCTTGTGTAATATACAGTGTATTTATATCAATATCCAGAAAAGAAAACCAAAAGATCAACTTAGAATCGCTCCGTAAAACAAAAATAAAGAGAAAATCTATCACAGTATCTGAGATATGTTTTGATTAAACTTTCGCGAAAACGGTCTGCATGAGGATGATGAAGGTACTATTTTAGACAAATTTTCATACATATGGAAAGCATGTAGTTAGCTTTGAACCTTTTATTTATTTAGTTAGATTATAAGAATATAAGAAACAATGTACTGACAATTTAGACTACATCTGATTGTTGAGCAGTCTTTAAAAACGCAAATTTTAAACTATGATTTACTTTAAGACAATCGTATATGTTATATTTTAGACATCTACCTGCTAGTAGGCTTGGTCGTAGTAGTAGGGGCGCTGATAGTGGGGATATGCGCCTGTGCAGGGAGATCAGCTGAATGAAGACAAGGACATGACAAGGCTTTCGATGTCTCAATCTATAACGCTTACACAGATACAGTTCTTCAGGATCTACTTTATAAGACAACTTCAGTCTTTTTTCTGGCAATGTTTAATGCGGAGTTCTATTGAATTCCGTGCTAAGATGAAAATCTCCCTTGCTGGAAAATATTTAAACCCCTTGAGACTGAGCCTTTCTTTTAAGCAGTCCCATACAATTCCATTCACGACTTCGATACCTTTGTTTCTGGGGATAATAATTAAATTTCCTTGGGATAACTTCAGCCGTTTTTAGTGCAATGTCACTCGTTCATACTAAACACCTACTTATCATCGAGATTATTAACTAGGAGAAGATGCATACATTGAGAAACATCCAGTTGAATAAATGACATACATGTGTAGTGTGCAAGAACTAGCAGTAGTTCTAACGAATATCAGATATGTTATGATGACATCTTCCGTACCTCTTTAAATTGGTTCTTGTTACTGTGTCGATCACTGTTACATGTACAGATATCATGTACATGTATATTACTTTTGTTAATTTCATTCCGATGTTACTTCATCTTGTTGTTTATTTGTTTACCTTGTTGGATACTCTTACCGGACGTAGTTGAAAACTAAAGCACGCAATGTTTTTTCACTGCGCTGTTTTCTCGTCTTCGTTTATGGTTCCCTTAAGATTCCAAGTTTTTGTCTTGCTGTCAAAGATGGAAATAATAATTGTATTTGTATTTCCCTTGACATAAAACAAGTGTCAGTCATGCTAGCGGTTTACCATGCCTGACTTACACAAATAATCTGTGAGATTAAGGGGGCATGTTGAAAGCATTAGAAGATTCGTGTGTATTTAGTGAAGGCATTTAAGCATGAAAATATTCGCTATTTCAGTTTTTGCATTGAGATTTGCAGACACTTAAAATTCTGCGAAATCGTCTTTTCATTTCCCATCAGAATAAGTTTTACGTCAGAATTGCATCATGTGACACGAATAATGTAAGCGAGACATGCACGTGGATTATACATCAATATCTATAGACTTTTTTAATTTGATTAAAAGTTAAATGTCAAAATTTGATTCCTTTACAAGTGACACGTGTTTTTTCATACCAAGGATTCCTTAAATAAGGCATTTCACAAAGTACATGTAGCTTAAATAAATAAACAAATTAGAAAACAAATCTTTCCGCATATTAATGCATCTCTACAACCCCCTCATAACTGTAGCATAGGAAACAAAGTTCGGCATTAATCAAGATTTACTTGCCTAGAGAAAGGAGATTATGGAGTTGTTTTGAGCAAAGCCCAGTTTACAAGGTAAAAGGAACTGGTGCAATTAGAGTTGGCCACTCAGTTACACGAACTTAATAAGTCAATATAAGAATACGCAAAGGCGTAAACAGAATTGAAAAATCGACTCGACAATGAAAATAAAACAGATACAACCACAATATACGAATGTACCAACTTTAAACGGTAACACTTGTCACTTAATTTACATTCACTTTGATGAAGTGTTCCATTGAAAATCATACTGGGCTATTGCGAAACATCTGCTCTTGTGATAAGAAAAGGTCTCGTTTGTTTTTATTACGTATTTTCATTAGGATGTCGCGCCAAGTGCGATTCCCCAAACTCTGTTTACCTTTTTGGATGACGTTATCGAGGCTTCACGTCTGTTGCTTGGCCCACCGGGGTTCAACTGGTGTTTTTGTTTTGCTCCAGTTTTTCAGTAAGTTATTGGACGCCCAGTGATCTCCATCGTCAAGTAGCTTACTGAATCTGTGAGCCCTCGTTTTTGATTCATCATGGTGGTTATCATGATTTATGTATTTTTCCTTGATGATTCGTTGACTAGTTAGAGATTCGCCACGAGGACCGAACAACTAACTAAATGTTGTGAACCACTGCAGAAGCTGAGGGTGAGGTTAAGGCCATGTAAAACTAGTTAAAGCTCGCTGGTAATTTTATATTACTGATCGTTCCAAGGCAATACTTCTGTGATGGTTCTTTTTGTTTTATGTTCTGGTGTTGAAATTTTGTGCTGGTTGCACCTTATGTAAGTTTTCATATTTTAGTTAAAAAGGTACAAGTAGGCAAAGATCAGGAAAAGGCGCAATCAGAAAAAAGATTCTCACTCCAAAAACCGAGGTGGGAAAAAGCCAAACTAACAATCAGGTAATTATACCATGAAACATATCGTAAGCCGAATGAGCAGCTATTTTCCCAATAGGTGGCCACTCAGTTACCTAACTTAACTAAAACTATGAAAACACACATAAGGCGCCAACAGCACAAAGAAAATTTTAACACCAAGACATAAAACAAAAAGAACCACCACAGAAGTATCGCCTTGGAACGATCAGTAACACAAAGTTATTGGCGGGCTTAAACCGGTTTTACAGGCGCCTAACCTCACCCTCAGCTTCTGCAGTGGCTCATAACATTTAGTTAGTTCTTCGGTCCTCGTGGTGAATCTCTAACTAGTCAATGAATCATCAAGTTCGGGTAACTGAGTCAATGAATCATTAAGTTCGGGTAACTGAGTGGTCAATATTTGGAAATAGCTGCTAGATCGGCTTACGACATGTTTCCTAGTTAAAATACATAATTGCCAATTTAGTTATTTCCCACCGCGGATATTGGCGTGGGAATTTCTTTCTGAATGCGCCATCTCCTGATCATTGCCTACTTTTACCCTTTTCACCGGACGTCGTATCATCTGAAGAAGCAGTATTTATCTTTCTCTCGGCAATGTTTCTCATCTCCGTATACGGTTCCATAATTTCCACGATTTCAAGTTTTTGTCTTGCTGCAACATATGAAAATAATTATGCATTTGTATTTCTCTTTTGTATTGCCTTGATACACAGTGTAAGTTACGATATGGTGTTGTTTGTCGTGCCTGATTTACACAAATAATCTGTAAGATACATTGGGCATGTTCAAACCACTAGAAGATCCATGGGCAAGGTTTGGGCATGATGATGAAATTCAGAGGCTTCTTAAAGAAAAGCAGAGATTGCACTAGGCACATGAAAGTGATACTAGCTCAGTATTCAAGAAAGCAGCGTACAGCAACATTTGTAAGACAGTCCAGACCAAGCTTAGGAACATGCTAGATTCCTGGCTGAGGAAGAAAACCGAAGAAATTATGTCTTTTGTAGACAGAAAGGACATAAAGAAATTTCATGATGCACTGGAAACTATTTATGGCCCAAAGAGCTCTGGAGCCACCACATTACTCATTTGAGATGGAAGTACTCTTCTCACAGATAAAGAGGCTATCTTGGAAAGTAGGGCTGAACATTTCAATAGTGTGCTGAAACGACCATCAAGCATCAATGAGGATGCAATCGATAGAATTCCACAGATAGAGTACAATATTCTGTTAGATGAATTTCCAACCGTCATGGAAACAAGAAAAGCAGTTCAACAACTGTCATCTGGCACAGCTCCATGTGCAGATGCATTTCTTGCCGAGGTCCATAAGACTGGGGACTAACCATGGCTGAGAAACTGATATGTTGAGGAAGGAGGCTATCCCACAAGAATTTAAGGATGCATCCATAATCCACCTATACAAGCGTAAAGGAAATACTCAAGTCTGTGATAACCACAAAGACGTCTCCCTCCTATCAATTGCTGGGAAGATTCTGGCAAAAAATCTGTTGAATCGCCCGCATGTTCATTTTGATCAGACAGGACTTATCACAGAAAGTCAATGTGGGTTCAGAAAAGACAGAGGGACAATAGATATGATCTTCAGAGCAAGGCAGCTTCAGGAGAAATGCAAGGTTTAGAATGTAGATATATACATGACGATTGTCGACCTCAACAAAGCTTTTGACACAGTTAGTCGTGATGGACTCTGGAAAATCATGGCCAAGTTTGGCTGTCCATCCAGATTCATAGCAATGGTGTGGCAATTTCATGATGGCATGCAGGCATGCGTGCAAAATGATGGAGATTTCTATGAAGCCTTTGGGGGTAGCGAATGTGGTCAAACAGGGGTTTGTTATGACACCAACACTTTTTAGAATGACATGACTGTGCTATTTGATCCATGGATCTTTGCATTTTGCCTCTGATCTGGCATTTTTATCCATATCATCAGCATAAGAGAAAAAAAGTACAAGTAGGCAAAGATCAGGAAAAGGCGCAATCAGAAAAAGACCCCCACTCCAAAAACCAAGGTGGGAAAAAACAAACTAACAATCAGGTACTTATACCATGAAAACATTTCGTAAGCCGAATGAGCAGCTATTTTCCCAATAGGTGGCC
Source organism: Rugalucina vietnamica (assembly GCA_964017185.1). Lineage (NCBI taxonomy): Eukaryota > Metazoa > Mollusca > Bivalvia > Lucinida > Lucinidae > Rugalucina > Rugalucina vietnamica. The sequence continues at coordinate 4,075,072 of OZ024871.1, read as the reverse complement.
ACTCAGCTACCTTAACTTAACTAAAAAATATGCAAACACACATAAGGCGCCAACAGCACAAAATATATTTTAAACACCAAGACATATAACAAAAAGAACCACCACAGAAGTATCGACTTGGAACGATCAGTAACACAAAGTTACTGGCGGGTTTAAATCGATTTTACACGGCCGTAACCTCACCCTCAGCCTCTGCAGTGGTTCATAACATTTAGTTAGTTCTTCGAGAGTTCATCTAGCACATCAGTCTGCACCTTAGTTTTGGCTTGTAGCCTTCTAAGGTTGAATATATTGCCATTAAAAGGTACCTGATTGACCTGATTGGAAAACCAGTGTCACTGTCCTGACAAGCATCCATGAGCATCAGCACAAAAAAGACAGAGGTTGTAAACCAACCAGCACCTGGAAAACCATACAATGAACAAAAAAGTTGTTGATAAATTCACCATCATGAGGAGCACTCTCTCTAGAGCAGTGTACATTGATGATGTCACTGCCAGAATTGCAAAAGCCAGTGTGGCATTAGGAAGACTCCGTGCAAATGTCTGGGAGTGAAATGGAAAAAGGTACAAGTAGGCAAAGATCAGGAAAAGACGCAATCAGAAAAAGATTCCCACTCCAAAAACCGAGGTGGGAAAAAACCAAAGTAACAATCAGGTACATTATACGATAAAACATATCGTAAGCCGAATGAGCAGCTATTTTCCCAATAGGTGGCCACTCAGTTACCTTAACTTAACTAAAATATTAAAACATACATAAGGCGCCAACAGCACAAAAAAAAAAAAAAAAAAAAATAAACACCAAGACATAAAACAAAAAGAACCACTACAGAAGTATCGACTTGGAACGATCAGTAACACAAAGTTACTGGCGGGCTTAAACCGGTTTTACAGGTACCTAACCTCACCCTCAGCTTCTGCAGTGGTTCATAACATTTAGTTAGTTATTTGGTCCTTGTGGTGAATCTCTAACTAGTCAATGAATCAGGCTTGACACCAAGCTGAAAGTCTACAAAGCTTGCTACTGCCAACCTTCTTGCAACCCTCTTGCATACATGCGAGACCTGGACAGTATACCAACGTCATGCAAAGAGACTTAACCATTTCCACTTAAGTTGATTGAAAAAGCTGTTTAAAGATCAAGTGGCAAGACAAGATTCCAGACAGAGAGGTCATGAAGAAAACGGGAATGCAAAGCATGCATACCGTCTTAAAGCTTGCTCAGCTTAGATGAACCGGCCATGTTATAAGAATGCCTGATGAGCGACTTCAGAAAGGCTTTTTTCACTTCCTCTGACCACAGTCGGTATACACTTTGGTCATGTCAGAATGTGTGCGACGCCTATCTCCTTGATAATATTTATATTAGATTTGGGACCAAGTTATACAGACAAATTGTTGGAATTCCTATGGGTACAAATTGCGCACCTCTCGTAGCTAATTTATTTTTATACTGTTACGAAAGAGATTTCATGGATTCTCTTAACCATGATAATCAAGCTGATGTTATCGAGGCTTTTAATTCCACATCTAGGTACCTCGATGACCTTTTGAACATTGACAACCCTTATTTTGAAGGTATGGTCAATCAAATTTATCCACCTGAACTTCAGTTGAACAAAGCCAATATCTCAGATACCGAAGCCCCCTTTTCAGATCTACATCTTTCTGTTGCAAATGGATTTGTTTCTTCTAAAATTTATGATAAGCGCGATGACTTTGATTTTGATATAGTAAATTTTCCTTTTTTGGATGGTGACGTTCCTCGTCGTGCTTCTTATGGTGTATACATTTCGCAACTTATTAGGTTTGCTAGAGTCTGCAATCTTGTTACAGACTTCAACGCTCGAAATAAATGTTTAACGGCAAAACTTCTCCAACAGGGCTATCGGTATCATAAACTTCGAAAAACCTTTTCTAAATTTTATCGTAGACACTATGAATTGATTTCCAAATATAATGTTGGGTTAAAGACGCTTTTAAGTGAGGGCCTTTCGGAACCTGAATTTTATGGTGACTTAGTTTACAAATTTAAGAAACTTATAGGAATTAATGATTTTTCTTTTCAGTTCAGAAAAATCATAACACGTTACAGACGTATAGGTTATAACTTGAATGTAATGCGACAGTCTGCATGCTTAGTTTTAACCCAATCATGGTTGATAACTATGCTGCCTTCTTTAATTGCACGCCGGTGGGTCGGGCGTCAGACTCTATGATGGCCCCGACTTAAAGCTATTCATTTTAGTTGGTTGGGGCCGGAGCTTCTTGTCTGTTGCTTGGCCCACCGGGGTCCAACTGGTGTTTTTCTTTTGCTCCGGAGTTAGTAGGTTATTCGGCGCCCAGGGATTTCCATCCGTGGACAACTTACTCAATCTGTGAGTTCTTGGTTTCGATTCATCAGGATGTTTATCGTGAATTATTTGTTTGTTCTTGATGATTCATTGACTAGTTAGACACACATCAGCACTATTCAAGAAATAATGATGGTCTTTCTCATTAGTGAGAGACGAACTATCAGAGATTCACCACGAGGACCGAAGAACTTACTAAATGTTATGAACCACTGCAGAAGCTGAGGGTGAGGTTAGGATCCTGTAAAACCGGTTTAAGCCCGCCAGTAACTTTGTGTTACTGATCGTTCCAAGGCGATACTTCTGTGGTGGTTCTTTTTGTTTTATGTCTTGGTGTTTAAATTTTTTTGTGCTGTTGGCGCCTTATGTATGTTTTCATATTTTTTTATTTTTTTTAAGTTAAGGTAACTGAGTGGCCACCTATTGGGAAAATAGCTGATCATTCGGCTTACGATATGTTTCATGGTATAAGTGCCTGATTGTTAGTTTGGTTTTTTCCCACCTCGGTTTTTGGAGTGGGAATCTCTTTCTAATTGCGCCTTTTCCTGATCTTTGCCTACGTGTACCCTTTTTCCAAAGAAGAACGGTTTCTATGGAGAACTACAGGAGGGAATGCGCTCTCAAGGTGACCAGAAGAAACGCTACAAAGACACACTCAATGCCTCTCTGAAGGATTTCGACATACCAATGGGGTCCTGGGAGCAGACTGCACAAGAGAGATCTAAGTGGTGAGGTCTTATCAACAAAGGAGCAGCTCTCTACGAAGGAAAGAAAATCTGTGAAGCTGAAAGAAAGCACAGAGAACGCAAAGCCAAGACCGACGGGCCACCAACAGATTCAATGACATTGATTTTCTCTACTTGCAACCGTCAGTTGGCTTAGTCAGCCATCAAAGAACTCGCCTAAGCACATGAACCTCTTTCATGAAATAATGATGTTTTTTTTTTCCATTTGCGAACGACCAGAAGATGCATGTGTCTATAAGTGAATGTTTTTAAGCATACAACCAACATATAAGGTTTTATGAAACTCTTCGCTATTTCGTTTTTTTTTTTTTCTTTTTCTTTTTGCATAGGGAGTTACAGACTTAAAATTTTGCAACGTCGTCTGAAATAAGTGTTGAAGTTAAGATTTTCATCCTTTAACACTAATTATGTCTACTTAGTGGGACATGCTACTTGGTGGCATATTGGAATTCATAGACTCCTTGATTTGATTAAAAGATAAATGTCAACTGAAGCCCCCTTTTTAGATCTACATCTTTCTGTTAGATAGATAGATATTTTATTATCCTCCATATTTGGAGAGCAAAATACAATACAAAAATACATACATGAGACATACATATACAAATTACATACATAGCAATAATAACATTATTACCCTGAGAAACACGCACGCACACATACACACATGACCAGAATAAATGACAAGAAAATGAATAATATATGATGAAAAGTAGAAAGTGGTGTTTATGCACATTCACATCAATGAAATTCACGATTCAACAAGTTATCACATGCATCCAGGGAAGTCCCGGATCAGAGCGCGCATACGCAGGTTCTGATTCGAAACGTCTCTGAGCGCTACCGTGAATGCAACCTGTATAAAAAGAAACATTAAGGATAACATCTATTTTGTCTTGATACAGACAGAGCTCAAAACTTATTCTCAAACGATTAGGTACTATTTCTATTCCAATGTTATTATATTTTGGTATCTGCTTTCAAGCATTAACAGCTTCAGTGCCTTAAGAAAAAGCTTCAATGAATCAAACCTGTCACTTTCAAGTTGAAGCATATTACTAAACCCTGACAGCAATGCGTTTACTTGCTCTGAGACGGATAGCGAAATATATTCTATGTAAAAAGCTAAACCAAAACGTTTAATAAGTTTTTGCCACAACTCCGTCCTGAAATAACTGTTACTCCGACAAAACAATAAAACATGTTCTGTTATTGAAACAACGTTTTCACCACATATATGACATGGAGAGCGCCATCTTCCACAAAACATAAGCCCTATCAGGCGAACAGCCACATGTGCGTACTTTTTATAACGTGGATGTTCCCTACATAATATCCAGAAAGCATGAGGGTAAGACGATAATCCTGAATGCAACTGAACTATTCGGGAAACTAATTCGGAAGAGTTAATTCTGATAAGCATGTCATCCGTATGCAACGCATTGATTTTACTACGTACGATATTTTTCCAGGCAACTTTATTTGGGAAAACCCCTGTTTGTATATATTCATTCAGTACCTGGGAAACTGAATATTTGTTTAAAATGCGAAATATATCTGGGAAAAATCCGAGTTTCTTAGCAGGGCTTTCATTGAAGTGAATTAGTCTGTGAGTAAAAATCTCTTTGGCCCTGTACCCTCCAGGTAAGCGACACAGCTGACCTAGGAAAATAAGTTTCTTGTAATCTATTTCAGCTTCAATTGGGTACATTCCAATTAATGCAAGGCTTACATCAGTACTAGTATATTTAGGTAGTGATTGCATGAACTTTATACAAAACCGATGTGCGCGTTCCAGTGACATGATTTGCTTCTTATTCAAACTGGACCATAGTTCACATCCGTATAAAGCTTTTGGAAGCACTATAGAGTTATATATGCGTTTGGACGTCAAGGGATTCAGTCCATCCTGATGGATACCGCAGTTAACAATACTCTAAAACGTATTCTTAAGTTTGTTGCAAGCAACTTTAACATTGTTATCGATAGACATATTCTTATCGCAGATTACGCCAAGATGTTTATACTCAAGACCTTCCTCGATTTGCGCGTTCCCAAAATTCCAAATCCGGTTTGCCTGTACGAATGCTCTTTTCATTTCATTAAAAACAACAACAAGGCACTTAATTATACCATACTCGAACCGCCACTTATTAGCATACTTTAAACAAATCGCAAGCATCTTTTCAAGAGCCTTTTTCGAAAAAGAACTGAGTAGCATATCATCGGCGACAGTTGGGCAACCACAGAATATAGCGTATACAAGAAGACCTAAACCAGCTTTTTCTAATTCGTAAATGAGTTCATCGATGAAAAGTAAATACAAAAAGGGTGAGATAACCCCGCCTTGGCGCGTACCTTGACGCACAACGAACCAGTCTGATTTGAAACCGCGGCCTCGTACACAACTAGACATACCTGTATACATATTAATTATTAGCTTACAAAATACTTTATTAATGCCAGAGTGATAAAGTTTGTAAAACAGGCCCTCGTGCCAAACGCAATCGAATGCCTTTTTTACATCTAGAAAACATACATAGACTTTACTACCGTTTTCTGCTGCGTAGCTTATTGATTCCCGGAGCATAAATGAGGTAACAAGACAACCAATGTTTTTCTGAAAGCCCCCCTGCAACGCATGAATTTGAGGGGTTAAGTTATCAAAAAGCTGAATTCTGGTTAAGACTATTCTTTCGAGTAATTTAAGTAACACAGAGGAGAGAGTAATAGCCCTATAACTGTCGGGGTCGTCTTTTCTTTTATTTCCCCCTTTATATAACGTAATTATGACACCTTTTTTCATTTCGATAGGCACATAGGAGGATCTGACCATAGCAGAAAATAAATCAGCCAAGATTTGATACAAGAACACACCACCAAACATGATATGTTCGTAATAAATTCCATCATCTCCACATGCTTTCCCCTTGTGAGCAAGTCGGACGGCTGACTCTACCTCCTCGCTAGAAATAACGATATTATCAGTTGTGATTGGCTGATTTTGGGTTTGTAAAAAACTAGAGACAGTCTCTTTAAAGTTGGGATCAAAATTTGGCGACTCTAATGGTGTATAAAGGGTGGCAAAATAATTTGCCCACTCATTGGTTATTTCCCTTTCATCACAACAATTTCGCCCCCCAAAATTAATATTAGACCCAGCTGCATTACACGGCCGTTTTCTGCGACTATTTACATGATGCCAGAAAAGTCGTTGATCTACTTCTGCAAGCCGATCGATTTCATCAAGTTGCTTTTTCATAAAATTTTCAGAAGCCTGCCTGTGGACACGACGAAAATGCCGTTTAGCAGTCTTGTACAAAGAACATACATCGTTATTGCGATCCCTTGGCCTACCGGCGTCCAGCCAGCGTTTACGACTAGCCATCATAGATTTATGAAGAGTGGTCAACTCATTGGTCCAGTAAGGTTTTAAGAAGCGCTTGAACCTTTTAACAGGGAAACTTCGATTTGCGCAATGTTTTAATGTGCGTACTAAGACCTCATATGCATTTTTAATGGAGTTGTTTGAGTCATAGTTATAGTTAGCTAAATTTTGGAGTGACAAGTCGTTGTCAAGCTGATCACTGTATCTTTGAATAGAGTCACTGTTAGCCCTTTTCCAGTTAATATTACGCATATCTGATATGGACTCGCTCATCGTATACTGGGGACCCAAGGTTGGTATGCTAAACCCACAAAAGACAGGTCTGTGCCTTGACACATTTAACGACGCGTCATCACAGATCTCACACGTACGTACACGGTATAATTGTTCGCTTGGGAACAATATATGGTCAATACACGTCTCACATGAACTATCGTAGGACACAAAAGTTGAAGAGGCCCCGGTACAAAAGTCCATGGTATTGACAGATACAAAATTATTAGTATTCATGAAGTCTATCAAGTGACGAGATCTTGTACTTTGTGATTGCGAGCTATTATTAAGTATATTGGTATTCAAGTCCCCCATAATAATAACAATCCCCTTATCTGAATATAATCCCAACAAATTGCTCAATTTGTCAACATAGTCATAAAATCTCACCATTGGGTGATTAGAACATGGGAAGTAGACCTGAAATATAAACACATAAGCAGATGGACTTATTTCATACTGCAACCCTACAATTCTGTCATCATCTATTGACAGCGGTGTGATTTTGTAATCTATTCTTCTGTGCCACATTAAGGCGACTCCCCCTTTACCGACCCGTCTACGCCCGGGAAACTTTGAATCCGAGTCCGCCACAGCGTGGGACTTGTAGGTACTACTAATCTGATCTAGAAATATCAAGTCTTTTTCATATAGCCAGTGCTCAGAAATGCCACATACATCGATATTTTTACTTGATAATATTTCACAAAGATAAGACGAGCTGGACATAATGCCAGTAGCGTTCCAAGTAATTAGATTAATGTCGACTGCCATTGTGAGATACGGAGACTTACCTATTAATCTACACAATTGGCCTGGTCGCGAAGCGGCGAGAACGGGTTGTAGTCGTCGATATCGGACCTACCAAATATTGGTCTCTCGGTACGGTCGTTATTTACAATGTCACTGGAAAGCGTGTGACGGTCCTTATTTCTGTCATTCCTACCAAGCCAAGGCCTACACGTGACGCCCCGTGGCCAAAATGATGGTGACAGCACCATATCAGCAAGCCCATCGTCTTCAAGATTTAGCCGAATTACAGCATTATTGAGATTGCGTTTGCTCTTCCAAATGCTTATAAAAGACGTAGTAGGACCGCGTTTCTTGACATACCGCGAAATTTTGTCATGCGTAATCGAAGAAAGAAAGCCACCTAGATAATACCGTTTTGGCTTTCTTCTTACATACTGCGCAAATTCCTCGTCAGCGTCGCGCATGTAATTGCTTGTGCGTAAAAATGCTTCAAGTTCCGACGGACTGCTACATGTACTTGCAGTTGCCGCTGTATGTACGGGTATTTGTGCCCCCTGAGTAGAGGATATGTTAGGAGTGCCACTAATAGGAGCTACATTGCCTGCATGAGGATGACTATGCCCTGAAAGTGAAGTGCCTGCTGCTGAGCTATATGAAATCAGCTGCTTTTCAATGCATGGTGGAAAATGGCTCTCACGCTCATTTGTACTATAAGCATTCAGTCTTGACCGTGGTTCATGGGATAAGAACATCCGTTCCGAACCGTCAGCGTTATCTGAAGATTCAGGCCGGACATCAGTAGACCCTACACCACCAGCCGCACCCCCATCGCCAGTGCCAGTTATGCCATAATCGGAACTCTGAGCATGTCCCAAGTCAAGTCCTGGGTCAATATCTAGCATACCATGCGCACTGGGCGGTGCGGGAACGGCCACGTAGCGCTCCCCACTATCAGCATTGAAGTTATTGGTATTACTGCCAGCTTGAATGCCGCCAGTTTCGGTTCCAGTCAAAACATGTATCTGAGCAGAATGTGTATTTTGATCCGGGTTATTATGGCAAGTATTTGAGTCACGTAATGAGTCACCACCTTGTTCTGTAATTACAGAAGATTCAACGTCAATTAAGCCAGGCGTATCCGCTACAGTTTCAGTCACAGAACGTATCTCATCACTAGTTTTAGCTTTCTTAGACAGCTTCTTGCTTTTACTGGCCGCTGCATTATCACGTGGAGGGCCATGAGTCATATTGTCAAGAGTATCCTGCAAATCGCGCACAGAAGCTTTCAATAAACGCAGTTCAGTTTTAACACTATGGACTCCTAGGCTCTTCTCAGATTCTATACGCTGAGCCGCAAGCGAAATATCGGTCACAGCTTTTGTAACTGTAGAAGTTAACGAACTTAGATCAGCCTTGAGACTGAAAACCGTCGATTTCAACGTCTGCAACTGCGATGAGCGCGTTGCCTCTGAGGCTACGTACTGTTGTTTTAACCCCAACACATCCGCTTTCATGTTGTTCATGTTAATCTCCAGCGATTTGATTTCAGCTGCATAGTCAATTGACGTTAACGTCACATTACCGAGCCCAGACTGAGATTGAGACTGGGACAAGCTACGTCGAGCTCGCCTACCACTAGCGATCATGACTTTCAGATCTGTGAAATCGTTACCCTCCAAAACTGACATCAGAATGTAAATATCCTGAGCAAGCTTAACTGCGACAGTATCCCCATTTCGAGTGTGAACACGACGCTTAAGTTCTGCTTGCAAACCATAGGGAAAATCTTCACATTCTTTCACAAGCTCAAAGAGCATTGCACGTTGACTTTCTAAGTCTGGTTCTGAAGAAGACACATTCTTTATAATTCTGCTAATAAACATCTCTTTTGGAAGACTCCTATATATGGTCTGAAACCGCCGATATAACAAATGTTCTGGTTGTTCGTCCAAAAGATCATCATCTTCACCAGCACAAATGTCACCATAGTTATCTGGTATTTCTTGTTTAACACAAACTGAAATTGGGACCTTAGCCTCAGTCTCTTCACCATCACGATTTACAAATGAAACCGGGGTTAACTCGGTTAAATCTGCACTCTCCTGTGTATCGCCCAAACTGGCCATTATAAATGATGTCGATATACTATTGTAGTCTATTGTTAAGCTGATGACACTACAATGGGCTGGAATGATGCGCAGCACTCAAGCGTGACCGATTTTGAAACATAATCCGTCTAGTATCGACATAAGACTTTATTCACTACACTGTTAAGGCCTTCGGGCAAGGTTAGACTGGACGAAGAATAGGTTATAAATAGAAAAGTTCGATCTTTTGTTATACACAAGAGTACAAAGAGAAGTTCCAAAGTCAAAAGATACAAATTCTTATCTTTTCAGACTCCTGTCACATAACGTTTATTCCATTACTGAACACATAGATCCAAAATTATACCGAGAAAGAAAGTCAATTCCACAGATTTTTACAATATTTGGACCACGACAAAACGTCGACATGTCACAAGTCACGTGATGGAGTCGTTTTGAGCAACACCCAGTTAAAACAAATAGAACCACAACAGATAAACCATTTTTGAACGGTGAAATTTGTGAGTTTAAGATCTACCTTTACTTCGAGGAAACCTTGCAGTAGTGGACTCTGGTCGTTTGCTCCCTAGAAAATTGCATAGGCTCATTTGATGCCTTTGCTCTTGCGCTAATAAAAGTAATCCTTTATGTTTTCCTTAATTTCATTGGGATGTCCCTTAAGCCTGGAGTTTATAACATACTGCGATTTCCCAAACTTTCTGTTTTTTACCGGACGTCGTATCAAATGAACCACACTGCTTGTGTTTCTCTCCGCGATGTTTTTTCATCTTCGTTTATGGCTCCCTAAAGATTTCAAGCGTTTGTCTTGCTGTCAGAGGTGCAAATTGTCAGTATACTCACCACTCACTCTATGGTGTTGATTTGCCGTGCTTGATTTACACAAGTAATCTGCAAAATTAAGGGGGCGGCAGGTGCAGACCATAAGACAATCCATGTGACTTTAGTGAATGCTTTTGAGTATGCACTCAAAGTATCAATTTTCTTGAACACTTCCTCGTTATATCAGTTTTTGCATTGTGATTTGCACACTCTTAAAATTCTCCAAAGTCGTCTTTCAGATTCACATTGGAATCAGTTTGGAAGTCATATTTGAATCCTGTGACATGTATAATGTTAGTGGAACAGGCATCTTTGGTATGAGCCTGTGCGTGAGAAAACCAACAATTTGGGTTCCGACCAGGTCTGACACAAACCGGCCTGTACAGTCACAGAAGATGGTTAGAGGCTTGAAATTTTGGATTTAGAAAGTAGAGGAATTGTACTATCCGTGTAGCGAAAACAAAGGCGCTTTTGTTTTCGCCAATGCAGATTAAAAGGCACAAACTACACAACAATTTGACACTGAAAATAGAACACATATAGAACCACGACAGAGTACAGAGAACTTTAAATGTCGAAAGGCTAAGGGTGTTTATGGTCTGTTTTGCATAGAATTTAGGGGAGAAAAATATTCCTTATAGCAGCCATATGTCTCCTCTTTTAAAACCAAATCAAAAGGAATTCTTCATTTATCAAACAAGCGTTGCGAGATCAAAATTATAAAAAAAACCCCTAAACTTCATTTTAACCAAAAACCAGATGCCGAAATCAGGCCTCACCCTGCTTTCCGTTATACATGTTATACGTTGGTTACTATTTTTATATCTCTTAACATTATTTCCTTATTGCATGTTTATATGTGTGTATATCAGAGCCACTGAAGAAGATGAGGGTGAGGTTATGGCCATGTAAAATCGATTTAAACCCGCCATTAACTTTGTGTTACTGATCGTTCCAGGTCGATACTTCTGTGGTGGTTCTTTTGGTTTCATGTCTTGGTGTTTAAATTATTTTGTGCTGTTGGCGCCTTATGTATGTTTTCATATTTTTAGTTAAGTTAAGGTAACTGAGTGGCCACCTATTGGGAAAATAGCTGCTCATTCGGCTTACGAAATGTTTTTATGGTATAAGTACCTGATTGTTACTTTGGTTTTTTCCCACCTCGGTTTTTGGAGTGGGAATCTTTCTCTGATTGCGCCTTTTCCTGATCTTTGCCTACTTGTACCTTCTTAAACTGTTTAATCCCCTAAGCCTTTGTCACTTTGACTAAGGTCTACCTGTACTTTGACATAGACCCTGGTTTTTGCTCCACAGAAAATCAAAGAGGCTCTTGCAAAACATCTGCTTTTGCGTTAATAAAAGTTATCGTTAGTTTTCTTTATCATAATGTCATTTAAGCATGCCGTTTGTAACTCACTGCCATTTCCCTTTGTGGATAATTTTACTGGACGTCACATCAACTGACGCACACAACGTAAGCTGCATAAACATTCAACTTCCTTGATCATGCACAAGCTGGCGAGCAAAACATGCCTTCTTTTGACAAAATTAATATTTGATCCATAAATCTTAAGTTGAAGGTTTCATGAATAAGGTAGACATATTATTCAAAAACAATGAAACCTCAATGATTATATCATATCCTCAATGTATGCTGCCAATAAATGTAAGATAATATTTTATTTATACGAAAAACAACATGCAGTTGTTGACAAGAAGGTATCAACATTGATCATATTTAAAGACTGAAGACTTTGCAAATCTTCAAATATTACATAAGGCTTGCAACACCATGGAAGTATACTCTTTGCTATGATCTTCTTTGTTTTAAGTTTAAATTAGAATTATGATAATGCTGGAATAAGTTTTAAATTACTAGAAAAAACTGCAAACTGATTTTTGCTTTTCGTCTGTAAATTATGCCATAAGTTTTAGCTCACTTGAGCCAATTAGGCTCACAACGTAAAGTTATAGTATACGCATGCTCCGTCGTCCGTCGTCGTTGTAGATGTTGTCGTTCACAAGGTTCAAACATCTTGGGCTAATCAAAGACAAACTTCATACGGAGCATCCTTACAAAGGGGGAACCAAAGTTTGTGTAAATGATCCAGGTCTCATGACCAAGATGACCGTAAATGGTAAAAACATTTTCTTATCTAAGTCCGGTGGACCCATTTCAACTTTCAACGAAACATTGTATGTAGCATCGGGGTCTCTTGCCCATCATGGTTTATATTAATCATGATTTGTGGTTGGCCTTGATCTACTTTACGGCAAGCTCGATATTTTTGCATAGGCTTTTCAATGGAAAAAGGTGGAAACATTGGGTTTTTCACAAAATTTTATAGCCTGTGACCTGAAAGTTGGTAGATACAGGCCATTTCTTGACCTTGGCCAAAGGTCATTTACATATTAAATGTAAAACTTAATTTTCTCAGAAACAACTTGACTTATCAAAGTCGAATTTTATTTGGAGTATCCTAAGTAAGAGGGAGGGTGCAAACCAAGATGACCGCCATGCCCAATATCTCTGGAACCGGTGGATCGATTTCAGTGAAACTTTGTATATAGCATGGGGACTTTATTTTGTATAATCATGAACTTTGGTTGACCTTGACCTATTAAACAGCAAGGTTAAATATTGTTACATAGGCTTTTCAATGGGGAAAAGGTGGAAAATGGAAACATTGTACTTTCCAGAAGTTTTGTAGCCTGTGACTTGAAAACTGGTAGATAGTGAAAGGTATAACTAGGCAATGGTCAGGAAAAAGCGCAATCAGAGACAGTTTACAGTGTTTATAATTATATGAGTATTCGAGGCCAAGTTTACTTTTCATCTTGGCAAACATGACATTAGCCAAAGGTCATTTCTCAAAGACTAAATCTCAGGTGAGCGATATCAGGACCATTGGTCCTCTGGTTTAAGATTGCCATTAGCTCACCTCATGCATATGCCTAGAGATGATTCGGAGCATTCATGTACTCTCATAATTGACAGATGGCAAATGTCAGATTATTGCATTTGTAATCATTTCCTTAACTAATTTAAGCCTGGCGTTCTATTTATGGGAAAACGGCATACAGTATATCAACACATGTGAACGCGGCTATTCTGCTTGCATAGCGAAATGTCATAAAAATAAATCAAAATGGAAAATCAATTGAAAAAATGAAAATGGGTTCATCCAAATGATAATGATGGGAACGTCCATTTGTCATTACTGGTTAATAAAAATGTCCGCTTTTAGCTGATCATCGCGTGGTCATATGTACAGGGTTGGATTTCTTCTGTTTTCAGTCTCTCGTTACATACTTACTATTGTTGTTTTTGTTGTTAAGCTGGTTCGTGGTTTCAACAGCTTCCTTAAATAACACAGTGCAGGTAGGTTCAAATCAATCCCTTTTGCAACCCAGCAGGCACATTACGTCAGAATGACGTTAGATCTACGTCGATGCGACGTCGACGTTGATATGACGTAATTCTGACCTCATTTGCCCGCTCTGTCTGAGCGTTGTGCGTCCGCATAGCTTGGTTGGCAAGTTGTTAAAAGTTGCAAAATTACAGTAATTCAGCTTCACAAAATTTAAACATTATCAAAACCCATGTAACCATGACTATCGAAATAGAAGCGAAACCGAGGTAAATTATATCACTTTGACAGACCAGCCTCAGTAAAAATAGATTATAAATCATTGGCCAGGAAAACAATACAAATACGTAATTGTTCATAGAGACATGATAACTTTCGTTAATTTTTTTTAACACCAAGACATAAAACAAAAAGAACCACCACAAAAGTATCGCCTTGGAACGATCAGTAACACAAAGTTACTGGCGGGCTTAAACCGATTTGACAGGCGCCTAACCTCACCCTTAGCTTCTGCAGTGGTTCGTAACATTTAGTTAGTTCTTCGGTCCTCGTGGTGAATCTCTGATAGTTCGTCTTTCACTAATGAGAAAGACCATCATTATTTCTTGAATAGTGCTGATGTGTGTTGGTGAGTTCTTTGATGGCTGACTAGGCAAATTCTGGCTCTAAACTGTCGGTTGCAAGTAGAGCAAGTTAATGTCATAGAGTCTGATGGTGGCACATTTGTTTTGGCTTTGCGCTCTCTTCGCTTTCTTTCAGCTTCACAGATTCTCTTCTTTTCATAAAGAGCTGCTCCTTTGTTGATGAGACCTCGCCACTTTGATCGCTCCTGTGCAGTCTGTTCCCAGGACCCCATTGGTATTTCGAAATCCTTCAGAGAGGCTTTGAGGGTGTCTTTGTAGCGTTTCTTCTGGCCACCTTGAGAGCGCTTTCCCTCCTGTAGTTCTCCATAGAAAACTTTCTTTGGAAGTCGCGCATCAGGCATTCTTATAACATGGCCAGTCCATCTAAGCTGTGCTAGCTTTAAGACTGTATGCATGCTTTGCATCCCTGCTTTCGTCAGGACCTCTGTGTCTGGAATCTTGTCCTGCCACTTGATTTTTAACAACTTTCTCAAACAGCTTAAGTGGAAATGGTTAAGTCTCTTTGCATGGCGTTGGTATACTGTCCAGGTCTCACATGCATACAAGAGGGTTGGCAGTACCACAGCCTTGTAGACTTTCAGCTTGGTGTCAAGCTTGATTCCATTTCGCTCCCAGACATTTGCACGGAGTCGTCCGAATGCCACACTAGCCTTTGAAATTCTGGCAGTTATCTCATCATCAATATGCACTGCTCTGGAGAGAGTGCTTCCCAGGTAGGTGAACTTGTCAACAACTTTCAGTTTTTGCCCATTCACAGTGATGGTTGGTTCATTATATGGCTTTCCGGGCGCAGGTTGGTGTACAACCTCTGTCTTTTTTGTGCTGATTGTGAGATCATAGTTATCCACATGACTGTGAGACTTGATCCATGGCTCTTTGCATTTTTGCCTCTGTGCTGGCATTCTTATCCATATCATCTGCATAGAGGAGCTCATCTAGCACATCAGTCTGGACCTTAGTTTTGGCTTGCAACCTTCTGAGGTTGAATATGTTGCCATCAAAACGGTACCTGATTGGAAAACCAGTGTCACTGTCCTGAAAAGCATCCATAAGCATGGCAGAAAACATCATGCTGAACAGTGTTGGTGCCAGAACACAGCCTTGTTTGATCCCATTTGTTACTTCAAATGGTTCAGAGAACTCTCCATCATTTTGCACACGTGCCTGCATGCCATCATGAAACCGCGCACCATTGCTATGAATCTGGGTGGACAGCCAAACTTGGCCATGATTTTCCAGAGTCCATCACGACTAACAGTGTCAAAAGCTTTGGTGAGGTCAACAAGCGTCATGTATAGATCTACATTCTGTTCTTGGCATTTCTCCTGAAGCTGTCTTGCTGTGAATATCATGTTTATTGTCCCTCTGTCTTTTCTGAATCCACATTGACTTTCTGGGATAAGTCCCGTCTGATCAAGATGAACATTCAGACGATTCAACAGAACTTTTGCAAGTATCTTCCCAGCAATTGATACGAGGGAGATGCCTCTGTGATTGTCACAGACTTGAGGATTTCCTTTCCGCTTGTATAGGTGGATTATGGATGCATCCTTAAATTCTTGTGGGATAGCCTCCTTTCTCCACATACAGTGAAACAACTCTGTCAGTTTCTCTGCCATGGGTAGCCCCCAGCCTTGTAAACTTCGGCAGGAATTGCATCTGCACCTGGGGCTTTGCCAGATGATAGTTGTTGAACTGCTTTTCTTGTTTCCGTAACGGTAGGAAATTCATCTAACAGAACATTGCACTCTATCTGTGGAAGTCTGTCGATTGCATCCTCATTGATGCTTGATGGTCGATTAAGCACACTATTGAAGTGTTCTGCCCACCTTTCCAAGATAGCTTCTTTATCTGTGAGAAGAGTGTTTCCATCTGCACTGAGCAATGTGGTGGCTCCAGAACTCTTTGGACCATAAATGGTTTTCAGTGCATCATGAAATTTCTTCATGTCCTTTCTATCCGCAAAAGACTGAGTTTCTTCTGTTTTCTTCCTCAGCCAGGAATCTTGCATGTCCCTAAGCTTGGTCTGGACTGTCTTACAAATGTTGCTGTAGGCTGCTTTCTTTGATACTGAGCTAGTATCATCTTGATGTGCCTTGTGCAATCGGTGCTTTTCTTCAAGAAGCCTCTGAATTTCGTCATCATTCTCATCAAACCAGTCTTGATGTTTGCGAGATGGATGGCCTAAGGTGCTTGCAGCTGAAGAAAGAACTGTTTTATGGAAAACTGTCCAGTTTTCTTCGGGGTCCTCTTATTTCTGACTTCTTAGTTCCGACTTCCAACTTCCGACTTCCAAGTTCCGAGTTCCGACTTCCAAGTTCCGAGTTCCGACTTCCAACTTCCGACTTCATAGTTCTGACTTCTTTGTTCTTACTTCTGAAATTATCATTCCTGAGTTTGACAAAGACATACACACACACACACACACGCAGGCACCGACGGACACACGCACGCACGCAAGCATGCACGCACGCACGCACGCGATCGTACATATGCAGGTTACACATGCATACATAACATACCGAACTATATAATCGATTATCGATTTTATATGTCTGGTTATCTTCCCTTGGATATTTGCCAATCTCGCTACTTACCTGTAAAATTCCGACCCGCGTTTATTAAGAAAAGTATATAAAACATTAAAATAATTTGTCATAATTTACTTATTATTGGTCTCTCACTATTTTATAAGATATCACAAGAAAGTGTAAAACCTTGCCGACACGCTGATGTAAGAAAATATAAAATAACTTAATGTTTGGCGGGGTCACTTTGTTCATCCTTTAGAAGAGCAAACCCCCATTCAAGTCTATGTCTCCTGAGTTGAAATGCTTAGTTTACGCATTTTACCACCAAATAATAGAAGTTTTAATTAATTTTCATAAATTTTATAAGATATACATGGATTCACTAGTTTCCATATTTTGCAATGATGTAAATTTCACATAAATAGATTAATCTTTTAAATGGTCACTTTTTGTTTAAAAATTGGTTTGAGAGCCCTTTCGACCGAACTGACTGTGGAGGCGAAGAAAAAATTCTAAGTTCGAAAATTCTCTTCAGACTGCGTTACCTGGACAGGTAATCATAGGATTATTATACTGTTGGTAAACAGATAACTGGCGAAACAGCCTGTGACAAAGTGTACAAAAATGCTTCTAAGATTAAATTTTAAATCAATTATTTTCTTTTTTCAACTTATTAGATTTGAAATAGCAATTTAAATAATTTTTGTTCTTTACAGCTCCGTTCCATAAGTTTAGTACACCCCGATTTGTTTCATAAGTAATGGCATAGCAGTACCCGTACTTGGAGCTTGGCCAAATGTTATTAGGTGTTTGCAGATTTGAACGGATTTCGTTATGTCAACTTAAACACATAAAACTATTCACTGATTGTAACATTTTAGATTTTAATCGATTCATTAATGGTAACACATTAAAATGACAAGCAAAATATCATAGCTTCAGGGATACAAATTTCAACTTTAACATTGATTTCTTACACTTCAAGAAAGTTTTAACCAAAAACAGATTATATCGTTAAATTGGCATATTACCCGGCAAACTACACCTAACATAATATTTTGTCTACCCTTTGTATATTCAAGTTTACTGAAGCTTGAAATGTTGCACCCAAATAGCCATGGTACACCAAATTATACAATCAGTCAGCGTTTGATACATAATTACACACACAACTGTTTGTTTTTACAAATAAAAGTGGTCAAACAGTTGAATATAAATATTTGATCCAAAGAAAGCTGCTCGAAAAGGTACTGGGACACAAAAGGGCGAAACGACAGTCCAAACAAGGTAAGGCAGTCTAGTGGGATGCACGATTTCAAGCTTCAATAACCTCGACTGTACTCAGGGTAGACCAAATATTGTGTAAGGTGTAGTCTCCTCGGCGCTCTGCCATTTTATTGTAATAATAAATTTTTAGTTCAAACTGTCCTGTAATGTGCGAAATCAATGTTAACATTGACATTTGTGTCACAGAAGTTATGTTATTTCGTTTGTCATATTTCATGTGTAATTATCTATTTATAAATCGATCAAAATCTAAATGGTTACAATCAGTGAATAATACTATGCATTAGGGTTGACTTAGCGAAATCCGTTCAAATCTGCAAATAGCCAATAAAATCTGGCCAAGCTTCAAGTACGGTTACTGCTATGCCATTACTTATGAAACAAATCGGTATGTACTAAACTTATGAAACGGAGCTGTAGTGTTCTTTCTCGTCCGCTGAATGAGATGCAAACTCGAAACATAATAATCTTAGCCAAAATGATCGCCCTGACAGTTGGACAGCGTTTTTGTCATTTTTATCTGTCAATTAAAGAAACCTTATTATGATATCAATTTAAGTATTTCACACTTACTCAAGACAAGTTGTTGAGCTAATGGACTCATTGCTCATTTACCATTGATATTGCAATGCTATTTAATCCGTCACTTTGAATACGCTTAACGCATGACTTCTTTAATCAAGGCTCTGTTTTATTTCATAACGAAAACTTGCCCATATGTAAAAAATGAAAATTTTCTGTGTAAAAGTTTTGATATTTTTCTTATTTTTGCTCCAAAACATAGATTGTAGGTACTCGTTAGTACCGCCATGGCATTTTTCTTATTTTTACCAAAAAGATAGATTGTGGGTACATGTTAGAACCGCCTCGCCGAGGCGGTTCTAATGAGTACCCACAATCTAAGTTCTGGAGCAAAAAAAAAAAAGGTTTACCCCTGCAAACCCCAGTATGCTATAGAAAAGTGGGGTTTGAGGGGGTCCTCATTGCACGGACATGTTTTCCAGATGCATGTTTCTTCAAAAAATTTCGACAAACAAAAATTCAAAATATAATTGATACGATCGGCGTAATGTCATTGCTCATTCGTACGAGGTGAATTCCTCGGTATTTATCGCTGTAACCTTACTGAATTAAAATCAGAAAATATGAAAACAAAATAAAAATATTAACAAAAGCTTTGCAT
Source organism: Rugalucina vietnamica (assembly GCA_964017185.1). Taxonomy (NCBI): domain Eukaryota; kingdom Metazoa; phylum Mollusca; class Bivalvia; order Lucinida; family Lucinidae; genus Rugalucina; species Rugalucina vietnamica. The sequence goes on along the minus strand of OZ024871.1, from coordinate 4,055,613 downwards.
GTCTGTTTTGATCTTCATTATTTATTCAACACAAGGTATGAACCCCATCATTATTCTGACGAATTTCGATTTTATAAGCGTCTGAAAATGATTAAATCACAGCGATATTGACCGAGTTAACCCTCGACCGAATGAGAGAAGAGGCGGGAAAGGTGCGGTTCCGGTAGCCAATATTGATTTTTCCTAACAAAAGAGTAGCTTAAGTTAAATACGAAATAAATGCAGGAAATTTTAATTCTTTTATGGCCAGCCATTAACTCTTTGTGTTTGGAATTAAAATGTTTTGAACTAAATGTAATCAAAGGCCATGATATCGACCAGCCTGCACGATTTTTCAGCAAACATTTACCTGTGTAAAACGGATTTTCTCACGACGCTGCCAAAATGTCTCGAGAATGCCATAATCCTAGTTGAATGTTTTTATAAGAGGCATGATTTTATTACTTTTTACCCTTTGGCGATGAAATAAAGACGCTGGTCAAAATACAATATCAGGTATATTCCCTGCTCATGTTTTCGTAACACTAATTTATAGTCATTACTGTGAGAAAATCTACTTTCGGGTCGGCATGTCGATCTCAGACCAAATTGGTAGCTATGATCAGCTATTAAATCCATACCAATGTTGCTAATCGCATTCTAGAATAAGAAATGATCATGCATTAAAATGCGAGCGCGAGGTGCAGTAGGATTCAATTCTTGACCACGCTGTTTTTTTTTTTTTTTTTTTTTTTTTTTTTCAATATTCTGCTCGAATTCGCCAAAAGATGATTTTATATAAGTTTTGCCAAGTTTTCTAAATCTAATCATTCATCCAATCATTTTCAAAATGTTCCTGCTGCTTTAAACTATAGACCGGCACGGGTTTACTAGATATAAGTAATATAAGCCACAGCGAAGAAAACCTGTCTTCGGAATTTACGACCAGCTCCGTGTCAAACGACCTGTGAAAACACAGAAGATAGCTAGAAGCAGGAAGTTCAGATAATAGGGATTGTACTATCTGTATGTTTGATAGCTTTGCAACTATCTGTAGTTTTATAGCTTTGCAATTACCCCACAGCTGATCTGAGTCTTTGTTTTCGCACTTGTTGAAATTCGGTTTCCTCATGACGCGACCTATATAGGGGTACGGTTTAATCACGTTTGAAACACAATAAAGAAGCCTTGCATTGAAGTTATTTCAATCAGCGTGCTTATTTGCTGCCTACAGATATGTGGAGCTTTTCAATTAAATGCGGAATAAAATGTGCATCATGGTGTATGTTAACATTTAATTCGAAAACATTTAATAATACCGTATATTCCTCTTGGTCATTGAGCCTGGACATCAATTCATGCGACATGAAATTACTTGTTACTAAATTGATGAATAATTTTCAAAAATTGCATAAAATATTCTAAAAGTTCATGTAAACATTAAAATTTTTATCTAAATTTTATGTATATATTTCAGTTCCAGCATTAGAATTCAAAGTTTTCAAATTCATTTAAGCAGACTTACAATGTAAGCAACAAGAGAAAATACAATACATGCAATTTCAAATAATTTCAAAATGCGAATACAGTGGCGGTTTACCACTTGTATAACTTATAACACAAATCTGTCGGGGACCCGTGAACTAGCAAAATTCAGTGTCAGCTACCTGAGAGGTAATACTGTGTGACAATATAACCAATGCTACATACTTACCTGGATAAACCTGTATCGATTATCAATTCAGCCACGCGATTACAATACCTTGGACCATGATGTAAGGGAGACAATCGGTTTATTGATTTTTAGGCAGATCACGACCGATAACTGGTTACAGAAGCCATTCTATAGTTTAACATGAATACATACATACATAAATACATACATACATGTACATACATACATACATACATACATACATAC